>OY759253.1:11164825-12364825 GCA_963662185.1 Eilema griseolum
TCATAGTGATCAGTGATTATTTTGAAGGTCTCAATCAGGTCTCCACGTTCTCTGCGCTCCTTCAAGGTGGTCAGGTTCAGTTTGTCTAATCGTTCTTCGTATGGCAACCGCTTCAGCTGTCTGGGGACTTTGGTGAATCCACGCTGCACTCTTTCCAACAGGTCTATGTCTTTTATGAAATACGATACGATACGATACCTGATAGGCATATTCCAATATTGGTCTGACATACATTTTGTGGATTCTAAGAGCCATTTCAGGTGTCAATGTTCCAAAGGCCTTCCGTGTGAGGTATACCATGGTATTAGCTTTTTTGACAATATTCGTGATATGGTCTTCCCATTTCAGATTCTCCGAGATCTTAACTCCCAGGTCCATCTATGTTTTGACTTCGGCTAGCTGAGCATCGCCAAGTTTGTAAGTAAGCCTGGGGTTCCGATTTCCGATGTGCAATACCGTACATTTTGTGTGATTCAAATTTATGAGCCAGTCTTTGGACCACTTCATGATTTCATCTAAGTCTGCTTGGAAACGATCATAGTCTAAAAAGGGGTTTGCAAAGATCTTTGTGTCATCGGCAAACATGCTGACTTTGCAATCAAGGCATTGACACAGATCGAAGGTGAAGATAATAAAAAGCACCGGGCCTAGGACGGAGCCTTGCGGCACACCACTATGGATATCTCGTTGTTCGGACAGTGTGTCACCCACTCTCACACGGAAGGTTCTTTTGCGAAGGAAAGCTTCTATCCAGTCGAGCAATCTGCCACGTATGCCAATAAATTCTAGTTTTTGCAACAGTCTGTTTGTGGGGACTTTATCAAAAGCTTTTTCGTAGTCCAGGTAAACTACGTCGACAGGGGCTCGCTCATCAAAGCTCTTGGTCCAGGTAGCCAGGCACGACAGCAGGTTTGACACAGTGGAGCGGCGTGGACAGAAGCCATGTTGACAGTCGCTTATTATTTGATGTAGGCGCAGATGTTCTCTTATGTGTTTGACTACAATTTTTTCCATGGCCTTACATATAACGCTGGTCAAACTGATCGGTCTGTAGTTGACTGGTGCTAGTCTGTCCCCTTTTTTGACGATAGGGGTCACAGTAGCTGTTTTCCAAATGTCTGGTAATTTTCCAGTATTGTACGAGGTCTTCATTATTTCAGCCAGTACATTCGCAACATTACATTTTTGAAGGAGTACTACTGGAATTTCGTCTGGGCCGGGAGAAGAGTCTGATTTCATTTCCCTTAGGGCTTGTTGTACCTTGTCACTGGTAAACTCCAGATCTGGAATGGATTCTTCAACTCTCAGGCTTGGCTCTATAACAGGGAGCGGACCAGGAGGCTCCTGTTGGTAGACACTGACAAACTGGTCAGCAAACGCTTCTGCTATTTCCTTGGAGCTCGTAACAGTCTGTCCTTGTTGGTTTCGTAGCACAGTTGGTATGCTTACTTTCGATGTGATTTGCTGTCGGATATAAGAATAGAATCTCTTTGGTCCAGCTTGAAGAAGAGTCATCTCATAGGAAGTTCTTTGAGAGCGTCTTAGGATTGTTAGTTTGTTGTTCACCTTTCTGTATTTGTCATGGATACTTTCTAAACCAGTCAGAATATACCTGTTCCAAAGCACATGCTTTTCTTTGATAATTTTGTGCATATCATTGTTTATGGTTTGTTGGTAGCATTTTGTTGCACCTTGGCCAGGGGCACATGCTGGCCTATTGCATTTCTTAGTACACTTATAAAGTTGTTTGTTTGTACATTCACATCTATTGATTGTAGTGTTGGGCTAGGTAAGGTGTCCAGTAGCATATCATTGATTTTCTTAAAATCAGCCCTACGATAATTTCTCCTCAGAATGGGTTTAGTCTGTGTATTGTTTGTTTTCTCAAATTGTATAGTGATGCTTAAGCAGGTATGGTCGCTTCTCCCAATCGGGGCAGAGTGTTCGAGCTGTGCCACAAGTGAGTCATCATTGGTTAATATCAGGTCGAGCAATGATGGCTGGTTTCCTTTTTTGTACCTGGTGTGTTTGTCTACTAGCTGTTGGAGATTACTATCCCTATACCACTGGACAAAATTGTCTTCTTTGGGTGTCAAATAGCCACAGTCTGTCAAAGGCCATTTTACTCCACTGAAGTTGAAATCACCCATTACAACACATGCGTGGGAGTCTGTAGCTGTTTTTATTTGTTCCAGTAGTACATTGTCGTGTTGTATGGTAGAGCCTTGTCCCCTGTACAGTCCACAGAGCAAGAACTTACTGCGTCCCACCTGTATGTCCAACCATAAACATTCAGATGATTCATGTTTCTTGTTGAAGGGACTTAGTTTAGTTTGTATTCCAGCATTGTTTGCAGTATAAATAGCTACTCCACCACTCCGCTTGTCCAATCGGTCATCTCTGTATACATCATAACCTGGAATCCTAATCAGTGTGTCAGGTATATCTGGCTTGAGCCATGTTTCAGTTACAACTATTATTGTTGGTTTCTGGGTATTAATTTTTGCAATGAGGAGATCAGTTTTGGATGTAAGTGACTGAATGTTTGTGTACAGTATAGTTAGTATGTATAGCGGAGTTCGTTTGTTCCCAATGTTTCCTATCTTGTGGTCCACTATTGGGAGATACGTACCCCAAGTTGGAGAGACTAGTTTTTTTTTGGGAGTTTTACAATTTTGGGATGACCCTGTACATACTTAATGGTGATGTCGTTTTCTCCCTTTTTGATGCGTTCCTCAAGCTCCTCACGCAGGTATTTCAGGTATTCTCGCTGAAGTGGAGTAAGGTCCGACTTGATCTTCCTCGGGTCAGCCAGCTTAGCCTTGTTCTTGAGAACTTTCACTGCATCGGACTTGGTGCGAAAAATAAGTTTGAGTGGGCGGGAGCCATCAGTTGAGTTGCCTTTCGGGGCACCTAGGCGAAAGGTCTTGATATCACCACAGTAAACATCATTGGTTAAAAGTTTGATTAGTTTTGCACATTCCTGTTTATCATGCTCGATCCTCTCAGCAGGCTGGTCAGATGTGGACTCAGGTATATCAAACACAATGACATTGGTTGCTCTATTGGCACGCTCCTCCATCTCCTGGATCGCTGACTCAGTGGCCAGTATACTCTGGCGAACTCGCAATTGTTTCACTTCTTCAGACAACTCATCCAGTCTGCTCATGATACTAGGTAGCTGGGCCAAGGTCATCCTGCAGTCCGCACAAAGAAAGGTGACAACTCGAACAATTGTTTTTAGCTCAAATACACGGATCTCCGTGGGGGACAGACCATGGCAGTCTCCGCATAGTAAGCTCTTACAGCAATCACAGGTGACAGACAGCTTTTTATCACTCGGTTGTTTGTTACACTTGGCACATTTGGTCTTAGGATTCATTTTTAGCTATTTATGTCTACGTGTTTTCGTTCGTGTTTTTTTTTTTCTTTTTTTCAAATTTGCTTTATTTAGTTTTTTGTTGTTAGGGTATTTATTTTTGTTACACTGATAACACTGATCCGGACTCAATGTCAAACATAAATGAGAATATGGAGGGTAGGTTGGAAATTTTTGCACTGGCTCAATATCAAACAAAAGAGTTTCCCCACTATTTTAGTTGTTATTCTTGCGTATTTCTTGAAAAATATCGTGAATGCACTACACCAAGTTTATACACAACACTTATACTGCGTTTTTATTACTATTGTCGCACTTTCGCCAACAAAAACCAATAAAAACTACGAGCGCGGTGATGCCACTTTCGCTGCATTTGACAGTTGCCCCTATATGAATTTAGAAATTATTATAAAAAATTATTTTCAGAAATATAATAAGCAATAAAATCATTAAATTAACATAAATAACTATACAAATGTTTATAAGTAATAAAAATTATTTAGAATCATATTTTTAATCTAAATATCTTATAAATATTTTTTATTTGTACTAATCGAATAACCCAAATCTGATCGCTCCCGGTGCAAAGGTGCCCATCACTCTTGCCGCGTTTTCACGCTGGATTGTGATGGCCGGCCTCTGCACCAGGAATAATCCGGACCGGCCTCTATGATCCTTTGCCCAACCGCCTTTACAAAGCTTTTGGCCTCTTTGCTCCAGTTTCCCAGTGCTTCCACCGCTATTAGCACGAAATGTTACTGCGGCTCCAATTCACCGTACTTGACTTTGTAAATAGGCCAAAAAATGCCTGCTAAGTTTCTAGCTAGAGTCTTCACTAAGTGCCGATTTAATGGTCTATGCAGAATAAATGATTTTTGACTTTGACTTTGTCACCATTTTGGCCTCGGAAAATAGGGGGCCGTGTCGGTTGTCTTATGCTAGGGTGACAGGCTGCTCCACCTGTCGACCTCATGCCCGCGTCATGAAGGACGGAGAGCGTTAAGTGACGCCTCGTGAGCTCTGCACATCGAGAGAAATCTGAATCTCTCCCGAGGTCTGAGTGTCTCCTATCTGCTTCTATCCTTACAAACTATTGAGATTAAAACAGCTAGGGTGACAAGCTGCTCCACCTGTCGACCCCTGGCCCGTGATCATGGAAGACGGAGAGTATTGAGTGACCTCTTAAATCTGAGTCGCCGCCGCGCCTCGTGAGTTCTGCACATTGAGAGAGATCTGAGTCTCTCACTAGGCCTGAGTGTCTCCTATTTGCTTCTGAAATGAAAAATTACAAAAGCGTACCAACAAGATCTTGAAAGTGGAAAACTATCTCCCTGGTGTACCGGGTGCGGGGTCCTTGTACCGTGAACTTTATGGAGCCTCTGTACAAAAATGGCGGTCGGTTCCTGTAACAAGTAATGTAGTTGATTTTGAAATAGAGTGCGACCAACATACATCACATATGCTCTAGTAAAACAAACCATTTCCATGAGCTGAAGGAGCCCACCACTTTCCCTTACAGTTGACGAAGGAGATAAGGTCGCATCTTTACATACAAATTTATAAGAGAAACTGTGACCGTATCTCTATTTTCGACTGTACAATAAAACAGAATGTCAGTATCAAATTAATCGGGAAATTTACCATGTTGCATTGTTTTGAGTTGCCGATATTTCGCCGCTGTTGCGTGCAGAATTCCTCCGTGATAATAGTGCTTTTAACAGCGCCGAAACATTAGAAAATCAAAACAATGCAATTTAGTAAATATCCCGATTATTTTGATACTGATGTGAGTGACCATGATAATTGAAAAAAAGGGAGAGTATAATTGACAGTGACCACCGTACTTCCATTTTAATATAGTTTATTAAAGTATTAATTAATAATTGAAACTATTTTTTTCTACTACAAGTATAAACATTTTTTTACCTCCGAGCTGATAGAGACGAAAAGACGAAAGTTGAATTTACACAATCAAAATGTTGTATTTTGATTGATTAAATTAAATTGTCTTTAATTTAAGGCCTTATTAAAATTGTATTTAACATTATAATAATAATATAATATCTCTTTATTGTATGTACACAAAGAATGGCCACAGAAAGATACAATTTGTTACAGTTTAGTAGCATAATAATTGGCAACCTTATTGCAATCTCTTGCACAAGGAATGAGGTAAATAAATAGCTAGATATAGCGGGCAGCTTCTGGTGTACAAATATCATTTATTTTAATTTGGGAGAGGCCTATGTCCAGCACTGGACTGCAGTGGGCTGATTAATTGATTGTTATTTTAAATCAATAGGTAAATCACTTTCTAATAATATTATAGTTTATTTCTTTCTTATGTTTTTTTCTTTCCTTTTTTTCTTTCTTCATACTTTCAAATAGAACTCACCAGATCTGATCCTTAACGTTGATCTCTTTAAACACGCTGTCCACGCACTGAGGCGCGCATGGACACTTCTCATCATCATTGCTCCTTATGTTATGAGTGTAAGAAGAGAGACACCACATACCAGCAGGCGAGCAGAGAGGACCACCTAGAAAATAAGAATACTAAATTCTGAAACTTTCAAGAACAACATGGTTCCTGCAGGGATGACAGCACGAGTGAGAGTCCCCTGGTGCTGCACACGTTTATTAGGCCACGCTAATTACTTTCCATCAAGTGGGTCGTGTGAATGTCTGCTAAAATCTATATATGTTCTCTTCTAAATATATACCATGGCACACACCAATGACATTTCGATGCTTTTCGAAGTTATGTGTGTGTTTATCGCAGGCTTATAAATGCCCGGTTAATGACAATAGGCTCGTCACCTATTACATTGGGACCTAAACTTAAACTAGCGAAATATGAGTGCTAGCACCTCTGCCTACTCCTTCGGGAATATAGGCGTGAGTTTATGTTATGTTATGCTAAATATATAGAAAAAATTGCTGTACCAGCGAAATTGTCCGCGTGAATTTGGATCTGGAATGTTAATATAAAAAAAAATTAGAGTAGCTTTAGTTACGACTTATATTCAGCTCCCTATCTACAGTAAAATCTCGTCAGAAATCGCCTAGGCGTTTCGGAGATTACTCGGAACAAACAGACAGGAAGATAGACAGTAGACAGGACGACAGACAAACAAAAAATGCTTATTTTTTAATGCAACTTAGATGACAGACAAGCACACGCCCCTCCTGATGGAAAGTGGTTACTGTGACCTATGAACATGTGTAACACCAGTGGAGTCACACCCGTGCTGCCGACCCCGTAAGAACAAAGATTTTCTGTGCCCTCAGTGCCGAACACAAAAACAGGACAAGCCTTTGATCTTCCCACTGACAGCACAAAAACTCTCTAGTGAGCTCTAGGCTAACCTACTCACCGAACACAAAACGATGTTATTATAGCCGTGGTATTCTGTAGAGTGGAGGTACTTCTCCAGTTGGACTTTTTTTATACCACTTAGGTGGCAGACAAGCACACGGCCCACCTGATGGAAAGTGGTTACCGTGGCCTATGGACGTTTGTAACACCAGAGAAGTTACAGTCGCGCTGCCAACCCTGTAAGTACAGAGTTTCTGTGCCGTCAGTAGAAGACAAAGCAGGACAGGCCTTTAGTCTTCCACTGACAGCACAAACTCTCTAGTGAGCTCTGGCTACACTACTCACTGAACACAACACGAGGTTATTATAGCCGTGGTATTCTGTAGGGTGGAGGTACTTCCCCAGTTGGACTGCTCAATTGGGATGGAAATACCGTCATATTTGTCAATATATCAATCAAGTAGGCTCCCGCAGTCCACTACTGTATAAAGACCTCTCTCAATGTTGGGAGGCTTTGGCTTACTGCTTCCACACTGGCCAGATGGGTTGGTACAGGGTTTTATTTCGAGAATTCCTTCTGTTATGAATATAATGTATATACAATGAATAAAACTGTACAAAATGTACCTACCTTCATAGAAGTAGTAGAAAGGGACACAACCACACAGTTTCATTGCTATCCTGCTCCTACATGATAGCCGACACGAGTTGGTGCTGTACACCTGCGTAAAGATATTAAACATACAGTCACTCGTATATAATAAATATACTAGTGGTTCCCGGCAGAATAGAATTTGGACCACCCCATCACTTCTCATGCGGTGTCGTACAAGGCGACTGAGGGATAGGGCTGTTTAACATCATACAGATATATACAGCCCAGACTCAGTCTCTCAGCTTGAGTCAACAATAGTGCGCGGAAGACGGCATTAAGCTTACCTCCTATTACATAACATAAACTCACGTCTATATGGGGTAGGCAGAGGTGTTAGCACACACATTTCACCAGTTTATGTTTAGGTCAGTCTATTGCCATTAACCGGGCACTTACATAAACCTGCGATAAATACACACATAACTTCGAAAAGCATCGAAGAGTCATTGGTGTGTGCCATGCCTATTATGTGGGACCGAATAAATAAATATATTCTACAACATTACACACAACGCTATCTAGACCCATGGTAAGCATAACTTAACTAGCTTGTGTTATGAAGAGTTGGAGACCCTGTGGTCCACACACCCGAGGAGGGTCAGATCGAGAGAGATAGCCCTGGGTCAGCCGGGGTGCGAGGTAAATGCATGTCAATCTCACCTTCGGTAACCAACAATGAACAACAGGCGCCGTACGTTTTAGTCGGTTCGAGTCTTACATAACGTCACCCACCGGCTCCGGCGGGGAAGTAACCGTGGGGATCTTTTCGCACGTAAAAAGTTTGTATGTGTTATACTTTTTAAGATTTCTTGTGATTAATTAGTGAATGGTATTTCGTTTTTATATATATATACATATATATAGATAATGACATTCCTAAATCTCTCACCCGTCTCCCTTCATCAACAGGCTCGTCAGTATACAAGCATCCTCTTCTTTTGGGGCGTAGGTCTTTCACCCCTCGGCCACACCGGCTCTCCATGATACTCAGCTCCGTCTCCCGGGTGAGAGACAGAAAGGCCACGGATGGCTCATCTTGTCCAAAGTCTACCACGTCGTATGGAGAATGGACGTAGTACTGGAGAAAGAAAGGGACAAATAAATATAAATATTTGTGACGATACGAGTAACATGACGTTTGTTGGACTCATTCAAAAGCACATAAAGGTGAAAGTAGAAATACAACTTGGTCCTCGATACTACTGAAGCAAAACAGACTTTATTTCTACAGTCTTAAAGTCCGAAACCAAATAGCAAGAGTTATTACGCTTTTTCGTTTTCCCTGCAAAAAGCCTTTTAATTTTTAAGTTAAACCGCATCGCTTTAAAGTCTAAAATTACATGGATTGTTTAGCAGTGTCCGTGTTATGACAGTGGTTTTGCTTCAGCAGAAGCGAGGTCAAAAATGACATTACATTTTAAACTTTATGAATATAGAGTTAAAGTTCATAATTAAATGAAAAAGAGTTTTTTACATATTTTTAATCAGTCTACAAGACGACATTAATTTCAGACGCCAACTGCTTAACAATAATGTCTAAAATTGATTGGCATTGTTTGGTGTGTCAGTGGTATGACAATGGTTTTATTATGACATGAAATAAACAGAATCGTGGCCCAGGTCATGTGCGAGTAGGACTCGTATATAAAAACAAAATTTAATACAGAGTTGTAAAATCTTGATATCAACTTTCAAACAAAATTTAAATAATGGCAATAGCCGACTGGGGAAGTACCTCCGCTCTACAGAATACCGCGGTTATAATAACTTCGTGTTGTGTTCCCAGCGGTGAGTAGGGTAGCCAGAGCTCACTGGAGAATTTGTGCTGTCTGTGGGAAGACTAAAGGCTTGTCCTGCTTTTTTTTTCTACACTGACGGCACAGAAACTCGGCACTTACAGAGTTGGCAGCGCGACTGTGACTCCTCTAGTGTTACAAACGTCCATTGGCCACGGTACCACTTTCCATCAGGTGGGCCGTGTGCTTGTCTGCCACCTAAGTGGTATAAAAAAACAATAACAAATCTCAAATACATACATACATACATATAATCACGCCTTTATCCCCGGAGGGTTAGGCAGAGGTGAATTAACACCCACATTTCTTTGTGTTTTGTCTACCAACCAAGTGGTATAAAAAAAAAGCTATTAAATTACAGGAATAACGAACTCATGCATCTATAATAAAATTTCGGCAATTTCATAGGTAAAGACATAATATTTTATACTGAAGAGTCATAGGTACTGACTTCAACTAAGGCGTAGTTATCCAACACTACATAACAATTGTTTGCAGAATTCTTGCACATAACTGGAGATGATGCCGTCTCGTTGGGCTTAGGTTTTCTGGAACAATAAAGAAATTATCCTATTTATAACTCATATATTCATAAGGATTATCATTACAATTACAATCGTTACAGCAAGTTTGTCACTTAACTTTCCATTCTTAATGGTCTTCAATTAAATTTTACGAGTGTCAGATTCTAATAGGAGTAAAATTTAGTAAAAGTCATAGCTAAATATCTATATAATAATTAATATAGTTATAATATCAAAATATCATGATATTATCAATAACTAGACGACCCCCACCGGATTCCCCAGTGGTATAAATATGCCAGCAATGTACTATGTAATTGTCAAATAACGAAGGGGAACCCGCACTGCTCCGCGCTTTTAAGTAGTAGCGTGGTGATATATGGCCTTCGTCGATAAACGGGCTATTCACAACAAAAATCACATTTTATTCGAACTTGAAGTTCCTGAAACTAGAGTATGCAAACAAACAAACTCATCAGCTTTAAAATTTACTATAAGTTACCCGCGGCTATTCACCAGCGTGGACTTCTGATCCTATTCCCGCTGCTTACCCTCCGCGATAGCGTAATAATATATAGCGTATGACAACCAAAATTAATGTGGCTTTATATTGATAAAAGAATTTTCAAAATCGGTTCAGTAGCTCCAGAGATACCCCCTACAATGTCATACACTCAAAGATTTTAAAGATGCCAAGTAGAAATCGCTTTCAGCGATAAGGCCGCGAATAGTACATTAAACTGTAAACATGCTTCTTCTTTTTATTGTACGAGAAATCCCCACTGATACCCCCCACACCGGAGCCGGTGGGGGAGGCTATGTCGGACTTGAACCGACTAAAATCCACGCCGTCTGAGGGTCATAGGTTGCCGGAGGAACTTACGTAATCGCAACGTCTGCCAACGCCAGTGAGTTGGTGACGTGACAGACTCCACCTTCCGTCATGATGGGCCACCACTTCCAGTCGCCAGGCTCGGAAGGCACCAGCTTTATCTTAAGATCAGGCATCACCTGTAAAACGATTAAGCTTCATTTTTCAACTAAATCTACTCAAAACTTTAAATTTGCTAATTATTTTCAAAGCGACCTACAATTTACAAAACTGGGGGGACTAATTACTTGCTAGATGAAATCATAGGCAGGGCCATAAATAAAACGAGGCCGAGTTGGTGCTGTAATACTGACCTCCCCCTATGCCGGGGACAATATTGCAACACCGTGGATCTCACACTCAAGGAAGCCACCTCGAAACCGGAGATGACTCTGGGTCGGCCAGGTTGCGAGTGATATGTCTATAACCACCTCCAGCATCTAAAGACCCAAGGTGGTATGTGGTTTTAGTCGATTCAATTCCCACAAAACCACCTCTGCTATTGTACCGGGCGGTAGTGATATCTGTGACATTGCCCGCATAGAAAAAAAAGAAAAGCATGAAATCAACTCACATCGAGCGCTATTTGATACATGTCCACTTGGGTCTGCATATCCTGAAACTCCTCGAATTTCTGGAGATGGAACAGGTCGGAGCTGGCAACTGCGTTAACAAACCTGTAAAAAAACGACATAAACGTTATAATTTTTAAAGGAGGTAGGACACGACGGTATTTCAGACTGGGGAAGTACCTATATACCGCTCTACAGAATACCGCAGCCATAATAGCCTCGTGTTGTGTTCCCGGCGATGAATAGGGTAGCCAGAAGTCACTGGAGGGTTTTTATGCTGTCGGTGGAAAGACCAAAAGCTTGTCCTGCTTTGTCTTTTACACTGATGGTACAGAAACTCTCAATGCTTGCAGGGTTGGCAGCACGAGTGTGACTCTCTTGGTTTTGCACGCGTCCATAGGCCACGGTGACCACTTTCCATCAGGTGGTCAACATGACTTCAACGCGCCTGATATTTAAATCTTAGGAAAGACGATCACCATTACAGACATTTACTATGTTATTATGGTGGGCACTTTCTCACGCAAAAACCGCGCCATTACGTGGAGTTGCGTATACCAGGACCCCGATTCTGCTTATTTTAGGTTATAATAAAAACATTATAATACCACTAATACTACAAACAATGCCATATAATTTAAGACTTTACGATTATGCCGTTAGAATCAAAAATTTAATATCATCGTGTAGAGTGTATGAAAAGATGCAATGATCACTTTTTCGTTTAATTCTGAACTTTAAGCCTATAATAACCTTTTAATGTCATTTTTTGCAGTGTCAGAGGTACCTATAATATAATAGTGGTTTTGCTTTGGCATAAAATTAGCAGAATCTGGGGCCATTTCGTGATAAAATACTATGGTAGACACTCAGCTTGACGACCTCATCAGATGCTTTTTCACGCCCCGCTTAAAGAACCCGGGACTGTAGGAAGAAGGAAACACGTGAGCGGTAAAATTCCAAGAGTTTATGATGCGGCAAAAACAAGTCGCTGACCCGCTTGGCTCTTGATGGAATATTCTATACTAAATAGATACATATGATCACGCCTTTATCCCCGGAGGGTTAGGCAGAGGTGAATTAACATCCACAATTCACCAATCATTGTATTCGGTCCCACGTATTAAGGGGTGAGCTTATTGCCGTATTACGGGTACTATTGTTGACTCGAGCCATACATCTGAGGCTGAGTCTGGGCTGTATATATCTATCTGATGTTTTAGTCGCCTTGTACGTCTTGTATATCTGTATGATATCTTAGTCGCCTTGTTCGACACCGCATGGGAAGACATGGGGTGGTCCAAATTCTACTCAGCTGGAAACCTATACTCCTTCTATAATACTCTAATTCGGGGATTAATAAATATACTATTCTCGCCTCCTTCTGCGAGCAAGTAATACTCGTGAAGGAGGAGGCGGGGTGGGAGCGGCAGCGGGAGCGACGAAGGAAAGCAAGCCAAGCTGCCCGCATACGAAGGCAACCCGGGCGTCGAAGGTCGATTAACGACCTTCGCCCCCCATGAGCGCAGGCCTGAGGTGATTGGTGGAGCCGCCTGTCACCCTGGCAGAAGGAGGCCGTGGTGGCGGCGTGCCTGGCGCGCCTCCCCGTTTCTGGGGATGAGTTGGGGACTCTGTAGTCCCCACACACCCGAGAAGAGGGCCAGATCGTGAGAGATGGCCCTGGGCCGGCCGGGGTGCGAGGGATATGCCTGTCAACCTCACCTTCGGCAACCAAAACGACCCACAGGCGGCGTGCGTTTTGTTCGGTTCGAGTCCGACATAACCTCAGTCTTCCACCGGCCCTCGGTGGGGAGGTATCCATGGGGATTTTGCGCACGTAAAAAAAAAATTATACTACTCTAATTAAACTGTTAGGTTAGTAAGTAACTGTATTTACTAAATACCTGGTATAGTACGCGTACTTTTCATCGTGTACCTCAATGCCCCAATATTTCTTTATCACTGCTGGGAGTTTCTCCATGTCCATACGATTCTGGAAACAAAAAATCAACAAGGTTACACCATTACACGTTGGCGACATGAAGTTATTTCGGACCTCTTTCACAACTGTTGCGTAGAAAATAAGCACATGACAACGTGTGAGAATGAATTCCCAGCCTATGGCGAGTGGTGTGATGATAGAATGTTGCCAAGGGCATCATGTCGAAAAATCCTTCTGAACACAAACCATTCTATAGGGGGTAAAATATACACAGTGAGGTAGAGTCCCTCCTGAAGTTGAGGGTTTCCACACCGCCTGTAAATATGGGATTATGATTCTCATTACCCGTCTTTGCATCGAAGGATTTAAGCTGGTATGCAGGCGTTTTGGCAAATAATATAACAGCAGTACTCCATATGGGGCTGGAATAGCAAGGAAAGGAAGCTTCGCCCTGTTAAGCACTCCTAGTTTTTCCAATTTTTTTATTATTTTTTATATAGAACACGTCCATTAGACTTCGCTTTGCCTGATGGTAAGTTGAAGGCAAAGTCTCAGAAAAGAGGGTCACCATTACTTACACATACCATGTGACAATGTTTACACTCAGCTTGACGGCCTCATCGTATGCTTTTTCACGCCCCGCTTAAAGGGCCCGGGACTGTAGGAAGAAGGAAACACGTGAGCTGGTAATGAATTCGAGGCCTTAATGGTGCGACAGAGGAAAGAAACACCGAACCGCTTGGTTCTTGATCGGATGTTCTGCACCGTGTGCGGATGACATCTAAGACCTGCACGTGTTGTCCTGTGTAGGAAAGGGGTGGAGGGTGGGACTAATTGGAAGAGCTAGCATCACCTTGCCAGCATCACCTTGTCTTCCAAGTAATAGCGTTACTGGTAGTAGTTGGAGATATCGGAACTGAGGATCCATATACTAGGGGAGATGGTAAGCTGTATCCTGGATTTGCGATGCCACAATATATGAGGTTTTCTACGCGATGAATGCACATATTTGTAACTTCATAAGATAGGGTTTAAATCGAACGATGTGTAAAGCCCAATTAAGGGGTTGGCAGCACAATATAATCGCATTATCATAATGTGTTAATCGTCGGTAGCTTAATGATTAAGGAGGCAGATAAGATCGAGAGGTACCGGGTTCGAAACCTGGCTATTAAGATAAGATAAGATAAGATAAGATAATATTTATTTGCAAAAAACATGTGTACATATAATATACATAGTCAAGTGCTTATTATATAGGTCTTAAACTTCGATTGGACACAACATGTTTTACCATTGAGTGGTGTACAAATTATTATTTAACTTTAAGTCATCACATCTACATTATACATCAGTCATCCAGTTACAAACAAAAGTCAATCCTACAGAGTCATGTCCTCGAGAAAATCCTTAATACTATAGTAACACTTCTCAATCAACAATCTTTTGAGCGCCCACTTAAAACGATTGTTGTTCAAATTTTTTATATTTTTGGGAATTTTGTTGTAGATTAATGGAGCCATGCATATTACACTTTTATGTAATAGGGCAGTCTTAGCAGGATGGACACATAGCCTGTTATTATCGCGCCGATTACGCACGACTTTGTCCATTAATCTTGGAAACAGGTGTGGGTTATACCTGGTAAACAGTGCTACCTCTAGTATGTATATGCCGGGGAGTGTCAGAATATTGTGCTCTTTAAAAAATGGCCCACAACTGTCAGTGCTCTCAATACCAAACATGGCACGGATGCAACGCTTTTGCATTTTAAAGACCATGTCATAGTTAGTTGCATTACCCCAAAAAATTACACCATATCGAAGTACTGACTCCACTAAACCATGGTATGCTGACAGTAAAGCTACTTTGTTAATAATAGGTGCAAGTTTATAGAGAGCGTAAGATAAGCTACTAATTTTTTTACAAAGTATGTCAATCAATGTGTTCCTTAAATTTCAACTTACTATCTAATGTCAACCCCAGAAACCGCGCAGTCATAGACTCTTCTATTTGCACTATTCTATTTTTTATATTTTTTCTATTTACACTACTGACATGAACCCACTCCTAGCACAAGTAATTAAGCTTAGTTGGGGGGTTAAAGGGAAAATTAGTAATTTCGGTGGCTAATATTCGCTTCGTTGCTGGACTTCGGTCCATAGTTGGGTACGGCTTTACGTTACATTATAGGTACGGTAAATTCTGATGAAAATGCTCTTACTGCATAACAGCAAGTGATTGCAGGCATACTGTAGTCCCAAGATCGGAAGTCTTTCTCCAGGGTCACGACTGTTGGGCTCTCGTTGTACCGCTGCAGCTGCCCTAGGGAAACGTTTAGGGCTTCCCAGATAGCAAGGCCGCAGGCGCATATCCACAGGAGCCTGTAATAGTAAAAGCATATGAATATCTATTCATTATGTATATAAAAATGAGTAGGTAGCTTGGTATAGGAGGTAGGACACGGCGGCATTTCCGTCCACTTGAGCAGTCCGACTGGGGAAGTACCTCCGCCCTACAGAATACCGCGTATAATAACTTCGTGTTGTGTTCCCAGCGGTGAGTAGGGTAGCCAGAGCTCACTGGAGAATTTGTGCTGTCAGTGGGATGATTAAGGGCTTGTCCTGCTTTGTCCTCTACACTGACGGGGTCGGCAGCGCGAGTGTGGCTTCTCTGGTGTTACACACGTCCATAGGCCACGGTAACTATTTTCCATCAGGTGGGCCGTGTGCTTGTCTGCCACCGAAGTGGTTTAAAAAAAAAGATGTACCGTCGTGTCCTACCTCCTGCAACACGGTTCATTCACTGGCAGGCACCAATTTCAAACTTCCTCTAATATATTATTCATTTACAACTGGAAATTTGCCATGGGAGTGATGATGATTGAAACTGAATTACCGTTCAATCCAGAGCCGCCTTGGTGCAGCAATATGGTTGAATCCGTGGATGCTGGTATCATTACAAAAATCCTTGCCATACTTCAGAAGGGAAACGAGAAGCCTCTTGCCCCATCGCTTGATTTTCGATGGCTGTCTTGGTTCCTTTCGGTATACCGGATACTCGTAACTCTCGTAGGTATACATCAGTTCAATGAAACAAAAAAGCTGGTGCTAGGGTCTGTTAACAAAGATATGGGAAGTAGTCGGTAGCTTAATGACTATTTATACATATAGTAAGCTGAAGGCAAAGTCTCTGAACAGAGGTACACCATTACTTGCATAAACCTTGTTAAAATGGTGACACTCAGCTTGACGGCCTCATCAGATGCGTTTTCACGCCCCGCTCAAAGGACCCGGGACTGTAGGAAGAAGGAAACACGTAAGCTGGTAATGAATGCCAGGCCTTAATGGTGTGACAAGGGAAAGAGTCCCTGAACTTGGTTCTTGATCGGATATTCTGCACCGTGTGCGGGTAACATCTAAGCCCTGCACGTGTTGTCCTGTGTAGGTTCTAGGGTGTTCGTGACCTCGGGATTCTCAATAATACGGACCGCACATCGCTGCAACCTGACGAGAACATCTAGCAAGTACTTTGTAGAGCCTTCCAGATGTGAGCAGTATTCCACGCAAGAGGGAATTTTTGTCTTGATTTTTTTATACCACTTAGTTGGCAGACAAGCTCACGGCCCACCTGATGGGCAGCGGTTACCGTGGCCTATGGACGTATGCAACACCAGGGGTGATACACTCGCGCTGCCGACCATATAGTCGCTTGGGAAAACCGCAGCAGGGAGGTCATTCCACAGCTTGAGTGTGCGTGGAATGAAGTTTCTTTCATACCTCACAGTGTACAGAAGACATCGCTGCTCTGGTGTGAAAAAACAACGTAAGAAAACTACAAAGTCTCACAATGAGCTTAATACCAAGGTATTAAGATGAATACCTTGATTCAACAGACTTCGTTCATCAACATTGATCTGCTGTGCAATTCTCTCAGCTTAGAGCGTCAAGCACAGCGCTGCGATAGCCTTGATAGAGCTTGCCATTGGTCGAACTGAGTGACGTCACTGGGGATCGACCAATGACAATCTCGTTTTTTTTTTTATATCACTTAGTTGGCAGACAAGCACACGGCCCACCTGATGGGAAGCGGTTACCGTGGCCTATGGACGTATGCAACACCAGGGGTGTCACACTCGCGCTGCCGACCATGAAGAAACCTTCTGATGCCCCTCTTAAAGAACCCCATATTGTAGGATATTGATTAAGGTTTTCGCAGCGCTGCGCTCGACACTGTATAGGCAGAGAATTGCACAGCTGATGATGATTGCACCTACATTATACGTGCAAGTAATATATCATAATACTAGCTTTTGCTCGCGACTTTGTCCACGTTACGTTCAGAATGTATTAATAAATGTTCACTTCTATAACTCAAACTAATATATTGTTACGACAGCCGTCGATAACTCGAAAACTAATAATCGAATCTTCAAGAAATAAAAACGTATTGTTAGTGACGAGGTACTCTACCGAATGGCATAGAAAAATCTAGAATCGTCAACAAAAAGTCACAACCTACCTACGAGTACCTACACACTCTTTTGAATAAAAACAAACAATAGGTAAATATCGAGAATGTACTCGAAGGTCAGTGACGGCGGCAAAATCAAAAGAATAGGTATTTATCTCTCGCGAACTTTCTAGATAATTCGATCCTCCTAATTGAGAGGTATAAAAATATGCTCGCATAGCGACACGATTCATTCATTCTTTGAGATCGATAACGAACACAGCGAACTTAAGCGACCGAAGAAGAATCTACCTGCGACCTGAGCAACGACTGTGGACTACTGTGAACTACTGAGCGACTGGAACTGTTGAAGAGTACTGTGTGTACTAGTGATTAAATTGTCTAGTTTGTGGTGAGCTAATAAACCTCTTCGTTGAGTAAACGGCATTTAATTGTACCCCGTGCACGTAACAATATGTTACACCTATTTCCATATATTCATATTGTGTAGAAAGTGTTTTTCAAGTGACTGACTAATACTATAATTATTACTTATTATTGATTTCAGCCAAAATTTATAATTGTCAATTTTTTTACTAAACTTAACAACATAACTTAACATCGATGCTGGGGCGCTGGGTACGATTGCACGCAATGTAGACAGTGTCCTAGTATTGTAGGGGTCTCAAACTACCAATAATATTTGTTAGGTATCTATTAATAGTATTATATTGTTACTAACACTAGTATTAAGATTATTGTTACTAACACGCTATGGACCCTGGTCCGAAATAAATGATTTTTATTTATTTATTTTATTTTTAACATGACGTATTCTCTTTCAGGTTTCATATCACGTCATACGGGAACGCGGTCCAACAGGATGTAGGTCGAACTGGATAAAAAGTCCTATGTCTGTCTCCTAGTCCTAAGCTACATCCCCACCAATTTTCAACCGAATCGGTACAGCCGTTCTTAAGTTATAAGTAGTGTAACTAACACGACTTTCTTGCCCACAGCTCCGCCCGCGTGTGTATCGGTTATTCTTAATTTTATCGATTTCTGACCAAATTTATAATTATCATAAATATTCAACCATACTTAACCATAGACAATTATATTTTATTATATTTGATGGTAGAAGTTAATTAAATTATTCTCATTCTAAGTAATCTATACAGAAATAATTTATAAATATTAAATACAAAGACCAAATAACACCATAGACTAAATTAAATTTAACTGTCATTTGCGTTTTGTTGTTCCAAGTTAGATGCGTGTTTGTTATACCACGTTTTATAGTGATTGGATTCTCTTAGAGGTTTAATATCACGCCACACGAACGGGATGAAAAGTATTATATGTCCATCTCCTGGTACTAAACTACATCCCCACCAATTTTCAGCTAAATCGGTACAGCCGTTCTTAAGTTATAAGTAGTGTAACTAACACGACTTTCTTTTATATATAAAATATAAGAAGATTGACTACCTACCACTAAGTCTAGAAACAAATTCGTCACAGACTCTTGATACTACCATAAGGACACTACTGGTAGTTTCAAGGCTTGGTAGTGTCAAAACTGCGTGACAGAATGGTCACTCTTTAAAGCTTTTATCTATCTATACTGTTATTGCAAAGTGATAGTGTCTGTACATTGGAGTTATTTAAAAAAAATACTTTGGTTATGGTTATGACTGTATACGATAATAGTTTTTTTTTTTTTTGGAATTCTTGTCTTTGGTTATTTATCCGCGATGGACACAGAAACTATTGAACTGATTTTGATATGGGTTGCAAATCTTAAGTTTGTTTCTTGCAATCGATTGAGGGTAGACCAAAGATATGAGAGCGGACATCCGCGCGGGCGAAGTCGCGGGCAGAAGGCTAGTTATGCCTTTATCTAGCTTAAATTGCATGTGTCTAATAACTACATAACTACTGCAATTAGCAGGACTTGTCATGCAATACATTAAACAGGAACAATCATGATCCTTATCAATGCAAGGTCGCATTACAATCAATAATGAAAATATTGCAATTCAGTACAGTGATTCAATAATTAACCGACTTCAAAAAAGGGGAGGTTATACGTACATTCGACTAATGTAATACATTGTCCTACGTGAGTGACAAGTGCGTCAACGCAATGCGTTTCGACGCGACGGATAAATATCAAACTTTAATTAATAAAGGCTACTATAAACTAAATGAGTATCTTTATGATGTAAATGCGTGGTCAACATAAGTCTCTTGCTAACTCGCACAAAATAAATTGTAAACTAAAGCAAATTTATAAAAGAAAGAGTATCTAGTTCTAATTTTAAATTACCGTATTGTACAATGTTTAATTCAGTGAAATATTTGCACGCCACACTTGGCAGAATATGCAGATCAAGAAAAATTTAACACCTGTAATGACCATGTTCTTGGAAATAAACGTTATTCTATTCTATTCTATTCTATTCTATAGTTCTCTGAGTTTCTTGCTGGTATCTTCTCAATAGAACTAATCTACCGAACCAGCGAAAGAATCATTTTCCAATGGTTTATTTATACACTGCCGCGTTGTTCCCGGCAGAGTAGAATTAGGGCCACCCCATCTCTTCCCATGCGGTGTCGTGTCGTACAAGGCGACTAAGGAATAGGGCTGTTTAACATCAGATAGGTATATACAGCCCAGACTCAGTCTCGGATGCATGACTCGAGTCAACAATATTGCCCGGGATACAGCAATAGGCTTACCCCCTATTACGTGGCACTGAATATAATTATTGGTGATATGTAGTTGTTAATTCACCTCTGTCTAACCCTCCAGGGATAAAGAAATGATTATATGTATGTTATTTATACATTACTTTAAAAAAAATATTATTTCTTGACAGAATTGTAAAATTTTGACGTTCATATGTACTCTTTGCGTGCCTAAACTGAATATAGGAGGTAGGACACAACGGTATTTCCGCCCAAATGAGCAGTCCGACTGGGGAAGTACCTCCGCCCTACAGAATACCGCGGCTATAATAACTTCGTGTTGTGTTCCCAGCGGTGAGTAGGGTAGCCAGAGCTCATTGGAGAATTTGTGCTGTCAGTGGGAAGACTAAAGGCTAGTCCTGCTTTGTCTTCTACACTGACGGCACAGACACTCTGTACTTACAGGGTTGGCAGCGCGGCTCTGGTGTTACAAATGTCCATAGGCCACGGTAACTACTTTCCATCAGGTGGGCCGTGTGCTTGTCTGCCACCTAAGTGGTATAAAAAAAATTTAATGCTTTGTGTCCTTCGTTATGGTGTGAATGCGTCAAGTGAAGTATGAAAGTATCTTTCACAATCTTTTTCAAAGTGAGTACCGTGACCTATGAACGTGTGCAACACCAAATGAGTCACACCCGTGCTGCCGACCATGTAAGAACGGAGAGTTTCTGTGTCGTCAATGCAGAAGACACAATCAGGATATGCCTTTAGCCTTCCCACTGACAGCACAAAAACTCTCCGGTGAGCTCTGGCTGCCCTACTCACCGCTGGGAAAACCACACGAGGTTATTATAGCTGTGGCATTCTGTAGGATGGAGGAACTTTCCC
This sequence comes from Eilema griseolum, assembly GCA_963662185.1. Classification (NCBI taxonomy): domain Eukaryota; kingdom Metazoa; phylum Arthropoda; class Insecta; order Lepidoptera; family Erebidae; genus Eilema; species Eilema griseolum. Next base: position 11,185,918 of record OY759253.1, read on the forward strand.
AGTCGGACTGCTCAATTGGGACGGGAATACCGTCGTGTCCTACCTCCTGGTAACTGTCGCACTTGTCGCTCACGTAGGACAACGGATATTGGTTTGACACGTATTTTGACGTATATGACAGTCGTCAGCGTATGTCGTCCATACTTTAATTAATCCATTCTATTCAACATCATATTTTGCCACTAAACTGTTCCAAAGTGCTAATTTCAAAATCATTAATAATTGTTTTACTTTTTAATTTCGTCTACATTCAAAGCGTATCATAAGTTTTATTTAAGAACATTTTTTTTATTTAATAATCTTTACCATATAAAACCCAAAGGTACATTTTTTTTATTAAAGTTCTACAATTTATACATTGCTGTTTATTTTATTTATTCTTACTCCCACATAAAACCACTGAGCAGAAAGCTCTCCTTAAACACCAACCCAAATATCTTTTTGCCCCGATTCTTTCCACTCGCCCCAATATTGACAATCAAAGGCATAAGATGATCAGCTTCCCCAATCGGATGACTTTCTAGTGCACCCTTTTCTTGGTCCCAGGATAAAATTCTCTTTTCATTATCTTTATCACCAATACAAACTTCGTTCAAAAACTGATCGAATTCTTCATTTACTATTTCGCTGTTTATTTTTTTCTTTTTAAATTCCGCCATATTGTGGTAAGACATTCCTGATCCAAAGATAGCGATACCTTCTTTTCTGAACTCATATAGTGCTTTTCCGTATTCATAATGTTGTAATGCGTTCTGGTTTTTGAGTATTGACACCTGGACAAATAAATAAATAAATAGTGTGATAAGAAATGTGGAGTGATAGAAGATGTAGTGATAAGAATTGAGAGAGGTATGTTCAAATAGTTTTTTTTTACGTGTGCAATATCTCCACGGATACCCCCCACCGGAGCCGGTGGAAGGGGTTGTGTCGGACTCGAACCGACTAAAACGCACGCCGCCTGTGGATCGTTTTTGGTTGCCGAAGGTGAGGTTGACAGGCATATCCCTCGCACCCCAGCCGACCCAGGGCCATCTCTCACGATCTGGCCCTCTCCTCGGGTGTGGGGACTACAGAGTCCCCAACTCGTCCCCGGAAACGGGGAGGCGCACGAAGCGCACCATCGCCGTGGCCTGCTTCTGCTAGGGTGACAGGCGGCTCCACCAGTCACCCCCAGGCCTGCGCACATGGGGGGCGGAGGTCGTTCATCGACCTCTGACGCCCGAGTTGATTTCGTACGCGGGCAGCTTGGCTTGCGCTTGTTCAGATGATTTGGTCATATTGAGAGAATGAATGAAAGAAGACTAACGAAACAGGTGTATGAGGCGAGTGTGGATGGTACCGTCGGAAGGGGGAGACCTAGGCGCACATATCAAATCGGGACCAAATCGGGGAAGTTTTAGAAAAGGAGCAGGTCAGGAGTACGCTAAACCGACGAGCATGCATGAAGAATGTAATGAGAGTGAATGAAGCGAGAGTAGTATGTGATCCGTGATCTCCGCCTACCCCTATGGGAGACAGGCGTGATTTTATGTATGTATGTTACCTGGACTATGGGTATGTCTGCCTTTGGATTGATCAACATCATTGGTATGAAGACTCCATGGTCCCAACCTCTTTTGTCGTCTAGTTTTGATTCAATGCCCGCATTTGTGAACGCTTCATGTATTCTTCGCGCCAAAATGGGATCACCTGAAATTTTAAACAATGCATTAAGATGAAACGATTCAGGTGGGTGAACGTAGCGTAGGACTCCCAACGGCCAGGTGGAAGGACGACCTCATGAAGGTCGCCGGGAAGCGCTGGATGCGGGCTGCTTTAGATCGGTCATTCTGGAAGTCTGTGGGAGAGGCCTATGTTCAGCAGTGGACTATATGTGGCTGACATGACGATGATGATGAGGTGAGGATTCAAAACCCACCGTGCTCAGTCTTTCGAATTGACTTATTTTGGTTTTTAAAGAACGACTGCCGTCTGACTGTTTCCACCGCGAGAATTAACCTCCATTCAGCAGGTGTAACAGTTTGCAGGTAAGGTTATCTTGACTATGAAGATCTTGGTGTGTTATAACGAGTTCAACCCCCCTAGGTAAGTGAGAATACGCTGGCTATCGTATTGTAAAATAGAATGATATGGGATTTGACACTTAATTATGACAATCAACGTATGTCATATGCGTCCAATCCCATACATTAGTCATTCTATTTCTACTCGAGGACACGACGTTATTTCCGTCCAATTGAGCAGTCCGACTGGGAAAGTGCCTCCACCCTACAGAATACCGCGGCCATAATAACCTCGTGTTATATTCCCAGCGGTGAGTAGGGAAGCCAGAGCTCATTGGAGAGTTTATGTGCTGTCAGTGGGAAGACCAAAAGCTTATCCTACTTTGTCTTTTACACTGACGGTACAGAAACTCTCTGTGCTGGGTTGGCAGCGTGAGTGTTGTGTGTGTGACTCCCTTGGTTTTGCACACGTTCACAGGCCACGGTAACCACTTTCCATGAGGAGAGCCGTGTGCTTGTCTGCCACCTAAGTATAAGTAAAAAAAAGAACAATACGTTGGCTTACAAATTGCTACTTATCTTGAGGGGCAGATAGCAAAGAGAGATACAAAGAGAGGGAGAGGGAACGAATTATCCTCGCTTTTGTAACATTGTCTGAGTGCAGATTACATTATCATTTAAATATGTCTACGACGTACCTATTCTTGACCTTTCATAGATAAGTGAGTCAATATTATTTCGTATTGATCCAATATTTTAATGCATTAATAAGCTGTTTGCCCACGATCCGCTTGCGTGGTTGTCGGTTATCGTAACCAAACATAGTCTATGTCAGTATCACAATAAACGGTATATTTACCATGTTTCATTGCTTTGAGTTTCCGATATTTCGGCGCTGTTGCAAGCACCATGATCACGGAGGAACTGGGGTAGTGGCGGTGAACAGAGAAAATTATTATTATTATTATTAATCATTGAATTCAGTCCCACGTAATAGGGGGTGAGCCTATTGCCGTGTTCCGGGCACTATTGTTGACTCGAGCAATGCATCTAAAGCTGAGTCTCAACTGTATATATCTGTCTGGTGTTAAACAGCCCTATACCTTAGTCGACTTGTACGACACCGCATGGGAAGTGATGGGGTAGCCCAAATTCTACTCTGCCGGGGACCACGCAGTCTCAAATAAAATCTGATAACCAATAACTACGAAGCTCAAAGAATCAATTTCATTTATTCAGTTTAGGCACACAAAGAGCACGTCAAAATTTTTCATTTTATGTCAGGATTTTTTCTTTTTTTTATACTACTTAGGTGGTAGGTAAGCGTACGGCCCACCTGATGGAAAGTGGTTACCGTGGCCTATGGACGTGTGTAACGCCAGAGAAGCCACACTCGCGCTGCCGACCCTGTAAGCACAGAGTTTCTGTGCCGTCAGTGTAGAGGACAAAGCAGGACAAGCCATCCCACTGACAGCAGAAATTCTTCAGTGAGCTCTGGCTACTCACGGCTGGGAACACAACACGAAGCCGTGTCCTACCCCCTTGTAAAGTAAATAATATAAAAATAAACTTTTGGAAAATGTTTCTTTCGTTGGTTCGGTAGGTTATTTCTATTGAGAAGAAACTCAGAAAACTATATTAGAACTAGTTTATCTTTCTTTTTTAAAATTGCTTTAGTTTACAATTTATTTTGTGCGAGCAAGCAAGAGACTTATGTTGACCACGCATTTACATCATCTAGATTCTCGTCAACTTTATAGTTACATTAATTCTTTTTTTTTTGGTAAATGTGCAACAGCCAACTAAGGCAAATGTGCAACAGTCACTGTGTTGCGGATGCTGTTGGTCTCGAAGAACGAGAGCGGGGCCTCGTGTGGGGATACGAGAGGAGGGTTGTTTTCGAGCCAGGTGCCATGTTAATTCGTTAGAGCCCTAGCGACTTTCGTATTTTCTAATATCTGTATGGATTAGTTTTGAGTGGGCTGTGGGTGTTAGAGCTCGTGGTTAAGTGGTAAACGAATAGGTTTACCCATTGCAAGATTAAGCAACACTCTGCCTCAGTCTTAGAATGCATGACCATCTTAAAACATTAGAACTACATTAAAGAAAGCACGTTAAGTATTGGAGTCGTAGTATTTTTTTAATAAGAATATTAGCAACAATAATATTCCCTCTAACCCTTCCAACTAAGCTAGATTACTTGTGCTAGGAGTGGAATCACGTCGGTAGTGTGATAGCCAGGACTCGAACCCGGGACCTCTCGATCTTAAGGCCGACTACTTAACCTCTAAGCTACCGACACACAGTTCATTAACCTATGGTAACAGTATCTAGAACCTTTGGTTAAGGTATTTTTTTTTGTGCGGAAAATCCCCACGGATATACCATGCTATGATGACTGTTTTGAAATAACTGGTTTTGCTTATTTTTTAGTTTTTGGTGTACTTCTTTTCTTTTTTTTTTACGTGCGCAATATCCCCACGGATACCCCCCACCGGAGCCGGTGGGAGAAGTTATGTGAGACTCAAAGTGACTAAAACGCACGACGCCTGTGGGTCGTTTTTGGTTGCTGAGGGTGAGATTAACAGGCATATCCCTCGTACCCCGGCCGACCTTGGGCCATCTCTCGAAATCTGGCCCTCTCCTCGGTTGTGAGGACCACAGAGTCCGCAACTCGGCCCCGGAAACGGGGAGGCGCGCAAGGCGCACCGCCGCCGCGGCCTGCTTATGCCAGAGTGACAGGCGGCTCCACCCATCACCCCCAGGATAAAGTGCCTTAAAATAGTCTAAAAAACTTACCAGGAGCGTCATATTTGAATGTATAACTTTCTGGCGGAAAATTATTATAGTCATACACAAGAGAATGTTTTTCTCCTGACGATATAGTCACAACATCTTCCTCTCTATGCGCAGTCACGACAATAATCGCCTTTAAATCGTTCAATTTCACAATATTTGATATATTTCTCAATGCATTTGCTATTTCTATGTTATATTTTTCACCCAACACTGGATTCGGCCCGCCGCCATGATTTAGAAATACCGATGGCGCGAAATAATCCTCTTTTGTCATTACGACTGTAAGTAATGCACAGACTATTATCAATTTTAACATTTTTTTTAATGTAGGCACTGGTGTCACACGCTACCGTATCATATAATGCAGACAGACTGTGGCGAATGAGATAACGGTATGTCAGAATGTGGTCAGACAGCTTGCTCTCGGAGCTTCGGAGGTGACTTTATTAGTGACAAAGGTTATTCTCTGATTTATTAATTTTCTTCTATTTATATATAACTAGCACCGCGCCGCGGTTTTACCCGCGTAAATCCTGATCCCATGGGAATATCGTGATAAAAAGTAGCCTATGTTACTCACGAAAAATGTAGCTTTCTAATGAAAAAAGAATTATTAAAATCGGTCCAGTACTTTTGGAGTTTATTCGTTACATACAAAAATATAAATCTTTCCTCTTTATAATATTAGTATAGATTTGTATAGATTACTTGGACCTATGACCTGTTCGCTCAACTATGCTACTCAAGTAAATTTTTGTATTTAGATTAAGTAGACTAAGTGTATATTTGTAAATAGACCAAAAAAAAGAAATGCCCGCTGAGTTTCTTGCCGGAGTCTTCTCAGGTCGGGGCCGCGTTTCGAACCGGTGGTCCATTTACTGAACTGATATTCATGTTCCTTTTTTGTTGACGTTTTGTAAGTGCCGATATAATGGTCTATGCAGAATAAATGATTTTTGACTTTGCTTTGACTATGTTACGAGGCAAGCCGCGTCGTTGACCACCATAACCCGTACTATTCTCAAAACGCATCTCAGATGTGTGCGCGTATAGAGCACATTTTAGGTTCAAGATATATGCCCCGAGTAATACTTACATACCTTGGACCTAACTAAAGAAAAAAAATGCTCTAATGTGCCCTACATTAGAGCTTTTTTTTTCTACAACTTAGGTGGCAGACAAGCAACGGCCCACCTGATGGAAAGTGGCTACCATGACCTATGAACGTGTGTAACACCAGTGGAGTCACATCCGTGCTGCCGACCCTGTAAGAACAGAGATTTTGTGCCGTCAGTGTAGAGGACAAGCCTTTGGTCATCCCACTGACAGCACAAAAACTCTACAGTGAGCTCTGGCTACCCTACTCACCGCCGGGAACACAACACGAAGTTATTATAACCGCGGTATTCTGTATGGCGGAGGCACTTCCCCAGTCGGACTGCTCTATTGGGCGGAAGTACCGCCGTGTCCTACCTCCTCAATAGCCTGTCAAAATCATGTTAAGGAGGTAGGACACGGCGGTGTTTCCGTCCAATTGAGCAGTCCGACTGGGGAAGTACCTCCGTCCTACGGAATACTGGCCGTAATAACTTCGTGTTGTGTTCCCAGCGGTGACTAGGGTAGCCAGAGCTCACGGGAGACTTTTTGTGCTGTCAGTGGGAACACTAAAGGCTTGCTCTGCTTTGTCTTCTACACTGACGGCATAGAAACTGTGCTTACAGGTTCGGCAGCCCGAGTGTCTCTTCTGGTGTTACACACGTCCATAGGCCACTGTAATCACTTTCCATCACGTGGGCCGTGTCCTTGTTTGCCACCTGAGTATTTAAAAAAAATCATAACCCTCCTTTGGCTTCGCCATAGTCGGGTATAAAGAAAATAACACTTCAGTTTCTTATAATTTTTTTACTAAATTATGGATACACAAATGAAAATATGCTGGATTCTGTCCAGTACGCCGAATTCTTGAAGATATTCGTTGTCAAATACACAAACATATTATCTCCAAGTCAATCCTCTATCTTTGAAGTAGACACTACAGCTCCAGCTCCTAAAGATACTTCTTAATCAACTCCTCGAAGTTCGTGATACGCGTGACAACGGCATAATTCGCGCATAAAAGGTCATCATTTCGCTCAGTGATCGGTGAGGAGTCAACTATACCCCACAAATAATATCTTTCAACACCAGATTCTCGGTTTGGGATAACAAAACTGCCACCGTCATCCCCTGCACAGACAACATTACCTGAAAAAAAAAACCTTGTAAGTGTTTGGTTTAACTCGACTTTTAGGTCTGACTCCCCAATCTTGAGCGGGAAACCTTATTAGCCAGATCGGGGTGCGAGTTCGGTCTAGGTGCAAAGAATATGTCTCAGATAATCTCACCAGCTCAGGCAACCTGCAGCCCACACTGTCAGCGTGCGTTTTAGTCGGTTCAAGTTCGACAAAACCTCCCACATCGGCTCCGGTGGTGAGGAGATCCGTGAGGATTTTGCGCACATTTGCGCAGCCAGGTCCACACAAAGCGAACAGCCTCACGAGGCATATGCCGCGCGAGGCTGCTCGGCCTATGTAGACGTGGAGAGCGCATAAGTCAACACGGGTGAGCTAGGGTAGTCTGCTCGCTATGTGTGGACCCAGCTATTAATCAGCAGGTATAATACAAATACGGATATTACCGGCTGGGGAGCAGCATTAGGCCCCTGCCCAAAGAGGATCGCGGGTGGCGACACCGTTCACGACAAGCTATCATGGCTGAAGAGTCACCCTGGCTGGAGTCCCCGAGTCATCCTGCCGTGGAGGCGCTCCAACCGGTCATTGCCTAGTGGATGTAGAGACAGCATGGGACTCTTTTCTTCAGAATGACCCAGATACTTTTCTGCTCAAAATGCATGCTACTTTGGGAGACCCCTGCCGTAATTATTGCTGCCCCCGGGAACTTGGCACAACACGCTCGTAGCGGAGGAGGGGAGAGGGGGGTGCACTATACATATTGCCTCGTGGCAATAGTAGGCATCGACTACATGCACTCCAAGGCTCGCAGTGAAACAAGTTTTTCGCAGGTCTCGTCTTTCTGCGAGGAAGTCATCTTGCGGGGAAGGCGGTGGCTTGATCCAAAGTAGCAGGCAGCTTCGCTGATCCAGTTCGTCGCCGGCAAATCGGGCGACATGCGGGCGCTTTCCTTCCCTTTTATAAAAGTATTGTGAAGGCGGTAACTGGACAAGTTTTTTTATAGAACACGTCAATTAGACTTCGCCTTGCCTGATGGTAAGCTGAAGGCAAACTCTCAGAAAAGAGGGTCACCATTACTTACACATACCGTGTGACAATGATGAGACTCAAGCTTTGCGGCCTCATCATATGCTTTTTCACGCCCCGCTTAAAGGACCCGGGACTGTAGGAAGAAGGAAACACGTGAGCTGGTAATGAATTCCAGGCCTTAATGGTGCGACAGAGGAAAGAGTCACCGAACCGCTTGGTTCTTGATCGAATGTTCTGCACCGTGTGCGAATGACAAAGGGGAGGGTGGGACTAATTGGAAGAGCTCATCAGAACACTCGCCATGGTACAGACGGTAAAATACAGCCATGGACGCAACATCTCTACGCATCTGTAAAGGTTCTAGGCTGTTTGTGATCTCGGGATTCCCAATGATGCGAACCGCACGTCGCTGCAACCTGTCGAGAGCATCTAGTAAGTACTTTGCTGAACCATCCCAGAGATGCGAGCAGTATTCCACACAGGAGCGAATTTGTGTCTTGTATAGAAGACACCGCTGCTCCGGCTTGAATCGTCTCACTCTGTTAAGGACTCCGAGTTTTCGTGAGGCTGTTTGATGATACTTTCGATGTAATTTTTCTTATTCAGGTTGCAGCGAACATCTATACCTAGGATATTGAGATTGTCCTGCAGTGGCAGTGGCGTGCTCTGAAGAGAGGGGAGGGGAAGGAAAGAAGATACTTTTGCTTTAAACGCTTGTGCCTGCGTCTTCTTGGCATTGAACTCAACCAGGTTCTCAGAGCCCCATTGAGAAATGTGATTCAGGATCCCGTCAAGCTCAGTGACAAGAAGCTGCCTTTTCTCTGCGATATCTGACTGCTTGGCCGCAGGATGTCCATGATAACTCCCTAAGATAAGTCTATGAAGAGTACTAACTCGTCAAGTCTGTTGGTAGTAATAAATAAAACTTACCACCAGTGACCTTGACACAAGACTTGTCTTCTGTGATGCGCCACCTAAATTTTTCTAGAAGACTGTTGATACAGGTGTCTCTGTCGACGTAGGACAGTTCAATCAGTTGCTGGACCCGAGTAGCATTGGCATTTTCTTCTGGCAAGTGATAGCCAGTCATCTGGAAGGTAAACTACAATGGTACAATATGCTGCTGTGCAATTCTTTAACCATACATCAGTGAGCACAGCGCTGCGACAGCCTTGATAGAGACTGCTATTGGTCGGTCAGGGTGACGTCACTGGAGTCGATCTCCAGTGACTTCGCCCAAACCGACCAATAACAATCTCTGTTTGGTCTTGGTTGACCAAGGATGAACTCTATCAACGCAGTCACAGTTCTATGCTCGACAGAAATGTCCGATAGGCAGAGAACATTTTTTCAACTAGGTTTTCTGTCCTCCGTAATAGGGAGCGAGCCTAAAGCCGTCAAGCGGACAGTTCAGTATCGGATGGAGAACAGCCCTATTCCTTAGTCGCCGACTAAGGCACTTACGGGAGGAGATGAAGGAAAGAGGAGACGTCATACATACCAATCCCAACTTGCCCTGTGTCAGTTGCTGTTTCTCGAAGTCTGAATCAAAGTTGAGGCACACAGGTCTCACGTTCCTTTGATAGACAATCGGAGTGACCAGTGTCAAGACGACTAAGTTCCATTCGAAGTTGCCCCATGGTCCTTGGTAGTATTCGGGCATATTTATTTCTTTTACCTAGAAATTAAAAAATATATTAATGAGATGACCAGTCATGTCCTGACAATGCATGATAAATATCACTTATATTTTTTTTTATATAAAACTTAGGTGGCAAACAAGCACACGGCCCACCTGATGGAAAGTGGTTACCGTGACCTATGAACGTGTGTAACACCAGTGGAGTCACATCCGTGCTGCCGACCCAGTAAGAACAGAGATCTTATGTGCCCTCAGTGCAGAACACAAAATCAGGAAAAGCCTTTGGTCTTCCCACTGACAGCACATAAACTCTCCAGTGAGCTCTGGCTACCCTACTCACCGCCAGGAACACGACACTAGGTTATTATAGCCGTGGTATTCTGGACTTCTCCAGTCGGACTGCTCAATTTGGACGGGAATACCGTCGTGTCCTACCTCCTCTAATATTATATGTCTATCAATCAATTAGCCCACCGTAGTTCTCTGCTGGACATAGGCCTCTTCCAGTGTTGGGAAGCTTTGGCTTACAGTTTCCACCCTGAACAGACGGGTTGGTACAGGATTTTATATCGAGTTTTCCTTCTCTCGTAGTGGTATCGTCTGCGTATTTTCCGTAAGTCACCTCTTACAACACCCGTTGGATGAGATGGGGTTGTGATATTTTATTATTTATTTGTCGCCTCGCGGATATATTATGTGTATATCATTTTAATACACGACGGGGGTAGTTATGTCGGACTTGAACCGACTAAAACGCACGCTTCTAACTAAGTAAAGTATCATCAAAACAGCTTCACGAAAACTCGGAGTCCTGAACAGAGTGAGACGATTTTTCACGCCGGAGCAGCGGTGTCTTCTATACAAGACACAAATTCGTTCCTGTGTGGAATACTGCTCGCATCTCTGGGATAGTTCAGCAAAGTACTTACTAGATGCTCTCGACAGGTTGCAGCGCCGTGCGGTCCGCATCATTGGGAATCCCGAGATCACAAACAGTCTAGAACCTTTACAGATGCGTGGAGATGTAGCGTCCATGGCTGTATTTTACCATGGTGAGTGTTCTGATGAGCTCTTCCAATTAGTCCCACCCACTCCCACCCAGTCCAATTAGTTCCACTATTGTCACACGGTATGTGAGGCAAAGTCTCAGAAAAGAGGGTCACCATTACTTACACATACCGTGTGACAATAGTGACACTCAGCTTGACGGCCTCATCATATGCTTTTTCACGCCCCGCTTAAAGGACCCGGGACTGTAGGAAGAAGGAAACACTTGAGCTGGTAATGAATTCCAGGCCTTAATGGTGCGACAGAGGAAAGAGTCTCCGAGCCGCTTGGTTCTTGATCGGATGTTCTGCATCGTGTGCGGATGACATCTAAGACCTGCACGTGTTGTCCTGTGTAGGAAAGGGGAGGGTGGGACTAATTGGAAGAGCTCATCAGAACACTCACCATGGTAAAATACAGCCATGGACGCTACATCTCTACGCATCTGTAAAGGTTTTAGACTGTTTGTGATCTCGTCTGTGGGTCGTAAGTTGCCGGAGTTGATTGGTCGAGATATATCGCACCTAGGCGTAGCCAGGGCTATCTCTATCGAGCTGGCCCTCATCGGGTGAGAGGACCACAGAGTTCCCATCTTATCCCTGGATATGGGAGTATCATATGTAATACTCACAACTGATTTTTGGATGTCAACATCTCTTTCATCATCCCATTGGCTATATTGTTTTCCAACAGCCACCGACATAGTATCTGCGTCCACCTGCCCAAACAAGCCGTCATCCCAGAAACAGTTAGCACCTGAAACAATTAGATTTACAGGTTCAAGAATCAAAGAATCAAAGAATCAATTTCATTTATTCAGTTTAGGCACATAAAGAGCACATATGAACGTCAAAATTTTACAGTTATGTATGTCAAGAAATAATATAAAAATATTAAATAATGTAAAAATAAACCATTGGAAAATGATTCTTTCGCTGGTTCGGTAGATTAGTTCTACTGAGAAGATACCAGCAAGAAACTCAGCGAACTATATTAGAACTAGATTATTTTTCTTTTTTAAATTTGTTTTGGTTTACAATTTATTTTGTGCGAGCAAGCAAGAGACTTATGTTGACCACGCATTAACATCATTAAGGTACTCATCCACTTTATAGTAACCTTTACTCATTAAAGTTTTTTTCACTTCTATTTTAAATTTATTTATTGGCATATTAATCAACTCCTGAGGAATTTTATTAAATATTTTTATGCAGCTGCCTACAAATGAATCACCAACCTTGTGAAGCCTAAGTTATATAAGGTTATATAAGCAAGCAAACTTAGGAGGTAGGACACGACAGTACTCCCGTCCGAATTGAGGAGTCCAACTGGGGAAGTACCTCCACCCTACAGAATACCACGGCTATAATAACCTCGTGTAGTATTCCTGGTGGTGAGTAGAGTACCCAGAGCTCACTGGCGAGTTTTTGTGCTATCAGTGGGAACACCAAAGGCTTGTCCTGATTTTGTATTCTGTTCTTACAGGGTCGGCAGCACGGATGTGACTCCACTGATGTTACACACGTTCATAGGCCACGGTAACCACTTTCCATCAGGTGGGTCGTGTGCTTGTCTGCCACCTAAGTTGTATAAAAAAAATAAAAATTAGGCTACCTGTTACAGGTAACTTGATTCGGGCAATATTCAAAAGGACTTGTCTCTTTAATACTCAATACATTTATTGCGTTCCATAATGTAGTACTTGTTCAGGTTAAAATTATTGTTACAATTATGGACCCTGTCGGGCACAGCACAATGTTTGGAGAGAGGAAGAGTTTGTCATACACAATATGTTCACTCTTAATTACAGTTTGTTAATATTACTTATTAATGTTATTATTCAAGTTTTAGCCACTATAAACTTATTTTGTTTCGTCACTGGTGCACTTAGGTTTAGGTATATATGCTTTTTTTCACTGTAAAACCACTTTTTGGACAGTTTTTAGAATGAAAATAACAAATAGGCCACAAGCCACGTCTGCTCACATCAACGCCGCAAAGGGTCCTTTCCCAGAAGGAAAGAATTCCCTTGTCCAGAAGGGTCTCATAATCATATTATTTACCTGTGTAGCTTAGTGTTAACGAAGTATAGCGTAGGTAGTGACTACTTTTGTAGCATAGCGGTAGAATGTTCAACTGCTACACAGGAGGCGCGGGTGCGGGAGCGGCAGCGGGAGCGACGAAGGATCGCAAGTCAAGCTGCCCGCGTACGAAGGCAACTCGGCGTCGGAGGTCGATGAACGACATCCGCCCCCCATGCGTACAGGCCTGGGGGTGACTGGTGGAGCCGCCTGTCACCCTGGCAGAAGCAGGCCGCGGCGGCGGCCCCCATTTTCCGGGGACGAGTTGGGGACTCTGTAGACACACACCCGAGGAGAAGGCCAGATCGTGAGAGATGGCCCTGGGTCGGCCGGGGTGCGAGGGATATACCTGTCAACCTCACCTTCGGCAACCATAACGACCCACAGGCGGCGTGCGTTTTAGTCGGTTCGAGTCCGACATAACCTCTTCCACCGGCTCCGGTGGGGAGGTAACTCGTTCCCGTAAACGGGGACGAGTTTTGGACGCGAGGCGCGCCGCCGCCGCAGCCTGCCTATGCTAGGGTGACAGGCGGCTCCACCAGTCACCCCCAGACCTGCGCTCATGGTTGGCGGAGGTTGTTCATCGACCTCCGACGCCCGCGTTGCCTTCGTAGGCGGGCAGCTAGGCTTGCGATCCTTCGTCGCTCCCGCTGCCGCTCCTACCCCGCCTTCTCCTTCACGAGCGTTACTTGCTCGTAGAAGGAGGCGCCGGCCGCCCACGAATCCGCGCAATTTTTTTTTTATATAGGACACGCCAACTTGACCTCACCTCGCCTGATGGTAAGCTAAAGGCAAACTCTCAGGAAAGAGGGTCACCATTACAGACACTAAGTAAGGTCACAATGGTGGCACTCAGCTTGGCGGCCTCATCAGATGCTTTTTCACGCCCCGCTTAAAGGCCCCGGTACTGTAGGAAGAAGGAAACACTTGTGCTGGTAATGAATTTCAGGTCTTGGTGGTGCGGCAAAGAAGAGAGTCTCCGAACGGCTTGGTTCTTGCTCGTATATTCTGCACAGTGTGAGGGTGACATCTAAGGCATGCACGTGTTGTCCTATGTAGGAAAGGAGATGGTGGGATCTGTTTTTGTGCCTAATAAAATAAAATAAAATAAAAAATAAAAACTTTCTAAACTTACTCGAAATAACGACGGTGTTAGAAATGAGAGATCCACCGCATATATGATGAAGAATCTTCGAGTTTTCCTCATCGCGCTGATAAATCCCAACATACCAGGGAAGCCTTGCATTCTTCGCAGACGCCCCGTCGGTCAGAAGCTCTTCTCCCACCGGATTTATCAGACCACATTCTGAAAACAGATTTTTAGAGCCTATGTATGTATGTAGGTACGTATGTATTTAGGTTTTTTTTATCTAGAACGCACCAACTTGACTTCACCTCGCCTGATGGTAAGCTAAAAGCAAAGTCTGAGGAAAGAGGGTCACCATTACAGACACTAAGTAAAGTTACAATGGTGGCACTCAGCTTGGAGGCCTCATCAGATGCTTTTCCACGCACGCTTAAAGGACCCAGGACTGTAGGAAGAAGGAAACACATGTGCTGGTATTGAATTCCAAGTCTTGGTGGTGCAGCAAAGAAAGAGTCTCCGAACCACTTGGTTCTTGCTCGTAGCTTCATCTGTTCCCTCATAGCTCCTCAACCACTAATTAGAACTGGACAAATGAGGTATCGTTAGAAGCGTCTCAGTCGTCCGCTGGTTATAGCCTATATAACGTGTCACTGAATCTAATGTGGCGCCCTCTAGCAGTCGTAAAGTACTGTGATAAAAAATAAATTTGAGATAAATATGTCATGTTTGATATCAACTGAAAGGGCTTAATTAGCACATTTAAGATATGTATAAATTATACATATTGCGTGTCCCAAAATAATATAAATTAAAAAAATAAGTTTAAAACTAAAACCCGACTACTGAAAAGTTTTCAGTAGTCGGGTTTTATATCGGTTATCGGGTTGCCGTGTGGTTCCCGGCAGAGCAGAATTTGGACCACCCCATCTCTTCCCATGCCGTGTCGTACAAGGCGACCAAGGGATAGGGTTGTTTGATATCAGACAGATAGGTATATACAGCCCGGACAATAGTGCCCGGAAGACGGCAATAGGCTCACCCCCTATTACGTGGGACTGAATTCAATGATTGGTGAAATGTGGGTGTTAATTCATTTCAGCCTAACCCACCGGGGTTAAAGGCGTAATTATATGTATGTAATTTTAATTTTATAGTTAAGTTGTATTTGTTAGAAGTCGGTACCATCTTTGTTTGTTGTTCAATTAATTATTTATTAACCTCATTATTTTTTGGTGTGTATAATTATCAGCCTTATGCCGATATTTGCGGTGGAACAACACTACTTGTCCGGTTGTGATGAAGGTCGGGTGCAATAAAACCACAAACTTCAGCTGAATTGGTGTAATAATATTGTTCGATAATACATTGGTCGTTGATCATTAAATACCATGAGTGTGAACGAAACCATAGCGTGATCTAATTAGATGTCAACGCCATCTATCGAGCGTTGAGTGAAACTTAATCTAAATAGTACTGAACATGGTGAAACATTCAGGGGTTCGATTCTGCTAAAGCAAAACCACTGTCATACCAAGGACACTGCTAAACAATCTATTTAATTTCTAACGGAATAACGTGCTCTCCGAGGCTCAGAAATACTTACCCAAGATAATACAAATAGACAGCCCTACCAAACTACCGCCCTACAGAATACCGCGGCCATAATAACCTCGTATTGTGCTCCCGGAGGTGAGTAGTGTAGCCAGAACTCAGGGGACGGTTTAGGTGCTGTCAGTGGAATCAAAGAATCAAAGAATCAATTTCATTTATTCAGTTTAGGCACACAAAGAGCACATATGAACGTCAAAATTTTACAATTATGTATGTCAAGAAATAATATAAAAAAAATTTAATAATGTAAAAATAAACTATTGGAAAATGATTCTTTTGCTGGTTCGGTAGATTAGTTCTACTGAGAAGATACCAGCAAGAAACTCAGCGAACTACATTAGAACTAGATTATTTTTCTTTTTTAAATTTGCTTTAGTTTACAATTTATCTTGTGCGAGCAAGCTAGAGACTTATGTTGACCACGCATTAACATCATTAAGGTACTCATCCACTTTATAGTAACCTTTACTCATTAAAGTTTTTTTCACTTCTTTTTTAAATTTATTTATTGGCATATTAATCAAGTCTTGAGGAATTTTATTAAATATTTTTATGCAGCTGCCTACAAATGAATCACCAACCTTGTGAAGCCTAAGTTTTGGTACAACTAGTTTATCTTTATTTCTCGTATTAAAATTGTGTACATCAGATAGTATTTCGAAAATATTTAGGTTTTTTCGTACATATAAGATATTTTCATAAATGTATTGAGAAGCAACTGTTAAAATATTAATTTCTTTGAAAACTTCTCTCAGCGAATCACGGGGTCTGAGGCTATAATAGATCGCTCGTATCGTTCGTTTCTGTAGTACAAATATAGTTTCAATATCGGCAGCTGAGCCCCACAGCAGCAGACCGTATGACATAACGCTATGAAAGTAGCTAAAATAAACTAATCGTGCAGTTTCCTCATCAGTCAGTGACCTTATCTTTCTAACCGCATAGGCAGCTGAGAGTGGAAAGACCAAAAGCTTGTCCTGCTTTGTCCTTTACACTGACGGCACGGAAACTCTCAGTGATTGCAAGGTTGGCAGCGCGAGTGTAACTCTCTTGATTTTGCAGGCATCCATAGCCCACAGTGACCACTTTCCATCAGGTGGGCCGTATGCTTCTCTGCCACCTAAGTGGTATATAAAAAAAATACATGCAATGAGCGGGAATCGAACCCAAACTTAGCAGTAGCGTTCACTACCACCACATCACAGAGGCTGCCATTTTTCCTCATAGATGACCTAGTATTATTTTGTTCTGTGGTTTTTCCGTTTTATCTTGTTTACATTCGTACCGGTATGAAATATTATATATTCTGTGCCGGTACCAGTCATTGAACTTATTTGCTAAGCTAAAGATGACGATAGGACCGGTCTAACTTGCTATATGTCGTCAAATAGATGTCAAAAAACCTAAAGACACTAGTACCACACTAGCGCGATACTGCAGCGAAGAGGCGCATCAAGAAAAATATTGGTATTTAAACTATCATGGTCACTCACATTAGTAGGAGCCGCGTGGTTCCCGGCAGAATAGAATTTGGACCATCCCATCTCTTCCCATGCGGTGTCATACAAGGCGACTAGAGGATAGGGCTGTTTAACATCAGATAGATATATACAGCCCAGACTCAGCCTCAAATGCATGGCTTGAGTCAACAGTAGTGCCCGAAAGACGGCAATAGGTTCACCCCCTATTAACTGGGACCGAATTCAATGATGAAATGTGGGTATTAATTCACCTCTGCCTAATCATCCGGGGATAAAAGCGTGATTATGTGTGTGTGTGTATGTTGCAAGCACCATAATCATAGAGGAACTGGTCCCCGATTCTGCTAAAGCAAAACCACTGTCATGGCATGGACATTGCTAAACAATCCATTTAATTTGTGACGGCTCAGAAATACCCAAGATAATACAAATAGACAGCCCTACTGAACTACCGCCCTACAGAATATCGCTGCAATAATAACCTCGTGTTGAATTCCCGGCGGTGAGTAGGGTAGCCAGAGCTCACTGGAGGGTTTTTGTGCTGTCAGTGGAAAGACCAAAAGATTGTCCTGCTTTGTCTTTTACACTGACGGCAAACTCTCAATGCTTGCAGGGTTGGCAGCGCGAGTGTGACTGTCTTGGTTTTGCACGCGTCGATAGGCCACTGTGACCACTTTCCATCAGGTGGGGCGTTGCTTGCTCAATAGGACGGCAATACCGGCGTGTCCTACCTCCTTACTCGCGCCGCGCCTCTCCGCTGCAATGTCGCGCTAGTGAGGTTTAACCTTAAGTGTCATTGAATTTGCAATGAGGGCAGGGCCTGTTTAGTTCATAAGTCATAGGCTGTGTACACACTACTGCAGACCGGTAGCTCTACCCGTCGGCCAGTGCTAACTCCTCTTAACTTGCCGCCTGGGCCTAGACACCAATTTTAGTCCGAAAGCTAGAACCAAAAAATATAGGGGTAAAAAAACTCACGATTTACTTCCGTACTCGCTGTCCCCACACTAGCACCTTGTGTCAATTCATATTGTAAATTAAAAAATAAAAATATTAAAATACACGCACTCATTTTCGTATTTAAGAAAAAATCTTAGTCTTGTTTTATTTTTTTTAAATAAATGGCGTGAAGCCACAACAAGAACGTATTCAAAATGCGACCACAGATTAAGTATAATATAATGCTACTGTGAGACGCGCCGCTACATAGATTTTGAATAACCGTATATTATACAGTCAACGACAAAAGTAGTTTAACAAATTCTATTAATTTAATCACTAGATATAGCCCCTAAATCTCACACAAAATTTCACACATTGCAACCTGAGACGGTGCGCACTGTGTGATACGAAAGAAACTTCATTCTACGCTCACTCAAGCTATGGAATGAACTCCCTGCTGCAGTTTTCCCAAGTACCAGGAGGGGCAATAGACAGTGTCTACAGGGTCGGCAGCGCCTGTGTAACGCTCCTGGTGTCGTAGACATCCATAGGCCACGGTAACCACTTCCCATCAGTTGGGCCGTGTGCTTGTCTGCCACCTAAGTCGTATAAAAAATAAAATATTAAATAGATTAACTTTGACCGCTGAGAATAACGAAACATGAAAAAAATAAACTCAACTTATGTCGTTGACTGTACCTGCCTCGTCGTTTTAGACCGGGCACTACAGGTAATTGAGTTTGCGAAATCTGAGGACTCGATTCCACCAATGGATTTCATTTAAGAAAAGATCAATTTTATGGTAATTTTTGATATAATTTTCATGGATTGTTTGTCCAATTTATATTTGTTGAAAATTTCATAGAAATAAATCAGTGTCGCGACAGCCCGAAGCGGCGGCGGCGCGCGTTGCGGGTTTCCCCGTTTCCGGGGACGAGTTGGGGATCCTGTGGTCCCCGCACCCGAGGGTCAGATCGAGAGAGACAGCCCTGGGTCAGTAGGGTGCGAGGGATATACCTGTCAACCTCACCGTCGGCAACCAACAATGACCCACAGGCGCCGTGCATTTTAGATTCGAATCTGACATAACCTCTCCCACCAGCTCCGGCGGGGAGGTACCCGTGGGGACAGTACCGGCGTTAGGGTAGGGCGCGGTTGGGCGACCGCCCAGGGGCGCCGGACTTTAAGGGGCGCCGTGAAGCGGCGCCCCTTTATATTCCCATCTCTGTAAGTGAAAAAAAAAAACGATGTGTTGGCAACACTAGAATGGAACGCAGTGCTCAATCCGTTAAAACTGGGAATCCCCGACCACAGAGAAACACATTATCTATCTCTTTTTAACATTTTAGTTCAGAAGAGTTGACGTTATTTTTGATGGAGCGGAACACAGCTCATTCTTATTCATTCAATCGGTGCACGCACTTAAAAACAGTTATCGTAATTACATATTTTAAAACAAACAGACGCAGTAATCAGGCGGTCCACGCTAAGTTACGAAGTGCATGTTTTTTACTTTTTGTCGCCGACTACAGAGTGACATAGGTTTTATCCAAAAAGTTGAAATTCAAATAGTGTTTAAGTAGGTATTTGCTTCATGACGGATTATTTCACTAATTAGGTAAGTACAATTTTATTTTAACTATCTTTACTTATTATACTAAAGAGGTAACATTTGTTTGTTTGTTATGTTTGGAGTGGGGTAATCTATTTAAAGTAAATTATCCATACTAATATTATAAATGGAAAAGTGTGTTTGTTTGTTTGTTCGTTTGTCTTCCCTTCACGCCTAAACCACTAAACCGATTGTGATGAAATTTGACATATGTATAGTTGGAACTCATGAGACTGCTATAGGCTACTTTTTAACCGATTGCGATGCGACAAAAAAGGGTTATAGGTTTAAATAGGGATACCACGCGAGCGTAGCTGCGCGGGCAACAGCTAGTATATTATAAAATATCTCTAGAACTGACTATATAATGTTGATGAAATTTTAACACGGAGATAATAAATGAATGTCGAGGAGGTACGGTCAAGTGTAAAAGTGGATGAAGCCTGTTCATTCGTAAGCCTTTGTGTTAAAGGTGAAAAGTGTCCACCGACTTTTGCATCTGACTGTACATAGAAGTAATTTTTTCGGGAACGAGTGGATGATCGTGATTTTTTTCATACAAATCTAAGCACTATCACGTAACACAAGCTTTTAAATATAACATTTCACAATTATTCCGCTGCCATGACAATATTACCTTACCTAGATTTTTCGATCGTAGTTCACGTGTATGCTAACGCTTTCCTGTGGCCTTACCATGAGTTTGAAAAAACGTTCTCGCTATCGAAAACTATAGCTTTGTCTCTTTCACGTGCACCACAATGACAGGGACAAAGCGATAGTTTTCGATAGCGAGAAGAGAACGTTTTTACAAACTCATGGTAAGGCTACTGAATATAAAGCGTTTTTGGTCGTCCTCCCTCAATAGCGCTATATTTAATTAATTTATAGAAATGATCGGACTTACGCAGATTTAATTTGTTGCAGATTTGATTAGTACAAAATGTCTGAACACGTTGATCCTTTCAAAAGAAAACCATCTGGATCAAAATATAGAAAGCGAAAAGCAGAAAAAGAGAAGGAATTTGAAAAAACAAAAAAGTTTATGAATATAGGCAAATATATCACAACAAAAAATCAAGACCTTAATGTGGCATCTACATCTGAAATACAAGCGAATGCATCGGTAGTGGAGTCTCTGTCTGACAAGTCAGATCAGTTAGCTGTTGAAGAGATTGTGGACGAAGTTTCCCGAAGTGAGGAGACAAGTTGTGTTACAATTACAGATGCTGCTCAGGATGACACTATTGGTGATGTACAACAAATACAAATTCTAGATGACATTAGTTCTCTTGCTCCAAATATATCGGATCCAGCCACTTGGCCACTCACTCGAAATAGCAAAGTTATTGATCATATAATAACTAATGGCCCAGTGCAAACTCACATTGATAATTATCCAAAAAATGATACAGGGCGACATTTCTCAAATTCTCATTTTACAAAAAAACTTGCAAACAATGAAATAATTCAGCGTCGTTGGTTAATATACTCAGTTTCTAAAAATCGAGTTTACTGTTTTTGTTGCCGGCTATTTGATAGCAGCTCAACGTCGAATTTAGCATCTGAAGGATATAACGACTGGAAACACTTATCAGAAATGTTAAAAGTTCATGAAAGTAGCACTTTTCATAAGAAGTTTTACCTCTCATGGATTGAGGCTGAACTAAGATTAAAAACGGGAAAAACAATAGATTGTCAAGAGCAACATTTGATTAGAAAGGAAACTACAAGGTGGAATAATATTTTGTCTAGATTAATGCATATTACACTGTATTTAGCTGAAAACAATATGGCGTTTAGAGGTACTTCCGACAAACTATATACGCCAAATAATGGAAAGTTCTTGGGTTTAGTACAACTACTAGCCAAATTTGATCCAGTTATGGAGGAGCACTTGCGTTTAGCTGTAAAGGGTGATGTTTCTGACCACTACTGCGGAAAAGACATTCAAAATGAATTAATAGAGCTGATGGGTGAAAAAGTGAAGTCAGAAATCATATCACGTGCAAAGAAATCGAAATATTATTCTATTATAGCTGACTGTACTCCGGACATTAGTCATATAGAACAGCTTTCACTGACAATACGATTTGTTGATTTATCATCAGATGTCGATAAAATATCAGTAAAAGAGCATTTCATAGAATTTATACCTGTTAATGAGTCGACTGGTGAAAGGCTGACTGAAGTTATTATTGATATTTTAAATAAATACGGACTGGAATTGAACGATTGTAGAGGTCAGGGCTATGACAACGGAGCAAACATGAAAGGAAAAAATATTGGAGTTCAAAGAAGAATTCTGGACATAAATCCTTTAGCTGTATATGTGCCGTGTGGCTGTCATAGCTACAATCTCGTACTATGCGATGCCGCTAAGTCATCTGTAAAATCTGTCACTTTGTTTGGAGTACTTCAGAGGTTGTTTACGTTGTTTTCAGCTTCTGTTCATCGATGGAAAATTCTGACCGATCACTTGGGATTGTACACTATAAAAAAACTCAGTGACACGCGTTGGGAAGCAAGAATAGGCAGTGTTAAAGCAGTCCGTTATCAAATTAGCGCCGTCCATGACGCTTTAATCACTTTGGCTATCGAAACTCAGCAAACTGATGTTCAAGTCTCTCATGAGGCTACTACTCTAGCCGAACAACTAAAAGATTTCGGCTTCATAGTTTCATTGGTTGTCTGGTATGACATACTTTTTCAAATTAATGTCGTTAGTAAATCTCTACAATCAACAGACATGGATCTCGGTAAATGCACAGACATGCTGAAAAAATGCTGCAATTTCTTGGAAGAATATAGAAATACAGGCTTTAAAAGCGCCATTCTAACTGCGAAGGAATTGGCTGAAGAGTTAGAAATAGAACCTGTGTTTAGAGCGACAACAAGAATTCGACGTGTTAAGCGCCAAGCTGGTGAAATTGCCCAAGATGAGCCTATAACTTCTCCAGAAAAAAAATTTGAGGTTGAATTTTTCAACTGTCTTTTGGACACGACGTTAACTTCACTCAACGAAAGATTTGAACAGTTATGTGAGTACTCGGAATCTTGGTCTTTTTTGTACAATTTAAAACAGATTCCAGAAAAACACGACCTTATCAAACTCTGTAGTGATCTTCAATTGAAATTAAATGTAAATTCCAAATCAGATATAGATGGATGTATGTTGTGCGATGAACTCATAAGTCTGAAATCGTTTTTGCCTGATCAGAAAGTGGTTACTCCTGTTTTTGTTTTAAATTTTATTAAAGACCGCAACTTAAAAGAACTATATCCAAATGTTTGGATAGCATTACGAATATTATTAACTATTCCCGTAACGGTTGCTAGTGGAGAGAGGAGTTTTTCTAAGCTTAAGCTAATAAAAACCTATCTGCGATCGACGATATCACAATGTAGATTGACAAACTTGGCAACTTTGTCGATCGAAAATGAAATAGCTGAAAACATCGACTTTGATAACTTAATAAAAGAGTTCGCCGATAAAAAGGCTAGAAAAGTAAAATTTTATTAGTTTTTTTAATAAATGTTTATTTCTTTTCATAAATGGTTATTTCATTATTATCCTTCGCCTTTTTTCGTATGGGTTTGAATTGCAATTAGGGGGCGCCGTAGAAATCTCGCCCAGGGCGCTGTTAGTACTAAAACCGGCACTGCGTGGGGATTTATTCGCACATAAAAAAGGGTTTCGACAGCCTCCGTGGCTTGGTGATAGTAAACGCGGCTACATCGCAGGAGGCGCGGGTTCGAACCACGATCAATGCATATATTTGTATTTGCATTGGTCTGGTCGTAGAAAGCATGTTAAGCCGTCAGTCCCTGTTGGAATACCAACATCTATGGCAGTAGTTACGGGCAGCTGGCGCCCTAAAAAGTTTAATAACTGGTCTAGCTGCAATGCTTCGATATTGCCTTTGGATTGTGGAGGTCACATAGCACTCGCTTCACGGCAAATATCGAAGTTCAGCCAAATCCGCAGTTAGACTGGTAAAGCGGACCCCAGACTTCGAAGTTAAAGCTTCAGATACGACTTGGATTAATGCTAAGAAGTGTCGCGATGACACGTTATAGTTACACGACTGCTGCTGCTGTATGCGGTCGGCAACAAACTTGCAACTACATTATGTTGTCCAGGCGGGATTCGAACCTCTTCTTCCCCTTACAGGGGGAACGCTCTGACCACTAAGCTACCGAACCTTCGCCTGAAACCATCCAAATTCTTCTATACATATATTCGTCTTACGGCGCGACGGTGGGAGCCATCTACCGATGTTCGTACGAACTATTGGAACCAATGAATGATGTTGCGATCATTTTTAAACATTGATTTTTTATGACTCCGCTCAAATTATTGAATGAAATTTTAAGCATTTAATATGCTATTTAAAAACGTTTCAATTTTTTCTATATTAATCGTTTTTCAATATATTATGTCAATTCTAAAGGTGTAGACGGAACCCGGTATCCACTGTCTCCTGCCGCTTGCCACCACTGACGCCTTCGGGTAAAAAGTTTAGTGAAATAAAAAACAAATTTTAAAAAAACAATGTGATTTTCATTAAAAAGAAAACAATAATGGTCCCTTAAAATTAATTACGTAATAATAATTTATTTATTGCGTTGTACTTATAAGTGTAGGTCAGCGTCCTGATTCTACCATTATACAAGAAACCATTGTCATACTAGCTAAATAGTATGGTTGAATTTTACTGTTATGCTATTTGTCTACTACGCTACTTTGTATCACGACTGAAGCGAAGGATTCTAAAATAGAATACCAAGCGTAGCGAGGGATTCTAGCATAGAATCTTGAGCAAAGCGAGGGATTCAAAGTACATCGCATAAGGGAAAAATAATTTGCTCTACTTTTCATCCCCCTTACTATGAGAAAACAGAAACCTACTAATTACTTACAAGAATAGAGACATAAATATTGAATAAGGCACTTTTACATTTTCTTATTTTCAAAAATATAATGAGTAAGTAGATAAAACTGAAAATTTAAAAAACCCCTCACAAAAAACAACCCCCATAAAGTCGAAAATAAGTTGTGTTAGTTAGCCCTATACCTAGTAATACATAATTTGATGCAAGCGTTTTCATGTCGGGGGACCCTAACTGGTAGAGCACTACGTCATATTATCGGAACGATCCAAGGACCCCCCGACAATGACAACGCTTGAATCAAAATATGTATTGCTAGGTTGTTTATACTGGAAATTGATGGGGCGTGTTTTGCTTTTTCCTATAATGTATTGTTTTGTTAGAGTAAGTGGCATACGACCACGGCTATCCTTGATATTTTCTTATTTAACACTTTTTAAATGCGTGATTTTTCAGAAATCTGGTTATAATTTGAAACTTTATTATTTAATTTATATTATTTTGGAGCAAGCAACACCCATAATTTATACATATTTGTAATGTGCTAATTAAGCCCTTTCAGATGATACCAAACACGGTATTTTTATCTCAAATTTATTTTTTAACACAGTACTTTATGACCGCTAGAGGGCGCTGTATTAAACTTAGTGATACGTCATATTATATATCCCATAACCAGCGTACAACCAAAATACTTCTAATGATACCTCATTTATCCAATTCTAATGAGTAGTTCAGGAGCTATGAGGGAACAGATGAACCTACATATATTACATTGCCTGTCAAAATCATAACCCTTCTTTGGCTTCGCCGTAGTCGGTTAAAAATATGTAATTACGCTGCACTATTTTGAGAAATAACGAATTAGAAATTTAAAAAAATTAAAGTAAAGGTTTTTAGTCACATCTCATTTTTAAACAAAAAAGATTAAACTGGAATTTTAGGGACTACTCACACTTATTCAGCTCCATTCGCGTTTTGCTGAACGATTTTAGTCACACTTATAACAGCTCTGCTTCTCAGCCGCGTACGGAGTCGTAAGAATGAGAAAAGCCGGCATAGCGTGCTATCTCCGCTGAAACGCTTCTATCTACTGCGCACGGCGCTGAATATGCTGCGAAGACGCTAAGCTACTCATTTCATTTAGTATTGTGTCGTCAATATGGACAGTTCTATGTGCGATATTTTTATCATTTCGCTTCTTGCAGAAGAAATAGAAAATAATGAACGTAAAAAAATAAAACGCAAACGACAGTGGGAACAGAAGTACACTGTACAGGTCGCAACTTGTCGCAAATCATCCCTGAGCGGTTCCGCCGCGTTCGACGGTGAATGCGGCGGAATAGCGCTGAACGCGGCGGAATGCGGCTGAACAGTGCTGAACGTGGCGGAATAGCGCTGAACGCTCTCTATAGCATCATTCGTATGATAAAAACACATTTATCCGCATTTTATACTGGTTTGCTGCGAAAGCAGAATAGACGCGGAAAGATGAATGGATGCGTACGCGTCTCCATACAAAATCGTTGTTTTCTATGGACAAAGGATGAATGGAGCTGAATAAGTGTGAATAGTCCCTTAAACAAAATATTTAAAGAAACATCAAAATTTTTTAACCTCTAGCCAAATTGAGTAAAGGGTTGCCATCCTCTAATTCCTTCGGATATTTAATACTCACAAGCCTTATCCATATAGTTCATATTTTCAGTCTGACTACTCATATGTACATTTTTTTTTTACCATACAATCCCTATTAATTGCATTGAAAAGCTTATTATGCTATTATTATCATCATGATTTTCCTTAAATACTAACTTACTCACTAGTATATTTTCTCACTTTACTCACTAGTATATTAACATCTGTTCGTAAGCATTGATTCATATACAATAATGTTAACGAGAATAAAATTATAGTGATCATGGTATAGGTACATACATATCTTTGGTTTGCCTGTCCCGGGTCCTTTAAGCGGGGCGTGAAAAAGCATATGATAAGGCCGTCAAGCTGAGTGTCACCATTGTCACAAGGTATGTGTAAGTAATGGTGACCCTCTTTTCTGGGATTTTGCCTTCAGCTTACCATCAGGCAAGGCGAAGTCCAATTGACGTGTCCTATATAAAAAAAAAAAAAAAAAAAAAAAAAAAAAAACGTTTGATCAGGACGTTTACATTATTGTATATTATGGAACCTGTGAGTTTAAAATTGATTCATATTAATGATTTCTATGTATAAAACTACACTGCCTATCCAGAATCACTAGATATAAGGCAAATCGTCAGCCAGCATATTGTAGAATAGCACAATGAATGTATTGAATTATAACATAACATAAACTCATGCCTATATCCCCGAAGGGGTAGGCAGAGGTGCCAGCACCCACATTTCGCCAGTTTATGTTTAGGTCCCAATGTAATAGGTGGCGAGCCTATTGCCATTAACCGGGCACTTATAAACCTGCGATAAATACACACATAACTTCGAAAAGCATCGAAAAGTCATTGGCGTGTGCCATGGAATTTTACGACTGTCATATATGTCAAATTCCTTACATTTGTAATTATATTCTACAATATGACAGCCCACGAAGTTACTTTGTCTAGAGGGCAGTACAATTTTTTTATTATCAATTTCGGTACACAAAGGTTCTTTTGTTCCGAAAACTGCTCACTTTTTGTAGCGTACAAAAAGGTGTGACTATATAATATATGTTTATTATTAAAATTCATTATCTTATTTACCTTTACTCCATTTGGTTGGGTATCTTCAAATTAATCTTGATGTACCTATCTTTTAATGTTTTTGTCATCAATCATCATCAATCATTTATAAACTCCATTAAAATCCGAAATTAAACTACTAGTTTAAGCAGTAGTTTAATTGTTTACATCAAGATCATTTTCCTTTAGTTATTTATATATATGTTATATGTATATATATATATATATATATAATTCATTTACCAATATAATAATAGTGGTATAATTCCAGTATAGGAATAACCTAACCTGTCCTTACTTAACCAAATGAATAGTTTCAACGTTCTATTCCAAATTCAAAATTTAAAATTTCAGTTACCCGGGAACTTTAATACAATTTGTATTCTGAACTGTCTAGTAGCATACATAGGAGTCAGTGATTGTTATAAGCATAATGTGTTAACAATTAACATTTCATTCATTCCTCTTTCCATACAAAAGCACTAAGTCTAAATGTTCCACTCATATCCCAGTTAAAAATTCTTTCTCCTGGTTTTGAGCCTCCAGCTCCAGCTATAACTATTAACGGCATGAAATGTTCTGCAGCATGCATAGGGTGCGCTTCCGTTGCTCCTTTTTGCTGTCTCCAAGTTGAGAGGCCTTGTCTCCTAACTTCCTCACTCTCAGCTGTGCATACCTTGTTCAAATAATCATCGAATTCTTTATTTACAACAGAAGACTTGTCTCTACTAAACATAAACTCTCTCATATTGTGGTATGACATTCCAGATCCTAAAATGGCGACTCCTTCTTTTCTAAGCGCATATAAAGCCTGTCCTAATTTGTAATGTTGATCTGGATCTTGATTACTAAGCACAGAAATTTGAATTATAGGCACATTAGCAGCAGGATTTATTAACATCATTGGTACAAAAACTCCATGGTCCCAACCTCTTTTCGGATCTAATTTTGAATTTATGCCCGCCTTTTTCAATTGTTCGTGTATTTTTTCGGCCAGTTCTGGATCTCCGGGCGCGTCGTAACGATATCTATAAGATTCTGGAGGGAAACCGTAATAGTCAAAATATAAATTATGATGTTTCCCAGAAGATATTGTGACAATATTTTCTTCCCAGTGTGCAGTGACTAATATGATTGCTTTAACTTCATTCAAGTTCAGATGCTTTTTTACCTCGTCTCGTAGAAAATTCGTAAGTCCTGCGTGATCCTTATCTCCAAGGAGAGGTAGAGGGCCTCCTCCGTGATTAACAAACATAGCAGGAGCAATTAAAGCCATTTTTTTCACAGTTCCACTAAAATAACGAATAATGTTCATTGACACAAATGACATAAACACTATAACACAGACTTGCACTAGAATGGTGAGCGTATTGAGCACAAGCATGAAAACTGGTTTCGTATCAAATAATTACGTAAACAATACCAGTTATGAAAACGTAATTAGGGTAACTTGAAGGTTACTGTTATTATTGCTATATAACAAAAAATTAAGAGCAATTGCAATGCATAATTTGAATCGTTCAAACGTCAAAGTCACGATGATTTTGCGTTCCATTCTACCATCATACTACAAATAAATATAGTACGTAAAACGGAATGGATAGAAATCAACCCAGTAAAAATAATAAAAATGGTCCTTTGAATTTCCTTTCGTATTTTTAAATTAAATTTAAAACAATTAAATTTGCGAGTACATAGGTGTCTTACCAGATATTTGATGATTGTATAAAGTGAAAAGCAGACTATTTGTGGCGATGCCACATGTACCCAGCGGCAGCGCCGCGTACGTACGTAACTACGAATCCTACATCGCGCATGTAAAGTTCTCGCGCTGGGAGAACATATGTACATCGTCCCAACGACAATCGTTGGGCCGCGGCCCGCCAGGCGTGATCACCTTGCCTGGTCGGAGGATCCTCCCTTTGTGTTGGAGGAACATCACACCTCGTTCCACCACAATTTTATTACTATTTTACCCGTCAAGTTTTTCCAATTTTTCATTTTTGCATATTATATTACCATGATTGTTGGGACATTGGACATATTTAAAAAAATTAAATGGTGATTATGAGACAGGGGCATTATGAGAAAAGGATAATATGAGAAAGGGATATTATGAGAAAGGGATATTATGAGAACGAGATATTATGAGAAAGGTGTATTATGAGAATGGGACATCATACAGTGGGACATTATAGGACTGTGAAGTTATGAGAATGAGTTATGGGTTATTATGAGAAAGAGACATTTTGTAAAATGGATGGTTTGCAAATGAGCCATTTCATATTCAATCAAATTAAACAAAAAAATAAGTTGTATTTCTATTGTTTTTATATACATACTTACATACTTGTTACCTAACATTTATAAACAAACAAGTGTGAACTTAATTTTTAATAATACCTACATACTTAAAGTAGATAACAGTGACTGCCTGACAGGCAATCTTTGTAACAATACTACCTTGCATGCATAAGCATGTGCATAGTTTGTATAGTAAGCTGATAGGGTACACCTTTTTATAAATATAGGTATTTAAACTATCATGGTCACTGACATCAGTATCAGAATAAACGGGATATTTACCATGTTTCATTATTTTGAGTTTCCGATATTTCGGCGCTGTTCACGTTCTCACCTTCTTATAAACTTTGTAATTATGAAAAGGTGTACCCTTATCTTCTTTCCGAGTGTGACTTTGATATAAAACTCAAGTCTAGAAAGTATTATAGCATTGGCAACATTTGCCTTGGAGTTAAACACATCGCGATTAATATCTTTTTATATTGATAACTTTGCCCTGGGGACTCACTTGCAAGTTCTTTTTATATCCGTGTTTATACGAGTAATTAAGTGGTAGACAAGCCCACCTGATGCTAAGTGGTTACCATGGCCTATGGATGTGTACAACTTCAGAGGAGTCACACTCGGGGTGCCGACCCTCTAAACACAGAGATTCTATGACATCAGTGTAGAAGACAAAGCAGGACAAGCCTTTGGTTTTCCCAAGTTAATCTTACAAATTATTATGTGAAAATTTGTGAAATGTGAATACCGCTATAATAACTTCATGTTGTGTTCCCAGCGGTGAGTAGGGTAGCCAGAGCTCACTGGGAAATTTGTGCCATCAGTGGGAAGACTAAAGGCTTGTCCTGCTTTGTCTTCTACACTGACGGCACAGAAACTCTGTACTTACAGTGTAGGCAGTGCGACTGTGACTCCTCTGGTGCTACAAACATCCATGGGCAACGGTAACCACTTTCCATAAGGTGGGCCGTGTGCTTGTCTGCCACTTAAATGGTATAAAAAAAAAGATGTTTATAACTCGGTCACACTGAACACCTGAACAAATTGGCCGAAATTTTGTACAAAGATAGATTGCAGTGTGGATTAATACAAAGCCACATGGAACCCGGCAGAGTAGAATTTGGACCACCTTATCTCTTCCCATATGGTGCCATACAAGCCCACTAAGGGATAGGGCTATTTAGCATCAGACATATTTATACAGCCCAATCTCAGCAACAGATGCATAGTTTGAGTCAACAATAGTGCCCAGAAAACGGCAATAGGCTCACCTCCTATTATGTGGGACTAAATACAATGATTGGTGTAATGTGGGTGTATATTCACCTCTACCTAACCCTCTGGGGATAAAGGCATGATTATATGTATGTATGCATGACTTTTTATTCCTTGTATTATAGGTTCCCATAGACCTATTCACTGGCCAGTTGTAACCTGGGCAGACACAGGCGTCAGCTACCAAATTAATAAGAAGCTATTGATTATCTTCTTGAGTTGCTGCTTTGTATTGTTCACCCCAATGATCAGGGGTCTTCTCAAATGCCTCTGCCATTTTGTTGAGTAGAAACAATTTTGGTACTTCTACCTCTGCTCTTTGACCCCACGTAAATTCATTTCTCGCTACATTGCCTGGTGCTTCCGCAACTTGAATTTTAGTATAATTGAGATACAACTGTCTACAAAACGTTGTAGTGAGTAGCCTGCGGCTAGCGTTGTCATCTTCTTCCATTAAACCAGCCCTTATTAAGAATTTCCACATATCATCTTCAGCAACCGGTGCTCCTGTCATGTAGATATGCATGAGAGCAGCAATCAACAGTCTCCGATGATTTTCATCACCTATCGGTGGTAAGGATAAATCACATTCTTCATTCAAAACTAGAATGTATTGCTTTCCAGTTTTAGAGTCTACTTTGATCAGCTCATAGCCATAAATTTTTTTTAACATTTTATTAGCTTCTGTGACTACTACAGTCACTTGATTTGAAAGTGTTTGACAGACAGTATTAAGATGTTTACTAATATCGGAGTGTTTAATGGGTATTTTGCCTCCTTCGCGAGATAAAATATACCGGACGCATTCTTTTATTGAAGGTTCCAGTTCGATCAAGTCCTCCGGTTGCTCTACTCTCGATCTCTTTGGTGCTCTTTGACTCATGGTTGAGGGAAACAAGGATTTTCTGGCAATTATTGAGCTCAGTTGGTAGTTATTTTGTTTCCGTTTGTTAGATAAACAAAAACCACAAAAACACAAATTCACCGCTCTTGGCTCTTATACGATTTTGACAAGATTTTGACCACAGAGTACGTAAATAAAAAATCATGTCATAGACAAATATGTATAGTAATTTAATATCTGTGAATGAAAATAACAAAAATACCACTCTATGATCTGACTTCTGAAAGAAAAATGAAAATGGCGTCTCTCTGAGTTGAGTTGTCCTTTTCGCACTAGTAAATTTAAAAATTGTCTAGATTTACAGTAACACTAAGTATAAACCAGATTATTTATACAATAAGAATATTGTCTTTATAATATAGTGAATGCTTTACAACTCTTAGAGTAGGGCATTACAATATAAACCGGACACAATGCCGATGTATGGGCGAGGCGGACTTCTTAAAAAAATATCGCAATATTTAGCGTTATTACGCTTGTTTTAGTGTAATTAATAGTGAAGTGACGTGCAAAAATGGACAAAAAAAGTAAAAAGAAGACTGTTATCAAAAGAAAAACAGAAGAATCAACTGAAAGTGACAAAAAACAAAAGATTATGGTGAACAGAAAGAATGAAGAGAAGGAAAAAGTCGAAGTGGTGAATCAAGTAGTAGAAGTGCCTGTTGAGCAGGGGCAACAGATTGTGCATACGGGGCAGTTGGTTGAGGGCAACTTCGAGCAATCTGTCTTCGTAAACATGAAGGGGGAGCCTGTACAGTTAGGTCCCAATACTGTTATTCTTTACGAGCAGAGTGGGAATCCATCGAACTTCGCCTTCGGTGGAATGTGGACTGTAGATTCTTCGGGGCGTATAGTGATGGCTGAGACGATATATGATGTGAAGGGGGAGCCTGAGGAGGAAGGCGCCAATTTTGTACAGAGCAATACTGAAGTTAGCACTGTGAGTAATACTATAAGAGTTATATCATGGGAATCTGCTGGAGTTGTTGACATAATTACTACTCTGCTCCCATGAGTAGTAGTATGATAATATTAGCCCATAACCTTTCTCAATAAATGGATTATTCATCACAATTTAATAATAATTAATATAGATATTTAATATAATAATTAACATAATTTTTCAATTCAAATATCATGAGATTAGTGTGTTCAACCAAACAAACCAACTCTTCAGCTTTATTAGCTGAGTAAGAGTTTCTGCGGCTTTAATCCTACCATTAGTGGTATAAGCCTGGTTAGTCACTGTCGGTACAGGGCTTCTCCAACACCTTTGGATCCAAAGTCCAGCTTTTTGAGTTTAGTACTTCCAAAGCTTTTTGAATCTTGGGAGTTTATAATTATGATCTGTCAAAATAAAACCAACCTGTTTTTTAAGGATTTGTTTTAATAAGATTTTAATTTTATAAGGATATGTAAGAATATTTTTTTATTATTATCGTAAACATGTACATTTTACAATAATGTAATGAACTGTAAAAGTGTAACTTTCTTATGACAAATAATTTTATAGATATATGATTTAAAAAATTAAATTTCTCGAGCTGCCCGAAAACACTCCATACAAAATCATGGCACGTAGTGACATCACAGAGCACTAACGCATAGTTAAAATGCATGGAGTTCAAAAGAATATCGCATTTATCTCAGCCTACGTTGCGTTTACACGTACACAGATTGATTTTCATTTTAATAAAGAATCTAAAAGGTGTAAATTTTGATTTGTTTTGATTGTTTTGAGGATATATTTTGGGAATTAAAAATAATGAAAAGTCATAGTTTAGGCAATATTTTAGTTTACTATGCATATTTTTAGATAAAATACTAAGACATTGAGTAGTATTCGTAAGAATTCGATGACTCAGGACACTACCGTTTAAAAATATGTTGTTTACTGAATCTGTCTCCTAGTTAGTATCATTTGTCTTGAGTAAGTTTCATATCTCATATGAAATTGAAATTTGTGTGTTTTACATGAGTAACTTTTAAACCTTGTTTAAAATTAACCTTGGCAAGACTCCACCACAGCTCCAACAGTCTCCTGTGTATAAGGACAGATGATAATCCCTCTTGTTGCAGCTCTGTGTCAGTTGCGCCATATTTTTCTTTAGTTATTAGTCTAATAAGTTGTCCAATATTAAGCGCACCAAAAAAGAGAAATCCAGCTAACCTAGTTGTGTCAAAACATCACTGAGACGTCTTTTTAATGTTTTATTGAAAATCATTTACTAACATTTTTCTGTTTAGAAGCTCATTGACTAAAAACTGAAACCAAACCACTAGTTAGTTAGTTAGTCTAGTTTATTTGTTGACCTCTGTGGCATAGCTGTAGAACGTTTGACTGCTACTCAGGAGGTGCGGGTTCGATTCCTGCTCAGTGCAAGTAATATGTATATTTGCATTGGTCTGGGTGTTTCTATGTATAATATGTATGTATTTACAAAAAAATAAATCCAAGTATGTTTATCCGCATTCTAGATTCCATAACACAAGCTAGTAAAGCTATTCTTACCATGTGGGTCTAAATAGTGTTGTGTAGAATGTTGTAGAATATTTATTTATTTAATTATTTATTTAAAATGGTACATCTACAGAATACATATTGTACACTTCTGATTCATAATAATTGTGATTGAGGTAATCATACACAATTAGAACATTGAACAAGATTGAACATTGATTAAATTATTACAATAAAAAAATAAACATTTTAACAATTGAAAATTACAAATTTAAATTAATACAATAAAAATTACTATTTAAAAAATATAAATTAAAGACAAATAGTAAGACATTGAGTAGTGAAAACAGTGTAGTCAACAATGAGATGCAGGCTGATATCAGTTGTTTCAACTACTGGCCTGTTTCCCAATAATAATAACAATAATAATAAAATATTTAGAAACAATAAAAAATATATTTTAACAAATGAAAATTACAAATTTAAATTAATATGTTAAAATCTTAATACGATAAAATATTATTTATTATTATTGTGTTTTTATTAAAAGTAGCCAAAAGATTGTTTACCTTTACTAGTAGTTAAGAACCTAATGAACAAATGGAGTCATATTTTAAATGATGACTCCTAATTTTTTATTGTCTTTAAATCATTCCAGCAACAAGTTGAGGAGCAGCAAGGCACTTACCAGCAATTTGAGATCAGCACCGGTGGCCAAGTTGAGGGCCAGCAGGAGTACGAAGTAGCTATAATTGAGAATCC
Organism: Eilema griseolum; assembly: GCA_963662185.1. Lineage (NCBI taxonomy): Eukaryota > Metazoa > Arthropoda > Insecta > Lepidoptera > Erebidae > Eilema > Eilema griseolum. Next base: position 11,220,805 of record OY759253.1, read on the forward strand.
CCCTGCAGAGGCCCCTGAAAGGTATGATAAACATACATACATATAATCACGCCTTTATCCCCTGAGGGTTAGGCAAAAGTGAATTATCACCCACATTTCACCAATATTTGTATTCGGTCCCACGTAATAGAGGGTGAACCTATTGCCGTATTTCGGGCACTATTGTTGACTCGAGCCATGCATCTGAGGCTGAGTCTGGGCTGTAATGTTGTGTTGTCCAATGTTAAACAGCCCTATGTATGTATGATATGACTAGCCCTAGGTATGATATAACTAATAATGTTGTCGGTTGCGCCTTTATTGTATATAAAAAATATGTCACCCGCACATGGTGCAGAATATACGAGTAGGAACCAACCTTTGCCGCACCACCAAGACCTGGAATTCATTACCAGCTCACATGTATCCTTCTTCCTATGGTCCCAGGTACTATAAGCTGTAGGAGGTAGGACACGACGGTATCTCCCGTCTCAAATTGAGCAGTCCGTCTGGGGAAGTACCTCTGCCCTACAGAATACCGCGGTTATAATAACCTTGTGTTGTGTTCCCGGTGGTGAGTAGGGTAGCCAGAGCTCACTGGAGAGGTTTTGTGCTGTCAGTGGATAGACCGTAGGCTTAAATTGACACCACTGACTTGTAGGGGCGTGAAATGTTGGCGCGGCGGTCAGGGAGACCCGGTGAAACGGTTATCCGCTGGCCGCCCGCAGGTTGTACGGTTCCCGAACCTGGGGATCACTTAATCTCCGCCCCAGGAGGCTGAACCAGCAGCCTGTGTAAAGTGCCCGATGCTGTAGTCGTGCCGGAGGAGGAAACCGGAGTGGACTCGGCTACAGTATTTGGGAGGGGACCGGGGGCCCTTCCGCCCGCCGCGCCAGCCACTCACACAACCCCAGCTTGTCAGTGGTGGTACGAAGCCTAGCTTTGTCTTCTGCACTGGGAGCACAGAAACTCTCTATACCTTCCTCCCCCCCACCCCCCACATAGGTCATGAAAGGAAAAAATAAGAATAAGGTTACTACAGCGGTACCATCGTCCACAATACATGTGGATTTCTGTAACATCAGGGGCCTACACACCAACCTCAACGCGGTCCATCTACATTTAGAGACCGCGCAGCCCACCTTGTTTTTTCTGACGGAGACGCAAATATCATGCCCAGCCGATACAGCCTACTTAATGTACCCGGGGTACAAACTCGAGCATAACTTCCTGAGTCGCGCCGGGGTATGCTTGTACGTCCGGGATGATATTTGCTGCCGCCGTCTTCAAGGCCTTGAAGACAGGGACCTGTCAACTCTTTGGGTACGTACGGATCACGGTGGCCACACCCGTATCTTTGCGTGCCTCTACAGGTCTCATAGCGGTGACTTGGGTACAGCTCAATTGTTTGAGCATCTGCAGCGGTCTGCGGACAAGGTAATTGAGCAATACCCTACCGCAGATTTAGTATTCTTGGGGGACTTCAACGCTCACCACGTAGAGTGGCTGGGGTCTCCTAGAACTGATTTTGCGGGAAGGGCTGCTCATGACTTTGCACTGAGCTACGGATTCTCTCAACTGGTGCATTCTATTACTAGAACACCAGAAATAGAGACCCATAGAAGCTCTATACTGGACCTTCTGCTGACTTCACGCCCGGACGAATACTCAGTAACTGTGGAAGCACCACTTGGTACTTCGGACCACAGCCTCGTTCGGGCGCAAGTGACTCTCACGCGGCCTGAACCACCGCGGCCACCTCAATGGCGGCATGTCTGGCACTACAAGTCGGCAGACTGGGATGGACTGCGAGAATTCTTCGCGTCGTACCCGTGGAGGCGGCTTTGCTTCACTTCAAATGATCCCAGCTCCTGTGCAACAGCAGTAGCTGATGCGATCCTAGTGGGTATGGAATGCTATATTCCGAACCGCTGGATCGCAACAGGAGAGAGCAAACGCCCTTGGTTTAATAGGCCCTGCAGAGAAGCAAGAGACCACAAGCAATCTGCATACAGGGCTTGGACCACGGCTTTAGCCAATAAAGATCCTAATATCACTGAAGTGAAGCGAAAGTTGAATGCCGCCTCGAGGTCTAGTAAAAAAGCTACGGCCAGGGCTAAGTTTGAGTTCATCGGCAGAATTGGCGAGCGGCTTGCGCGCTACCCATCTGGCAGTCGTGCATTTTGGTCGCTCGCCAAAGCTGCCGAGGGAAACTTCTGCCAGTCTTGCCTTCCACCGCTGCAAAAATCCGATGGTAGTCTGGCCCATGGCGCTAAGGAGAAAGCCGATCTGTTGGGTAATCTCTTTGCGTCAAACTCGACTATGAACGACGGGGACGCCGAACCACCCATAATCCCCAGCTGTGGTGCTTCCATGTCTGAAGTTAAAATCACGCAACGGGCGGTCCGGCGTGAGCTTAAGTCCCTAGATGTTCGGAAGTCGAGTGGGCCGGATGGGATACCGGCGATGGTGCTTAAACACTGCGCCCCCGAGCTGTGCCCTGTACTTACACGCCTTTTTGCACTCTCCTACTCCGCGCGGCAGGTCCCAGCCTCGTGGAAGACCGCATTCGTGCACCCTGTACCTAAGAAAGGCGACAGGACAGATCCGACCAATTACAGGCCTATCGCTATAACCTCCCTACTCTCGAAGGTTATGGAGCGTGTCATTAACACACAGCTCCTGAGATACCTTGAAGGAAACGATCTACTGAGCGACCGACAGTACGGCTTTCGCCACCGTCGCTCAACCGGTGACCTTCTTGTGTATCTCACAAACCGGTGGTCGCAAGCCATCGAGAGTCGGGGTGAGGCACTAGCGGTCAGCCTCGATATAGCAAAGGCCTTCGATCGGGTCTGGCACAAAGGTCTTCTTGCGAAGTTGCCGTACTATGGACTCCCCGAGGGACTATGCGAATGGATCGCCAGCTTTTTGTCCAACAGAAGCATCCAAGCTGTCGTCGACGGCAGCTGCTCGGACCGCATGAACATAAACGCTGGTGTCCCACAAGGCTCCGTGTTGTCTCCGACGCTGTTTCTGCTGCATATCAATGACATGCTGTCTGATGGCTCCATTCATTGTTATGCGGACGACAGTACCGGGGACACGTGTTACACGGGCCGTGCAAATATCCCTCAGTCCGAGGTGGAGAAGAGTCGCGAACAACTTGTGTCTAAAATCGAGACTACTCTCTCTGGAGTATCCGATTGGGGACGACTAAACCTAGTCCAATTCAACCCCACTAAGACACAAGTATGTGTATTCACCGCTAAGAAAACCCCATTCATTGTAGCGCCGCAATTCCTGGGCACACCGCTTACCATCTCCTCGAGTATCGGGATCCTTGGTGTCGATATCTCCAGCGACGTCCAATACCGAAGTCATTTGCAGGACAAGGTTAAGTTGGCATCAAAAAAACTCGGAGTGCTCAACAGGGCGAAGCAGTACTTCACTGCGGGGCAGCAACTCCTTCTTTATAAGGCACAGGTCCGGCCTCACATGGAGTACTGCTGTCACCTTTTTGCTGGAGCACCTGCATACCAGCTTGACCCCTTCGACTCGTTGCAAAGACGGGCATTGAGGCTGGTTGACAATCCCATACTCACAGGTAGAGTGGAACCTCTTAGCCTTAGGAGGGATTTTGCCTCACTGTGTGTGTTCTACCGCCTATACAATGGTTTGTGCTCAGATGAATTGTTTGACATGATGCCCGTAGCTTCATTCTATCATCGCACCTCTCGCCATAGGCAGGGAATTCATCCCCACACATTGCGACCTGAGACGGTGCGCACTGTGCGGTATGAAAGAAACTTCATCCCACGCACACTCAAGCTGTGGAATGACCTCCCTGCTGCGGTTTTCCCAAGCGCCTACAATATGGGGTTCTTCAAGAGGGGCATCAGAAGGTTTCTTCATGGTCGGCAGCACGAGTGTGACACCCCTGGTGTTGCATACGTCCATAGGCCACGGTAACCGCTTCCCATCAGGTGGGCCGTGTGCTTGTCTGCCAACTTAGTGGTATAAAAAAAAAAAAAAAAAAAAAAAAAGCGGGCCGTGAAAAAGCATCTGATGAAGCCGCCAAACAAGAGTGCCATCATTGTAACATACTATGTGTCTGTAATGGTGTCTCAGTTACTGGGAGGTATGATAGCCTATGGTAGTCCCTTGCGCACACCGACTGTCCTATGCACCCAAAACATAATTCTCTATCAATCACAAACTACGATAAAAACACTTGTTTTCAGAAGTACAGAATCTCAAATCGTGACAACTGAAGAACAGCTGGTGGCAGTTGGAACCGGTGCAGTGCGTTGGCTCAATCAAAAGTGTGACTTTGTTGTAAGAAAACTGCAATTGAATTATGGTATGTTGTTTTTTTTTATTTTTTTTTATTTTGCACCTAACATGCTATCGGTTTCAGTTAAAACCATAAGCAGTTGTTTTAGGAGATGTTTGGCGTGCTAGGCATGCGTTCCCACTGATAGGCCGACTTCCTTCAATTCTCTCTCATAGCTTACCCCAAGTGTGCAAGGAGAGGGCCAGATCGTGAGAGATGGCCCTGTGTCGGCCGGGGTGCGAGGGATATGCCTATCAACCTCACCTTCGGCAACCAAAACGACCCACAGGCGGCGTGCGTTTTAATTTGTTCGAGTTCGAGAAACCCCAAGTGTGCAATCTTTTTAACCGTCTTGTTACCAGTTGATTTCCGATATTCTGTGCTAATCTATTCTGGTAGTGAGTGATCGGTCCTTGTAAGACTGGGTAGTTTTAACTAAATCCTCTTTTATTGTGGGAATATCTAGGTATTTGTGCCATACTAGGTATGTTGTAATTTCACTAACCTAAGATGAAGGTGCTGTGGGTGACCTGTCAATTAATTAACCCATTGCAGTCAACTGCTGGACATAGGCCTCTCCCAATATTGGGAAGCTTTGGCCTACTACTGCTTCCACGCTGGCCAGGCAGGTTGGTTTTATTTATTTCCACAGACAATACAAGGTTACAGTGAAATAGCACCAAAGCGCTTATAATGTTCCACTAATTAATATTTAACTAATACCATGCAATTCAATTGTCAAATAATTACAGTAATCAATTTTAAAATAATGAGCTATTCATTACAATATATAATCAAGCAATAAAAACATTCAAATAATATTCCCAATGAACATTAATCAATAATAATCTAAAACAATAATTAAGTAATCTAAATAATCAAAAGTCAACTAATTAGAGGAGTCAATATTAAAATAACTAATAAATTGCAATACTAATATTAATTGTACCAGAGAAAAAACACCTTACGAAGGTACATTAAAAAATGATAAGACGTTTTTTGCCATTACATATATGTTGTCAAAAAATAAATCTATATCTGGGTTCGCTTGTAGCAAACCATTAATTATATCTATCGCCCTTGAGGTAGGGCAAGTGGCAGCCTGAGCCAAACGCCATGTCGGTGGCTTTGCGAGAAGGCAATGCTGACGACGTCCAGTGGCACGCATATAATTATCTGGCACATATAAATGTATACATTCCATGACTGATGGATTATCTACCTTATTGTTCAGTGCCAGGTAGTAGTGCACTACGTGTATGAAATTTCGCCTCAGCTCGAGGGTTACCAGCTCGAGGATATAGAAAAGGATAATATCCGTGTGAGCGCCTGTAAAGATACCGGGCTGGAAAGGTACAGGGTTTTATTTCGAGTTTTCCTTCTCTCGCAGTGATATCGTCTGCCAATTTTTCGGTTAGTCTCCTCTTACGACACCTGTCGTATGTCCATTACATCGAACAGGGTGGTGATACTTTGTATTCTTTCTCCGTCACCACACAGATGGGTGACCAGAAAAATAGGCTAATTGACTATTTTTTGTTAATAAAAGTATGAAAATGACCACTATATAATAATATAATGACTACAAAAATGAAGTATTCTTACGACAAATAGTTTTAAATTGATTTGGCCTCCCATCTTTTACGATTCTTTTTGACGATTTAACCTTCCCTCCCTCAAGCAAAACTAAGCAAATCTTACTCTTCTTTAAGCCAATATATGAATAATGGATGCTCTATTATGCAAAGACCCCTTCATCCTTTAGTGCTTACATCATACTTGAACAGCTCCTAAGAAAATAAATTATAAATGTATAATTATATTGTTCACAGACGCTGGTGTTAAGTTATTACATTCACAGTCGGGCTGCATACAGTGTGTGTACCTCACTACTCCAAATATGCAACTGGCCTTCAACGCTGTGCCACAGTTCTTATGTATAGAGACAGGTATGTATATGTTGGACATTTATTATACCTGTAGTGATATACTAATGTCCAACTAATTTATATTTAATATCTTCGTGTTGTGTTCCCAGCGGTGAGTAGGGTAGCCAGAGCTCACTGGAGAATTTGTGCTGTCAGTGGGATGACTAAAGGCTTGTCCTGCTTTATCCTCTACACTGACGGCAGAAACATTGTGCTTACAGGGTCAGCAGCGCGAGTGTGGCTTCTCTGGTGTTACACACGTCCATAGGCCACGGTAACCACTTTCCATCAAGTGGGCCGTGCGCTGACACCGAAGTGGTATAAAAAAAAATTTAAGTCTTTCTCTCCTCTTTATTTTTAATACAACTTAGGTGGCAGACAGGCACATGGCCCACCTGATAGAAAGTGATTACCGTGACCTATGAATGTGTGTAACACGCAGGGGTGTTACACCCGTGCTGCTGACCCTGTAAGACATAATTTTCTGTGCCGTCAGGGCAGAACACAAAATCAGGACAAGCCTTTGGTCTACCCACTGACAGTAATCTCTTCAGTGAGCTCTGGCTACCCTAGTCACCAGTGGGAACACAAAACGAGCCTAGCCGTGGTATTGTTGAGGGGGAGGTATTTCCCCAGTCGGACTGCTCAATTGGGAGGGGAATACCGTCGTGTCCCTCTTTATCATTCCACTATCATATCGATTAAGATCAGAATTATTTTTTTAGATTAAGATAAGACCAACTGCGGTAGCCTAGTGGTATGGGTAATGGACTGCTGAAACGAGGTCACGGGTTCGATCCCAGGTTTTACCATGGCACACACCAATGACTTTTCGATGTTTTTCGAAGTTATCTATGTATTTATCGCAGGTTTATAAGTACACGGTTAATGGCAATAGGCGTGAGTTTATGTTTTTTTTAGGATTTTAGGAGGAGGTAGGACACGACGTTATTCTCGACCGAATTGAGCAGTCCGACTGGGGAAGTACCTACACCCTACAGAATACTACGGCTATAATAACCTCGTGTTGTACTTCAGGTGGGCCGTGTGCTTGTCCTGCCACCTAAGTTGTAGAAGAAGATGAGACAAACCTTTATTGTACACAAATCAATCCTAGTACATATACGGAACAATACATTATGCAATATTTATAAATGGCGGCCTTATCGCTACAAGCGATCTCTTACAGGCAAAATCAAGAACTTTCTCTTTGGTCTTAAAAATAAGAACATTTTTACCTTCTTTTTATTCAATTTCAATTTCAATTTGAACTTTATTTTCACAGGTATAGAGTTCAACAGCACAATACCTACAGTGGGCGGTACGGGCACTCCGGCAATAAAACACAACGTCACACTGTTCCTCACAGAGGATGGGAACGGCAAGTCTGTCATCGTTAGCGCTGGTGAGTTCCATTTTTCTTAACTCTCTTCGGCTGTGCAATTCTCTAAGTATAGAGCATCGAGCACAGCCTCCGTGGCGTGGCGTCAGTGAACGCGACCGCTACACAGAAAGCGCACGTTCGATCCCTGCTCAGTGCTCAGCATAAATATAGCTTCGGTCTGGTTGTGCCTTAGAAAGTACGTTAATCCGTTGATTCCGGTTGCCATTCCAACATCTATGGCAGTCGTTATAGGTAATTAGTGCCCTAAACCTAAGCCCTGACACACTGGTCGCACATCTATTTAGTAACAGAGTTGTCCACAATTGGAACTCACTGCCAGATAACGTTATTGCTGCAACCACAATAAATTGATTCAAAAATAGACTTGATGACTGGCTACGACTAGGCAACACGGAGCTCAAAAAGTGACGGACAGTTAAGGCTTCAATAGAGAGACTACACATTTTATGATCAGATGTGAACATATCAGCTTGTAGCTGCTTGTTCATAAATAAATAAGTAAATAAAAATTCCAATGACTGGTATATCTGCAATGCTTCAATGACGGTCAGCAGGATGTGTAGTAGTTTTAGGTCAGATACTATGTAAATGAGTGTTTGTGTGTGTGCACAACTTACACATTAGATGTGCACAGGCAGATGTGCAATATTTGTTTATGGAGTGTGTGCGGAACAGCTAAGAGGGTGTTACTGATGAGTGACTTGAACCTGAAGGGGTGGATGTGAGTTGGGTTCAGTCTGTGCTCTCCGAGCCAACAAACAAGGCCAGAAGGCTATGTAATTTGGTCACATCTAGCAACAGTTCCCAACAGTGAGGTTAAGCTAGGCATGAACTGGAAACAATTGGAAGGAAACTACAAAGAATGTGTTACTGGTACAGGGTATGATGGGGTTGACATATGTAGATAAAAACCCCCAAAAAACCAGATAAAAAAATAAAAAAAGTTACACAGTTACAGGTTAGGTATGCTGTACTGTGTGCACTGTATCATGTGAGGACATTTCACACAGTGTAATGTACCATGTTGCAAGTCAGATACAATGTAACATATCGTGTAACATACAGTGTAACATATCGTGTATTACAGGCAGTGCGCAGTGCGTTTCACGGAAAATATCGAAGTTTACCGAAATCCACAGTTAGACTGGTAAAACGGACCCCAGACTTCGAGGTGAAAGGTTCAGATCCGACTGGTATTGACCTTAACAACAAGTACGATAGAGAGTGACCTCACCCAGCCCGATCTATGACAACTCCATAGGCCACGGTAACGCTTCCCAGCAGGTGGGCCGTGTTCTTGTCTGCCAACTAAGTGGTATAAAAAAAAAACTATCAAGGCAGTTCCAATGCTCTACTTGACGTTGTATGGTTATGAGTTACACAGCTGGTTTTCTTGCTAAAGTCTTCATAGCTCTGGGCCTTCCTGCATATCGGTGGTCCTTTTGCTAAACAAGTGTTTAATAATTTTGATTTTAACAATCTGTACATGCCATACCATACTACCAACCCGTCTGACCAGTGTGGGAACAGAAGGCCAAAGCCTCCCAACATTGGGAGAGGCCTATGTCCAGCAATGAACTACAATGGACTAATTGATTGATTGATGTCCCATTTTAATGATCTTTTAGTTTTAGACTTTGATTTTGAATAATCGCAAACAAAATAAAAATATGACATTTTACAGGTATATCAACGTTGATCGGTGATGACCTAACATGGCTGCTGGAGACGTTCAAGTCATGTAACCCCGCGTGGCGGCAAGTCAGATGTGTCGTCTGTGATCCCACTAAATCCCAACAGGTAAGGTAAAAGTCATATTCATGTAACTTACACTGAAGCTAGCTGACTTCGAGCCGCCATTTCTTTCCACTCGCGTGTAATTTTGATCCCTTTCCTGCTGCAACTTGTTTTTGAAGTTTGCGTGTATTGCTAATTCCGTTCCCGCTGCACCTTCTATCAAATTTTAATGCACAATAATGAACTCAAAAGAAGTATGCGACTAAAATCCCGTCCCAATTGAGCTGTCCGACTGGGGAAGTACCTCTGCCCTACAGAATACCGCGGCCATAACAACCTCGTGTTGTGTTCCGTGAGTAGGGTAGCCGGAGCTCACTGGGAAGTTTTTGTGCTGTCAGTGGGAAGACCAAAGGCTTGTCCTGTTTTGTCTTATACACTGACGGCACAAAAACTCTCCAGTGAGCTCTGGCTACCCTACTCACCACCGGGAAGACAACACGAGGTTGTTATGGCCGCGGTATTCTTTAGGGCGCGTCAGTGGGAAGACCAAAGGCTTGTCCTGTTTTGTCTTATACACTGACGGCACAAAAACTCTCCAGTGAGCTCTGGCTACCCTACTCACCACCGGGAACACAACACGAGGTTGTTATGGCCGCGGTATTCTTTAGGGCGCGTCAGTGGGAAGACCAAAGGCTTGTCCTGTTTTGTCTTATACACTGACGGCACAAAAACTCTCCAGTGAGCTCTGGCTACCCTACTCACCACCGGGAACACAACACGAGGTTGTTATGGCCGCGGTATTCTTTAGGGTGCGTCAGTGGGAAGACCAAAGGCTTGTCCTGTTTTGTCTTATACACTGACGGCACAAAAACTCTCCAGTGAGCTCTGGCTACCCTACTCACCACCGGGAACACAACACGAGGTTGTTATGGCCGCGGTATTCTTTAGGGCGCGTCAGTGGGAAGACCAAAGGCTTGTCCTGTTTTGTCTTATACACTGACGGCACAAAAACTCTCCAGTGAGCTCTGGCTACCCTACTCACCACCGGGAAGACAACACGAGGTTGTTATGGCCGCGGTATTCTTTAGGGCGCGTCAGTGGGAAGACCAAAGGCTTGTCCTGTTTTGTCTTATACACTGACGGCACAAAAACTCTCCAGTGAGCTCTGGCTACCCTACTCACCACCGGGAACACAACACGAGGTTGTTATGGCCGCGGTATTCTTTAGGGCGCGTCAGTGGGAAGACCAAAGGCTTGTCCTGTTTTGTCTTATACACTGACGGCACAAAAACTCTCCAGTGAGCTCTGGCTACCCTACTCACCACCGGGAACACAACACGAGGTTGTTATGGCCGCGGTATTCTTTAGGGTGCGTCAGTGGGAAGACCAAAGGCTTGTCCTGTTTTGTCTTATACACTGACGGCACAAAAACTCTCCAGTGAGCTCTGGCTACCCTACTCACCACCGGGAACACAACACGAGGTTGTTATGGCCGCGGTATTCTTTAGGGCGCGTCAGTGGGAAGACCAAAGGCTTGTCCTGTTTTGTCTTATACACTGACGGCACAAAAACTCTCCAGTGAGCTCTGGCTACCCTACTCACCACCGGGAACACAACACGAGGTTGTTATGGCCGCGGTATTCTTTAGGGCGCGTCAGTGGGAAGACCAAAGGCTTGTCCTGTTTTGTCTTATACACTGACGGCACAAAAACTCTCCAGTGAGCTCTGGCTACCCTACTCACCACCGGGAACACAACACTAGGTTGTTATGGCCGCGGTATTCTTTAGGGCGCGTCAGTGGGAAGACCAAAGGCTTGTCCTGTTTTGTCTTATACACTGACGGCACAAAAACTCTCCAGTGAGCTCTGGCTACCCTACTCACCACCGGGAACACAACACGAGGTTGTTATGGCCGCGGTATTCTTTAGGGCGCGTCAGTGGGAAGACCAAAGGCTTGTCCTGTTTTGTCTTATACACTGACGGCACAAAAACTCTCCAGTGAGCTCTGGCTACCCTACTCACCACCGGGAACACAACACGAGGTTGTTATGGCCGCGGTATTCTTTAGGGCGCGTCAGTGGGAAGACCAAAGGCTTGTCCTGTTTTGTCTTATACACTGACGGCACAAAAACTCTCCAGTGAGCTCTGGCTACCCTACTCACCACCGGGAACACAACACGAGGTTGTTATGGCCGCGGTATTCTTTAGGGTGCGTCAGTGGGAAGACCAAAGGCTTGTCCTGTTTTGTCTTATACACTGACGGCGCAAAAACTCTCCAGTGAGCTCTGGCTACCCTACTCACCACCGGGAACACAACACGAGGTTGTTATGGCCGCGGTATTCTTTAGGGCGCGTCAGTGGGAAGACCAAAGGCTTGTCCTGTTTTGTCTTATGCACTGAAGGCACAGAAGCGACTAAGGGATAGGACTATTCAATATCAGACAGATATATACAGCCCAGACTCAGCCTCAGATACATGGCTTGAATCAACAATAGTGCCTGGAACGGTAATAGGTAGGCTCATCCTCTATTACGTGGGACCGAATTCAATGGTTGGTGAAATGTGGGTGTTAATTCATCTTACGGGGATGAAGGAGTGATTATATGTATGTAATCTGTGTGCACACATAATAGAATGTAATGCAGCGTGTTAAGTACAATAATAATGTACCATAACATAAACTTACGCCTATATCCCCGAAGTGGTAGGCAGAGGTTCTAGCACCCACATTTCGCCAGTATGTTTAGGTCTCAATGTAATAGGTGGCGAGCCTATTGCCATTAACCGTGCGCTTATAAACCTGCGATAAATACACACAGATAACTTCGAAAAACATCGAAAAGTCATTGGTGTGTGCCATGGTATAACCTGGGATCAAACCCGAGACCTCGTCTCAGCAGTCCATTACCCATACCACTAGGCTACCTTACTTAGGTTATTACAACAGAGGCCACAGAGAACACAAAAGAAGAAAGTGAAAATTTCAAGTATCTAGCTGTCACTGTTACTTTTCTGAGAATATCGAAGTAACTATAACCACCCCCCGGTGTATGCACACATAGAGCACATATGAACGTCAACATTTTAAAATTACGTATGTCAAGAAATAATATAAAAATATTAAATAATGTAAAAATAAACCATTGGAAAAGATTCTTTCGCTGGTTCTGTTCAACATAAGTCTCTTGTTTGCTCGCATAAAATAAATTGTTAACAAAAGCAAATTTAAAAAAGAAAAATAATCTAGTCCTAAATTAGTTCTACTGAGAAGATGCCAGCAAGAAACTCGGCGAACTATATTAGAACTAGATTATTTTTCTTTTTTAAATTTGCTTTCATTAACAATGTATTTTGTGCGAGCAAGCAAGAGAGTTATGTTGACCATGCATCAACATCATTAAGATGTTATCATTAAGTGTATTATCTCGTGTATTACAGGCAGTGCGGAGTGCGTTTCCATCGGCCCACGTGACGTGTTCCGTATGGCAGGCGGCTCGGGCGGCTGCTCGACCCTGCGTAGAGGCGGCGAGAGCACTCGACGTAGCGGTGTCGCCTGACGACGTAGCATCCCGTGCGAAGAGCTACGCGCTGGCGTTGCTACGGGGAGACCATGCTGCACCACAGTTACAGGTACAAGCCTCTTCTCTCAGTTATTTGCTACGACAAGCTACGCGGCGAGGCGGCACAGCAAGACAGTGAAAGAGAGAGAGAGAGAGAGAGAGAACAAATTCGACTTGAATAGCTGCGCCGCTCACCGTTGAGTTCGTGAGCTACAAGTGCTACAACGTGCCGTTTTGGTCCAAGAGCTACGCGCTCAAGTTAGTTTTGGACCACTCTGTAAAGTGCTAAGATGTGCCGGCAGGGCTAAGGCCTCAGTCCCGGGTTCTGCTATGGGCACACGCCATTATGAGAGAAAGATGGAGAGGATAAAGTTGTGACTGAGGCCTAAGAGCCACGCGCCCCTCACTGACAGTGACATTGTCTGCAATCATTGATGACGTAAGAGTAGGCCTGGTCCAAAGCTTGTACTTTCTCGGGCTTCGCTCTACTACGTCTGAATTGTTTTGTATGGGTTTTGAAGTTGATGTCAGATCCTAATCCTGAGACGTAAGCCTGCTTCAACCTCCCTTTCACCTCCGCTGGCGCAGTCACTCGATGTTTCAGTATTTGCTTATATGCTTCCTATTAGACTTTACCTGTGATAACTATCCATAATGGCTAATGTAATATTCCAGGCGCTTAAACGCAGCATCATCGGCACAGGTGCGGGAACACTGCGCCTGTGGGAGATGATGACGCGGCCCAATGGTGCCATTGCCAAGCTGGACACATGGCTCGAGGCCGACAACTACACCAATATACTGCACAAAGTGAGTTTATATACCACAAGTATTTTTACTGAACGCGTATCTTCTACATGCGCACTTGTTATTTTGCTGTGCAGTTAGTATTTTTGATAAACATTTATAATTTTTGTACTTAAATCAATTTATTTTTATCACATTATGAGGATAAAAGTAATGTAATATATTGATATGTGATTATTTATTTGATATGCAATTAATAATATTCCGTTCCGTTTTGTATATCTAATACAGTGCAATGCTATTAAGCTTTACTTCAGTCTGGCTAGGACTATGTCCAGCAGAGGACTGCAATTTATTTATTGGTTTATTGGCATATTAAGATGCCATTGTTGCATAACAGAATGGAACGTTGTTTTTCCATATTGTTCATCGAACAAACAACACACCTAATGATGTCGCGTATCTGCTGGCTACATTATGCGTATTTCGCAATGTTGCCGGACTTGTTGCCGAACTTGTTGTGCGACAAATGTTGCCTAACCTTAACTAGAATTCAAACATTGCTGAAGTAATGTGGAAATCGAGCTGCCTCCGAGGTCCATTACAAACCAACAGCCAGGGCTAAGTTTGAGTTCATCAACAAATTTCTGCCTTAAACCTAACAGTAGTCTAACCCATGGCTTATGCTGAAAAAGAACGCATCAGGAATCGAACCTCAGTCTAATGTGTCCTCCATAATCTGCAGGGTCTAGAACGGCTAGTGACAAAGTTCCAAGCGTTAGTACGAGAGCATGTGCAGTCTGACGAGTTCGTCTCGCTCTTCTTCAACGTAGCCAACCAGTTGGACAACGAAAGGAGATCGTTCGCAGTCAGCAGATTAAGAGTAAGTACTACTGATTTGCTGCATGGTTTCCTGCTTAGTAGAATTAGGGCCACTCCATCTCTTCCCATTCGGTGTCGTGCAAGGCTACTAAGGGATAAGGCTGTTTAACATCAGATGGATATATACAGCCCAGACTCAGCCTCGGATGCATGACTCGAGTCAACAATGGTGTCCAGAAGACGGCAATAAGCTCACCCCCTATTACGTGGGACTGAACACAATTTGCTGAAATGTGAATTCACCTCTGCCTAACCCTCCTGGGATAAAGGCGTGATTATATGTATTTATGTACTACTAATTTTAGGTGACAGACGAACACAAATACCATTTGATGGTAAGTGGTTACCGTGGCCTATAGACATGTGCAACACCAGGGACTTCATACTCATGCTACTGACCCTGTAAGAACTTTCTAATGCTCTTCTTGAAGAACTCCATTTTGTAGTCGCTTGAATAAACCTACCTACCATCTTCCTACAGTCCCGGGTTCTTTAAGCAGGGCGTGAAAAAGCATTTTTTTATTTATGAACAAGCAGCTTCAAGCTGATGTGTTCACATCTAGTGATAAAATGTGTAGTCTCTCTGTATAACTGTCCGTCACTTTTTTGAGCTCTTGTGTTGCCCAGTCGTAACCAGTCATTAAGTCTATTTTTTAATTCATTTATTGTGGCTGCAGCAATAACGTTATCTGGCAGTATGTTCCAATTGTGGACAACTCTGTTACTAAAGAAGTGATGTGCGACCAGTGTCAGCGGTGTGTTTAATGTGACTGCCAAGTGGAGTGCCACCATTTTAACATACTACATGTCTATAGTGGTGACCCTCTTTCCTTCCTGAGACTTTGCCTTTAGCTTCAGGCAAGACGAAATCAAATTGGACCAATATAAAATAAAATATGGGATGAAGAAGTTCCTTTCATACTTTACTGCACCGTTTCCAGTCTCATCATCTATACTAATATTATAAAGCTGCAGAGTTTGTTTGTTTGTTTGTTTGTTTGTTTGAACGCGCTAATCTCTGGAACTACTGGTCCGATTTGAATGATTCTTTCAGTGTTGGGTAGTCCATTTATCGAGGAAGGTTTTAGGCTATATATCATCACGCTACTACTTAAGGGAGCGGAGCATTGATAATAAATGTTAACAAATCCGGCAATTTTTCATACATATTTTGAAGACTAAAACATACGGGCTCAAAGGGATAAGAAGCTTCAAAATATACCCCGGGCGAAGCTGGGATGGGTCAGCTAGTGTTGGGATAAATTTCATTCCTGTAGCAAGCGATGTGATGATAGAAGCTAGTAAATAAATATAATTTGTTGTTTTTCAGGAAACAGAGAACTTAAAGCAGTCTCCAACAGACACAATAACTCAGTATGCATATAATTTAATGTCACACCAGACAAAACTAGCCCAAAAGTGCCTTGACGATAGAGCTGGCAGGTGAGATATTCATATTTATAAACATACATACATGAAAATAATTGTAGTAAAAATAATAGTAGGACATGACTATATTTCCGTCGCAATTGTGCAGTCCGACTGGTGAAGTACCTCTGCCCTACAGAATACCGCAGCTAGGGTAACCATAGCTCACTGGTGAGTTTGAGCTGTCAGTGGGAAGCACAAACGCTTGTCCTGCTTTCTTTTCTACACTAACGGCAAATAAACTCTCTGTGCTTACACAAATCTCAATATCTTAAGGGATGGTCACCCATCCTAAGGCCTACTTTACAATGTCGTCTTCTTTATGGAGTATTTACCTGATTGCATTTGAGGTCAGGGTGACTTCATAGCTCAATGTCCGCGATACTTTACAATTTTTTTTTTTTTATACCACTTTGTTGGCAGACAAGCACACGGCCCACCTGATGGAAAGTGGTTACCGTGACCTATGGACGTCTGTAACACCAGAGGAGTCACAGTCGCGCTGCCGACCCTGTAAGTACAGAGTTTCTGTGCCGTCAGTAGAAGACAAAGCAGGACAAGCCTTTAGTCTTCCCACTGGCAGCACAAATTCTCCAGTGAGCTCTGGCTACCCTACTCACCGCTGGGAACACAACACAAAGTTATTATAGCCGCGGTATTCTGTAGGGCGGAGGTACTACCCCGGACTGCTCAATCGGGCGGAAATACCGGCGTGTCCTACCTCCTCCGAAAATTTAATACAGTACTAAAATTAATATTATTTTTAATTGCAGAAAACACAGTAGTGCAGCCATTTGCAAATACGGAACGTCGACGCAGGAGTGCTCTTGTTTATTTAGTAAAGTGTTCAGACTGCCGTGCAGACATATACTCATGCTGACGACAGAACTTAAGGTGAGTGTAATATACCAAATTGCGATTCTCATTCGAGAACCTCATACGGAAAAATGTTTCAAAATTCTCTAGAGTTTGTAACTGGCATAAAATAAATACCAGACACAAAAGCAATATTTTAATCTGTGGTAGTCGACTTGAAAAAAATTGTCATTGATTCCAGGACAACTGTATACGCTTTTTTAACAAGCTCCCTAATGAAATTAGGGATTTACCTGTGTATAAATTCAAAAATATTGTTAAAAGTAAATTGTGCCAGAAAGGCTATTATCCAAATTCAAGAATACTTGGATGATAAACAAGCTTTGGAAATGAGCTGTTCACTCAACTATGCTACTCAAGTAAATTTTTGTATTTAGTTTAAGTAGACTAACTGTATGTTTGTAAATAGACCAAAAAAAAAATGCCCGCTGAGTTTCTTGCCGGAGTCTTCTCAGGTCGGGGCCGCGTTTCGAACCGGTGGTCCATATACTAAACTGATATTCATGTTCCTTTTTTGTAGACGTTTTGTAAGTGCCGATATAATGGTCTATACAGAATAAATGATTTTTCACTTTGACTTTACATGAGAATGAACCTTGACCAGTGTAAAAAGCGAGGCGATGTACATTGCATCGCGGAAAACTGAAGGTTATACCCAGAACACTTGCAAAATGTGAGAAGACGACTCATGTTATGGGGCCGTTAGTGTACAACAAGTTGCCATCTAACTCCTAAGTTGTATACTTGTTGAAGACTTGTAGAAGACTAATCAAAACAATACTTGTTTTATACATGTATCTCAGATACTTTTTCGTTCACATAGTATGTATAGCCAACAAGTTGTAAACAAGTATAAAACACTTTGCGTTCACGCTGTAGCCTGTGATATATTGCAACTTATCAAATACATGTTATATACTTAGGTGAAAACGTGGGGTAAGAAGATGTTTATAAAGTCAACAAGTTATAAACAAGTATAAAACACATATGCGTTCACACTGTGTAGCATGTGACGTATTACAACTTGTCAAATACATGTTTTATACTTAGGTGTAAACGAGGTGTTATACATGTATTAATACTGTCTCAGACACTTTTTCGTTCACAAAGTATGGCAAACAAGTTGTAAACAAGTATAACTACATTTGTGTTCACACTGTAGCATGTGACGTATTACAACTTGTCAAATACATGTTTTATACTTATGTGAAAACGAGGGGTAAGATGATGTTTATATAGCCAACAAGTTGTAAACAAGTTTAAAACACAATTGTATTCATACTGAAGTCTGTGACATATTGCAACTTGTCAAATACATGTTTTATACTTAGGTGAAAACGAGGGATAAAATAATGTTGACAAGGCTACATATTGAAATGGTAATATTTGTTTTGCAGGTTAAGACACACATACCGTTTGAGCCTCGATGGACGGTGCAGCATTGTCTGTTCTGTTGTGACGCGATAGCGACTACTCCAAGTACTAACAGCACAGGTAAATTAAACGTATACTCACGACTAGTATCTTTATAAGGCTGGCAGAGGTCTTATACACTTACCTACATTCATTGGTTCCGATAATTCGTATAAGTATCGGTAGATGGGCTCCACCGTTACCGCAAGACGGATATATATAGGAGAATTGGTATGACTTCAGCCGAGGTTCGGTAGCTCAGTGTAATTCCCACTGTAAGGGAAAGATCGCGGGTTTGAATCCCGTCTGAACATCTTAATCGATTTCGATCGAGCATGCTAAATGCTTTAAAATGTCATTCAAGACGGATATATATGAGAGAACTAGCTGACCCACCCCAGCTTCGCCCGGGGTATATTTTGAAGCTTCATATCCCTTTGAACCCGTATGTTTTAGTCTTCAAAATATGTATGAAAAATTGCCGGATTTGTTAACATTTATTATCAATGCTCCGCTCCCTAAGTAGTAGCGTGATAATATATAGCCTAAAACCTTCCTCGATAAATGGACTACCCAACACTGAAAGAATCATTCAAATCGGACCAGTAGTTCCAGAGATTAGCGCGTTCAAACAAACAAACTCTGCAGCTTTATAATATTAGTATAGATTTGAATGGCTTCAGGCGAGGTTCGGTAGCTCAGTGTAATTCCCACTGTAAGGGAAAGATCGCGGGTTCAAATCCCGCCAGAACCGATTTGAATGGTTAATAGCATACCAAATGCTTTAAATTTTCATTCAAAAGATTCCTATAAATTAACTAGCTGTCCCGGCAAACGTCGTTTTGCCATATACCATGTTAAGGGTAGACAACCCTTAACATTTAGGGGGATGAAAAATAGATGTTGGCCGATTCTCAGACCTACTCAATATGCTCACAAAATTTCATGAGAATCGGTCAAGCTGTTTCGGAGCAGTTCAAGTTCGAACACCGTGACACGAGAATTTTATATATAAGATTGAAGACTAAAGAATTACGGACTCAACAAGAGTGATATGAGTTTTCAAAATGTACTACAGGCGTAGCTGGGGCCCCTCAGCTAGTACATAATAAACAGTAGGTTGCCTTCTCTCAAGTTTGCCTGTCTCTTTTTTTTCTATTTATACCACTTAGGAGGCTGACAAGTACACGGCCCACCTGATGGAAAGTGGTTACCGTGGCCTATGGACGTTTGTAACACCAGAGGAGTCACAGTCGCGCTGCCAACCCTGTAAATATAGAGTTTCTGTGCCATCAGTGTAGAAGACAAAGCAGGACAAGCCTTTAGTCTTCCCACTGACAGCACAAATTCTCCAGTGAGCTCTCTGGCTACCCTACTCACCACTGGGAACACAACACAAAGTTAATATGGCCGCTCTCCTCCAGGTGGCAGCACATTCATGGAGCAGGTGGTAGTGGAAACTGATGAACAGCATCGACAGACAATACAGCAACAGCCTCAACAAATACATCAGGTAATTATTTCAATCTTTATTTAATTTTTTTATATACTACTTAGTTGGCAGACAAGCACACGGCCCACCTGATGGGAAGCTGTTACCGTGGTCTAAGGACGTATGCAACACCAGGGGTGTCACACTCGCGCTGCCGACCATGAAGAAACCTTCTGATGCCCCTCTTGAAGAACCCCATATTGTAGGCGCTTGGGAAAACCGCAGCAGGGAGGTCATTCCACAGCTTGAGTGTGCGTGGGATGAAGTTTCTTTCATACCGTACAGTGCGTACCGTCTCAGGTCGCAATGTGTGAGGATGAATTCCCTGCCTATGGCGAGAGGTGCGATGATAGAATTTATAGAACAATGTCACTGTGGAGAAGAAAACTCGGAATAAAACCTTGTACCAACCCGTTAGGCCAGCGTGGTAACAGTAGGCCCAGTCTCCCAACATTGGGAGAGGCCTATGTCCAGCTGCGAACTGCAATAGGCTTATTGATTGATTGATTATAGAATACACACATGGGAGGTTTTTTCTATTGATTTTGAATAATTAGCATACTAAATGCTTTAAAATTTCATCCAATAGTTTGAGCGGAGTCATCAAAAATCAATGTTTAAAAATTACCAAGCGGACCAAGCGGTTCGGAGACTCTTTCCTCTGTCGCACCATTAAGGCCTGGAATTCATTACCAGCTCACGTGTTTCCTTCTTCCTACAGTCCCGGGTCCTTTAAGCGGGGCGTGAAAAAGCATATGATGAGACCGTCAAGCTGAGTGTCACCATTCTCTCACAGTCTGAGACTTTGCCTTTAGCTTACCATCAGGCGAGGTGAAGTCAAATTGGCGTGTCCTAGATAAAAGAAAATCTTTAAAATTTCATTCAAAAATATATATTTATTATTTGTATCGTATATAATGTATTTATTAGAAATTTGTTCTTTTCTCACTACTTTTTAATTATATTTTTTTTCGTATATGTATAATTATGTTAAGTAGGTATCTATCCCGCAGGTCGGGGGAGTGAGACAGCAGCAGTACGTCCTGGCTACCCCTGGCCAGCCGGCGACGCCTGTCTCACAAGTAAGATAACAAGTACTTTTTAATGCATTTAATGAACGCACGAGACGCGGGTTCGATCCCCGCTCAGTGCAAATATTTGTATGCTGGAATATGGATGTTTGCATTGGTCTGGTCGTCAAAGAAGAAGAATCAAAGAATCAATTTCATTTATTCAGTTTAGGCACACAAAGAGCACATATGAACGTCAAAATTATACAATTGAGTATGTCAAGAAATAATATTAAAATATTAAATAATGTACAAATAAACCATTGGAAAATGATTCTTTCGCTGGTTCGGTAGGTTAGTTCTACTGAGAAGATACCAGCAAGAAACTCAGCGAACTATATTAGAACTAGATTTTTTTTTTTTTTTTTGCCTTGGGGAGCACGTTATACCGTCATACGAACATATGGCAGTTGTTACGGGTATTTAGACCCCTAGAAAGACCAACAACTGGTCTAATTGCAATGCTTCTATCTCGCCCTTGGGTTGTGGAGGTTAAATGGCAGTCGCTTCATGGAAAATATCGAAGTTTAGCCAAATCTGCAGTTAGACTGGTAAAATGGACCTCAGATTCCGAGGTAAAAACTTCGGATGCGACTGGAATTAACGCTGGAATGAAAAATAAATCCGTTAATGGAGTAGCCAGAGTACTGGAGAGTTTTTGTACTGTCAGTGGGAAGACCAAAAGGTTGTCTTGCTTAGTCTTTTACGCTGACGGCACAGGAACTCACAATCACAATACAGTATCATCAGGAGATAGGACACGGCGGTATATCCGCCCGATTGAGCAGTCCGACTGGGGAAGTACCTCCGCCCTACAGAATACCGCGGTTATAATAACTTCGTGTTGTGTTCCCAGCGGTGAGTAGGGTAGCCAGAGCTCACTGGAGAATTTGTGCCGTCAGTGGGAAGACTAAAGGCTTGTCCTGATTTGTCTTCTACTGATGGCACAGAAACTCTGTACTTACAGGGTTGGCAGCGCGACTGTGACTCCTCTGGTGTTACAGACGTCCATAGGCCACGGTAACTACTTTCCATCAGGTGGGCCGTGTGCTTGTCTGCCAACTAAGTGGTATAAAAAAATAAAAATAAAAAAAACTCTTGTGCTTACAAGGTGGGCAGCGCGAGTGTGACGCCCTTGGTGTTGCACACGTCCATAAGCCACGGTAACTATCTGCCGTCAAGTGGGCCGTGTGCTTGTCTGCCAACCAAGTAGAATAAAAAAAATACTCAGAAGAAATTTTTATTTGTCTCCCACCTGATGTTCACAGACGAACTGTTCAGCACATACGGCACTCGTTTGCGTAACGCTCTATCGCCATAATATGTAATTATAGTCTGGCAAGCTCGTTCGTGACACTCCCATGGTCTGCGGGCGCGGGGGACGAAAGACAGCGGGGGGAGTAAGAGACGAGCGCGGGGTGGAGGCTGGCTCTCAGAGCCGTCATTCAGTCGCGCGTCGTCGTTGTTGACGGTAACACATATTGAGTACGGTCGCACGTCACAAAACGCACACGATATTAATATATGAAGATGAGTCCGCCGATAGGCAAAGTTATTGGACGTCAAGCTAAACAAATTACTTACAATGTATATAACTATTTTAAAAATCGCAAAGATGATCCAGCTTCATTTGAATATCAAAACGATGTTAATTTGGCAAACTTAGTGGCTAATGTAACAGGTTTATCGAATACTACAGTTAGGAATATTGTTCGCCAAGGAAAATTGCTGTGTGAAAATGTAGTAGTATGCTACTTTCAAATCTCCAAAGAAAAACAAAATTGCAAAGAAACTTATTATAATTGATAACTTTACGGAAGGTGTTATTCGGAGGAAAATAACACAATATTACACCATTAAGAAAGAGGTCCCTTAAGAACTTTAAGAAAAATAAACGCTGATTTAAAGGAAGATGGTATATTAGACTGTTCTCGGGAGTATTTAAGAAATACTTTGCGGAGGCTTGGTTTTACATATAAAAAATGCCAGTCCAAACGAAAACTACTCATCGAGCGCCCTGACATTACGTCTTTAAGGTGGCACTATCTTTTAGCTATCAAAAAATATCGAAATGAAGGTAGAGCAATATTTTATCTCGACGAGACATATGTCAATCAATCGCATACTGTGTCTAACTGCTGGCAATCTACCAATGAACGTGGAATATTGACAAATATTGGCAAAGGACTTAGGTTAATTATTGTACATGCTGGTGGACGAACTGGGTTCGTTAAAAATGGCCTGTTGATATTTAAATCGCATTCCAAAAGCGGTGACTATCACGGAGATATGAACTCGGAAAATTTCGAAAAATGGTTAAAAGAATAACTGCTGCGTAATATTCCAAGTCATTCTGTGATAGTCATGGATAACGCAGCGTACCACTGTAAACAAATTGAAAAAAAAACCAACAATGAGTTGTACAAAAAAGGTAATGCAAGATTGGCTAACAAAACATAATGTTCCATTTGACGAAACGTTGCGTAAATGTGATTTAATTATTTTAATTAACAGCCAAACATTACCAAAACAATATACAGTGGATTAAATTCTAAATCAGGGTGGACACACAGTACTTCGTTAACCTCCATACCATCCCGACTGGTGGCGCGATTGGCCACGTGCGCTAGTGGACTGTATTGCGGGGAAGTAGCTAACTGTTCCATTGACGCTTTACACACAAAAAGACAGGTGATCGGGTTGCCGCGGGCGTGATCCAAGCAATGAATGCAACCCGAGAAATTAGGAGAGGATGCACTAACCTTCACGACACACGTGTTTTCATCGCAGCCGGTACACGGATCTTCTCTTCCTTGCTCAGGAGCTGCCGTCAGCATCACTAGATCACTTGAGGAACACACGAGAGGCACAATCCGATCGGTAAAAGTCTATGAAGCGGTAAAAATGTAACAAATATTATTCATTTTTGAGAGACGCGAGCGCGGTCCGCCTTTACGCTGGCTAGTTCAAAGCGGGAGTGAGCGTCTATATATCACAAATGGCGGACGGAAACTATGTCTAGTACTATACTATGGTTAGTGCGGGAGGGGAGACGGGTATAGAAGGAATGTGTTTCCCGCGTCAAAAAATACAGCTTCTACATCGGCGCAACCATTCCCCCCGGCTTGAAGGGTTACCTTCGAAACGACAAATGCGAAACAAATCTAAAGTCTAATCTAAATCTAGGTTTGGGAAATAACAACTAAAATATAAACCTAGATTGGAGCTCGTGCCTACTGCTGGCTAGGCAGAGGGCAGAGGCGAACAAACAACACAACGCAACAGTCTCGACCAAGACGAGACGCGATTAGCTAACAACAAAATAAGGGTCTCTTCACGTGGGACCGATACAACAAGCGAGTGCTTCTTCTCCTCGGGTGGTTCGGAAACCGTAGTGGGATTGAATTGACTAACTGGCCACTTATCTAACGCGGCATGAATCCAGGACGGTCCACTAAACCATAACGGGTGATCTAAAATTTGCGAAGGAAGCAATCCACGAGAGAGACAATCGGCTGGGTTGTCGGTGCCAGCAACGTGAAAGAGATTATGTGGCGCTAATTCAGATTGAATTTTTGCCACTCTATTAGCGACGAATGTGTCCCAACGATGGGGCGAAGAGTGGGCCCAACACAAAGCGACTGTTGAGTCCTAAAAGCTAAAATTCTACTAATATTAATGCGAAAATTTACAATTATGTCAAATAAATTACCTTAAAGATTCCGACCACAATACAAAATGTCACCAAGCGACACGGAAGTGCTAGTCTTAGCACTGCCATCCAAAACTACGCGGAGTTTTAGTAGTAAGCTTATCTTCTCTAATAACTCCGCGGTGCGGGATAATGTACGAAGGCTGGGTCCCGCCAGTGTCCGCAGGCGCAGGTGAGATGTAACCTTTATCTAAATATTCGTTAACAACCTCATCATAGGCCCGCTTCGACTTTGGGGACGCCTGCATCTTTCGTTCCAAACAAAGAAAGCGTTTTTCAGCGGATACACGGGAGCCACCGAGCGAAAACTTGCGGATGGTAGACTCCAGTGGCGGCTCGACGGTGCAACAGAACGAAGCAGTCGAGTGACTAAAACTATCTATAGAAGCGGGTGCGGAACCAATTATAACAAAACCAAGAACTGTTTCCAGTGCGTGCGGAGCGGGGTACGTCGGTCCCCCTTGAACCTTACGTGATAACTGGAGGTGCGGGAGAATCGAAGCGCCGACCAATATATCGACGACTCCAGGAACAGCGTAAGTCTCATCTGCTAAAGGCAAGTCTTTAAATTTCGTTAATAAAGACGTGTCAACCGGGACGGTAGGCAACTGTTCAGCTATTCTATCTATAACGAGCGAATCCATGTCAAACCAAATATTATTATTAAAACGAGATCTAAACCTTGTTTTAACGGTGCCACGAATAGCTGACTGTAAGCCTCCAAAACCCTTCACCACTGAGCGGGTTGAACGCTTATCAACATTGAAACCAAGACGCCGACAACAATCTTGAGTAATAAAATTACTTTGCGAAGCGCCATCTAACAGCGCTCGAACAATGCGCGGCTTACCTAATGCATCAACAATAACAACGCGAGCGGTCGCAAGACACACAGTAGTGAGTGCAGCACTAGCGGAGAACGAACACAAGGTGACGTCATCCGTGGTCACCGGGCGGGCCGGAGCGCGCGCGAGCGCGGGCTGCGGTGTGTCACCGCTCGACGAGCCAACTGTGCTCACATTGGATGCGGCATTACTATTCTCAAAATGAAGTAAAGTGTGGTGTCTCGCTTGACATTTGCGACAACTATTTCTACTATTACATAAAACAACGCGGTGTTTAGTACCGAGACAATTAAAACAAAGGTTATTAGCGCGAACAAATTTATAACGATCACTAGGCGACAATTTTAGAAAACCAGGACACTTGTACAGTTGCGAATGATGAGTACTACACAAAGAGCAAACAGGTGATTGTACATGTGCTGGTGCGGTACTAACATAAGTATGAGTTGACCTCAGTGACTTCGATGACGCATCTATTTTGCGTGCAGAACCAACAACTATCTTCGCGCCTTCATGTTTCGATGAAGAGCGTTGCAATACCTTTATATGCTCGCGAACAAAACTTTCTAAGTCTTCGAACTTAGGAATTTTATTGCCGCGATGATCCGACTCAAACAAACGAATGGTTTCGGAATCTAATTTCTTTAAACCCATATACAAAAATACGAAGTCGCAGAGGTCATCGATCTTTAGGTTCTTTACGGCGCGAACAGCTGACGCGAAAGTATCTAGAAATTTCTCTAAGTTTTGATCGTTACATGCCGTAATAGATTTCAAATCAAACATCTGATCTAAATAGGCGTTAGCTACCGATCTTTTATCCTCATACCTAGCTTTCAAAGTATTTAAAATTAAATTATAATTCTCGGCACTAAACGTAATTCCAGCGCAAACGGTTATAGCTTTACCAGTCAATTTTTCAACGAGATAATGCAATTTTTCGTGATCTGTCAACGAAACGTTCTTATCTATTGTATTCTCAAAACTATCTATAAATAGACGCCAATTGCGAATGTTACCATCAAATTCGGGTATTTGAATTGGTGGCAACTTAGGTCGGTCGCGAGTGGGGTTGGGTAGGTCAGCCGGTTTCTCCAAACTCCTAGCGACGCGTTTGATACGACAATACAAATCGTCAAACGACGACAAGGCTTGATAACTCACTGAGTAATCGGGATCCAAATTCAACTCTAAAACGTTGATGTCATGTACTAAGGTTTCGAAATCCGCGCGTAGACTATCTAAGTTTTCTATAGAACACAAGAACGAATCTTTAATGGCCAAATCAGAGGTTTTAAGTGCATTATCATAAATCGATTGTACGCGAGAGTAAATCATTTCTTTTTTAGCGTATAAAAGTTTCAATTGAACCTTACCGGTCTTATCAACCTTTGGGGACATGTTTACAATTAAATCTCAAACTAAAGTGCGGTAAACAACAAATATGAAATGACTCAATCTTAGCGGTACAGAGCAGCGACGCGGCGCGAGCGATACTCGGCAGGTAGGTAGGTACAACCACGTGTCTACCCACGTAGGTATTAGGTAAATACGATGCGAGCTAGCGGCGAGCGAACAACGTAATTGAAAAAAATAAAACAAAGCCAAATGCGTTAGGTATTACACTGTGCCTATGCACTAGGGTGTCTAGTATACCTAAGATCTAAGCCTAAATGCCTAGATGCGGGGTTTTCTACTAAAATAACTAGGTATTTAGGCGCGGTGCGAAAATTGCGAACTACGACTAAGTGTTGATACGATACCTAACCTATGTATGTATTAGGTAGGTACAATGCGAGCCAGCGGCGAACGGACAACAAATTCTAAGCCTAAATGTCTGGATGCGGGGTTTTCTACTAAAATAACCAGGCATTTAGGTGCGGTGCGCTTATTCCCATTAGAATAATAACAAAATACGAACTACGGCCAAGAATCCGGTTCGATCAGGACCAAAAAGAATGGTGGCGCGATTGGCCACGTGCGCTAGTGGACTGTATTGCGGGGAAGTAGCTAACTGTTCCATTGACGCTTTACACACAAAAAGACAGGTGATCGGGTTGCCGCGGGCGTGATCCAAGCAATGAATGCAACCCGAGAAATTAGGAGAGGATGCACTAACCTTCACGACACACGTGTTTTCATCGCAGCCGGTACACGGATCTTCTCTTCCTTGCTCAGGAGCTGCCGTCAGCATCACTAGATCACTTGAGGAACACACGAGAGGCACAATCCGATCGGTAAAAGTCTATGAAGCGGTAAAAATGTAACAAATATTATTCATTTTTGAGAGACGCGAGCGCGGTCCGCCTTTACGCTGGCTAGTTCAAAGCGGGAGTGAGCGTCTATATATCACAAATGGCGGACGGAAACTATGTCTAGTACTATACTATGGTTAGTGCGGGAGGGGAGACGGGTATAGAAGGAATGTGTTTCCGCGTCAAAAAATACAGCTTCTACATCGGCGCAACCACCGACCTCAATCCAATCGAGATGGTATGGGGTGATATAAAAGGCGACTTGGCAAGGAATTATGTCAATTCTACATTAGATCAGAAGAAAGACGCTCTTGCAACCTTGTTTGCTAATTACACTGCTGAAAAATGGAAAAAATGCGATGATCACATAATTAAAAATGAGGACAAATACTACAACGACGACGAAATATGTGACAATGAGTTGGACAGGTTTATTATATCATTAAACGATGATTATGATAGTTCGGATTACGACAGCGAAGATAGTTCGGAACACGACATGGACTGTGATGACTCTGATTAAATGATATATGTTTATTCTGTTTTTTTTTAAGATTGGTATTAAAAATTAAAACAAACCATAAAATGTTTTATTTCTCAGATTTTTTCAACTACTTACAAATGTACAATGCTCCTATTTTTTAATTTTTTTCCAAGTAGTAGTAGTTTTTTTAAACGCTTCACGCAATGAAAGTCGCGGGCCAAAGCAAGTTATATAAAAAAACATCAATCAATTTAGACAATGTAAGATATTTCACAGGGATATCTTTAGACATATTCGTAACGTAATTAGTACCGTGTGTAACGGTCATCGATAATTACGTCCCCCACCACCCGCGCGGACCATGGGAGTGTCACCAACGAATTTGTCAGGCTATAGTAACACATTTGCCGCGTGGTTTCCGGCAGAGTAGAATTAGGACCACCCCATCTCTTCCCATGCATACAAGGGACTAAGGGATAGGGCTGATTAACATCAGACGTATATATACAGCCCAGACTCAGCCTCGGATGAATGGCTTGAGTCAACAATGCCCGGAATATGGCAATAGACTCACCCCCTATTATGTGGGACCGAATACAATTATTGGTGAAATGTTTGTGTTAATTCACCTCTGCCTAACCGTCCAGGGATAAAGGCGTGATTATATGTATGTATGTAGTAACATAGTACATAACTTTTATATGAGAAACAAGAATGAACTAGTTGTACCAAAACTCAGGCTACACATTAATTTGATAGTTCGTTTGTAGGCAGCTGTATAAAAATATTTAGTAAAATTACTTAGGATTTGATTAACATACCACTTAATAAATTTAAAATAGAAGAAAAAGACTTTAATGTATAAAGGTTACTATAAAGTAGATGAGTATCTTGATGATGTTAATGCGTTTCTTGCTTGCTCGCACAAAATAAATTGTAAACTATAGCAAATTTAAAAAAGAAAGATAATCTAGTTCTAATTTAGTTCGCTGAGTTTCTTGCTGGTATCTTCTCAGTATAACGAACCAACGAAAGAATAATTTTCCAAAGTTTTATTTTTACTTTATTTAATATTTTTATATTATTTATTTTTTTATGAGACGAGGTCTCGGGTTCGATCCCAGGTTATACCATGGTACACACCAATGACTTTTCGATGCTTTTCGAAGTTATGTGTGTATTTATCGCAGGTTTATAAGTGCGCGGTTAATGGCAATAGGCTCGCCACCTATTACATTGGGACCTAAACATAAACTGGCGAAATGTGGGTGCTAGCACCTCTGCCTACCCCTTCGGGGATATAGGCGTGAGTTTATGTTAATGTTTTAATGTTATTTTTTTATACCACTTAGTTGGCAGACAAGCATACGGCCCACCTGATGGGAAGCGGTTACCGTGGCCTATGGACGTATGCAACACCAGGGGTGTCACACTCGCGCTGCCGACCATGAGAAAACCTTCTGATGCCCCTCTTGAATATGTGCTCTTTGTAGGCCTGAAGTGAATAAACGAAATTGATTCTTCAATTCTTTGAATTATTAACTCTAGTGATTACATATTTACCATTTAGCTAAGCTTAACGTAACTTAACTTATCAACACGATTTAATTTACAGGTGATATTCTGCGGCGGCGGCGTCGGAGGTGTGGGCGGCGTTAGCGGAGTTAGCGGCACCGCTCCTGTCATCACCTCCGTACTACCTCCGGGAGGTGCAGTACTAACTCCGCATCACACACTACATCATTAGACGCTTATATGTATTATATAATATATATTATATCAACCAAGTGTACTTTCCTATCTTCTTGCAAACGTCTACAGTCTGATATATGATAGAGAATATGCATATAATTCGACAGTCTCTATAGAGGACGTTGGTTTGATTCCCGCTCAGTGCAAATGTTTGTATGTAATATCTATTTGCATTGGTTTTGTTGCCCAGTCCTGGTCCCATTTGCCATACGAACATCTATGGCAGTTGATACGGGTAGTTAAACCTCTAAAAAGTTCAAAAAACTGCTCTAACTGCAATACTTCGATTTTGCCATTGGGTTTAGAAGGTCAGAGGCAGTCGCTTCAAGGAAAGGAAGTTCAGCCAAATCCGCAGTTGGACTGATATAGCGGACCCCAGACTCCCGAGTTCAAAGCTTCGAATGCAACTGGGATTAACGCTAAGATAAACAAGAAGATGCATATTCCCTATTGTCAGTGATTGTGTATTATAACACTGTATACAGTTTAATGAAATTTTACTAATTAAGTATACTATTTCTATTGACAAGACCCAACTTTTTACGAGTCACATTGGGAATAAAGTTCATCCAAGATCGGCTGGTTTCGGTTTTTGTAGAGCGCTCTCTGTCACACAAAACATGTCTACAACTTGATATATTTCTAGAGTAGTTAAAACTGATGGGATAGGTTTTGAAATGGCTGATGTTTTAAAATTAGACTAAGGTGGCATTTGGGTATTAGACTGTCTAGTTAAATTTGTTACGTCAAAACGGATAGTTACAAGGAAACATGTATGAAATGATTTATAGTGACGTCATAATATTTAATAGTCAAATAATTTATTCTGTAAACGTATTGCCATTTATCTAGCTGAGTGGTCTAAAAAGGGCACATTGTATATTCCATGTTCTGATTACTTATTTGTTAATTATCTTATGACAGAAAGAAAGAAATAGCATTTATATAAGATTAAGAACACACAACGTACAGAGAGTCAGACAAATATATAAACATAATAAGGCAACACAACAAGAATACACTCACTGCACATCGTGCGCACCCAAATGGGCCACCATCTCAACATGAATTTATGATGCCCCGCACAGTTTATTTATGATATCAAAGATTTGGACAATTGCCCGCGTATTTGGTGGTTCGAAACGTATCACGTAGATGGGTTTTAACCACTCTATAAAAATATTAAACTGTTAAATCTATGTGTGACAGAGAACGCAAATCGGTGTATGAAATTTGATATTGAAGAAGGCGGTTAGTGAAATAAATTTAAGAAACTCGTTGTAGAGTAAAACATTATGATGACTATAAATTATTTATAGCAATTTTAAGCCTTCGAAAATGGTTGAAAATAACATTTTTCAACAGCTCAGTTGAATATATTCCCAACGGCTTTATGTCAATCAAAATCATACTGTATATATTATTAAAACGGCATTTATAAAACGTCAAAATGAAGTTTTATCAACTACTTAATTTATAGCCCCCTAAATCTCATCTTGGATTTTTTTTTCGTTTAAAAACAATATCATCTGATTTTTCTAATATTCCCTCTAACCCCTTAGCTAAGCTAAATTCAATTGGGTTCATATCGGTAGTGTAAAGACCAGGATGGGAACCTTGAACCTCTCGATATTAAAGCCGACTCATCACTAAGCTACCGACGCTTCATAATTTTATAAACGGTATATAAGGTGTAACAAAATTAATTCTTGCATCTTTGGGGGGTTGATTAGTATCGCTAACTATGCCGGAAAAGAAAATAATGAAACATGCCTAGTGGTATGGGTAATGGACTGCTGAGACGAGGTCTCGGGTTCGATCTTAGATTTTACCATGGCACACACCAATGACTTTTCAATGGTTTTCGAAGTTATGTGTCTATTTATCGCAGGTTTATAAGTGACCGGTTAGTGGCAATAGGCTCTCGCCACCTATTACATTGGGACCTAAACGCAAACTATCGAAATGTGGGTGCTAGCACCTCTGCCTACCCCTTCGGGGGGATATAGGCGTGAGTTTATTTTATGTTATATAAATATAACACTTATGTCTGTATGCTAACGCTACCACCGGGGCCGCGATTCGAAATTCGGGGCATCGCGCGCATCGGCTTATTGAATATGTTCCATACGCCGCGAGGCCTCGAATTTCGAATTTCGAATGCATGAATAGAGGCCTACGGAACACGCACAGGTCATTGACTTCCAAATGTCAGCTGATTACTGCAACCCATGTGTTAGATATCGATGTGATACGGTTAGCATAAGCAATGATGTCAATTTTTGAAATCTTTGCAACTGAATTTTAGACAATATTTTTGCTTGTCTTTAAGTTTTGCTGTCAGTGGGAAGGCGAAAAGCTTGTCCTGCTTTGTCTTTTACACTGACGGCCCATCTTGTGCTTACAAGGTTGGCAGCGCGAGTGTGACTCCCTTGGTGTTGCAGACGCCCATAAGGCACGGTAACCACTTTCCATCAGGTGGGCCGTGTGCTTGTCTGCCAACCAAGTGGTATAAAAAAAAATTACTTACACATTTACCGATACCAAATAATCACACAAAAGTCCGAGAGTTTATTTTGTTACACTTTATAAAGATAATTTTGTGCAATAATTCAGATATATAGATCACATATATCACCAAACTTTAGTTCAAAAATATCTAGACCATTTGGTTAGGTACTTAAGATACATACATATAATCACGCCTTTATCCCTGTAGGGTTAGGCAGAGGTGAATTAACACTCACATTTCACCAATAATTGTATACGGTCCCACGTAATAGGGGGTGAGCCTATTGCCGTATTCCTGGCACTATTGTTGACTCGAGCCATGCATCTGAGGCTGAGTCTGGGCTGTATATATTCTAAATATACACAATCGTCATGTGTCTTTTTACACAAACACATTTTAAACAAATAAACTAAAGCTTAAACTGGTGTTTCAATTTCTGTTTGTAGTCGCGTTTTATTTAAAACTACATACATACATGCATATAATCACGTCTTTATCCCTGGAGGGTTAGGCAGAGGTGAATTAACACCCACATTTCACCAATCATTGTATTCGGTCCCACGTATTTGCGGGTGAGCGTATGCCGTATTCCGGGCACTATTTTTGACTCGAGTCATGCATCTGAGGCTGAGTCTGGGTTGTATATATCTGTCTGATGTTAAACAGCCCTATCCCTTAGTCGCCTTGTACGACACCACATGGGAAGAGATGGGGTGGCTCTAATTCTACTCTGCCGGGAACCACAACTAATTGAATGAAATTTTAAAGCATTGAGTATGTTAACTATTCAATCTATTAAAGAAAAAATATAATCCAGTTCAGGCGGGATTGCAATCCGCGATCTTTCCCTTCGCGGGTTCGCGCACGGTCGCCCTAAGACGGATATAATAACAATTTGGATGCTTTTGGGCAAGGTTCAGTGACTCAATAGTCAGAAAATTGCGCTTGTAAAGGAAAGATTGCGGGTTCGAAGCTCGCCTGAACTGGATTAACATTTTTCCTATCTTAATCAAGTTGATAAACTTATTAAAGTACTAGCTGTCCCGGCAAACGTTGTTTTGCCATATAATGTTAAGGGTGGACTACCCTTAATATTTAGGGGGATGAAAAATAGATGTTGGCCGATTCTCAGACCTACTCAATATGCTCACAAAATTTCATGAGAATCGGTCGAGCCGTTTCGGAGGAGTTCAAGTTCGAACACCGTGACACGAGAATTTTATATATAAGATTTATAAAAAAAAGTCACATCATGGTTGTTTACCTTTAAGCGGGGCGTGAAAAAGCATCTAATGAGGCCGCCAAGCTGAGTGCCACCATTGTAACGTTACTTAGTGTCTGTAATGGTGACCTTCTTTCCTTAGACTTTGTCTTTAGCTTACCATCAGGCGAGGTTAAGTCAAGTTGGTGTGTCCTAGATAAAAAAAGTACCTATCCAAACGGAATGAAATGAAAATCTTTCTTTTATATTATGTACACTCAAATAATCAGACAGATATGTACAGCCCAGACTCGGCCTTAGTTGCATGACTCGAGTTAACAATAGTGCCCGAAATACGGCAATAGGCTCACCCCCTATTACGTGGGACCGAATTCAATGATTGGTGGAATGTGGGTGTTAATTCAACTCTATAAAGACGTGATTATATGTATCTATGTATATGCGTATCAAATAATGTTTAATCTCTATTTACTCTGGTTGATTAATACTTAAATAGTATTCGAGAGTTATGATAAAACCAATTATTCCGTGAAATGGCGAATATAGAAACTACAGTTGCCTTTTTTTCTTATACTGTTAATTGATAGCACTTGGTGGAATTTGTTGTTACACATATTGAGAACTCAGAAAATAAAAAACACTGGAAAGGTACAAACTTTTCCACAGTGTTTTTTATTTTCTAATAACAAATCAGTCTAATAACAGACCGACTGGGGAAGTACCTCCGCCCTACAGAATACCGCGGTCATAATAACCTCGTGTTGTGTTCCCGGCGGTGAGTAGGGTAGCCAGAGCTCACTGGAGAGTTTTTGTGCTGTCAGTGGGAAGACCAAAAGCTTGTCCTGCTTTGTCTTTTACACTGACGGCACAGAAACTCTCTGTGCTTACAGGGTTGGCAGCGCGAGTGTGACTCCCTTGGTTTTGCACACGTCCATAGGCCACCGTAACCACTTTCCATCAGGTGGGCCGTGTCTGCCACCTAAGTGGTTTAAAAAAATACTGTGGAAAAGTACAAGTGAGTTCTCAATATGTATAGCAACAGTTGTTGCTGTAAAATGCATATATTGCATATTGAAGACGATTCATACGTATACAACCGCGGTAGCCTAGTGGTATGGGTAATGGATTGCTGAGACGAGGTCTCGGGTTCGATCCCAGGTTTTACCATGGCACACACCAATGACTTTTCGATGCTTTTCGAAGTTATGTGTGTATTTATCGCAAGTTTATAAGTGCCCGGTTAATGGCAATAGGCTCGCCAACCATTACATTGGGACCTAAACATAAACTGGCGAAATGTGGGTGCTAGCACCTCTGCCTACCACTTCGGGGATATAGACATGAGTTTATGTTATCAATATTATTATAGGGAAAATAGCGGCTTCTTCAGTTCACGGAATTTTGATTTTAATCCACATTCGTGATATAGATTGTATTATGTTTGAAATCATTCATTTCAAATAAATAATTTATTTTTAAGTAAATTAAAGCAATATCTTATAATAATTAACTGAGCCCTTATTTAACTAACGACAGAAAAAATGTGGTACTGACATACTACGAGATTTTTAAGTGCACATAATTCCCACGTATATAGGCCCAGGCCCTCGAAACCACAGACACGGCAAAAAGTGGCATACAATTATAGACTTTATTTCGAAACTCGTAAATTCCAAAATTAAATGGAAATAGTTTCAGCACACTTTTTCAATCACTCTGCAAAAAGCCTTTTTATTTTGGACTTTAAGGACATTGCTTTAAAGTTTCAAATTAAATGTTTTTTTAGCTGTCTCTGTGGTATGAAAGTGGAATTGCTTTACCAGAATCAAGGGCCTGGTGATAAAGACCACACTACTCCATCCAACCAATGAACGGGGGTGATCTATGTGTGATGGCGACCAGCCCCTCAAGACAAGTGTATGACATAGAATGACAAGTATATGTAATTTGACGTATTTGACAGTTGTCAACGCATGTCATAAATGTCAAATTTCATACACTTGTCATTCTATTCACCTACTCTCCACCTCGAGGTTGGCAGAATCATCGGTATCTATAAAACCGATGAAAGGACCCATTTAAATAAAATAAGAAGAAGAAGTAGTCATTCTGTTCTACAATACGCCGGTCATCGAATTGCCACTTATCTAGGGGGGAGTGTATCGTCCGACCAATGTGCAGGCGTGATTAGTCGTAGCGACCAGTGTATCGCCCGACCAATGCACTTTAGCCACCAGTAACTGATAGCGACCAGTGTTTCGCCCGACCAATGCACCTAAGCGAGACCAAGGTAATATTGCGAGCGGTTGCACTTACTAATATGATCAATCATGATTTTTCTATCGCATTTGATTCTGAACAAGGACACGGCCGACTTGACACAGTTATAATATAATGCTTTTCACTAGGTACTCTAGCAAATATATAGGCTATTAGCATAAGTTGTAAATATTTAGCAATAAAATGCACTGATGGTGTATTGTTCGTGTTTTAATTTAAAACGATTATAAATATGTTATTAAGGCAATATCGGTAAATAAAATGAGTCTTAGGAATGTGTGTGGATTTTTATTTGTTGTACCTTGAATTTCTTGTTAGAAACTCAGTAGTCGTGCCTCAGAGTACGTTACTCTCGGTCTTGGCGGCCAGCGCGGCGCCTCCTTCTGCGAGTAAGTAATGCTCGTGAAAGAGGAGGCGGGGCGGGAGGGGCAGCGGGAGCGAGGAAGAGTCGCAAGCCAAGTTGCCCGCGTACAGGGGCAACTCGAGCGTCGGAGGTCGATGAATGACTTCCGCCTCCCATAAGCGCAGGCCTGAGGGTGACGTGTGGAGCCGCCTGCCACCCTGGCAGAAGCAGGTCTCCCCGTTTCTGGGGACGAGTTGGGGACTCTGTTATCGCCACACCTGAGGGCCAGATCGACAGAGATGGCCCTAGGTCGGCCGGGGTGCGAGGGTTATGCTTTTCAACCTCGTCTTCGGCAACCAACAATGACCCACAGGCGCCGTGCGTTTTAGTCGGTTCGAGTCCGACATAACCTCTTCCACCGGCTCCGGCTCGCACGTAAAAAAAAGCAAAACTATTGGCCTTGATTACCATACAAACATCTATGGCTGTCGCTACTGGTAGGTCGCTTCATGGAAATTATCAAAGTTCAGCCCCAACAGAAATTCAACCCCATCTGAGTTGCAAAAAGGCTCATAGGATGAGAATTTTCATGGAATCTTCGTGATCAAAAAAAATCAACGTAATATATAAAAAAAGTTTATTTAGGTACTTATTCGCAAAAATACAAATTCCATTCATTGGTAACACGTATGGCAGCATTACATTTTTATATATAGCAACATTTATCGTACATATAAATATAGAATTCCTTATTTTTTATTTAATACTCTGAAATTAATTACACTGGTAAACAAATTGGGTACCTACCTACCGATAAATTAAAACAAATAAGTATACGAAAAGAAAAATCCTTAAAATTATTTTTTACTTATGTAAACACTGAAAAACACTTAAATTTTCTATACAAACAACAGCACATATTGATTCCACGTAGATTTATTCTTATTTAAATAAGAAAGCCACATTAAATGGTTTTGATTACTCTGTTATTAGAATAGAAAGACTTGATTGCATGGTCCCAAAATAAATGAACTCAAGAAAAAAAAAAGCTCCTTCCTTTTTTTTCTCTACTCAAAATAGCTGTCATAAATGAAATTTTTTTAAGTTTTAATCAGCTTGTCCAGTAGTAAATACAGATAGAAGTCTTTGTAAATGAGTGGTATTAAAATTTGTGTAATATGAATATATGCCTACTGTGTATGCCTAAATATAATGTATTTTATTCAAATCGCGCTCTATTTCCAGACTTCTAAGTTTTGAATTTAAAAATTGTTGAATTCTCCAATAAATAATAATAAATCTATGCTGGCAACACCCACCTATTATAAATTACTGTCATAACTGTCAAACATACTTATAAAAGTACCATGGCAGGTATTCAATGACTTCAATGGGCTGTATATAAAGTATTGCAGTAGCTATTAATCAACTACGCACAACTCTAAGTGGCTGTTATGAAGCTGCACATCAAAAATCGCTCTATGCATAAACTGATAGGTGTCAAAATTAATTAAGTTTCTAGTCTCTCCCTTCTCTATTCCCGCCTACCTGAATGGCGATAATATTTATTTCTAAACGTCTTATCTACATAGAAGTCAATGAATACGTTCGGAAACACAAGAAAAAAACTAAACATTCAGAAACCTAACTATAATTGCCATCACGAGAGTTGTTACAACACTATAAGTACCAAGATCTTGCGCCGAACTACAAGCGTCCAAATGTTCAAACAGCTCCATATAATTCTTTGCAGGTAAGTGTGATGCGGTTAAGGAAGGTTCTGTCAAGTCGATAGCGGAGTCTTTGAACAAAAGATCAAAGTTTCCTCCGAAAGGAGAGAATATTTCGAAGTTGATGAGCTGGCGTCCGTTAGCGGCGTTGTAACCGAAATATTGATCGATCCAGTCTAAAAGGACATTCAAACTGTTGTATTGAGGGTCCGCTCTGAAAAATAAGAATAATAAATATTTTAGGACTTTCTTACACACTATCTATTTTCCATTGGGTTTGGCAGGTACTTAACTAAACATAAACAATCTTGATGTGTCTATACACAAACATATCATCATTATCTATGCTTTTTTCCCAACATAGGTGGGATCGGCTTATAGTCTGTGATGCGGCTGGATTTCGATATTTCCCGTAAAGCGACAACAATCTGACCTCGACAATCAATTAGCGATATTGAAGGTGTTTAGTTAGACGAGTTATCAAACTTTTTAGTAACGACTGCTATAAATGTTCATATGGAATCAAAGACTTGAAAAATGGAATATCCTATTAAAAAGGAATGAACTCTCTGAAACGAACACCTTGTTATGGTATTTCTAAGTGACTAAAATATGAGGTTCTTCAACCCTCTCCTTTCCTACACAGGAACACACGTACAGGTCTAAGATGTCACCCTCACACTGTGCAGAATATACGAACAAGAACCAAACGGTTTGGAGACTCTTTTCTTTGCCGCACCACCAAGATCTGGAATTCATTACCAGCTCACGTGTTTCCTAGTCCCGGGTCCTTTAACTCCGCGTGAAAAAGCATCTGATGAGGCCGCCAAGCTGACTGACACCATTGTAACATTATTTAGTGTCTGTAATGGTGAACCTCTTTCTTGAGATTTTGCCTTTAGCTTACCATCAGGCGAGGTTAAGTCAAGTTGGCGTGTCCTAGATAAAAAAAGGAAGGTAAGGTCTCGTCTCTGGTGTTGCTTATGTCCACAGGCAACGGTAACCACTTCCCATCAGGTGGGCTGTTCGCTTATCTGCCACTTAAGTGGTAAAAAACAAGAAACGTACCTTCTGGTCAGGACCTCAGCGTCCACAACGAGAGCCAGCAGACAGTTGTCATCAACATTGACTCCAGGATTGACGGCCAAAGAGTTGTTGCGACATAGAGCGCGGAACTGGTTTGGTTGCAGGTTCAACGACGTGAGATATCCTGAAAAGAAAGTAGATTAGTGTATATATGGAATTGACTAGCCTTCAGAGTACATGTATCTCAGTGTGCGCTGGAGATGCACAATCTAATTCCTCCAAGCCACTTCCATCATCATAAGACCAAACGCACGGCGACGCGTCACCGATTCACCGTGGAAATTCAACTTATACACTAAACGATTCGACGATACGTTCAGCATGTGTACTGCCAATGAGTGGAATGCCCTGCCCGAATTTGTGTTTCCACTTATGTGTCTTCAAGACTAAATTGAATAGGTTACTTCTATGCACGCTCCACCGTCACTTACCAAAAGGCCAGATAGTGGTCAAACGCGAGCCTATCAAACCATAAATATATGCTAACTATTGCTTGCTGCTCCACCTGCGTACCGTACCTACACGCAGCTGACCTTCCGTCCCCAGTTTCAATTATGGCATATTATGAACTCCCGTTACATTCATTTAACCTATATGTAATGTGCTTGTAATGGAGCCGCCTGTCACCCTGGCAGAAGCAGGACGGCGACTGGCGCGCCTCCCCGTTTTCCGGGGACGAGTTGGGGACTCTGTAGTCCCCACACCCGAGAAGAGGGCCAGATCGTAAGAGATTGCCCTGGGTCGGCCGGGTTGCGAGGGATATGCCTGTCTACCTCACCTTCGGCAACCAAAGCGACCTACAGGCGGCGTGCGTTTTAGTCGGTTCGAGTCCGACATAACCCCTTCCACCGACTCCGGTGGGGGGTATCCGCGGGGATTTTGCGCACGTAAAAAAAAAGGTGTGCTTGTAATAGATTTCAAATGTATTATGAATGCTGAATAAAATTTTAAAGCATTCAGTATACTAACTATTTAAGTCGATTAAGATATGAAAAAAAATAGAATCGCGGGGTTCGAACCCGTGATCTTTCCCCATATGTGTGACTGTGGAAGCCATCTATCGGTGCTCGTATGAACGTCGCCGTAAGACTATATATCGACGGTTGAAAGGCTAAAGGCCGTAAGCGACAAGAATAGTTGATGCGCAAATTACACTGTGTTTCATGTGCTTTAAGACCTTTTTTGTATGAAATTTCGATGTCGCTTGTAACTTTTTGCTTTTCAGCCGTCGATATGATATATTTAGGACGATTTGGATGATTTCTTGCGAGGTTCGGTGGCTTAGTGCTCAGAGCATTGCCTCTGTAAGGGAAAGATCGCTAGTTCGAATCCCGCTAGAACTGATTAAAATGTTCCTATCTTAATCGATATATGATTAGGTACTGCTTTACTCCCTTTGATAGCAACAGGGCCTATGTTACTCAGAGATAATGTAATGTACCATCTAAATGGCAAAAGTATTTTTGATATCAGTCCACACTAGCATATATATAACATAAACTCACGCCTATATCCCCGAAGTACCCCTTAGGCAGAGGTGCTAGCACCCACATTTCGCCAGTTTATGTTTAGGTCCCAATGTAACTAGGTGGCGAACCTATTGCCATTAACCGGGCACTTATAAACCTGGGTAAAGTTATGGTTTTTGAAAGAGATGAATGCGTGACAGAGTGTAGGATTTGTATAGATGGAGAAAAAGTGGAACAAGTGAATGAGTTCATATATTTGGGAACATTGTTTACGAGAGATGGAAAGCATGAAGATGTTGAAAGGAGAGTGATGGCTGGAAATAGAGTGAATGGGGCACTACACAACTTTATGCGCAGCCGGAAAGTGTCCGAAAAGGCACGACTGGCTGTACATGGAGGAGTATTGGTGCCGACTCTTATGTATGGTAGTGAAAGTTGGGTGTGGCAGAAAAAGCATCAGAGTAGAGTGAATGCAGTAGAAATGCGTGCGTTGCGAAGTATGTGTGGCTTGACCTTGAAAGATAGAGTGAGAAATAACGTGATAAGAGAACGATGTGGAGTGATAGAAGATGTAGTGATGAGAATTGAGAGAGGAATGTTGAGATGGTTTGGTCATGTTGAGAGAATGAATGAAAGAAGACTAACGAAACAGGTGTATGAGGCGAGTGTGGATGGTACCGTCGGAAGGGGAAGACCTAGGCGCACATACCTGGACCAAATCGGGGAAGTTTTAGAAAAGGGGCAGGTCAGGAGTACTCTAAACCGACGAGCATGCATGAAGAATGTAATGAGAGTGAATGAAGCGAGAGTAGTATGTCAGGATCGTAGCAAATGGAGATCCGTGATCTCTGCCTACCCCTATGGGAGACAGGCGTGATTTTATGTATGTATGTATGTATGTTATAAACCTGGGATAAAATACACAAATAATTTCGAAAAGCATTGAAAAGTCATTGGTGTGTGCCATGGTAAAACCTGGGATCGAACCCAAGACCTCGTCCCAGCAGTCTATTACCCACACCACTAAGGTACCGCGGTTATATACATAAAGTATATATATACTTTAGTAAAAAGTAAGAATTATGGAACTTACTGGAAATATTTCTTGTATTCAAGAAGGCGACATCGTTGCCGGGGTCCGCGAGACACGCCAGGGAGCCATTGTTGCCGAAATACAGGTTTGAGTAGTCCCAGGCACATGTTGAGTTATCTATGAAAGAGAAGATCATCGATATAAATTATTTGAAAATGTAGGGTAGGCGCTACCGAACTTAATATCTAAATATATATAACTCAAAGGACTGACTGACCTAGTAATCGATCAACGCACAGCCCAAACCACTGGACGGATCGGGATGAAATTTGGCATGCAGGTAGATGTTATGACTTAGGCATCCGCTAAGAAAGGATTTTGATTAATTCTACCCCCAAGGGGATAAAATAGAGGATGAAAGTTTGTATGAAACTTTGTCAATTTTAAACCGATCGGACTAAGACTTTGCATGCTCAATAGCGTTGACTCAACACTAAGCGATAACCGACATACACGCGGACGGAGCCGCGGGCAACTACAAGTAAAGGGAATAAATGTAAAGATACGTTTAATTTCGTAAAAAAATATTATTATAGTTAATAATAATTACCTTATTAGAAATAAAAATAACGATTAACAGAACCTTGTGATTTTAAATGTAATTAACTCATTTTTATTCGATTAATAATTCCCAAAGAAAATATTTGAAAAACTTTTTAAACCATTTTACCTAAATTCTGTTTAATTTGGGTGCTGAAACTGTATTTGGTATTTTTATCACTCACCAATTATTAAACAATTTGACATCCATAGTAATTTAAACAATAAAGGGAAATTTTATATAAAAAAATATATCCTACATTTCAGATAATAAAATGAATTGTTATTTATAAGTTGCAGTATCCCCCTTTTTCTATATTTCAATTTTGGATATATTGAATAGTAAGCA
Source organism: Eilema griseolum (assembly GCA_963662185.1). Classification (NCBI taxonomy): domain Eukaryota; kingdom Metazoa; phylum Arthropoda; class Insecta; order Lepidoptera; family Erebidae; genus Eilema; species Eilema griseolum. The sequence goes on from OY759253.1 coordinate 11,263,331, forward strand.
TAGATTTGTATAATTTTTATAAGTAACTAGCTGTACCTACTAGCGTGGCACTTCGCTGTGGCACATTGTGATTGAATGGTTGCGAAATGAGAAACAAAACAAAGATTTTTTTTCGCGGTCGCGGAAATGTGTCTGATGCAAAAATTAGATAAAAATAATCCTTGATGCGGATTATATATCATGCTAAAATTTCAGCTCGATCGGTGCAGAACTTATTGAGTTTTTGAAGCGTACACAAACTAATATAACATTTATACATATATAAGATAGATTGCACATATATTTGCCTGTACCTTTATAGGAATAGCAAATTTAATTTTTATATGGATCTATGAGAAATCAGGGGTTAATGCAACATTTTTATTTTTCGAAATCAACACTTCGATAACCTCAATCTTCAAATCATCACGAAATTTATTTTGTAACACTGTGTTACGAAAATTCCGTTTCACACTTGGCAGATTTAGGTTATTACATAATTGACTTATGAACATCTTTTAATTAAAACGAGAATTGACATTCTAGAATGTAGCCTAAATTAACTATTGTAACTTACTTTGAGAAAAATTGCCAACAGATACGAAACGGGATTGGCAAGTCGAGCAGAGGACCTCGGAGTTGAATGTCTGCAACAAATATTTCTGTTATAATATAATTTTTATCCAAATATCTCTTCCCTTGATATAGGATACTGATTTCAATTCAACAGGTTGGGTTGTACGTTTTATGATCCGCTATGCAATTCTGTTATTTATTTATTTATCTGGCACAAAAAATAGAAAACATTCAAAATTTTACAAAATATCATTTGAAGGTTTGGTGACGTCACTGAAAATCGACCAATGACAAGCTCTATCAAGGATGCGCAGCGCTGTGGGCTTTGAGAATTGCACAGCCGGCTCGAAGGACCATTCTCCTCCCACTATATTTCTTTTTGTCTGTGTTGTAAAATTATAAATAATTTATGTCAAATTAATTTATTTAAAATCGGTATCCTGTATAATGGTTAGTCAAGATATAAGTAGCACCCGGCATTTGTTAGTGGTTACTTTAAAACAGTTACAGTACATTTTCAAACATATGAAAGTCAACCAAAAAACATTTAATATTTCATTCACAATTATAATGTTAAAAATTATGAACGCTTTAGTTGGTAAGTTTTTTTACTTACGAACTGCAAGAAAGCATTCTGAATGTTATAATCATTTAATGTTCTTCATAGGGCCTATAATGCGTCATTTGTATAAATAATTTGCACAATATCTATACGATATGCACGACGTGCGGGTATTCCCTCCTCCCCCAAGTGACACGCATTAGATTTTCTGATACAACTAAAAAATAATTTAAAGAAAGAAAGAAACACACTTATGAAATAGAAAGTTGGTCCCGCTCTAATTCAGGTTTTATACCAACGCCTTACCTTAACCAAAGAGGTTAACCTTTAAAAAAAGACTCATAAATCATAATGATACATTGGCGGAATTGATGCTAAAAGCACAGAGCCATTAACCAAAAATTTGAATTGAATCATAATAAAACAATTTTGTGAAGAAGAAAACGACGCTACCAATAGGTACTAAAATACCCATATATTAAGTACAACTCCTCCATTTTGTTAAACACCCACACACATAAATTCAACAGTATAACAAACAAAAAGAAAAAAAACACTGAAAAAAACTTCACTATAAAAATTGCCTGTTAGTGGCGCCCCACGGCTGATAGAAAAGTGAGGTGGCAATACAGTGAACTAACTTTACGCTTCTTGCGGTGCTCCTGCGCTTTCGTGGGCTTCGATGAAGATGAAGGCGCCTTTTGCGGCTTGTCCACGGAGCCAAGCATATCCACGTCAGTTCGTAGACGAAACTAATAGAATTATGATTTGAATACGAACATTTTTGCTGTTGTCAAACTTAGTTTATTGATGGAAAAGCTACCTAATGACAGCTCCAGGCAAAAACAGAAAATTGCCACATCCTCCCACTTTTTTTGAAACACTGACCCCCCGGCGCGAGTGGTTATGCTTATGATTTGAACCGACTAAAACCTCACGAACCACATGCCATCTAACCCAGCGCCAGTTTCGTTTCGTGACGCTCCCCTGAAGTGGTCGCCCGGGGCTTCTCCCCGAGGTTGACGAATGGGACGCGAGCTAAAATAAACTTAGTACACTTTTTTTTTCATTTCAAGAATGACATATGGATTGTAGGGTAGTTTAACAAAACAAGAATTGTGTAGCTAGAGTGGGCATTTGATGGATAATTTTTTGAAATGACCTATTATTTGCTATAAATTTTGAAGGCAAGGAATTCAAGAATGCTACTTCTACCAAAGCAGCATGTAGGGTTGCAATTGAAGCCTAAAACCAATTTGAACCCCAATTTCCTAAATGCAACTTGGATGTTACTTTAAGCTAAACCCAAAATGGACTATAAATATTCTTCTATAGTGTCTATGGTGTTTTTTCAGTGTACTGGATCGCGTTCTCGTAGGTGATTTTTAAATCAACTGGTAATAATCCCTATGAAAACTACTTAAAATAATTCTACTGTTAATGATCAGCGCCGGGACTAATTACATTGTAGCATCCGGCTCGAAGGACCATTTTTTGTTTCTTAAATAAGTTGGCGGTAAACTCACCGACTCGTCAGTAAGCGCGTGGGCAGCGTCAATAGCCCCCGGTGCGCAGGCGCCGTCGAAGAATTCTCCCACTACACGCGCATAGTCGCACTCGTTTGAGGGTAGGACACTGCGCTCGCGACCCGCGCGGACGAATGATACGTACGCTAAAAAAGTAAAATTCAATATAATTCTTAAGTAAATTTATTCATTTATATATTTAGCACGTACAGTTACTAGTTACCTTAATGGTTACAATTTTAACAATAGTGCCCGAGAGACGGCAATATATTACGTGGGATCAAATTCAATGATTGGTGAAATGTGGGTGGTAATTTACCTCTGCCCCCTCTGGGGCTAAAGGCGTGATTATATGTATATATATATATATGTATTACGTTAATGGTTAAGGGCCTAATGCTGCTGATTTATAAGTCGATTATAAATCAGTTCCACGTCGTACTCATGAATGTAAAAAACGGTAATTTCGTAATACAATTTTCTAGCCGCTTACCAAAACTCAGGCTGGAAAGCGAAACGACAGTCGCCCACAATATATTATGAATAGTTATAGTTAATAGGGACGAGTTATTGACGAGCAAAACTAACATAAAGTAAAACTCAAACTTACCAAGCCCACCAAACTCAGGGAAGCAAGCCTTTTTGCCTCTTAAATTCTCGAACCTGGTAATGTCGCTGGCAGCGGCAGATTCTTTGATAAAAGCGCCAACTCTAGCTGCCGCTGATTGAGTGTTCTGCACAAGCTTCACTGGCCTTAAGCCATAGTGTCTGTAAAAAGTAAATAAGTATATGATAATATTGTTGCGACTGGATATAGAAAGCCTTAGAAGCTCTTGGAAGTTATGAAGTGGCCATAAGTGATGTAGAAGACAAAATTGTTCCATTTTCCAATCCAATTGGGCAGTGTCCTTAGTCATCAGATTCTTTTGAATGAAACTAAAGTATTTATTATGCTATAATCGATTTGGTGTTCAGAGTATTTCCCCTGTAAGTAATAGATCGCGGGTTTGAATCGCGCCTGAACTGATTCAAATATTTTTCTATCTTAACCCATCAAATTTTTAACATAACATAAAACATAAACTCACGCCTATATATCCCTGAAGGGGTAGGCAAAGGTGCTAGCACCCACATTTCGCCAGTTTATGTTTAGGTCCCAATGTAATAGGTGGCGAGCCTATTGCCATTAACCGGGCACTTATATACCTGCGATAAATACACACATAACTTCGAAAAGCATCGAAAAGTCAGTGGTGTGTGCCATTGTAAAACCTGGGATTGAACCCGACAACCTCGTCTCAGCAGTCCATTACCCTTACCACTAGGTTACCGCGGTGAATTTAAATAAAAAAATTTTTACCCATACTACTTAATGTCTTAATTTTATATCTAAAAATATGTGTAGTAAACTAAGATATTGCCTAACTAAACTGAAGCTATAACTTTTCATTATTTTCAATTCCCGAAATAGGTCAAAATATAAAAAATCTAAATAACGTAAAATTTACAACTTTATAAATTCCTCTTTAAACTTCAAATCAATATTTTTGTTTTGCAATTTTGCATGGAGCGTTTTCGGGCGGTTTTTAAATCTTTGAATTTTCAAAATCAAATTTCTTTAAAACTATAGACGTATGCAATACTAGGGACATTACTTAGCCGCGGCGATGGCGCGCCTGGCGCGTCTCCCCGTTTCCGGGGACGAGTTGGGGACTCTGTAGTCCCCACACCCGAGAAGAGGGCCAGATCGTGAGAGATGGCCCTGAGTCGGCCGGGGTGCGAGGGATATGCCTGTCAACCTCACCTTCGACAACTAAAACGACCCACAGGCGGCGTGCGTTTTGGTCGGTTCGAGTCCAACATAACCTCTTCCACCGGCTCCGGTGGAGAGGTATCCGTGGGGATTTTGCGCACGTAAAAAAGAAAAGGGGGCATTACTCACGCTGCCGACCCAGAAGAAACCTTATGATGCTCTTCTTGAAGAACCATGTTGTAAGCGCTTGGGGAAACCACAGCAGGGAGTTCATTCTACAGCTTGCGTGGTTTCTTTCATACCGCACAGTGTGCACCGTCTCAGGTCGCTATGGTATGCTAATGATAAGGTAGCCAGAACTCACTAGAGATTTTGGGATGTCAGTGGGAAGGCCGAAACCTTATCCTGCTTTATCTTCTGCACTGACAGCACAGAAACTGTTCTTACAGGATCGGCAGCACGGGTGTGATGCCCCTGGTGTTGCACACAGTTATAGGTAGGCCGTGTGGCTGTCTGCCACCTAAGCTGTATAAAAAAAAACGTACCTTCTCGCAAGATATCCATAGTTAGTTCCAGCAGAAATTAAATCAGCTTTATCAGATCTGATGTCGTCGAGGCATTCCAGTACATTATTTCTTAGCTGGCAGGAGATTGGAGGTTGGATACCAAGAACGAAAGACGCAGTGCGGACCCAGTTGCACTTCGCCAGCTCGGCTGGGGAGATGACACACCAGCGTCTGGCTGACATGCAGGAAGAGGTGGAGTCTACTGGGGTTATTTGACGGACTGAAAAGAAAAAAACAACAATATAAGCAATGCCTTATGGTATAGGTACAGTTTTTTCGTCTTTAACTGAAAATCCTGTAAGAATTGTACTTTTGCAGTGACGGCACGGAAACTCTTGTGTTTACAGGGTTGGCAGCGCGAGTGTGACTCCCATTGCGTTGCACACGTCCATAGGCCACGGTAACCACTTGCCATCAGGTGGGCCGTGTGCTTGTCTGCCAACCAAGTGGTATAAAAAAAATGAATTGCAAAAAATATTGAATGAACATAACTCAAGTTTTTTTTATAAATATCCAATGACACGGCCTTTTTACAAAAAATATTAAGTTATTGGTACCATCGTACCATCAGTAGTAGGTACCATAGTCTCAGGTTGGAGCCGTGTTTTGAACCGGCGGGCGGTCCATTTACTAAACTGGTTTTCATGTTTCCTTTTTTATTGACGTTTTGTAAGTGCCGATTTAATGGTCTATGCCGAATAAATGATTTTTCACTTTGACTTTTGACAATTTGACCATATTTGTATAGAAATCCTTCAATCCGCATACTTACTACTCTCTGTGTAGTTCAAAGGCGAAATAGGAGTATCCTGGAAGACCACGCGGGCATTGGCGCCTCCAGCGACAGCGGTGAACAGGATCGACTGCCATGTGTTACCGCCAGGGTTTGTTCCGTTTGGCCACCAGGTCCTTAAACCGGTGAGCAGATCTGCTGCGACGGCACTGTTGAAAAGTAAAGATGTTTGAAAAATTGCTGTCAAATAACTTGCTAAGGAGATGCGCTTAAAAAAATGACGTTAGGAAGAGTGTTACCCAAATTAGAAAAAATAACTTTAAAACTAAAACCCGACTACTAAAAATCACGATCTAAATAGTATTAAACAAGAAAATATCAAGGATAGCCGTGGTCGTATGCCACTTAGTCTAACAAAACAGTACATTCTAGGAGAAAGTGGCATACGACCACGGCTATCCTTGATATTTTCTTGTTTAATGCTTTTTAGCAGTCGGGTTTTAGTTTTAAACTTATTGTTTTATTATATTATTTTGGGGCAAGAAATAGGTATAATTTATACATATTTGAAATGTGCTAATTAAACCCTTTCAGTTGAAACCAAATACGACATGTTTATCTCAAATAAAATTTTAAACACAGTATTTTACGGCGCCATTTTAGATTCAGTGACACGTTACATAACCTATAACCAGCGGACGACTGAGACGCTTCTAACGATACCTCTTTTGTCCAGTTCTAATTAGTGGTTGAGGAGCTATGAGGGAACAGATGAACCTACATACATACATACAAACATACATAGCCTGTCAAAATCATAACCCTACTTTTGCTTCGCCGTAGTTGGGTAAAAATGAACTGAAATGTGCAGTAATTTCTGGATGACATTTCCTACGTTCACTCCACCACTACGCATGGTCGGTTTTTTGCAAAGTCCATTCAGTACTATTTAGATCTTCTTCTCCTACCAGAGGCAAGTCTAGATATTTCTAAAAAGATATCCCGAAGTTCTTAACGTTAAAAAGCTGCTAACTATTAGATATCAGTCTGAATAAAAGAACCTTAATCTTTTCGAGAAAAAATTAGACGTACCTGCATAATTTTAATTCGAGAAACAAAAATAAACTTGTACGAAATCTCAGGCTTCACAAAGTTAGTCACTCGTTTGTAGGTAGCTGTATAAGAATCTATACTAATATTATAAAGCTGCAGAGTTTGTTTGTTTGTTAGTTTGTTTGTTTGTTTGTTTGTTTGAACGCGCTAATCTCTGGAACTACAGGTCCAATTTGAATGATTCTTTCAGTGTTGGGTAGTCCATTTATCGAGGAAGGTTTTAGGCTATATATCATCACGCTACTACTTAAGGGAGCGGAGCATTGATAATAAATGTTAACAAATCCGGCAATTTTTCATACATATTTTGAAGACTAAAACATACGGGCTCAAAGGGATATGAAGCTTCAAAATATACCCCGGGCGAAGCTGGGGTAGGTCAGCAGGCTAGTATTTAATAAAATTCCTCAGGAATTGATAATCTATACCTGTACCAACTCTATCGGCCGTGTTTTTTTTTTATATAGGACACGTCAATTAGACTTCGCCTTGCCTGATGGTAAGCTGAAGGCAAAGTCCCAGAAAAGAGGGTCACCATTACTTACACATACCGTGTGACAATGGTGACACTCAGCTTGACGGCCTCATCATATGCTTTTTCACGCCCCGCTTAAAGGACCCGGGACTGTAGGAAGAAGGAAACACGTGAGCTGGTAATGAATTCCAGGCCTTTAATGGTGCGACAGAGGAAAGAGTCTCCGAACCGCTTGGTTCTTGATCGGATGTTTTGCACCGTGTGCGGATGACATCTAAGAGGAGGGTGAAGGGAGGGGAGGGTGGGACTAATTGGAAGAGCTCATCAGAACACTCCCCATGGTACAGACGGTAAAATACAGCCATGGACGCAACATCTCTACGCATCTGTAAAGGTTCTAGGGTGTTCGTGACCTCGAGATTCCCAATGATGCGGACCGCACGTCGCTGCAATTCGCCGCAAAAAAATGTCATAATTGAGAAAAAAACATCTACACAAAAGCAGGAAATTGGAATTTGTTGTGGAAAAAGAATATATATATATATTTTTTTTTTTTCTTACAAAATATAACAATTATTACACACATTGGCACATCCTAAAACCACTGGGGGTTTTTCTGGTGCGCCATTAAACAAGCACAACACACAATTAAAAACAAGCAGATATAACATTTCTTTGCTTATTAAAAAATAATAATAATAACATAAATCTAGCGTTAAAGCAGCGAGCGGGCGGTTGCATCGATTGAGCAAAACCGGTTTTGCACGAGGCATCTACAGGCTGTTCAAAAAATGTGCTTTTAATTTCCTTTTTAAATTTATATTGGTGATGCTTTGTATGAAAGATTGACCACAATTACTAATATACCCTCTAATCCCTTCAACTAAGTTCAATTGCTAAGTTAAAGTGAGTTCACGTTCGTAGTGTGATGGCCAGGATTCGAAACCAGGACCTCTCAAACATAAGGCCGACTCCATAACCACTAAGCTTTCGGTAGCTGATGTGAAATGTTTATCAAGGCCTATGGCCGTATACTCACGGTGCAGCAACGATGGTGGCCCAGGGTTGTCTCACGAAGGCGCAGGGGGCTGTCGTGTTAGTTATCAGATCATTGGTGAGTGGAATTGTAGTGCCGTTGGGGCACAAGACAGCGAATGATGCCGTATCTTGCGAATTTCGGTGCTGGAACGACATAACAAAAGTTAAAATCATCGCCGTAAAATGAATATATGTATAGATAAAAAAAATGGATGGTTTCAGGCGAAGGAATAGGAGGTAGGACACGGCGGTATTTCTGCCCAACTGAGCAGTCCGACTGGGGAAGTACCTCCGCCCTACAGAATACCGCGGCTATAATAACTTCGTGTTGTGTTCCCAGCGGTGAGTAGGGTAGCCAGAGCTCACTGGAGAATTTGTGCTGTCAGTGGGAAGACTAAAGGCTTGTCCTGCTTTGTTTTCTACTGACGGCACAAAATAAGGACAAGTTGGTAGCATGTATACAGTTCAATGTACAATGGGCGGCCTTATCGCTGAAGCGATTTCTTCCAGGCAACCTTGGGATGGACAGTAATGTTATAAAAACAAAAAATATGGTGTAGTTACCGACTAAACTTAAATAGATATTGAGGTAGTTGTGAAAAAAAATGTCATTCGCCATTTTGTGGTGGCGGCCATCTTGGATTTAAAATGTATTATAGTTGGTATTCTACTAGTCAAGCATTTTCATTTGTTATCCATATTGAGAGAGTTGAGAATAAATTATGCACTCCGTCATTTTGTGGCGGCGGCCATCTTGGACCGTTTTTTTTTTCAAACATAGTTAAGTAATAAATAGGTAGGAGATAAAGATAGGACACAACAATATTTCCGTACATTGAGCAGTCCTACTGCGTAAGTACAGAACTCACTGGTCAGTTTTTGTACTGTCAGTGGCAAGTTCTGATTTTGCGTTCTGCACTGACGGTACAGAAAATCTTTGTTCTTACAGGGTCGGCAACACGGGTGTGACTCCCCTGGTGTTACACATGTCCATAGGTCACGGTAATCACTTTCCATCAGGTGGGTCGTATGCTTGTCTGCCCCCTAAGTTGTATAATAAAATAATAATAATGAAACCATACTTACATACATACATATAATCACGCCTTTATCCCGGAGGGTTAGGCAGAGGTGAATTAACACCCACATTTCACCAATCATTGAATTCGGTCCCACGTAATAGGGGGTGTGCCTATTATCGTCTTCCGGGCACTATTGTTGACTCAAGCCTTGTATCTGTGCCTGAGTCTGGGCTGAATATATCTGTCTGATTTTAAACAGCATAGGAGGAGATGGGTTATTCAGCAAAATGACATACTCTTTAAAATGGTGAAATACTTACGAAGAAAAATTCCCTTGCGTGTTGCCAGGCAACGTATGCGACGGCAGATCGACTGGTGTTGACTGAGTTAACTCTCAGACACTCCAGCGATTGAATGTGAGGGTTTTCGTTCCTTGCGCCGTGGACAGAGACACCCATGTCGATGGTATACCTAGCACAGCCGGAACTTGGACCGCAAAGGGAGCAAAGATTGGCGTAGCGGGATTCTGTAAAGAAGTAACATAACATAACATAACATTAACTCACGCCTATATCCCCGAAGGGGTAGGCAGAGGTGCTAGCACCCATATTTCGCCAATTTATGTTTTGGTCCCAATGTAATAGGTGGCGAGCCTATTGCCATTAACCGGGCACTTATAAACCTGCGATAAATACACACATAACTTCGATAACCATCGAAATATCATTGGTGTGTGCCGTGGTAAAACCTTGGATCGAACCGGAGACCTCGTCTCAGCAGTCCATTACCCATACCACTAGGCTATGGCGGTAACCGGTAACGCGGTAAAGAAATAATGATAAGTAATATTGAATGTATGTATTTTAAGTACATACATAAATTGTAAGTACACCACTCGGCAGATTCATAAACAATAACTCAATATGTACACCGTATATTATATATAGAAATCCTGAACAAGCGCAAGGAATTACAGGTACAATTGCAAAAGGAAAAAGAAGCAGGCAATACTGCTTTTATAAAATATGATAAACTCATTGTATTTAGTAATAATAAGAGTAATCAGCGCCAACAATTTAATAAAAGAAACCTGTCTGAATCTCCAGAGATAATACCACCCCATTCCGGAAGCCAAAATGCTCAACAAGGGCACAATAATAAACAACCAGCTAAGAAAAACAAGGCATCAAATATGAGAGACTATATACTTCAAAAACCGAAATTAGGCTACACTCAAACCGATACTCTCCAAAACCAAACAAGTACATCTCAGCCTAACTTAGCATAGCAACCAACACCGGACCCTCTACTCCCCACATACCTCCCACCACGGCCGGTCACCGCAGGAGAGTCAGACCACAACCCTCCAAGGAAGACTAATATTTCAAGAGAAAAAAACGCAATCTATATTGGTACCCTTAACGCAAGATCATTATCTACTCCGGAAAAACTGCTAGAATTAAAAGCGGCTCTCCGCAACATAAAACACGACATACTGGGCCTGTGTGAAGTGCGCCGTTTGGGCGAAAATATAATAGAAGATGAAAATTATATTATGTACTATATAGGACAAACAAAGGGTCTCTATGGCGTGGGTTTCCTGATCAAAAGAGAATACAAACAAAATATAATTAACTTTTCTGGAATATCAGAGAGAGTTTGCATATTAGAAATTAACCTAGGAAACCAACACTTCGCAATTATTCAAGCATACGCTCCAACAGAATGCTCTACACAAGAAGAATTAGATTTATTCTACACAGACTTAGAAAAAGCTCACGATATGATCACTATACAGTGTATTATAACCATGGGCGATTTCAACGCGCAGATCGGCCAATTGAAGTGCTATGAGAATAAAGTTGCGGGCTTCTATGGCTTCGGTGACAGAAGCAAGAGAGGCGACAGACTAATTCAGTACGCGCACGAACACAATCTGAAAATTATAAATACAATGTTTAAATCAAAAGCTAACCGAAGATGGACCTGGATTTCGCCTGATAAGAAAACTAGAAAAGAAATTGATTACATAACTACGACAAAACCCAAATTCTTCTCTAAATACGAAGTACTGAATTCTTTCTCCTTTGGCACCGATCATAGTCTTCTGAGAGCGACTCTTTACCTAGATACAAAAAAAAGAGCAGAAGAAACTTTACTAGCCCAAGAAACTCTATGAATACCCAAGAAGAGATAAATATGTACCTAAAAAACTTAGAAGAACTTATACCCGAACTGTTAGAAAAACACGAAAAATATACTGTCATGGAATTTTACAAAAAGCTGGAAATCTCTATATTAAAAAGCCTAAAAAACAAGAAAAGAGTAAACAAAAGAACAATCTTATCGGAAAAAGCAATCCAATTAATGGAAAAAAGAAGCACGCTACAAAACAAAACAAACCATACTAAAAAGGATAGAGATGATCTGAAAAGCTTATACAAAGAAACAAATAGAGAAGTAAGGAAATGTTATGAAAATCATAGATTACAAACACTGGAAAGATGCATTGAAAAAACAAGATCTCCTTTCCTACATAGGACAACACGTGCAGGCCTTAGATGTCACCCTCACACTGTGCAGAATATACGAGCAAGAACCAAGCGGTTCGGAGACTCTTTTCTTTGCCGCACCACCAAGACCTGGAATTCATTACCAGCACACGTGTTTCCTTCTTCCTACAGTCCCGGGGCCTTTAAGCGGGGCGTGAAAAAGCATCTGATGAGGCCGCCAAGCTGAGTGCCACCATTGTAGCACGTAGTGTCTGTAATGGTGACCCTCTTTCCTGAGACTTTGCCTTTAGCTTACCATCAGGCGAGGTGAGGTCAAGTTGGCGTGTCCTATATAAAAAAAAAAAAAAAAAAAAAAAAAAAAAAAGATCTGCTAAAAAGGCGTATAAGGAATTAGACACATCAAAAAAATGGATTTCATCTCTACAAAGAGGCTCTACAACTTGCAATTCACGAACTGATATTATGAACATAGCCGGCGACTTTTATGCTGACCTTTACAGTTCTCCAGAATCAGTGGAAGATAGAGAACAAATCCTACCAAGAAATACACTGCCTATAAAAAACTTTGATGAAATGGAAATATTAAAACAAATAAATAAATTAACATTAAATAAGAGCCCAGGACCGGACAGTTTGATTAACGAATACATTAAACATGGCAGAACACTTTTATTAACACCCCTAACAATACTATTCAATAAAATACTTGATGAAGAATCTGTGCCGGAGCAATGGAAAGAGTCGGAAATTATTTTGATATATAAAAAAGGAAACCCTAAAGACATAGGTAATTACCGACCGATAAGCCTCATGTCTTGCCTATATAAACTTTTCGCATCGTGTTTACTAGACAGAATATCGACACAGATAGACTCATGCCAAACTATGGAACAAGCGGGATTCCGAAGCGGATTTAGCACCACAGATCACATCCACACCGTCGACCAAGTAATTGAAAAATATGTCGAATACAAAAAACCGCTCTACATAGGTTATATTGATTATAAGAAAGCTTTTGACTCTATACATCAAACTAGCATCTGGGAAGCATTAAACAAACAAAACATTAATGCAAAATATAGTAACATTATTAAAAATATTTATCTTAATTGCACAAGTAGAGTCAGGCTAGACAGAGTGAGTACCAAAATCAGTATTAACCGTGGAGTCAGGCAGGGCGATCCTATCTCGCCGAAATTATTTATAGCGGTCCTACAAAATGTAATGGAGAACTTACCATGGTCGAAGCAAGGAATCAATGTGAAGGGGAAATATTTAAGCCATTTACGTTTTGCGGACGATATCGTTGTTTTCTCCGAAAGCCCGTATAACCTAAACACAATGATCAACCAACTTCAAACTGCTAGTGCTCACGTGGGACTAGAAATGAATTTAGAAAAAACCAAAGTAATGACTAACAGTGAGTTGACGCCAATACTAATCAACGATGAACCACTAGAGTACGTAGAGAGTTACGTTTATCTTGGTAAACAGGTTTCATTTAGAAAAGACCGGAATATAGAAGAAATAAATAGAAGAGCATCTATCTCATGGAAAAAGTACTGGGCTCAAAAAGAAGTTCTGAAATCGAAATTACCAACTAAACTAAAACGGATAATTTTAGACACGACAATTTTGCCCTGCCTCACCTACGGATGCCAAACGTGGATCTACGACCGGAAAGCAAGTAATAAAGTCCAGACCACTCAGAGAGCAATGGAAAGGAGCTGCTTAAACTTAAAGCTAAGAGATAGAGTAAGTAACACAGAAATTCGGAAAATTACAAAGGTAAATGATGCTCTACATTTCGCAAAAAGTTTAAAATGGAGGTGGGCTGGTCATGTTGCGAGATACAAGGACAACCGTTGGACAATCAACATCACAAACTGGAAAGGACCACATGGCAAGAGAAGTAGAGGCCGTCCGGGCGCCCGGTGGCAGGATGAGATTGTGGCCACCGCAGGAAGAGACTGGATGTCCACCGCCACGGTCAGAGATACCTGGAATTCTTTGGAGGAGGCTTTTACCCTAAGGGGGTCCACATTACCTAATTTGAAATAATCAAAATACCTAATGATATCCTGCATGAATGAATTTATTTTTATTATTATGTTTTTACTTATAATATTAATTATTATCCTAAACAATAATTTTATACAATTACCATTCGATTCTGGAATCTTTATCATTTTAAAGAAATGGATTGTAAATGAAATTATATTATATAATTTTTTAATCAAACTATTGTGGAATGAAAATAAAGCTTTATTATTATTATTATTATTATATTATGACCAGAATTGTAATACTATCGCTAGGTAGCGCATAATATATGGTATCGGCACAATGAAGTAAAGGGCAATCAAAAGTAAAAGAAATTCTATTGCGCGATGCAGGATTGGTAATTCCAAGAAATACAGCTAACTATCACTAGATGGCGTTGAATATTTATGGTATCGGTACAATGAAGTAAAGGGCAATATAAAAATTATATTGCGCGATGCAAGAATGGTAGTTCTAAGAAATACAGCTTACTATCGCTAGATGGCGCTGATATATGGTATCGGCACAATGAAGTAAAGGAAACCATGGAAAAAAAAGAACAATTTAGCATACAGTATGACTTCTGGCTCATTGGAAGTGGCCCTGGTTCTGCTGGAGACTGCAATTGATTGATTACTTCTTCGGCTATCAATGCAACACTTACTGAGATCTGTATCAACCGATGAGTTTGCGCTCCAAACTCCTGGACGGCAGGCTGCAGAGAAGAATTGGTTGAGGGTATCCACCTCCACTTCTTCAGCGGTTTTGTTCACTGTGTCGACATCAGGGCAGCGGTCCGTTCGGGCAGCCTACGGACAAGTTAGATTGGTCAATAATTTCCAAGAAATGTGACAGGTGCGGAGCGTCAATGTTTACAAAAGATATTCTGGACAAACACTTTGAGTACTGTACTATTGAGTAGGTAGTGAAAACAGTGTAGTGAACAATGAGATGCAGGCTGATATCAGTTGTTTCAACTGCTGGCCTGTTCCCCAATAATAATAATAATAATATTCACATGCAGATGAATATTTTACAACATTCTACACAACGCTATCCAGACCCGTGGTAAACATAGCTTTGTCAGCTTGTGTTATGGAATTTAGAATGGGTAAGATAAACATTACGTGTACTTTTAATATTGTAGCGACTTTTTATACAAACACATATTAAACAAATAAACTAAACTAACTGACTAACTAGTGGCTTCAATTCGGTAATTAGTCTACTAAATAAATTTTCAAACAGTTTTTTTAAACTGAGTTTTTAAATAAAATACTAAAAAGACACATCAACATTGTTAAATACCTAACCCAATGGAGTAAAAATACATACATTCATACATGTAATCATGCATTTATTCCCAGAGAGTTAGGCAGAGGTGAATTTACACCCACATTTCTCCAATCATTGTATTCGGTCCCTCGTAATAGTGGGTGAGCCTATTGCCGTTTTCCTTTCACTATTATTATTGACTCCAGCCATGCATCTGAGGCTGAGTCTGGGCTGTATATATCTGTCTGATGTTAAACAGCCCTATCCCTTAGTCGCCTTGTACGACACCGCATGGGAAGAGATGGGGTAGTCCAAATTCTACTCTGCCGGGAACCATGCGGCCATATATATAGGTATATATACATCCACACATTCTTCTTTTTTTTTGTAAATTACAGGGATAATAAGTAAAGTCTTTACCAGTGTCTCCAAAGTCTTCAGCACTCTCGGCGACCACGTGAACTCTGGGTGTCCCAGCCCAGGGTGGCAGTACGCCCCTCCACGTAGACCTTCCAGGCCATTGGTGTGTGTGACGGGTACGATGGCCACAGCTTCGAAGGCAACAGGATCTGAACATACAACGTTAACATTATTACGTCACCCGCACTGGGTACCCAGCTCAAGAGCAGCAGCGGAAGATCTTAAGTCAAATCTTGGACTTACCAAGTTTCATGGCATCTCGGACAGTGGCGATAACCCTGTGGTCATTGGCCTGCTGTTGGCCAAGCAGAAGGGTTTCCTCTTCAGTAAAGTAGCCAATATCAGCTTCATTTGCAGCCAGCTTCAGCGCGCAGTCCACTCTGGAGACGAACAAAAGATTTAAATTGTGTGGAGATATCGTGTGAAAATCGGAAGGTTACGCGAATATTATCAGGGCCAACAATGCCATTTGATTTTAGACTTTCTGCTATGCTGTGAGAGTCCAAAATTTAATGGCATCTTGAAAAGATTCTTTTTCATTTAATTTTGGACCTTAAGCCTATTTCAATAAAGTCTAAACTTAATATAATTTTTTCCCGTGTCAGTAGATAAGTGGCAGAATCTGGGGGCCAGGATATAAATAATATATTTTTTAAAGAACTTATGATGATATTTGTTGATTATAAACCGCATAGGTTTTGTTTTGTAAATCTATGATTCTTTTTTACTGTATGTAATTGTTTAAATGATGAAAAAAAAAATTTCTATCGAAGTACCTAGATTCAAAAAAGTACCGACTTGAGCATTTTATTAACTTAAGGAGTAAGTTTGTGAAGCGTTACGAAAAGTGTGATCGGGTGAAACGAACAGAAATTGAGAGGGAGATATAAGTTAAGATGTTAGTGAAGATAGAAAGAGATAGATAGTTACGTGTCGTATGTTACTGTAGGGGCTAGAGAGAGAGAGCGCATACTTTTCTTTCTCTCTCTCTCATAGTTATGATGGAGCTAAAGAAGTTTTACTTCAGTCGTGTGACACATTTTTTTAGAAAGTTTTAATAAGCATTAAAAACTGATAAGTTTGATTGCAATGATTTGAATATAACCGGATATATGACCAAAAAAATTTAAACATGAAGGACAGTCGTGATAACCAGGACCTACGCAGACGGAGGCAGGCAGACGGAAGCATTAGCTAGAGAGAGATAAGAAGTGCTTACCTAGATTCCACTCGTAGACATTCCACTCGGCTGTCATCTTTACCGATGCTCTGGCACGAGTTTGCATCTAACACGCATACTCTGTCTAAAAAAAGGAAATAAGAGTTAGTGCTTGCGAGTTTCATAGTGTATGTCAATTAGAATTTATAATAAACTACCCGCTCAGTTTAAGACTCTAAAGCTTAAGACATTTAAATATAAACTATTCCAATTCCTTCTGACTAAATGCTACTATTCCACAAAAGACTTCCTAAGCGAACGTTTTGAGTCTAAAATTGACTTATTCTGTGAACCTTGACTTGTATAACCTATGATTTGACATTTTGTAATTATATAACTTCTATTATAACTATATCATTTAAACGAGGAATTATTATTAATTGTATGCTGACATTATTTAAATTTGTATTACTACCTTTCAATATTTGTACGCTGGAGACAGCAGAATATTATGTACAACCAACTTTGTAACAACTTTTATACAACATTCTTACAAATAAATGAATCTAATCTAATAACCAAAGATTTGACATTTTTTCCAGTGCAACTGTATACGATTTTTTAACAAGCTCCATAATGAAATTAGGGATTTTCCTGTGAATACATTTAAAAATGTAGTAAAGAGTACATTGTGTCAGAAAGGCTATTATAAAATCCAAAAATACTTAGATGATAAACAAGCTTGGAAATGAGCTGGACGCTCAACTATGCTACTCAAGTAAATTATTGTATTTAGACTAAGTAGACTTAGTAAATGTATGTGTGTGTATGTATTTACAAAATAGACCGAAAAAAGAAAATGGCCGCTGACTTTCTTGACGGGGTCTTCTCAGGTCGGGGCCGCATTTCGAACCGGCGGCGGTGGTCCATTTGCTAAACTATTCTTTCATAATTCTTTTAATATTGACATTTTGTAAGTGTCAATTTAATTATCTATGCAGAATAAATGATTTTTGACTTTGACATAATATTTTTACATCACATAGACGATAGACAAGCACACGGCCTACTTGAAGGAAAGTGGTTATCATGGCCTATGGACGTGTGCAATACCAGGGGCGTCACACTCGTGCTGCTGAGTGCCGACCCTGTAAGAACAGTTTCTTCTTCTTCTTTCTTCAAATAATATAAAAGAAAGAAAGAGAAGTGGTTTATTACTTTACTTAGTTGTTTTATTTATTTATTTATTATATTCTTTGTTGTACGCCATTTACATTATACATGTTACAGAAATTGAAAAGACAAGAGCGGTACAAAGGGCGGCCTATCGCTTTACACTATTTGTTCCAGGCAGCCTTTTAGTTTATTCTACGGACGTGTGCAACATCAGAGGAGTCACACTCGCGCTACCGACCCTGTAAACACAGAGTCTCTGTGTCGTCAGTGTAGAAGACAAAGCAGCGGCCAGGCAGCGGACATCGGCGGGCCCAACGATGCCACAACGATGCTTTTGATTGTCCCACTGACAGCACAAAAACCCTCCAGCGAGGTCAGGCTACCCTACTCACAGTCGGAAACACAATACGAAGTTATTTTGCCGCGGTATTCTTTAGGGCGGAGCTACTTTTCCAGTAAGACTGCTCAATTGGGCGGACATACCGTTGTGTCCTACCTCCTTGATAAAAACACATCTAAGGCTTTTTGTAATTCATATCATTTTCGGTACACGTAAACTTTCGCTGTGCGTTACCATTGTTCGAAACAGCTCAGTACACGTCAAGACTTGTTTTTTTACTATCTGTATCTTTATCAGCGTGCTGTCATATGACTTTGAAATACTTATAATTTTAAGGCGTGTAGCAGTGAGTCAGAAGAATAGTAACCTAATGCCTTAGTGTGATAAAACCTACGTCACAAAAAAAACAATCTCCAAAAAGTTGAAAATATGTTTTTCCTTTGTGGCCTTAAAGTTTGATAAACCTATTTATATTTTTATTCAAGCGTTGCTATCTTGGGGGACCTGTTAAAGGGGGAACTCGTAAACCACTCCGTTATATTATCGGAGCGATCGAAGGTCCCCCCGACATGGCAACACTTGAATATAGCGTATGGTATTTTACTAGTCATTTCATTTGATATCCATATTGAGGGAGTTGTGAAAAAATTTGCAATCCGTCATTTTGTGGCGGCGGCCATTTTGGATGGTTTTTTTTTCAAACATAGCTAAGAACACACCCGACCGATTTGGATTTGGTTTTTTTTATTGAAAGGTATATTCCTTTCAATAAAAAAAAACTTAATCCAAACCACTCCGTTATATTATCGGAGCGATCGAAGGTCCCCCCGACATGGCAACACTTGAATATAGCGTATGGTATTTTACTAGTCATTTCATTTGATATCCATATTGAGGGAGTTGTGAAAAAATTTGCAATCCGTCATTTTGTGGCGGCGGCCATTTTGGATGGTTTTTTTTTCAAACATAGCTAAGAACACACCCGACCGATTTGGATTTGGTTTTTTTTATTGAAAGGTATATTCCTTTCAATAAAAAAAAACTTAATCCAAACCGGTTCATTCGTTGTGCTGTCAGTGGGAAGATCAAAGGCTTGTCCTGATTATGTCTTATGCACTGACGGTACCAAAACTCTCTGTTGTTATAGGGTCGGCGGCACGGGTGTGATTCCTCTGGTGTTGCACACGTTCATAGTTCGCTGTTCCCACTTTCCATCTGGTGGGTTGTGTTCTTGTCTGCCACATAAGTTGTATAAAAAAACCATTTAGGAATCGTCCTACCAATAAGTAATAGATCGTCAATCTTTATCTGTATAACTGAAAATTTTCACGGTTATTTATATTGATAAGATATACCAAAGATTACACCAATCTTGACTAGCGTTGTTTTTGACCCTACCAAAAGGTATAAGAATTATATTATATTCTGTGCAAAAGGAGACTCCGCTGAAGTTCGGGGTTGATTGACACGACACACTTCGGCCGCTACTAGGCTATTCAAATTGCATCCGAGATTCGTAGTTCGATGTCTATATCTGAATAATGATCATAACAGATTTTAGAATAAATTAATTTCGTATATAAGCCGCGTGGTCCCCGGCAGAGTAGAATTTGGACCACCCCCATGCGGTGCCGTACAAGGCGACTAAGGGATAGGGCTGTTTAACATCAGACAGATATATTCAGCCCAGACTCAGCCTCAGATGCATGGCTTGAATCAACAATAGTGCTCGAAAGACGGCAATAGGTTCACCCCCTATTACGTGGGACCGAATTTAATGATTAGTGAAATGTGGGTGTTAATTCACCTCTGCCTAACCCTCCGGGGATAAAAGTGTGATTATAGGTATGTATGTAAGATTGTACAAATAAAATAAAGGTGTTCTTTTTTCATCAAAACGATGTCAATGATGGCATCAGGTAAAAATAAAAAAAAATATTTCTTAGTCTATGCTTTAACTATAAAGTGTCATTCAGTTTTTTTTTTAATTGGTGCAATTTCGGTAAGTATAATTATTATGTTGCTAAGGACATTCCGATATCTTATTACTATTAATAGATAAACGATAATATTGTGAGATAACGTTTTTAAAGACCATGGAGAGTGTGACTCATTAGATTCCTTTGAATGAAATTAGCTATCTCTGGTAGAGTAATTTCCTACATTTTAAAATCAAAAAGTTATTATTCTATTCTATAAACTAATGAACTTAAAATTCAAAATTATTAGGCTTTATGCACAGGGAATAAAAAAGTGTAATGAAACTCTTTTCATTTAATTTTTAACTTTAAGGTAATAAATAATAAATAAGGTAATGTAAGAAAGCTAAATGAGTGTCACCAACGGGCGACGGAAATAGGCACGGAGAGAAAACTGCATACGTTTTGATATCCGTAAGTTTATTTGATCAAAAGAATGCCTAGCTACTCACTACAGCGAAGATTGCAAGTCCCACAGGTGGAAGCTTGCAATGTTGTGATCTAGCTGGAATCTCTGTACCAAGATACGTCCCACGTAGTGGAAGCGTGAAATGGTAGCAAAGACGTATGTTTGATCTGTATTGTTCCGTATTAACAAACAATAAAGTACGCGGGAGGTCATTCGGTTGCGGAGAATCTTGTTAGTGCGATGCATAAAACCGGCTCAGCGCCATCTATCGCGGGTGACAGCAACTTGCCTTGTATTAAGCTTTGTGGTGTTACAGTAATAAATATATAAAATAATATTTTATGGTAATAAATAAGAAATAAAGTCCAAAAGATTAATGTCATTTTTGTAGTATCTGTGTGGTATGACAACTGTTTTGCTTTAGTAGAATCGAAGGGCGCATTCGTGCATTCATGCAACATTTATTGTGCATTCGTGCATTTGATTCGATCAGTCAGGTACGTCGAAAACGGATTGCTGAGACGAGGTCTCGGGTGCGATCCCAGGTTTTACCATGGCACACACCAATGACTTTTCGATGCTTTTCGAAGTTATGTGTGTATTTATCGCAGGTTAATAGTGCCCGGTTAATGGCAATAGGCTCGCCACCTATTACATTGGGACCTAAACTTCGAGGATATAGGCGTGAGTTTATATTATGTATGGTTGGCAGAGAAGCACATGGCCCACCTGATGGAAAGTGGTTACCGTGGCCTATAGACGTGTGCAACACCAAGGGAGTCACAGTGCGCTCCCAACCCTGTAAGCACAAGAGTTTCTGTGCCCTCAGTGTAGAGGACAAAGCAGGACAAGCCTTTAGTCATCCTATTGACAGCACAAATTCTCCAGTGAGCTCTGGCTACTCTACTCACCGCTGGGAACACAACACGAGGTTATTATGGCTGCGGTATTCTGTAGGGCGGAGGTACTCTCCCAGTCTGACTGCTCAATTGGATGGAAATACTGTCATGTACCATCGTGTCGAACCATCTTGACGCACACGCCATCTAGTAAGTAATACTCTGGTAACCAATGTATTACCTAAATGTAATTAAATACATTTCTGTCTATCCCTTTTTCGAATTGTGTGTAAAATTATGCTTTTTAGTTTTGTTAATTTAGGTAACCTCGGTGCCTCGATAAACTATATTTCATTCTGTTGAATTAGACTTTGGTGCTCAAAAGATTATAGACCTTAAGCTGTCCACATACTTCTGCAGCCCATTGTACCTTTTTTTTTGTACCACTTAGGTGGGAGACAAGCGCACGGCCCCACCTTTTTTTTTTTTTCACCACTTAGGTGGCAGACAAGCACACGGCCCACCTGATGGGAAGTGGTTACCGTGGCCTATGGACTCGTGCAACACCAGGAGCGTCACACTCGCGCTGCCGACCCTAATGGAAAGTGGTTACCGTGGCCTATGGACGTGTGTAATACCAGAGAAGCCACAATCGCGCTGCCGCCCCTGTAAGCACAGAGTTTCTGTGCTGTCAGTGTAGAGCACCACTGACAGCACAAACTCTCCAGTGAGCTCTGGTTACCCTACTCACCGCTGGGAACACAACACGAAGTTATAATAACCGCGGTATTCTGTAGGGCGGAGGTACTTCCCCAGTCGGACTGCTCAATTGAGTGGAAATACCGCCGTGTCCTACCTCTACATCTACTTAATATAACTGCATATCATTTCTAGGTAATTCAAGACTGCTTTAATCCATTATTTCTTCTCAATTGGTGTCAATGTCAATCTATCGATGATATCTTAAAATTGATAACATCAAAACACCTTTTGCATAAGGAAAATAAATAAATATCTATGAAATTAGAGAACATACCTATCCTTCCATAGCTAGTCCACCATGAACTAACACACTTCAGACTGATATCTTTAAGTTTCTAAATACATTATTTGAGAACCTCCGTGGCGTAGCGGTAGAGCATTCGACTGCTATGCAGGGGGCGCGGGTTCGATTCCCGCTCAGTGCAAATATTTGTATGCATGAATATGTATATTTGCATTGGTCTGGATGTTTCTATATATAATACGTATGTATTTACAAAAAAAAAAGTATCTAAGTATGTTTATCGGCATTCTAGATCCCATAACACAAGCTAGCTATGCTTACCATGGGTCTGAATAGCGTTGTGTGGAACGTTGTGAAATATATTAATTATTTATTTATACAACCGCGGTAGCCTAGTGGTATGGGTAATGGACTGCTGAGACGAGGTCTCGGGTTCGATCTCAGGTTTTACCATGGCACACACCTATGACTTTTCGATGTTTTTCGAAGTTATGTGTGTATTTATCGCAGGTTTATAAATGCCCGGTTAATGACAATAGGTTCGCTACCTATTACATTGGGACCTAAACATAAACTGTCGAGATGTGGGTGCTAGCACCTCTGCCTACCCCTTCGGGGATATAGGCGTGAGTTTATGTTATGTTATGTCCAAATAGCCACACTTATATATCCAGGAAGATCGTGTTAGTTACGGTGGAGTAGAATAAGTTCACCCCATCTCTTCCCGTGGGGTGTCGTAGAAGGCGACTAAGCGATATGGCTGTTCTCCTTCTTACAGTAACATACCCTTAACCCCGCGGAGGTGGGGCGCTTTGCGCGCCTATCTGTTTCCGGGGCCAAGTTGGGGACTCTGTGATCCCCAAACCCGAGGAGATCGAGAGAGATGGCCCGGGGTCGGGCGGGTTGCGAGGGATATGCCTGCCAACCTAACCTCCAGCAACCTACAGCGACTCATAGACGCCGTGCGTTTTAGTCGGTTTGACTCCGACATAACCTCTCCTACCGGTTTCAGCGTGGGGATCTTTCGCACATAAAAAAAAAGAAACAGCCCATGACTAAGTACCCGCTTGACAAAAATAGGACCGCCCCTTGTTCTTGTTAAGTGAGACCGAAAATTATAATTGGCAAAATATAAATGTACTTAAATAGATTTCTGCTTACCTCTTAGGAGATTTACAGCCGTAAATATATTTCTTAATATATCTTTTGTATAAGGAAAATAAACACATTTCTCTATAATTATATCCCATTATATTACTAAGGTAGATCCTGAAGGGATATTGTATATGTGTTATACCCATATGTCGCTATTCATTTCCACGTAATGGCGGCAACGCCCAAGAACGTCAGTCAAATTGACAACATTTAAATAGTCTGTACATTAGCTACTATTTAAAATTGCTCTATTCTTAGTCTCCTTGTATACTAGCCCTATTTATTTATTGATAATCAATAAAATTCTAATTTCGATGAGTTTCTGATTTTTAATAATAATGTAGAATCGATTAACCAAATTCAAATAAGGAACGATTGTCCGCCATTTTATCGTTATCTTCTATGTTATAAAAGATAAAAAAATTTATATAATACTCACAGTTTTGAGCCGAAACAGCACCGACGAGAAAACTAATAAACAAATATTCCTTGTATCCCATTTTCAATATTCACTTCACTTAAAATCCTACATGAAATTTTTTGGGGACCCGACCACTGACTTCGACACCGTTGATAACAATGCCTAATCTTATTTAAAAGCTATGTGTAGTTTATATGTGAATATCTTATCTGTTTCGAAATTCACCGTAAAGGTAGGTGATATAACGGCTGATAAGATAACATTACGTTGGCCGAACGCGCTTCGCAGGGCGGAGTCCCGCAAGGAACGATTGTAGGTCTCGTAGCCTTGATGACCGAACTATCTATATTAAACTAAGCAAACGAACAGCACAACAGCTAGGGATGGAATAGCAATAAACTTTGCGAATTTTGTTTAAATATATGTGAACCGGACGATGGAAACTCATTCTATCATTAGAAACTGGGAAGGAAAATCTTAAATTAATTACGTTATGTATAAATATTTATAGGTATTACCCGACTACGACGAAATAAAAGTAGGGTTATATTAGACCAGTGTTATCCATTCTTTTTCTTCCTCCCCATCGGAGCCGGTGGAAGAGGTTATGTCGGACTCGAACCGACCAAAACGCACGCCGCCTGTGGGTCGTTTTGGATGCCGAAGGTGAGATTGACAGGCATATCCCTCGCACCCCGGCCGAACCAGGGCCATCTCTCACGATCTGGCCCTCTCCTCGGGTGTGTGGGGACTACAGAGTCCCCAACTCGTCCCCGAATCCCCAACCCGTCCCCGAGTCCCCAACTCGTCCCCGTCAAATATTGTTCTCCCAGTGTGCTGCTACTTGGATGACGTTCTCGGAGGCGCACATGGGTTCCTCTGGTGTACATGTTTATGGGCTTGCACACGTTAACAGGCGGGCCATTGTCTGTGGAGTAACTCCTTATAAACCCCGTGATCCTTTGATTTTATATTTTGAAAATACTCATACCTGGTAAGTTCTTCAAATTATAAAAATAATTTGATGAATGTTTGGCTTTTTTACTTTCAACAATAATTTATTTAAAGGCGCAGGAGAATTTTAATCGCAGTCATAATATATATGTGTATATACCGCGGTTTCCTAGTGGTATGGGTAATGGACTGCTGAGACGAGGTCTCGGTTTCGATCCCAGGTTGTACCATGGCACACACCAATGACCTTTCGATGTTTTTCGAATTTATGTGTGTATTTATCGCAGGTTTATAAGTGCCCGGTTAATGGCAATAGGCTCGCCACCTATTACATTGGGACCTAAACATAAACTGGCGAAATGTGGGTGCTAGCACCTCTGCCTACCACTTTGGGGATATAGGCGTGAGTTTATGTTATGTTATGATGTCGTATTTCTATATAATAATCTCACCTATTTAGATAAATATTTCAATTTGTTACACTTTATTTTCGGTAGGTAGAGAGTGATTTTATTTCTGAAGGACCTCTTTTCATTAGTAACACCTTTCTTGCACTTGCAAATAGGTGCTTACTTTATTATTTGCACTTATAATCTTTAAATATTGCTTGCTTAAGTCACATAATTACCTACTAAATGAATTACGATATCTGAAAAATATTATCAGGAACAAGTCGTAAACAAGCGTAGGTACTGCGACAGAAACGTCACTTACTTTACCAGGAAATATTTAACTGCTATTATTAATTACACATACGCATACCCGTTTATCTCCTAAGGGGAAGGCAGAGGTGTCGGTAATTAATCAATAGTTGTCACCAGCTACATTTTTAGTCCTACGTAATAGGTGTGGTCTCGTACAAAGAGTTGTTTAACGTCAGACAGATATATACAGCTCAAACTCAGCCTCAGATGCATGGCTCGAGTCAACAATAGTGCCCGGAATACGGCAAAAGGCTCGCCCCCTGTTACGTGGGACCGATTACAATGATTGATGAAATGCGGTGTTAATTCACCTCTGCCTAACCCTCCGAGGATAAAGGCGTGATTTTATATATACCTATATGTGTATGTATGTTTGAAATAGGCGTGCGCGTAAATCCTCATGGATATCAGCCCCAGCTGTTGTCCTCGAACTGACGTTAACTGCACGTCGTCTCGGGTCTTCAGGCTGATAGGTGGCCGATAAGCCATAAAGCATTTCCATTTTTTTTTATGTGTGCAAAATGGATACCCCCACCACTGAGGCCGGTGGGAGAGGTTATGTCGGACTTGAACCGACTAAAACGCACGCCGACTGTGTGAGTCGCAGGTTGACAGAGGTGAGATTATCGGACATATATCCCTCGCACCCCGGCCGGCCCAGGACCGTCTCTTATGAGACTGCTAGGGTGACAAGCGGCTCATCCATGAATCTTAGGTCCGCACTCATGGGGGACGGAGGTCATTTTGCGACCTTCGACGCCCAAGCCACCTCCGCTCGCAGGCGGCGTGGTTAGCGAGTCTCCTTCGCTCCCGCTCGGCCGTCTCCTTCACGAGCATTTCCCTTGCAACCAGAGCCATCTCCGATTTTGAGATCGCCTCGGAATTGCAAATCATGGTATTGCCATCTTGCCTTCGCGGTCTGTTTAAGCGACAGGCGGTTTACTGCGTTCTAGGAGAAATTAAGGATAGACCTAGAGAGTGATCAGAGACTCAAGATTTTGTGAGTTTTGAAAGCAAACATTTTAAACCCGTAACTTTACTTTTTTTATAAATTACGGCCGCTTTCTATATGCAATCTCAATCCATAGTTCGTAAGCCAAGATTGATAATTTAAACCGAGACTTGATTTTACTATTTCAATAAACAATTAGTAGATCATCATTTCAACATTCATCATTTCGACATTTTTCTAATGGATCTTTGGGAGGACGGATCGATATTTTTTAGATTGCCGTTTGTACCATAGTGACAGTTTTTTTTGTTAGAGTGTTGCTAGCGAGATAGACATATTGAATTACCGATTCTGTGTCGATTGATCGCTTGTCAAAAATCGGGATTGAAAATAATCTTAGATTGCAATCGAATATCGGAAGCGGCCGTTAAACAATATTTTACCTACTTATTAGCCAAAAAAAACTTTACTCAGACAATATCAAAAGAATTTGGCCCACAATTTAAGGCTTAAGTCATTACTATCTACTATAATAACAATAATAACATTAGTTAATAAGTAATTATAGTATCTTGACTCATTCAAAGTGTTCTACGTGAGCGAACCACGGTAATTTCATTCGGGTCACCACTAAATAAGTGTGAATGATCTAATTGAATTTACGCACTTTAGGAGTGAATCATCTATCTATATATTATATGCTATTACAAAATTGTATATTAGTCGTGTCTGTACATTGGAGAATTTAAATATATAATAGAATTTAAAATATAATAAATTACCGGAACATGTCAAAGAATGTGCATCAATATCTATTTTTAAGAATAGATTACGAACTCATATTTTTTTACTTTGCCTTTAGCTTACCATCAGGCGAGGTGAAGTCAAGTTGGCGTGTCCTTTATAAAAAAATATACTAGGGATAACATAAATTTAACTAACCTACTGATTGTGTCATTCGTAATCGAGGATTCTGTTTTTTTTTTATTTGTTAAAATAAGTGATGACGGTTTCAAACATGTACCTACTCACGAAAGTAGCTATAATACTTATCTAAAAACATTAGTAGGTACTATCCAATAGTTGAATGCCGTATTCAAAGATTTTGTTAAATGTAATTAATGTAATAAGTTTCTCTTTTAATTGAACAATATAAGTTCTTTGAGAAAATGAATATCTTTAGATCTTTAGATTTATCTATAAATTTCTCTAGGTTACTCAATGCTTAACAAGGTTCAATTTATCTATTATCTGTCAATAAAGAATATAATTAATTAATTTAATGTCAGTATAAAGAGATATATTTAGTCAAAGAGATATTATTAGATACAAATCAGAAACAGATTGATGTCAAATAAATACTACGTAATTTTCATCCTTCCATTAACAGTCAGCCCTTTAGCTTATCAGGTGAGGTGAAGTCAAATTCATTCATTCTTCTAAAAAAGACAACCAAGCTGTCGGTCGGAGCCGCGGGCATCAGCTAGTCTTTTCTTCAGTTGTATTATTTCATGACAAGTCCTTGTGGTTAGTTTATCAGTGGGTATATACAAAATCGAACTTACCGAGAACATGAAAGCGTAATTTTGAAATGACGTAGGTTTTATTTTATACCACTTAGGTGGCATACAAGCATACGGCTCACCTGATAGGAAGTGGTTACCGTGTCCTATGGACTTGTGCAACACCAGGGGTGTCACATTCGCGCTGCCAACCCTGAAGAAACTTCCTAATTACCCTTTTGAACAACCCCATATTGTAGGCGCATGGGAAGACCGCAGCAGGGAGTTCATTCCATAGCTTGAGTGTGCGTGGGATGAAGTTTCTTTCATACCGCACAGTGCGTACCGTCTCAGGTGTTTAGGAGTCCTGTAATAGAGCAGCTTCTTATACATACAGACTGACAGACAGACAGACACTTTCAGGTTCCAAGGTTAAATGGTAACGGATCAGGTTAGGGGCCGTTCAAGTAGGTATTACGTAAGCAGTGTAATGGGCAGGATTCGAACCCGGGCCCTCTTGATCGTATATCGGACTCGAACCGACTGAAACACGGAGCATGTGAGTCGTTATTGATTGCCGAAGGTGACGTTGATAGGAATTTCCCTCGCAATGCTGTCTACATAAGAAAGAAGCATTAAAGAAGAAAGAAAGCATTTAACTCAAGAACACAAAATGTACCGAGGCTGAAATAAATAATAGGTCTTTACATATGAAATTGCTGTGTTTTTTTAGAACATAACATAACAAAACACATTGCCGTTTTCCGGGCACTGATGTTGACTCAAACCATGCATTTAAAGCTGAGTCTGGGCTGTATATATGTCTGATGTTAAATAACCCTATCCCTTAGTCGTCTAGTACGACACCGCATGGGAAGAGATGGGGTCGTCCAAATTCACCTCTGCTGGGAATCACGCGGCAGATACAAACAACAGACTCTAAAAAATGATGACATACTTAATTGGTATAAAAAACTTCACGAGGGAAACGAGGTCCTATGCGCGTGCGGATAGGTTTAATATAATTTTGATGTAAGCTATGATTTAAGCTCTTCCACTGTCGTACCACTCCGTGCTATATTCTCAAAAGACACCTAAAAACGGGTATCCACTGCGTGAGATGTTTTTCACGACGGAGTAGCAGTGTCAGGTGGCAGTCAAGCACACGGCCCACCTGATGGAAAGTGGTTACCATGACCTATGAACGTATGTAACACCAGTGGAGTCACATCCGTGCTGCCGACCTTGTAAGAACAGAGATTTTGTGCCGTCAGTGTAGAGGACAAAGCAGGACAAGTTTTTGGTCGTCCCACTGACAGCACAAAAACTCTCCAGTGAGCTTTGGCTACCCTACTCACCGCCGGAAACACAACACGAAGTTATTATAACCGCGGTATTCTGTAGGGCGGAGGTACTTCCCCAGTCGGTCTGCTCAATTGGGCGGAAATACCGCCGTGTCCTACCTCCTCCTTCAATCTTCCTCTTCCTCTTCATTGATTCCTACAATCTTCGCTCTTCATTGAATACTGCTCGCACCTCTGGGATGGTTCTGCGAAATACCTACCTACTAGATGCTCTCGACAGGTTGCAGCGACACGCGGTCCCAAATTATTGGGAATCCTGAGGCCACGAACACCCTTGAGCCTTTGCAGATGCGTAGAGATATTGCTTCCTTGGCTGTGTTTTTCTGTCTCTACCATGGTGAGTGTTCTGATGAGCTCTTCCAACTAATCCCACCCTCTCCTTTCCCACACAGGACAATACGTCAACACACACCCTCACGAGCAAGAACCAAGCGGTTCGGAGACTCTTTTCTTTGCCACACTACCAAGACCTGGAATTCATTACCAGCTCACGTGTTTCCTTCTTCCTACAGTCCCGGGTCCTTTAAGCGAGCCGTGGAGAAGCATATAGAGGCCGCCAAGCTGAGTACCACCATTGTAACATTACACAGTTGTTGTCCTGGTGTTGCACGAGCCCATAGGCCACGGTAACCACTTCCCATCAGGTGGGCCGTGTGCTTGTCTGCCAACTAAGTGGTATAAGAAAACAATAAAAAAAAACTTAGTGCCTGTAATGGTGACCCTCTTTCCTAAGACTTTGAGTTTTTTTTTTTATATATATGTAGAACACGTCAATTAGACTTCGCCTTGTCTGATGGTAAGCTGAAGGCAAAATCTCAGAAAAGAGGGTCACCATTACCTACACATACCGTGTGACAATGGTGACGCTCAGCTTGACGGCCTCATCATGTATGCTGTTTCACGCCCCGCTTAAAAGACCCGGGACTGTAGGAAGAAGGAAACACGTGAGCTGGTAATGAATTCCAGGCCTTAATGGTGCGACAGAGGAAAGAGTCACCGAACTGCTAGGTTCTTCATCGGATGTTCTGCACCGTGTGCGTGTGACATCTAAGACCTGCACGTGTTGTCCTGTGTAGGAAAGGGGAGGGTGGGACTAATTGGAAGAGCTCATCAGAACACTCACCATGGTACAGACGGTAAAATACAGCCATGGACGCAACATCTTTACGCATCTGTAAAGGTTCTAGGGTGAGATGAAGTCAAGTTGGCGTGTCCTAGATAAAAAAAGCATTTAGAGTACCTACTTACTGACTAGATTGGGGTCAAAATATATGTCGGAAAGTATACTAGTATGTTATGCGTCAAAATCCGGACCAAATTCATAAATATTGATGAATAACGAAAAACAATAGAAAACTGAATAACATTCCAAGAATAATATTGAAAAAGTTATGCATCATAATACGTTCATAGCAATCTATGTTTTATTACAACATGTTTGAGATGAAAACTGCTTGGCGAGTAGAAAATTCTGCTTTTATATTGTTAGTAATATTATATAGGTACGTGTATCCGTTAGTACATCATACAAGATATTTGCAGAAATCCAAGTGTGTTTCATATATATGGCGGCTAAGCGATAGGGCTGTTCTCCATCAGATATTAAACATACGCGTGGTTCCCGGCAGAGTAGAATTTGGACCACCCCATCTTCCCATGTGGTGTCGTACAAAGCGACTAAGGGACAGGGCTGTTTAACATCGGACAGATATATACAGACCAGACTCAGCCTCAGATGCGTGGTTCGAGTCAACAATAGTGCCCGAAATATGGCGGCTCACCCCCAATTACGTGGGACCGAATACAATAATGGTGAAATGTGGGTGTTAATTCACCTCTGCCCAACCCCCCGGGGATAAAGGCGTGATTATATGTATGTTAAGCACATTTACCATAATTGTATTCGGTCCCACGTAATAGGGCGTGAGCCTATAGCCGTTATCCAAGCACTATTGTTGATTCGAGCCATGCATCTGAGGCTGAGTCTGGGCTGTATATATCTGTCGGATGTTAAACAGCCCTATCCCTTATTCGCCTTGTACGACACCGCATGGGAAGAGATGGGGTGGTCCAAATGCTACTCTATCGGAAAGTACGCGGCCGTTGTACTTTTCAACTGTATTGTATATTTCACCTGACCGTTTTGAACCTTTGAGAATGCCGTAAGGCGAAACCGGTCAGGTGAAAAATAAAATACAGTGGTTAAGTACAAAGTGTCTTATTCAATACACAGACTTTAGTGGGTTTTTTGTATCCCGACGTTCATCCCGGTCTATCCGAAGCTTTCATCTCAGAATACGGGGTCCGCTTTTTCCTATCAACTGACTGAACTGTGATATTTTCTGTGAGGTGACTGCCATCTGACCTCCACAACCCATTAGAGATATTAAAGTATTGAAGTATTGAAAAAAAAAAACTCTAGTTCTAATGTAGTTCGCTGAGTTTCTTGCTGGTATCTTCTCAGTAGAACTAATCTACCGAACCAGCGAAAGAATCATTTGCCAATGGTTTATTTTGACGTTCATATGTGCTCTTTGTGTGCCTAAACTGAATAAATGAAATTGATTCTTTGATTGCAGTTAGACCAGTTTTTGAACGTTTTAGGGCTCCAGCTACGCGTAACGATTCAAATCAAATCAAATCAAATCAAATTCATGTATTTGCTAGAACATGGTGTATAGAGGTGTTATAATAACATAGTGTAGTTCGCTCATATTCTGCCATGTGATGGCGTGCAAATTTAGTACATTTGTCAATTTCTTAAATCTACATTAAATCTAAAATCATTACCATTATGTATTTATTATTATTATTAATTAACATCATTATTTATGTTCAAGTGTCATTCTATAAATTAGTCATTTAAATATTCATGTACGTCATAATAATTTTTATTTAATAACATTTCAAACAGTGTCCTTTTAAATAATCTTACAGGTAGTTCAGCAATATTGTTCGGCAAATGATTATATATTTTTACACACATACAATTCACATTTTTCTTAAATAACTCTAGCCTTATCAAAGGTAAACATAATTTATTCTTATGCCGAATGTCATACATGTTCGAATAGCAACCGGGACCAAAGATTTGACGTGCTTTCTGATGCATGGAAGTAGCCAGATCAATGCAAATAAACATATTATTATTACTTGCACTGAACGGGAATCGAACCCGAGCCCCCTGTATAGCGTTCGCGTTCACTACCGCCACACCACAGAGGCTGTTATTTTAACTTTGGTGTTAGAACCTAAGAAACGAACATTTCCTATCACAGTAATGTAGTTTGAATATATTTATGTGTATATATGTATGCATTATGTTCATGTATGTATGTATGTATGTATGTAGGTGTAATATGTATGCTGTGTATGTATGTTTATGTGTATATATATTTACCTGTTTAGGTACCCTTAAAAATTAATGTACACTTCACGTCCCTTTATTACTTTAACTGCTTCTCTGCTGCTCAAAGGTTTGCTTGTAGAGAACTCATATTGAGTTAAGCTCGCCTTTGTACATATTTCTCATATTTTTATTTTGTGTTTGACCTCTGTACTGTGTGTGTGCAATAAAGAATTAAGAATTAAGAAACGATATACTTACCCTTTTTTTGTGCTCTAAATCCCCAAGTAAACCCCCACCACCGAAGCAGGTGGGGGAGATTATGTCGGATTTGAACAGACAAAAACGCACGCCGACTGTGTGGGCCACCGGTTGCCGGAGGTAACTTAGGTTTTCTGCTATTTTTCTGTCTGATGGCAGCAAAAATAATCACTCAGCGCCCCGCTATCTCTGGTTCTGTGTAAACATAGGTAGGTATGTTGATCGATACCTATACACTATCTGCTGATAATATATATGTATTAGTATATTTCTGTGTAACGAAGTCGTAAGCGTTATGAATAGATCCATACATGCCTGTTATAACTTTAGCATTTAGCGCCAATATGCGTGTAAGGAAAGCACTCGTAATTTTCTGTTTTCACCGCTAAGAAAGGAGGTGGAATACGACGGCTTATAGGGTTGGCAGCGCGAGTGTGACTTCCTTGGTTTTGCACACGTCTATAGGCCAAGGTAACCACTTTCCATCAGGTGGGCCGTGTCCTTGTCTGCCACCTAAGTGGTATAAAAAAAACAAAAAACCCGTTCTACGCTATTTTACCCGATCCACTGCACTCCGCATCCAGTCTGTCCCAGCCACCTTTTTCAGGTCGTCCGTCCATCTGGCTAGGGGGCGTCCTACCTTTCGTTTACCTTCTCGCGGTCTCCACTCTAGGACTCGTTTGCTCCAACGACCACCAGTCCTCCGACAACGTGGCCAGCCCACTGCCACTTCAGCTTGCTTATTCTGCGACTTATGACGGTAACTTAAGTTCTCTGTCGGATAACCTTATTCCGAATTCTATCCTATTTTATCATTGTAATCCTCCTTCAGTTGTCTCTGCACTGTAACGGAGACGGCATCGCCTCTCTCCCGCAGGGAAGACACTGACGCCTACGACAAATCCCGGCTGAGGTGGAAGAGGCCCTGTTGAGGGATGAGGATTTCCACGTGTTGCTCTGACTTTCACGTTGCTCTTGAAGAGAGCACAGTGGGAAGCAGGCAAGGGGCGATTTGGTCCTTCGAGTGTAGGCATGGGACCTCACCAGCTCAGCGACGCGATGCTCGTCCCCCTTTACCGGTGTTGGTTAAAACCGCAGATGGCCCAAGGTCTGCCGGAGTGCCTTATTCAGTAACCTTACACCAAAGTAATTGAAACCCGAAACAACGTGCGGTTTTAGCCGGCCATACTCCGACATCATTACGACTAACCCTGGTGGCTGACGCGTGCGGTACCCGTGAGGGTTTCTGAACGAAATAAAAGATACTTAGGTAGTAGCTATTTCTGTAAATACATACTTATTTACGTATTAACTGAACGAATAGGTACATAAATAAAATATTAATCTAATGCAAAGAGACATGCAAATATTTGTACTCAGCGGAAATCGAACCGACGACTGCTGACGATATTTGTATTACCATAATAAAATGTATATATAATTACGTTTTTATCCCCGGAGGGTTAGGCAAAGGTGAATTAACACCCACATTACACCAATCATTAAATTTGGTCTCACGTAATAGGGGTGAGCATTTTGCCGTTTTCCGGGTACTATTGCTGACTCGACCCATGCATCTGCGGCTGAGTCTGGGCTGTATATATCTGTCTGATGTTAAACAGCCCTATCCCTTAGTCGCCTTGTACGACACCGCTTGGGAATAGATGGGGTGGTCCAAATTCTACACTGCCGGATACCACGCGACTTAATCTATAATCTACAGCATTTTTAAACAACACATCCAATTGTTTTTATGAATCTGTTGGATAAGGGACAACTCCTTGCAACACGTAAAAAAACAGATAACCTAACTGTGCTGCACTTTCTTTTATCTGCTCTATAATAGGCTTTAACACGCCAATTTTTCTCCACCTCGCCTGATGGTAAGTTACGACAAAATCTTAGGAAAGAGGGTCACCATTACAGACACTAAGTAATGTTACAACGGTGGCACTCAGCTTGGCTGCCTCAACAGATGCTTTTTCACGCGCCGCTTAACATACCTAAACGTAACTAAATTTAACGATATTATCTGAAAATAAAGAAAATATATTTTTTCAGAGCGTGTATCATAAATGTTACACGTGGCCTGGGAGATCTGAAAGATCGCAAAAGTATTTGCTAGGCCAGTGTATCATTTATGATACACGCTCTGAAAAACCGTAAAAAGACCTGAAAACGAGAGGGAGTGTATTTTATTATGTTAATATACCGTAAA
This sequence comes from Eilema griseolum, assembly GCA_963662185.1. Lineage (NCBI taxonomy): Eukaryota > Metazoa > Arthropoda > Insecta > Lepidoptera > Erebidae > Eilema > Eilema griseolum. Next base: position 11,298,710 of record OY759253.1, read on the forward strand.
TATAGTGAAATATACATTAAAAAAAACATGTCAAAATGTGTGGCAAGGCCATATATACTTGGCGCTTAGCGTGTTAAAGGACCCGGAACTGTAGGAAGAAGGAAACACGGGAGCTGATAATGAATTCCAGGTCTTGGTGGTGCGGCAAAGAAAAGAGTCTCCGAACCGCTTGTTTCTTGCTCGTTTATTCTACACAGTGTGAGGGTGACATCTAAGGCCTGCACGTGTTGTTCTGTGTAGGAAAGGAGAGGGTGGGATTAGTTGGAAGAGCTCATCAGAACACTCACCATGGCAGAGACTGTAAGGATCCTGGAAAATCAAGGAGGAATACATACATATAATCACGCCCTTTGCCCCGGAGGGTTAGGCAGAGGTGAATTAACACCCACATTTCACCAATAATTGTATTCGGCCCCACGTAATAGGGGGTGAGCATATTGCCGTATTCCGGGCACTATTATTGACTGGACTGAGTCTGGGCTGTATATATATATGTCTGATGTTGAACAGCCCTATCCCTTAGGCGCCTTGTACGACTTGTGTTTATAGAATCTCATCATCATATTCATAACATGGATCCACCCTTGAAGTGTCTTCACGATGTTGAGCTGATGACAGAAACTTAAGCCAACACTTATAAAATGGAAGCCATACAGACAGATTCGAACACCGCTATTTTTGGTTGTTCTGCAAATATTTAAATGGAACTAACGATAACAGAACTGAGAAGATAAGCGGTCACCTTGGGCTACGCGCTTATCTGCCTGTCTCGTTACCGTTGGCGAATTCAAGTTCATATACTACATATACTATTTACTAAGAAACATATAAAAATATCGGTCTCAGAAAATTAGGGGGTCGGCAGCGCGAGTGTAACACCCCTGGTGTTGCACACGTCCATAGGCAACGGTAACCACTTTCCATCAGGTGGGCCGCGTGCTTGTCTGCCACTTAAGTGGTATAAAAAAGGGGGCTGAGGAAAATGTGTTATTACCCGACTGAGTGCAAAAGGAGGGTTATGATTTTGTCAGGCTATGTATGTTTGTATGTATGTAGGTTTATTTGTTCTTCATAGCTCCTCAACCACTAATTGGATCTGGATAAATGAGGTATCGTTAGAAGCGTCTTAGTCGTCCGCTGGTTATAGGTTATATAATATGCCACTGAATCTATCGTGGCGCCCTCTAGCGGTCAAAAAGTACTGTGTTAAAAAATAAAGTCGTTTTTAGTATCAACTGAAAGGGCCTAATTAGCACATTTCAAATATTTATAAATTATACCTATTGCTTGCCCCAAATTAATATAAATAAAAAAAATAAGTTTAAAACTAAAACCCGACTACTGAAAATGTCAAACAAGAAAATATCAAGGATAGCAGTGGTCGTATGCCATTTAGTCTAACAACAATACATTCTAAGGAAAAGTGACATACGACCACGGCTATCCTTGATATTTTCTTGTTTAACACTTTTTAGAGCGTGATTGTTCAGTAGTCGGGTTTTTGTTTTAAACTTATTTACAATGTCTGTGATTTGACAGAGGATTTGCTTTAGTTAGAATGTAGGGCCTGATGTGGTCCTTGATTCGGCATGTAACCGTTTTTTTTATACCACTTAGGTGGTAGACAAACACACAGCCCACCTGATGGAAAGTGGTTACCGTGGCCTATGGACGTATGCAACACCAGGGGTGTTACACTCGCGCTGCCGACCCTGTAAGTACAGAGTTTCTGTGCCGTCAGTGTAGATGACAAAGCAGGACAAGCCTTTAGTCATTCTACTGACAGCACAAATTCTCCAGTGAGCTCTGGCTACCCTACTCACCGTTGGGAACACAACACGAGGTTATTATGGCCGCGGTATTCTGTAGGGAGAAGGTACTTCCTCAGTTGGACGGAAATACCGTCCTGTCTTACCTGTATCTCATATTATATGATTACCAGAAAAAAAAACAGGTTTATCTGAAAGATCAAGAAATTCTCTGTATGAAAAACCACTGCTGCAATTCGAAAACACTGCCGAAAATATTGGCAGCGGCGTTTGAAGGTTCCAGAAAGCGCCTGTAGATTTTGTGTTAGATACACAGATATGTTTATCTATTCGCTAATCTGATAGAACTTGGTTTAGTGTCAACCCCTCTTGTACTATTAGTAGGATTTGAGATTAACCCCTCGTTTTCACCTAAGTATAAAACATATATTTGACATGTTCCAATATGTCACAGGCTACAGTGTGAACGCTAATGTGTTTTAACTTGTTGGTTTACTATGTGAACGAAAAAGTGTCTGAGACAGTGTCAATACATGTGTAAAACCAGTATTGTGTTGTTTAAGAATTCAAATATTTAATTACATAACGAATTTAATTTAATTTAACTGTGTCCAAATTATAATTATTATTGTATTGATTTAAATTTTGTTTGGGTCTGTAAGATCTGGAAGACCTACATGTACCTACCTAGTTCAATAAAGATAATAAGTGACCTAAATGTTGCAGTGCCTGGAAAAGGCGCTAAGTTTTAAGTACTGACATATAAATTGTAAGATCTATGTACACTTGGCACATGAGTAGAAAGCCGTACAGAGACAAAGATTCTTAAGAACGTGCAAAATTGATACCTATGTTGGTAGGTATGTCACAATAGGATAAGGTAAAAAAAAAGACAAAACATTTGTTAAATAGTTTTATTATTCAGTATGATAGGCTATGAATACTCGGCCTTACTAATAACCCCCCCCCCCCCCCCCTATACGTTACGCCCATGCTTATAACATTCGAGATAAAACTCGTGTACTAACACTTCCGCCAACAACAGCTTCACCTTGTCTTCTAAATGACTACGGTATTGGACGTCGCTGGAGATATTGATACTAAGGATGCCAATACTCTAGGAAATGGTAATAAGTATAAGGATCATCATGGAACGTGGTCCCTCACTATAGGTCTCCTGAAAAAGCTCAAAATCGCTCAACGAGCTATGGAGAGGGCTATGCTCGGTATTTCCTTACGTGATCGTGACATGATGATGATGATAAGTATCATAAATATCATAATATTTTAATATTACAAACTGTAACGCCGGAATGTTTGTGCGTTAATATTCTTTATTAAGTAACACAATTTATAGTTGCAATATGTTTGGGATGTGCCTGTGGCGACATCTAAAAGGATTGCCGTGAATCTTCATTGATCACCTGTTGTGTTGTGGTGTTTGTTTCTCTAAGTTGACTATAGATGTCGCTAGAAATAATGCTAGTGTTAATTAGCATTTTAGTATATTCTTATCATTAGATAATTGTGTGATTTTTATGGAATTAAATCACTTAATTGTTACATAATACTTTTATAGCATAATTTAAATTATTGATGCGGTGTTAGTGCGAACTACAACTGTCATCTGTCAAAAAGAAAGTATGGATATGAGGTAGAAGTTTTGTTTTGAGTGTTACGTGTTGTTGATTGGTGAAAATTTGATTTTTGCTAGAATCTTCCATGGAGAAGACTATAAATAGGCCTCTCCTGGTGGGACGAAAAAAAAAAGAGATCAGATCTCACGGAGTTACGTACGACGAAGGTCGTAAATCTCTGTTGTTTTTCTTGCTTAAAGATTCTCTGTACCTACCTACATTTTGCTATATTATCCGAGGGATAATTGGCAGCCTATTCCGAACTTCTCTGGGGTCTGCTGGTACCTTTGGAGGAGATTACTTGACCCATCCGCAAAGTGCGGTACTCGCATAAAGATCCGGAGTTCCTTGGCTTGGGACTCGTGGCGCAGTGCGGGAGGCGGTGAGCAGCGATCGGAGTTCCTGGTCTTGGGACTCGAGTGGCAGTGCGGGAAGCGGTGAACAGGTCCCGCTACGCAAGCCGACAACCTGGGCTGACGATCCGTGAAGATCCACCGAAAAGGTCACGTATAAATTCCTCTGTTTGAACGCTGTAGTACCTACCTAAGTAACAATTTGTAAATTCTGTGTTCCTCTGTTTGAATGCCGTAGTACCTACCTAAGTAACAATTTGTAAATTCTGTGTTCCTCTGATTGAATTCTGTAGTACCTCCCTAAGTAACAATTTGTAAATTCTGTGTATTTTTTCTGGTCAAATATATGTATGTACCACCCAAGGTCGTTTCATTGAGGGTATCTGGAACACGCACACACACTGTTCTCTGATGTAAAAGGCGCCCTGAGGTATTCTCGAGTCTCAGTTCCTCAGCTCTTACCTGGGCGAACCGGTGGAGTAGCCAGGGGAAGTTTCCCGGTTACAAAATTGGCGCCCAACGTGGGGCTGAGGAACTGAGACTCGAGAATACCTCAAGGCGCCTTTCAAAAACACTATTTCAAAAATAAAATTTTAACGAAGAACAACTACCTAAGAGCTTGTACCTACACAAACGGTTCAAGTATTTGGATCTCTGTGTAATTTCTTTGTATTATTACTTTTTAGTTATAGCCTGCAGGGCGGTACATAATACCTACCCGCTATTAATAATTGTTCTTCGTTAAAATTTTATTTTTGAAATAGTGTAGAAGGAGGTAAATTACATTACCTACCTACTTCACGTTTTTTGTACCTAGCAAAAAAAAATTTTTTGTCAATTTAGTAGTTCAATTTGATACCCTCTGGGAATATACTTTTGTGAACATCCGTTAAATAACGGAAAATTGTTTAGTCGTTAGCTGAATTTTATTGTAAAATTTTTTTCCATACCTACACTTGTAAAGTTAAATTCTTATAACATGGCAAAAATGCACCAATATGTTAAATACTTAAGAAAAGATGAGCTGTCTAATGAGTTGTCTTATATGGGCATTTCAGCGGATCCTGAGGCTACGGTTGTCGGCTTGCGTAACGAATTACGGACGGCATACCGGCTAGTTCGCCGTGGGAGTCTGAAGCCAAGCACCGTTAAGTCCACCGATGCTGCAAGCGAACGTACTGTCTGCGAGCCAAAAGTCAGGGAACTCGAGGATTTGCTATCGTCAGGTGACTTTGATGCTGATCGTAATAGTCGCATTAGGGCTGCTGTTAGGGCGAACTATCTTTTAACTAGGCTTGCTCGTTGTGGATTAGATTGTTCTGAACTTGTAGGTATTCGTAACAGACTAGTTAAGATTTTGTCTGTTGCTGAATCGAATAGTGACTCAGAATCTGAGGTGTCAGATAATGATGATCGCCCCTCTCGTGACCATGTTGAGTATACTTCACCTGTAGTGAGAAAGGAACGCTCGATGCGGGGTAGCTCGCAAAATATTAATTCGACTAACGATAACTTTGTTTATAGGGAACGACCCCTTAATTTAAATTCTTTTAATTTAAAATATGATGGTTCTTCTTGTGTACGCGTCTTCATTGAGAGATTGGAAGAACTGAGGTGTGCAAGGGAAGTCTCTAAATCAAAGGTTCTCCTGGCTTTCTCTGACCTATTGGACGGACCAGCTTTGTCCTGGTTCCGCACCAATAAAGCCAACTTTATGTCGTATGAAGATTTATTAAATGAGTTACGAGACGCCTTTGATATTCCCGATTATGATTATCGTTTACGGAATGAGATTAGGCAACGTACCCAAGCCCGTACTGAGTCCTTAGTGAACTACATCTCTACAATGCAGGCCATGTTCTCTAGACTGTCTTGTAAAATGCCCAGTGAGGAACAACTGGACATCCTTATGCATAACATAAGACCTGACTACATGAAGGAACTCGCCCTTCATGAAGTCAACGCTATTGATGATCTGAAAAGGTTAGGTAAGCGTTTGGAACTTGCACGTGCTAGGGCTGAGGCGTTCCATGAGCCAGTCTTGGATAAATGTGAGATCTCCTCTGACTTACATTCACAGAAAGTCAAGAGCACACCAAAAGCTACCAAGCAGGTCTCCGCAGTGAACGGCTCGCCGGTCTCGCACGAACGTAAATGCTTTCGGTGTGGAGGCAGCGATCACACGGCTTAAGTCAAAAAACGCGTAGGCCAGGGCCTTATTAATAAATCATCAGGCATGTCTGATCCGAGCTCAGTGTTTGACTCTTACTCTGATAAGGTCCTGTTTACTAAACGGGATAACGATGTTAGACCGTACTTAGTTGTTAAGGTTTTAAATTTAAATGTTCTAGGTCTTCTTGATTCTGGTGCCTCCTGCTCTGTGTTAGGAAAGGGTGCGCACCGTATCTTCTTAGATTTAGGGTTTGAACTGGAAAGTGTCAACCCAAACTTTAGTATCACAACTGCAGACAGTTCCCACTTGAAATGTCTGGGTTGTATCTCTTTGCCCTTAGAATACAACTCTGTTATCAGAGTAGTTAAGTTTTATGTTGTACCAGAAATATCAACGTCAATGATATTTGGTGTTGATTTCTGGCAACAATTTCAATTAAGTAATAAATTAATTTCCCAAAAAATTAATATGAATAATTTTAATGAAAACTGTCCTATTGAATCTTTGTCTCTTCACAGTGGTCTCGAGGATTACAACAACCTGACCGAGAATCAGAGGTGTGTAATGAACGGGATCATTGAAAAATTTGATTCTTTAAATACGGATAAGGTGGGCTTAGGTCGAACGACGCTTGTGCATCACGTCATAGACACGGGTGACAGCAAGCCGATCAAACAACGGTATTACCCGCTCTCACCTCTCAAACAGAAGGCCCTGGAGGCGGAGTTGGACCGGATGTTGGAGATGGGAGTGGTGTCTCCATCACAATCTGCGTGGAATTCACCTGTGGTTATGGTGGAAAAGGCGAATGGTGATCTAAGACTGTGCTTGGACTCACGTAAGCTAAATTCGGTCTCGAAAAGCGACGCTTATCCCTTACCTTACATCAATCAAATTTTAGACCATCTGAATAATGCTAAATATTTGTCCTCTATAGATTTAAGTGCAGCATATTGGCAAATCCCGTTCGACTCTTCCCTGTCTGCTGAGAAGACTGCATTCACGGTGCCGAGACGGGGTTTGTTCCAGTATAATGTGATGTGCTTTGGTCTTGTCGGAGCCTCGAGTACGATGCAACGACTGATGGACCGCCTATTCGGTCCCGAGTTCGACAACAGAGTGTTTTGCTTCCAGGATGACATAATCTGTGTGGCCAGCACCTTCGAGGAGCATGTGGATCTCTTAAATAGAATCTATCAGCGACTCAAGGATGCGGGCCTAACGATTAATATGAAGAAATCACACTTTTGTCGAAGCGAACTGAAATATCTTGGTTACTATGTAGATAGGCATGGATTGCGAACTGATCCAGGCAAGGTCGAGGTTATCCTCAACTATCCTACTCCTTGTAACTCGAAGGATGTAAAACGTTTCCTAGGTATGGCCGGATGGTATCGTCGTTTTGTTAATAATTTTTCTAAGATTAGTAAACCCCTATGTAAATTAACCGCTAAAAAGGTTGACTTCGTTTGGACATCTGAAGCTGAGGAGGCTTTTAACCTTCTCAAGTCAGCTTTGGTCTCTGCTCCTATATTAAAAATGCCGAATTATTCTTTGCCTTTCCGCATACTAAGTGACGCGTCAGCTTACTCTGTTGCTGCTGTACTGACCCAAACACACGATGACGTGGAACACCCCATCGCTTATTGTAGACGCTCTTTAAATAAGAACGAAGTGAACTACAGCACTACCGAGCGTGAGCTTCTGGCCGTGATTTTTGCGCTGGAACGGTTTAGACAGTATGTGGAAGGACAAAAGTGCACTGTTGTCACTGATCATGCCTCCCTACTGTGGTTTCACAAGCTCAAGAATCCTACAGGACGTTTAGCGCGTTGGAGTATGCGACTCAGTCAGTTTGATTTCAACATAGAACACCGTAAGGGAAAAGATCATGTAGTACCTGACGCTCTGTCTCGCATAAAAATCGATTCCATTGACGCGAGCTCCACTAGTGATCCGTGGTATATTCACACCATGGAATGCGTGCGTAAGAACCCAAGGCATTACCCTAATTTTGATATCCGTGATAACTTGCTATATAGATTTTCTAAAAACAAATATTCTTTGACTTCAGATTTTGATTGGAAGTTGGTGGTACCCCAAGAAGACAGACTAGCACTTCTCACCAAATACCACGATGACACGCTTAGTGCCCATGGAGGTGTTTGGAAAACGCATAAGAGGTTGTCTTTGAACTACTACTGGCCGAAAATGTATAATAGTGTCAAAGAATATGTAGGTAATTGTGAGGTTTGTAAGCAGTACAAGCCTGTAAACACCTCTCGTCCTGGGTTAATGGGTAGCCCAAAGCGCGTATCTAAACCTTTTGAAGCAATTTCATGTGATCTGCTTGGACCTTTTCCAGTGTCAAGCAATAGAAATATTCATCTTATCGTTGTCTCTGATTATTTTAGCAAATATGTCATGTTGTATCCTATTAGGGTCGCAACAGGCGCTGCAGTGGCGAGATTCATTGAGAAAAATGTATTTCTAGTCCATGGAGTTTGCAAGACTATTTATATTGATAACGGTCCTCAGTTTGTGAGCAAACAATTTAAAGACCTGTTGGCCAAATATAATGTACCTAATATATACTATAGCCCCCGATACCATGCTCAGACCAATCAAGCGGAACGAGCAATTCGAAATATCGTTCAAGCCATCTCATGTTATGTGAAAACTCAGCACAAGAAGTGGGATGAACATCTTGTTGAACTGCAGTGCGCTATAAACACTGCAGTAAGCGAAGCCACTCGGTTTTCTCCATATTTCTTGGTGCATGGTAGGGAATTCATAGGTGATGGAGTTCTATATAGACAATCTGACATTACTTGTCATCCGGACTTAGTCTCCGTGGATGAACCCGCAGCCTTCGGTGCTAAACTAAAAGAAATGCAACGCATTTACGATCAGGTGAGGAAACATTTGATTTCATCTCACCAGCGTAATGAGAAGTATTACAATTTTAGAAAAAGGCATGTCGAGCTTAAGGTTGGTCAAATTGTTTATAAACGTACACATTATTTGTCTAACAAGGCCAAACATTTTACCGCTAAGTTAGCTCCTAAGTTTACGAAGTGTGAAGTAACTTCTAAACGTTCTTCTTTAGTGTATAGGTTGGCTGATTTAGATGGGAAAGATTTGGGCGAATATCACATTAAAGACATTCTGAAGTACTCTGATGAGAAGCAACCTGCGGTATCCTCTCTGCCTTGCGTCAGCGCTATTACCTCTTCGTAGCACTGGATATTTCTACTTTAATACCGCGACTCGGTGAAGTTATTATGTTGATATATAGGATTGAGCGTCCTCGAATGGGACGAACTATCATGTATTATGTACACCTCATCGAGTATTCGTTCCTCATCAGCACTTTCTCTATAGTAGGGTTGCATATGCAATCATATGACTATAGCAGATAAGGGATCTTTTATTCTAGTTGCTTAGGGCATTTCGACTTGTAGTAAGAGAGTCGGTGTCAGCTGTTACCTCTAGTTAGACCTGATTACTGTGAATCTTTTTTGTTTTGTACTTCGAAATACTATGTCTTGTTGTTGGTCAGACTTTTGTTTTGTTATACTCTGTGTGTATTCCTTGCGTAACTTGTCCGCAAGTAATACTATCGGAGTTGGGGGATGGTGTAACGCCGGAATGTTTGTGCGTTAATATTCTTTATTAAGTAACACAATTTATAGTTGCAATATGTTTGGGATGTGCCTGTGGCGACATCTAAAAGGATTGCCGTGAATCTTCATTGATCACCTGTTGTGTTGTGGTGTTTGTTTCTCTAAGTTGACTATAGATGTCGCTAGAAATAATGCTAGTGTTAATTAGCATTTTAGTATATTCTTATCATTAGATAATTGTGTGATTTTTATGGAATTAAATCACTTAATTGTTACATAATACTTTTATAGCATAATTTAAATTATTGATGCGGTGTTAGTGCGAACTACAACTGTCATCTGTCAAAAAGAAAGTATGGATATGAGGTAGAAGTTTTGTTTTGAGTGTTACGTGTTGTTGATTGGTGAAAATTTGATTTTTGCTAGAATCTTCCATGGAGAAGACTATAAATAGGCCTCTCCTGGTGGGACGAAAAAAAAAAGAGATCAGATCTCACGGAGTTACGTACGACGAAGGTCGTAAATCTCTGTTGTTTTTCTTGCTTAAAGATTCTCTGTACCTACCTACATTTTGCTATATTATCCGAGGGATAATTGGCAGCCTATTCCGAACTTCTCTGGGGTCTGCTGGTACCTTTGGAGGAGATTACTTGACCCATCCGCAAAGTGCGGTACTCGCATAAAGATCCGGAGTTCCTTGGCTTGGGACTCGTGGCGCAGTGCGGGAGGCGGTGAGCAGCGATCGGAGTTCCTGGTCTTGGGACTCGAGTGGCAGTGCGGGAAGCGGTGAACAGGTCCCGCTACGCAAGCCGACAACCTGGGCTGACGATCCGTGAAGATCCACCGAAAAGGTCACGTATAAATTCCTCTGTTTGAACGCTGTAGTACCTACCTAAGTAACAATTTGTAAATTCTGTGTTCCTCTGATTGAATTCTGTAGTACCTACCTAAGTAACAATTTGTAAATTCTGTGTTCCTCTGTTTGAATGCCGTAGTACCTACCTAAGTAACAATTTGTAAATTCTGTGTTCCTCTGATTGAATTCTGTAGTACCTCCCTAAGTAACAATTTGTAAATTCTGTGTATTTTTTCTGGTCAAATATATGTATGTACCACCCAAGGTCGTTTCATTGAGGGTATCTGGAACACGCACACACACTGTTCTCTGATGTAAAAGGCGCCCTGAGGTATTCTCGAGTCTCAGTTCCTCAGCTCTTACCTGGGCGAACCGGTGGAGTAGCCAGGGGAAGTTTCCCGGTTACAAAACGGACACTTCTATTTTTTTTAGGATGGTATTTAAACGTATATCAAAAAGAGTACATTTTGTACGACAAAGTAATCCAAATTCACATCAAAAATACTGATTGAGCACCAACAAACTACTGCAAGTAAGTAGTTAGTTAGCAACCAACCAACCAACCAATTATAAAAAAAATTACCACAAAGACATAAGGCGGGAGCTCCGCTTCGCTTCGCTCCCGCCTTAGTCCGCCTTAGCCTTCTAACCTAACCTATCCATTTCGGGGTGGGTGGTGATCATTCTGAACTTAATTAGATGCACAATCAGTATTTTTAGTGAACGCGAAAATATTATCTTTTTTTTATTTGTATAAATGCAGGTAGGTACATAGCATCTGTAGATTTTTGGCTGTTTTTTTTAGGTATTTATACTATTTATATCTTGATGTATCTAGTAGTAGTTTGTAAGATAAAAAGATTTTTTTTGTCAAAAAGGGAATTTGTGCTTGGCGTCACGGAATGTCGTTAGCGCTACGTTCATGCGTCAGACGGCTGTCAAGCCCGGACGTTCAAGTGGTCATTGAAAAAGTAATAATCAAATATTTACTACCTATTGTACACTTTGGGATAGTTGAAGTATGATATATTTTTATTTTTTCTAGTATTATTCATACACACAGTACAATAAACAACCATTATTAAATATTTAAACTTGCAACTAATTAAACATAAAACTTCAAAACTGACAAAACCAACAACGTGTGTCGCACCATCCCTGTGGATGTCAACTGGCTGTGCCAGCGCAAACCGGTTTTTTCCAGTTTCACCGCGTACGCGACAAGCGGCCAGTGGACACGCACACAGTCCTAGAGTAAAGTAATACACTGGAAATAGAGGGCCCTCTCGTTAGTTTTAAATGTCAGCTAACTTCATATTGAATCTAGCGCCATCTCTTAGACATATTCCGAGAACTACTGTCATATATATATATATATATATACATACCTACAGGTAGGTATAACACAGCTATACCTATATATATACCTATATTATGCGTTTATACATACTGCATTGGACATATAAACCAAAACCGTTAAGGCCTATTCCTCTAGAGTGCTTAATCCATTTTCAAATGCCTTATTAATTTTAATGTTAATTCACACTATGATTAATAAGAATCTAAAAGGCTATATTATGTAGCCCTGGAAACTAGTGTAAATCAACAATAATAACAATTCATTAGAAACTGTTAATCAGCACTCTAAAAGAAAAGGCTCAAACGATTTTGGTTTACATATGCAATGCGTGCAATATGTATGTATGCACAATACAGTTAATTGCAATAATAAAACACTATGATTATTTCATTTTTATTATGTTTATGTTTATTGTAGTTCATTACAGCATACGTTTTTGTTTCATCATCACCATCATAACCATCACAACACGTACTAACGGCTATAGTTTCTATTTTATAATATTAGTAGCGTCTATATCGCAAACCACAAAAGATAAATCGGCGCTTACGTCGATTTATCCAGCGATGAACCAAACGTCTTTAAAGCACATAAACTTAACTAATACAGTCTATTTCGCACACAAACTTATTAAATAACTTTTGTATCGCAAACCAATAAGATCAACCGGCACTTACGTCGATTATCCAAATTCAACTTGAACCCGATAGAAAAGCAGACCACTGTGTTTTAATTTCCAATAGAGGAATTCATTGTCTCGATGTACTTGCAACAGAAATAACTTCTTATACTCGCACAAACGAAACACTATCGAATTATTTCAACTTTTATGTAATCTGATTTGAATTTTAAAGATAAAATGGCGTTTGATCTAGTCTAACTGACATTTAAAGTGAATGACAGCAGTTCTGGTTTATCGACTCAACAATGCAGCGACATCTATGGAGCATTTGAACAAGCATCCATCATTTAGTATAGGAAGACAATTTACAGATGTAGTTTGTAAAACTAATAAACGGCTATGTATGGAAGTTTCCTTGGCCTGCACACAGTGCTCCGCGTGCTTGTGTTAGTGCAACCGAATCGCGCGGTTCTATGAAGCTTTGTCTCTGTACGGCTTATCTACTCATGTGCACTTGGTAAACAATAAATGATTTGATTTGATTTGATTTGACTAGTTTTCTAAAAGTCTTTAATAAGTTTTATATCAAATAACTTGTTTCTTAGTGAAAAGGAGGGATAAGAAAACAACGAATACTTGTAACATATTTAATAAATTATAATAATACTTAATTACATTTAAAACATATATAACTACACTATATATATATTAGGTATACATTCATTGGTGAATGGTGCGTCTGTCAGTATAATTCAAAACAATATAGTGTCATACCCCACCCGAGGAGAGGGCCAGATCGAGAGATATGACTCTGGGTCGGCCGGGGTGAGAGGGAGCCATGCATCTGAGGCTGAGTCTGGGCTGTATATATCTGTCTGATGTTAAACAGCCCTATCCCTTAGTTGCCTTGTACGACACCGCATGGGAAGAGATGGGGTAGCCAAAATTCTACAGTACCGGAAACCACATGTTCCGGCAAATTCTGCGGAAAAAGTATGTGTATAAGTGTGTTCTCAATATGTTCTATCTCTTTCTTTACCTCATCCCCCGCCATTCCGCGCTCAGTTAGGGAGCGGTACAGCGCGCACCATAAAGCAAGGATAATGATGACAGGACTAAGACTCAACTGGCTGGCTAGGAGTGGCCGCTCGCAGAGACTTTTCCAAGTTCTTCAGTGCTGGAGTGATAGAACTGCCTAGGTCTTCAACCACGCTGGATAGATACACTGTGAAATTTAAAAAAAAAGCGTTTTTAAGAATATTTTTGACTTGGTTACAAGAGTTTTAACCCTGTCTTATTTTGTATAATTATTATCTTAATTCGTAGATGATGATGACAATGAATAAAATTATGACTGCTGCGTCAGTAAAGTTGTGGGGACTTTTTTTTAAATCTAGGACATGCCAATTTGACTTCACCTCGCCTGATGGGAAGCTAAAGGCAAAATTTCAGGAGCGAGAGTCACCATTACAGACTCTAAGTAATGTTACAATGGTGGCACTCAGCTTGGCTGCCTGATCAGATGGTTTTTCACACCACGCTTAAAAGGACACGGAACTGCAGGAAGAAGGAAACACGTGAGCTGCAAAGAAAAGTCTCCGAACCGCTTGGTTCTTGCTCGTATATTTTGCACAGTGTGAGGGTGACATCTGAGCCCTGAACGTGTTGTCCTGTGTAGGAAAGGAGAGGGTGGGACTAATTGGAAGAGCTCATCAGAACATTCACCATGGTAGAGACGGTAAAATACAGCCAAGGAAGCAACATCTCTACGCATCTGCAATCTCTACGCATCTCCTCTTTCAGTTCAATTTGGCCGACTTTCGCCTACTGTTTCCACTCTGGCCAGACGGGTTGGTACAGGGTTTTATTTCGAGTTTTCCTTCTCTCGCAGTGATATCGTCTGCGTGTGTTTCCGTTAGTCGCCTCTTACGACACCCTTCGGATGAGATGGGGTGGTGATACTTGTATTCTTTCTCCGTCACTACACAGATAATATATTAAAATAATCACTTACCAATATCATTGAGACACCGTTTGGTACCCAAGGCGTCCATGTTTCGTATGTTCAATATTTTCTCTGCGTAAACCTCACAAGTGTGGGTACACACCTAAAAATATAATAAATAGTTTAAGAGGCAATCTGACAGTAAAGATTTTTATTTATTTATCTAAATATATAAAACTCAAAGGTGACTGACTGACTGACTGACTGATATAGTGATCTATCAACGCACAGCCTAAACCACTGGACGGATCGGGCTGAAATTTGGCATGCAGGTAGATGTTATGACGTAGGCATCCGCTAAGAAAGGATTTTAATTAATTCTACCCCCAAGGGGTTAAAATAGGGGATAAAAGTTTGTATGAAATTTCGTCAATTTTAAACCGATCGAGCTTTGCATGCATAAAACTACTATGACGTAGGAATCCCCTCAGAAAGGATTTTGAGATGCAGGCTATATAAGATTAGTAACTTTTGAGTTAAAAATATACGAATTTCTGTATGCTAGCGCCATCTACAGGTTTGCCTTATCATAAAATGTTGCGAAATTTAATACCACCATATTTATTTATTATTTATTTAATTCTTTATGCACACACAGTACAGAGATCATACACAAAACACATCAAAGAAGATGTACAAAGGCGAGCTTAACTCAAAATGAGTTCTCTCCCAGCAAACCTTTGAGTAGCAGAGAAGCATAAAATAATGAAAGGGGATGTGAAGTGTACATTACAAAGAAAAAAGAAACAAAAAGAAAAGGAAATAAAAATAAAAAAGATAATAAGCGTACCTACCTGAACAGGTAGGTACATGTATTTACACAAACATAGCATACATAGTATTATATTAATACATACTTACACATACACATAATACATAATATACCTACATACATATACATATATACATATATAATATAAATATATATAAATATACAAAGCATACATAGATAAATATACAGACTTCATTATTGTGAGAGAAAATGTTCCCTTGTTCTTCTTCTGAAAATGTCCAGAGTATTACTACTGCGAATGGTGTGAGGTAGTGCGTTCCAAAGACGTACAGCTTGTACCGTGAAGGATCCATCATAACAGCTGGAACTGTGTGCAGGTGTGCGAAGCAGAAGAGAGGAAGAAAGACGACAGGGTTGGCCCCTAGGCACAAGATAATTGAAGCGTTCCCGCAAATAAGTTGGAGCATTAGGATTGTGAAGAATAGTATAGAGAAGAGTTAGAATGTGTAGGTCACGGCGCTGTCGAATAGGGAGCCAGTTCAATCTTTTACGATATTCCGTGACATGGTCATATTTACGAAGGCCAAACACAAATCGGATTCCCAGATTTTGCAAGCGTTCGAGTTTGTTCAGCAGTTCCTCCGATGCATCGAGATAACAGACATCAGCATAGTCTAGTAGAGAGAGTAAGAGAGATTGTGCAAGAGTAACTTTAGTCTGAAGAGGTAGGAGTTTCTGGAGACGTTTGAGGGATTGAAATGAACAGTATACCCTTCTACTTACCTCCGCGATGTGAACATCCCAGGCAAGCATAGAGTCGATGTGCACGCCTAAATTTTTTACACTTTTGGAATAACCAATTACTACAGAATCATATGTTACTGGAGGCAGAGAATCATGATCCAGTAGGCGGAGCATGTATCTACCACCAACAATAAGCGCTTGAGATTTTTTTGGGTTGACCAGCAATCCAAAAGATTTGGCCCAGATATTGATGTTTTCAAGGTCACTGTTGATGGCATCCACAGCCCTAGGTAGTTCATCAGCTTTGAAATGTCGATATATCTGCAAGTCGTCTGCGTAGAGGTGATAATGCGAAGTTAGGACCTTCGTGATGGCGTTAATGAAGACAGAGAAGAGAAGAGGAGAAAGGACGCCACCTTGTGGAACGCCTGCTACTAAGTCGCACCAATCGGAGCAAGCATCATTCATTCTAACAGATTGTGAGCGTCCATGGAGGTATGATTTAAACCATTTAGTTGCAGAGGCAGAAATATTGATGGATGAAAGAATACCTAAGAGAATGTCAAAATCAACCGAGTTGAAGGCACTACTGAAGTCCAATAAGACCAAAACTGTAAGTTGTTTGTTCTCCATGGCCAATCTTATGTCATCTGTAACTTTAACTAGAGTTGTTATAGTACTATGGCCACGGCGAAACCCAGATTGGAAAGGACTTAGCAGGCCATTAGAGGAGAGGTAATAGGTGAGTTGATCGTGAACAATACTCTCAAGTACCTTTGACAGGATGGGAAGAATTGAAATGGGGCGGAATTGGGAGTATGTTGTAGGATTGGGTACTTTGGGCAAAGGTATAACAGAAGCTTTCTTCCATGATGAAGGGAAAAGGTTAGAATATAAGGAGTAGTTTATAATGTGAGCTAGGATAGGAAGAATGAGATTTACGATGGGGAGAAACATTGGAAGTTGAAGGCCATCGTCACCGACCGCCCGAGTGGATATGGATTTTAAATGTTTACTAACATCCGCTTCTGTTACCGGATGAAATGAGAAGGAAGTATTTAAAGGTAGTGGAAGAGAAGAGAGAAGATTTAAGGTTGAAGATTTAACATCAATAGGGATAGCAGTTGGAGGCGCTGAGAAATAGGCATTTAATGCATTGGGATCCATGTCAGTAAGGTTGTCATAGGCGACCTTACCAATACCCAAGGATTTTAGGAACTGCCATTGTTGTGAAGTGTCAAGGTTTTCAATTGACTTGTGAATGTGGTCTCGTCTCGCATCCCTACACATACGATTGCAGCGATTACGCAGTTTCTTATATAACTTCAACCCCTCCTCAGACGGGCACTTCATATATTTGCGCTTGGCCTTATCTCGCTTTGACATCATGTTTTTAATAGTTGGAGAAAGCCATGGCGCAGGACGATGTCTAACTCTTACCTTTTTAAGAGGAGCATGTACATCAAAGATTGACAACAATGTGCTGGTAAAGATTGACACCTTCTCATCCAGGTCATCGCAGTCATAAACAGACGACCAGTCAGTACCATCCACATCAGCACCCAGACGTTCCAGATCAATGTCTTTAAAATTACGAAGATATAGAAATTTACCCTTGCGTTTCGGAGGACGGAGTTTATAGGAGAGATATAAGAGATCATGGTATGAAAAAGGAGCAGATAACTGACCGTGTGAGGCCACCTTATGAGGGTTGGAGACTAGAATGAGGTCCAGTAGCGAAGGCTGAGTTTTTGGAACCTTATGTGTGGCTTTTAGAGGAAGAATGTGCATGTCCACAGAAGAGACAAGAGAGCAGAGTTTACGGCTACGTGAATCTTTTTTTAGTAGACAGGTATTAAAGTCCCCGAGGATAATTCTCTGTTCATACATTGACGAAAATTTTTCCAATTGTATTTCAAAAGCAGAGAAATAATCAATATTGCTCACAGGGCTGTAGTATACGCCAAGTAATGCTTTGGTGTGCTTAAAATCAATTTCAATAAAAAGATATTCTGTAAAATTTGAGTATACACCTGGAGACTGGTCAACAATTTTATGAGATATATCCCCACGCAGATATACAGCAACCCCGCCGCCACCCTTACCAGTTCTGTCAACACGCACAAGCTTATACCCGGGTAGAGAATACTGGGTGGAAGGGAGTGAAGGCTTAAGAAAAGATTCAGAGATAAGGATAGCATGAACACAGTCAGAATTATTGAAAGAAGCCAGCATATCACAATAATGTCCAGGAATGCTTTGAGCATTTATATGGACAACATTGAAATAGTAAGGAAGGGCTGAAAAAATAGAGGACAGTTCGTCACAGAGCTGAGCAGCATTATTGTTACCAGATGCACTGGCAAAACTGTCATTAGACGCAACCGAAGAAGAACAAGAAGCAAAACTATCATCCGAGTCTGAAGTAACGTCTGAGTTTTCAGACATACAAATAAAAAAATAATAATAAAAATACTAAATATATAAATATCTAATTTTGAATAATATATAAATTAATTATATAATATATAAAATAAATAATTAGTAGTTTGAACCTAAAGCCAATCCTCTATGCACTCGCTAGTTGCATTTAAAAAAAAAAAAAAAAAATTACAAAAAATTTATAAAAAAGTTTTACATCGCAAAAAGACTAGTATTCAAATATCAAGTATTGACGTTTCCGAACGATTAACATAATGTTGTAAGACGTCAGTTACGTCAAAGTCTATGTAAATTAAACAAACTATAAAGCAAAACAAAAATGTGTAACTGACCGCCAATATTAATTCTCAACAAGAACAATAAAAAAAAAAAAATAATAATAATAATATTATATAACAAGTATGAAAAAATTCGTTGTCGATCTATTTGCGCGGTTTCCTCTGCGAAACTGTGACCGAACTAGCAGATGTCGCTTCGCCCACAGGATATTTCTCGAGAAGTTGTTGCAGTTCTGCCGCCGACTCGATTTTATGCCGCGAATTATCCGTGACTTGGACAACAATCTTCCCATCAGAGGTCCAGCACTGTCTCACACCATAATGCTTTCGAGCGCATACAAATAGGTCATGTCTGGGCTTTGTGAGGAACTCCGATAATGTTAAACCAGTGCCTTTGAGCTTAGACTTATTACGCCATACCTGGCTCCGGGTCGCACGATTTTCAAACCTTACCAATAGTGGGCGAGGTTTACCAGTGTCACTCCCCAGCCGATGGCAAACAGCAATGTCTTTAGCTGTGACACTTATAGCGTTCATTTTATTTGTGATTACTTTTATGACACTGCCCGTGAGATCCGCTGTACTTTCCTCAGAGAGGCCATGCAGAAGAAGAACTTTAGCTCTTGATGCCATCTCATGCCGGTCTAAGCCCTTCACGAGTAATTCCATCTGGGATTTCAGAGCACCCAAGGTCTTCCATACAAGGCCCTTAAAATCAGTGAAATCCCGAGAAAGACTGGCTACACTCTTACTACATGCATATGAATATAATACGGTGCATACACCATAATAACATTTTTTTAAATTTTTGTCTGTCTGTCTGTTTGTTCCGGCTAATCTCTGAAATGACTGGACCGATTTAGACGGGACTTTTATTGGCAGGTAGCCGATGTAATAAGAAGTAACGTAGACTACTTTTTTTTAGAAATGTTTTATGCTCAATAGCGTTGACACACACTAAGCGATAACCGACATCCACGCGGGCGGAGCCGCGGGCAACAGCTAGTTTATTACATAATTTTATCCGTGGTGGATAAAACTTTACAGGGATACCCCCAAAACAGTACTGGAAATACCAAATTACTAAGATAGGACCCAACATACTAAATAATTAATCACAAAACAATACACAACAAAGAAATACAAAAAAAATACATTAAAAAAAGAACACCAGAAAAAAAAAACAAAAAAGTCCCAAGACAGAGCCCATTAGTCGGCAATAGAATAGGCCTCTATTATGTGGGACCGAAAATCATAACTGCCGAAATTTGAGTGTACATACATATATACATACATTCACGACTGTAGGTCCTGAAGGGTAGGCAGAGATGTATTAACACCCACATTTTGTCGGATATGATTTTCGGTCATAAATATGTCGATAGGTGGCAGACAAGCACACGGCCCACCTGATGGAAAACGGTCACCGTGGCCTATGGACGCATGCAACACCAAGAGAGTCACATTCGCGCTGCCAACCCTGCAAGCATTGTGAGTTTCTGTGCCGTCAGTGTAAAAGACAAAGCAGGACAAGCTTTTGGTCTTCCCACTGACAACACAAAAGCCCTCCAGTGAGCTCTGGCTACTCTACTCACCGCCGGGAACACAACACGAGGTTATTATAACCGTGGTATTGTGTAGGACGGAGGTACTTCCCCAGTCGGACTGCTCAATTGGACGGAAATACCGTCATGTCCTACCTCCTATAAATTAACTAAATAAATACTTACATCAGATAAGAACAGGAGGGGCGCCTGCTTCTCTGAGAGATGCAACTCAAGATGCTGCGGGAGAGTCATAAGATATTGTCCAATCTGTAACATATAAATAATAAATAAATGAATAAATAAAGAGCTCACTGGAGAATTAGTGCTGTCAATGGGATGACTAAAGACTTGTCCTGCTTTGTCCTCTACACTGACGGCACAGAAACTCTGTGCTCACAGGGTCTCTGGTGTTACACACGTCCATAGGCCACGGTAACCACTTTCCATCAGGTGGGCCGTGCGCTTGTCTGGCACCTAAGTGGTATAAAAAAAATATTCCACAACATTTTACACAACGCTATCTAGACCCATGGTAAGTATAGCTTAACTAGATTGTGTTATGGAATCTAGAATACGGATAAACATGCTTAAATAGGTACTTTTTTTTAAACACATATATACATATTATACATAGAAACACCCAGACCAATGCAAATACCCATATTCATGCATACAAATATTTACCATGGCACACACCAATGACTTTTCGAAGTTATGTGTGTATTTATCGCAGGTTTATAAGTGCCCGGTTAATGGCAATAGGCTCGCCACCTATTACATTGGGACCTAAACATAAACTGGCGAAATGTGAGTGCTAGCACCTCTGCCTACCCCTTCGCGGATATAGGCGTGAGTTTATGTTATGCTATGTCAAATATTTGCACTGAGCGGGGATGGAACCCGCGCCTCCCGCGTAGCGGTCGTGTTCACTACCGCCACAGGCCACGGAGGGATCGATGGGGAGATTTCATGGAGACATCGTAATATTCACAGCCTAGGGCGCTATGGGGCCGTTCAAGTATTATATAAGCAGATTCATTACAATAATTTAACCCCCCCCCTCCCCTCCCCTTGTCAGCAAAAGTAAGCAAAGGTCTTATCTCCCCCCCATGCTTACATAAACATTGTTACCTATATGCATATTTCTTTTCATGTTTGGTTTTTTAGCGTAATGTATTTTTTTTTATACCACTTAGTTGGGAGACAAGCACACGGCCCACCTGATGGAAAGTAGTTACCGTGGCTTATGGACGTCTGTAACACCAGAGGAGTCACAGTCGCGCTGCCAACCCTGTAAGTACAGAGTTTCTGTGCCGTCAGTAGAAGACAAAGCAGGACAAGCCTTTAGTCTTCCCACTGACAGCACAAATTCTCCAGTGAGCTCTGGCTACCCTACTCACCGCTGGGAACACAACACGAAGTTATTATAACCGCGGTATTCTGTAGGGCGGAGGTACTTCCCCAGTCGGACTGCTCAATCGGGCATGCTATATTATGCATCGGTCGGGCATGGGTAATGGCATGGTATATTATGCGTGAAGATGACCCCTCACCCCCATGTCATCAAAAATAAGCAATGCGAAGGCCCCCTCCCCCGTTTAGTGCTTACGTAATACCTGAACAGCCCCTTCTTAAAACCGTAGATGGTCCGGGGTCAGCCGGACTACGAAGGAAATGCCTTGTTGTGTAACCTTACACGCGCAGTAATTGAAACTCGACAAGGCGTGCGGTTTTAGTCGGTCCAAGTCTGACATATCCACCCATGATGGTCGAAGAGAATAGCAACCGTGGGGATATTTGCACGAAAAAATATATCCTTTTACATGGCTGTCAATCGTGACTACTGCTGGAGTGGCACAAGCAGGAGATTTCTTTAAACGCGTAGAAACCTCACAGGTACCCCCTAGAAGCCTCACCCTCACTGGAGCCAGTACGGATGGGTTATGTCGGACTAGGACCCACCGCACGGCTGTCCCAGACCATCATTGCCGGGGATGTGGGAACTTCTGTTCTGATCTGATCCCTCACTCCCCATTTGACCCAGGATCATCGAAGACGCCCTCGGATGTGGGATTACGGTGTCTCCATTGTTCCCCAGAATTTCCATCTTTCCCCAGTAGGGAGATGAAAACCGGAGGTAACGGCTAGTCTGCACACGTACCTCAGTGATATACTCCTGTGGCGAGAGGGCGAAGTCTGGTAGGTCAGTGGCTAAGGCGTCGTTGTTGCTCCATACGGACAGCTGGGGTATCTTATCTAGAACAAAACATTTGAACGGTGAAAAGTGGGTATAAAAGTAGCAGAATAAACCATCCCATTTCTTCCCATGGGTGTCATAGAAGGTGATTAAGGGATAGGGCTGTTCTCTATCCGATAGTCAACATATAACCCATGACAGTGCCTGCTAGATGGTAAAAAACTCAACCCTGTTACGTGTCCATCTAATCTGTGTGGTGATAGAGAAAGAAAACAAGTATCACCACCCCATCTCATGCGAAGGGTGTCGTAAGAGGCGACTAATGGAAAAACAAGCAGATGATATTACTGCGAGAGATGAATCTTTGTACCAACCCGTTTGGCCAGCGTGGAAACAGTGGGCCTAAGTTAAGAATGATAAATTTTAAAGCTTTTTTATAAAGAAAACTAGCTGACCCACCCCAGCTTCGCCCGGGGTATATTTTGTAGCCTCATATCCCTTTGAGCCCGTATGTTTTAGTCTTCAACATATGTATGAAAAATTGCCGGATTTGTTAACATTTATTATCAATGCTCCGCTCCCTTAAGTAGTAGCGTGATGATATATAGCCTAAAACCTTCCTCGATAAATGGACTACCCAACACTGAAAGAATCATTCAAATCGGACCAGTAGTTCCAGAGATTAGCGCGTTCAAACAAACAAACAAACAAACTCTGCAGCTTTATATTATTAGTATAGATTAACAACGGAAATTACTAATATTCCCTCCAACCATTCGAACTAAGCTATATTGCTTATGCTAGGTGGGTTTATCGGTAGTGTAAAGGTCAGGATACGAACCTGAGACCTCTGCATCGTACGGTCGACTCCTTAACCACTAAGTTACGACAGAAACCTATTAGTATGCCATCCATTCAAATCTATTAAGATAGGAAAAAGCGAAACGACTCAGACGGCACTTGAACCCGCACCAGCCCCTTACAGGGGGAATACTCTGACTATTGAGCTACCGAGCCATGCCTGGAGCATTCTAGGGCAGAGAATTGACTATAATTTCAAGTAATACCTAGTTGCAAGTCAACAGGATTCCTCAGCACAGCTCTAGCCAGAGTCCTGAGTTGGTCCTTAGTCCTCCGGAGTACCGCCGTGGAGGCCACGGGCTCCTCTCTGAAGGAGGACAGGCGGCTGCGGACTTCCGACTCCAGGAGAAGAGTTGGCAAGTCGTGGAGAGGATCTGGGTTAATAGTTTCTGAGAAAAGAGAACGTGGTATTAGTTGCATTTATTTGAAATTCAAATTTATTATATATTTTATTTATAACATAACATAAACTCACGCCTATATCTCCGAAGGACTAGGCAGAGGTGGTTGCACCCACATTTCACCAGTTTATGTTTAGATCCCAATGTAATAGGTGGCGAGCCTATTGCCATTAACCGGGCACTTATAAACCTGCGATAAATACACACATAACTTCGAAAAGCATCGAAAAGTCCTTGGTGTGCGCCATGGTCAAATCTGGGATCGCACCCGAGACCTCGTCTCAGCAGTCCATTACCCATACTACTAGGCTACATTTTTGCTTTGGCTTTGTAAAGTAAAAAATATTCTCAAAGACGTTACGAAAAATACAGTTTAAATTAGTACTACTAGTGACATAGCGGCGAATAGCAAAACCGAAACATCACAGTGTTACAGAAGTAAAAAATCTAAAGTTGAAAGAATCTTGACATTGACGGGTAACTTTAACTCGGTAATTGGATCAGTTTAGCTCTCAGCGCCATCTAGTGGTAAATAGAATAAGCATAAATGATACCACAGTAAAAAATACACTAAACTTGGAAGAATTTTGTCTTATAATAGGAAAAAAAAAAAAAAAAAAAAGCTGTATCGGATCTTGGCATTTGTTGGGGAAATTGAAAAATGGCTAATAAATGCAGTGCTTGTTGCGCAAATATATTAAATGGCATTTTTATGGAATGTTGTAACGTTAAGTGTAAGAAAAAATACGATACAAAATGCCTAAATATTAGACCAGACACTTTTAAGAGCTTTACGCTGGAGTACAAGAAAAAATGGATATGTCCTGATTGCGTGGCCGTGACACCTAAACCAAGAAAAGCTGACGATACACCAGTCAGCACTGAGAACAAAGCTGCAGCCTCGCCAAGTTACGTGAATCTTGTACGAGGTAGTCAAGCTAGTTTTTCACCTACAAGATCTGATTCAGTGGAATCTGTAATGTTAGATGAGCTCAGGGAATTAAGGTCTGATATGATAGCTCGCATGGATAGCCAAGCGAAAACAATTACAGATCTCAAACTGCAATTCTCGGAAACAAAGGCGGAACTAGGTCGATTGATCAGCATTATAAATTCACTGGAACAAAGGGTTGGCAGGAATCAGTCAGTTAATGGCCCAATACATGTGTCGGAAGATATGGCACGCGATACATCTGCTGCCACCCAGGCTATCGTTACTGGTGAAGCCGGAAGCCAAGGTGGCTCATCACATCTGCGACGGACTATCCCGGTGAATAGTTACGCGGTGATGGCAAGTAAAAAAGCGGAAACCGCAACTCCAAACAACAAAAAAGCTGATACCGTAACTGTTGACAAGGATAGTGAGAACTGGACAGAGGTAAAAAATAAAAAGAGAAAAACCCCTATTATTAGAGGGGGCAATGCTACAATTTCATCGTTAAAAGTAGTCGAGAGGAAGAAATACCTTCGTGTATGGAGGCTAGACAGAGCTACAACCGAAGACGATTTGAAAAACTATATTAGCTCAGCCCTAAATGTAGAAGGTGATACCAACATCTCTGTGATGAAGATAACACCAAAAACGGAGAGAGACTACGCGTCGTTCAAGGTTGGTGTTACAGAAAGGCTGTTTATGAAACTGAATGATGCAGCTGTGTGGCCACTGAACGTGGAGATTAGTGAGTGGGTGTGGTTTCGTCCCTCAACGAAATCATTTCAAAAATAAACCAAACAGTTACATTAACATATTGTATCAGAACGTGAAAGGCCTTCGAACTAAGACGGGACAGCTGTTGTCGCTGCTACAGTCATCAGCATCTGACTTATTCGCCTTCACGGAGACTGGTTTAAGTGTAGGTATTCATAATTCAGAAATTATACTACCAGGATATCAAATACTAAGATGTGACCGGGCTGATGGGCGAAAGCTGGGCGGTGTCTTTTTAGTGGCCACACAGCCATATGAGTTGCGTCGAGTGCCCACACCGGATGATATTGACATTGACCACCATGGGTTCGAATTGGTTTGTGCTACAGTATACATGCAGACGAAACTTTTACTTGTATGTTGTGTTGTTTATATACCGCCTGATGCTAATGAGGGAGAATATTTGGTAATGTTTAGTATATTGGAAAAACTCTGTTTGAAATATAGTGGCAATTTGGTGGTTTTTGGAGATTTCAATTTGTATTCGTGCAATATTAATGTTAATAATTATTACGAGTATTTCTTGGCCTACTGTGGATTCACTCAGTTTAATACGATACCTAACTGTAACAACAGGCAGTTAGATCTAGTGTTGAGCGCGCGCGCGGGCGTATCGGTGTGCGCGGCTGGCGAGGGCATGTCCCCCGTGGACCCGCACCACCCACCGCTCGCCATCAGCTATGCGTTCCGCGGTCGCCGAGCGGCCGAGCTCGGGCCCGAACCGATCTCGCCGTCGACCGCGTCGTCGAACTCAAACACTTACCTACCGAATGCAAATGCACAATGGAACTTTCACAAAGCAGACTATTTCAAACTATATGATATGATAGCTAACATAGACTACACTGATATGCTTTCTATGAAAGATCCTAATGAAATGTTAGACTCATTCTACAATAAAGTCTATGCCGTTTTCGACGCTTGTGTTCCATCTAAGTCACCTGTACTAAAAGATTCAGTTGATAATAATAAGTACATTTACCCTCCTTGGTATACTTCTGACATTATCAAAGACATAAAGTTGAAATACACGCTTTTTAAGAAATACAAAAAAAGTAATTTACGGAGTGACTACGACGCATTCTCACAATGTAGGGCGCGAGTGAAGGCGGAGACTTCTCGGGCACTCGAACAATACAGGGATCGCGTGCAAAGAAATCTAAAAAAGGATCCACGAGCATTCTGGAATTATATCCGATCGTTACGAGCAGATTCGGGTAAAGCCAAATTGATTTCGGATGGCCGAGTCTTGACGGATGATGAATGTGCGGGTGAGTTTGCTCGATTCTTTCACTCTGTCTACAGTAATAAACCGGCCGTGTTGGATGTGGCGACGGCGAGCGCGATGGCGACGCCGGGCACTTGGGCTCACTTAGCACAACTGAGCACCGCTGATGTTCAATGTGCTCTTGCCCGCTTGCTGCCGAAAAACTCTGTGGGACCTGACGGGATACCATCGTTTCTCTTCAGAGATTGTCGCAAGGTATTGGTGAGACCTTTGATGCACATTTTTAATACATGCATTGAAACTGCCACATTTCCCAATAACTGGAAACTCACAAGAGTAATACCAGTGCCAAAGGGCGGTGGAGGGACAACACCTAGTGACTACAGGCCAGTGGCGATTTTAAGCACTCCCGCCAAGGTGTTCGAGGCTGTCATTCACAGCTCCATGTACAAACAGGTGAGTGCCCAGCTGTCTGACGCACAGCACGGATTCCGTCCTGGGCGGGGGACAACGGGGAATTTACTGCATCTAATGACCCATCTGGTTCCTGCGGTGGATGATGGTTTTCAGGTAGACGTGGCATACCTTGATTTCCGGAAGGCTTTTGATACAGTAGATAACGACATACTTCTTCAGAAATTAGCGAATGTCGGCTGCACTCCTCGCACGCTGTCGTTCTTCGCGAGTTACCTACGGGACAGATGTCAGTACGTGGACTGTGGTGGTAATGTTTCGCACCCTTACTTCACGTGGTCGGGCATAAGTCAGGGCAGCAACCTGGGCCCGCTTCTTTTCATAATAATGATAAACGACTTGCCAAGTATAGTCAATGAATCAACGCCATTATTATTCGCTGACGATCTGAAATTGATACGTGAGATCAAAAATGAGGCAGATCATAACATACTGCAACGGGATATAGATAGGGTTGTTCAATGGAGCCATGACAACAATCTCTTTTTTAATACAGAGAAGTGCTCCATTCTCACATTTACTCGTGCTCGAACACCACCTCAATACCAGTACCTCATGGAAGGGATCCAGTTACAGCGCGTCACCGCTGTAAAAGATCTGGGTGTTCAGTTTGCGGCTGATCTCAACTTCCGAGAACACGTTACCAACATATGTAAAAAAGCTTATCGCAACTTAGGCTTTGTGTTGCGCCAGGCAAACCAGTTTGAAAACATTGGTGCGTTGAAAGCTCTGTTTGAGGCTCACGTGAGGAGCCATCTGGAGGGCAGCTCTGCTGTCTGGTCCCCACATGAGGAGAAGTATAAAGTCATGCTGGAGCGTATCCAGAACAAATTTATTAGGTTCCTGTACCTAAAGATGTATGGGGTTTACCCAGGATATCCGCTACTGTATCCTACTTTATTTGTTCTGGGTATGGTGGGTTACTCTAGCCTCGAGGTGAGGCGGGGGGTGACTTTGGCAACATATGTGGTCCAAGTCTTGAGGGGACTAATAGACAACCAAGAGGTACTGAAGGAGGCCCGACTGTGTGTCCCGGATGACTACAAGGGTCGGCGTAGGCGACCGCCACTATTCTCGATGCCGTGCGCGCGCACCAACCTCCTAAAGTTCGCGCCGCTGACGCGTGCTTTGCGCGTGCTCAATGCGGTATCACATAAGGTGGATTTGTTTTCGTGTTCGCGGAGTGAATTGACAGTGGTCTTGTCTATTGAGTTATGTAAATAATTAGTTAAGTATAGTTAAGCATTGTATTGTCTATGGAAGCCTTTTTTCTACCATTGTATATATCAATCCTGTAAGAATTTTGAAAATGAGGTATTTAAATGGAATCTTTAATCATTTGACATAACATATTGCCATGAATTTGACATTGAATATACAGCTTTGACATTATTGAATTATAATTTAACATTTGCAATAAAATTTATATTTTGACATTATTAACTGACATAATTATTTTTTGACATTATTTTTATTTAATTATAAATCTGACATAAATAATTGAATAATTGTTATTTCTGATGATATGACGTGTAATGAATTAAATGGAAATGATTATTATATGTACTGTTACTACTTTAATTATTTTTATATTTTTTAATTAATAATATTGTATACCTACTTAAGAACCATTATTAGTTTTGAAGCATGATATATTTTAAATCCAATTATTATTATTATGTTACTACTCTGTCGCATTGGGCAATACCTGTAAGGACACAGTATGTACGAATGAAAAAAATAAATAAATAAATTTTACAATAATAAAATGAACTGTAAAAGTTAAACTTTCTTATAACAAATAGTTTTAAAGATATTTGGTTTTAAAAATTCAATTTCTCGAGCCGCCCGAAAACGCTACATACAAAATCGTGGCACGCGCTGACGTCACAGCGTACTGGCGCGTAGTGAAAATGTATGGAGTGCAAGAGAATATCGCATTTATCTCAGTCTACGTTGCGTTTACACGTATACAGTGCATAATAAGATTGATTTGAAATTTAATAAGGAAATTTTACAGGAGGTAGGACACTACGGTACCGTCCGAATTGAGCAGTCCGACTGGGGAAGTCTGGTGGAGGCCTACAGAATACCACGGCTATAATAACCTCGTATTGTGTTCCCGGTGGTGAGTAGGGTAGCCAGAGCTCACTGGAGAGTTTTTGTGCTGTCACTGGGAAGACCAAAGGCTTGACCTGATTTTGTGTTCTGCACTGGAGGCACAAAATCTTTGTTCTTACAGGGTAGGCAGCACGTATGTAACTCCACTGGTGTTACACACGTTCATAGGTCACGGTAACCACTTTCCATCAGGTGGGCCGTGTGCTTGGCTGCCACCTAAGTTGTATTAAAAAAAAAGGAATCTTAAAAGTTGTAAATTATGCTTTATTTCAATTGTTTATATTTTGACCTATTTTAGTGATTAAAAATAATGAAAAGTCAAAGTTTCAGTTTAGTTAGGCAATATCTTAGTTTACTATGCATATTTTTTAATTAGCTGACCCACCCCAGCTTCGCCCGGGGTATATTTTGAAGCTTCATATCCCTTTGAGCCCTTATGTTTTAGTCTTCAAAATATGTATGAAAAATTGCCGGATTTGTTAACATTTATTATCAATGCTCCGCTCCCTTAAGTGGTAGCGTGATGATATATAGCCCAAAACCTTCCTCGATAATTGGACTACCCAACACTGAAAGAATCATTCAAATCGGACCAGTAGTTCCAGAGATTAGCGCGTTCAAACAAACAAACAAACAAACTATGCAGCTTTATAATATTATAGTATAGATAAAATACTAAGACATTTAGTAGTATTGGTAAGAATTAGATTACTCAAGAAACTACCCTATTCACTTTTTACAATGTTAATCAACTTCCTCTAAGCAGTATAAGCTAGTTCATACCTTCATCCTTCTGTCCGTTAGCTAGGGTATCCAGAACAGTAGTGACAGCAGACTCGAGGAGTAAGGACGCGGGAAATGTGGGGGACAGCACCCCGGTCGTTTGGCCAGCGGTCACCGCCGCTAGGAAGGTAGTCTCTATGCGACGGCTATGAGACGATATCAAGTTCGATAAGGTGGATGTGAAGTTCTGAAATACATTATAAGAAATTAAACGTAGGTGAGGGTAGGACACGACGGTCCTACCACCTCAGGCGTCTGAGGTCGTTCAACGACCTCTGACGCCCGAGTTGCCTGTGTACGCGGGCAGCTTGGCTTAGTGTTCTCCTAGCTAGGTTGCAGAGTGAACCTGTGATAAGGATCTCATGGTAGCCCCCCATGGTCACGTCAAAGACTTAGACTTTGGATCCAGGAGTCCGATCACCAGAAGTTCGATTCTGTTAAAGCAAAACCACTGTCTTACCACGGACACTGCTAAAAATCCATTATTAAAAACTAGCTGACCCACCCCAGCTTCGCCCGGGGTATATTTTAAAGCTTCATATCCCTTTGAGCCCGTATGTTTTAGTCTTCAAAATATGTATGAAAAATTGCCGGATTTGTTAACATTTATTATCAATGCTCCGCTCCCTTAAGTAGTAGCGTGATGATATATAGCCTAAAACCTTATACGATAAATGAACTACCCAACACTGAAAGAATCATTCGAATCGGACCAGTAGTTTCAGAGATTAGCGCGTTCAAACAAACAAACAAACAAACTCTGCAGCTTTATAATATTAGTCTAGATTAAAAGGCTTTTGCAAAGTGAATGAAAAAGTGTAATGAAACTCTTTTCATTTAATTTTGAACTTTCAGATTATAGAATATGGTCTAAAATTTAATGGCATTTTTTGCAGTATCTGTAGTATGAGTGGTTTAGCTTTAGTAGAATTGTGGGCCAGGTATATCGTCTTGAAGATTCCCGGTCAGTGCAAATATTTGTATTTTTTTTTATACCACTTAGGTGGTAGACAAGCGCACGGCCCACGTGATGGTAAGTAGTTACCGTGGCCTATGGACGTGTGTGACACCAGAGAAGCCACACTCGTGCTGCCGACCCTGTAAACACAGAGTTTCTGTGCCGTCAGTGTAGAGGACAATAAACCAGGACAAGCCTTTAGTCATCCCACTGACAGCACAAATTCTCCAGTGAGCTCTGGCTACCCTACTCACCGCTGGGAACACAACACGAAGTTATTATAACCGCGGTATTCAGTAGGGCGGAGGTACTTCCCCAGTCGGACTGCTCAATTGGGCGGAAATACCGCCGTGTCCTACCTCCTCCAACTCAATTGGACGGAAATACCGCCGTGTCCTACCGTCCGTGTAGTTAGAACCCTAAAATTCGATGACTCTAACTACAGAATTTCGATATCGCCAATTGATTTCGAAGGTCAGATAGCAGTCGCTTCACGGAAAATATCGAAGTTCAGCCGCATTACAGTTAGAAAGCCTTATGATATCTGTATTCACTCACCTCAACAGCCGGCATATAAACCGCATACATGGCATCTCCTGCTATCTTCCTGGCTTTGCCGTGAGCCGCTGATAACCAGCCTTCACAGCGCTCTGCGACCACCAATATCGCTCTAGACTGTTCTAGAAGATCATCCTATGGAAAGAAATGGGGTAGAAAATAAGGTATGTGTTAGAAGATACAGTGAATGAAATAAAAAAAAAAAAAAAAAAAAAAAGCCTTTTTTTTTACGTGCGCAAAATCCCCACGGATACCTCCCCAACGGAGCCGGTGGAGGAGGTTATGTCGGACTCGAACCGACTAAAACGCACGGCGCCTGTGAGTCATGGTTGGTTGCCAAAGGTGAGGTTAACAGGCATATCATTCACAACCAGGTCGACCCAGAGGCATCTCTCTCGATCTACCCATCCTCGGGTGTGGGGACCGCCAAGTCCCCAACTCGTCGCCGGAAACGGGGAGGCACGCGGAGTTATAAACCCAGATTTTATAGTAGTTTCGGATTAAAGATTTTGACACAGTTTTGATAGCATAATCGTATTGTTTTTTTTTTACATAATGTTTGGGAATAATGTACTTTCTTGAGCTTGTAGATAAATTGAAAGTGTGTCCATTATCTTTTTATCCGAAACGACTATAATATCACCCAGTAAATAATATTGGTTCCCGGCAGAGAAGAATTTGCAACACCCCATCTGTTCCCATGCGGTGTCGTACAAGGCGACTAACGGATAAGGCTGTTTAACATCAGACAGATATATACAGCTCAGACTCAGCCTCAGATGCTTGGCTCGAGTCAACAATAGTGTCCGGAAGACGGCGATAGACTCACCTCCTATTACGTGGGACCGAATCCAATGATTGGTGAAATGTGGGTGTTACCTCTGCCTAACCCTCCGGGAGCGGGAATCGACCCGCGCCACAGAGACCTTCGTAATATTAAAATAACCTTTTATCTGTCTGTCTGTTCGTTCCGGGTGACCTCTGAAGAGGCTGCGTCGATTTTGGTGGGAATTTACTACCGATAGCTGGTGTTATAAGGCGTAACTTAGGCTACTTTTATTTAACACTAGCAGCCCGTCCCGGCTTCGCACGGGGTAGACACCCCACTCCTGTATTTCAGTGCCCCCTCCACCCCGCCCGCCGAGATGCCCGGCGCGCTTTTCAGACTGCATCGCAAACAACGGCCACGGCGCTATGGCGGTTTTGTTTACTGTTTGATTTTTTTAATTCGTAATATCTTTTGAATGGAAAGTCCAATTTAAATAATTTAAAAACTATTTTATAGATAGTTAAATGGTCTTGACCATAAAATAATTTATTTGAATAAGGATTAATATAAACACATAAATAGCATGGTTTGAATTTGGTTAGCATTTTCATTAATGTTTAAAATGAAAAAAGTTGTTGTAGTGACATAACTACAATAGTTGGACATATGCTACCGCGGAGTTTTTTGTGGACATTATGATGTTCTTCAATATTGTAGTACATTATTTTGTTCTATCGCTAATAGTTTCGGCAGCGCATTCGACGAAAGACATTTTAAGACTCATTTTTCTACACCTTCAGTTACATTGTTCAAATTTTACCAAGGAACCCTAATTTTTTTCAAAATGAAATGTAGCCTATGTCAAATTGGAAGAATGTAGCATTCTATTGGTGAAAGAATTTTTTAAATCGGCCCAGTACTTTTTGAGCCTATTCATTACAAACATACAAAAATAGGTACAAATCTTTCCTCTTTATAATATTAGTGTAGATATATACACTCACGACACTACCTCCGGTGTAGGCAGAGATAAGTTAATTTAAGAAAAAAGAAGTATTAGGGTTCTGCGCAAAGATAATAAAACCCAGATCTAAAACCACGTAGATAAAGTAGCGAGTAAGACTAGTCCTTATATTCTAAATGTGAAGGTGTTTGTATGTTTGTTATTTCTTCACGGCTGAACAGATCGGGCTGGAGTTTGCTATAGGGATATTTTATAGTTTGAAATAACACATAAGCTATTTACCCCGAAAGTAGGTCTCCATGGGTTGTTCTAAGGAAGGTTTTTATAGTTTCCATGGGTCTCGGAAACGGGATCAATATCCCACACGGGGGTCGTGGGCAACAGTTATATATATATAGCGCTCTCTCGCTCACTCTCATTTCAAGCTTTTTCTTTCTCTTTCATTTCTACCCCAATACGCCACGTGTACCATGGGAGCATATTATATTATCTACTGACCTGTTTCAGCTGCGGATCCTGTAGATTACCGATCAGCAGCTGCGTCTGCATCTCTGTGTACTTGGGCAGTAGTTCCCTGAGAGGACCATACACTGCCCTTCCAAACTCTCGGAGAATCACCGGCTGAAGAGTTTCTACCAAGTATTAAAAATATTTTAAAATGCAAGGGATACGATATATGCCTAACATAGCTATATATATTATAACTCAATCCCTAACATAGATACTAACACATACACACTCACAACTCACACGCACATTCAAATACTCACACACACCTACTCACTTATTCGATCACACACTAACATGCCAATTCACACACACGCACACACACATATTTGAAACACAGGACGCCTAATTGAGTATTTGACTGACTAGTCAAATTAGTTGCTTTTTACTAAACGTCAAAACGGTAAGTTATAAGGAAACTTGTACGAAATAATTTATTGTGACGTCATTATATTCAATAGTGAAATAATTTACTATTATAGGTTGGGTAGATGATTGAAAATAAATAAAAACGATAAAATAAAAACCGACGCAAATTTTGCCACTCTTTTACCATGCATAATTTAATAAACCCAGTTAAAGATAAAATGAGCAGTCCGACTGGGGAAGTACCTCCGCCCTACAGAATACCACGGCTATAAAAACCTGGTGTTGTGTTCCCAGCGGTGAGTAGGGTAGCCAGAACTCACTGGAGAGTTTTTGTGCTGTCAGTGGGAAGACTAAAGGCTTATCCTGATTGTGTCTTCTGCACGGCACAGAAACTCTCCGTTCTTACAGGGTCGGCAGTACGGGTGTGACTCCTCAGGTGTTGTACACGTTCATAGGTCACGGTAACCACTTTCCATCAGGTGGACCGTATGCTTGTCTGCCACCTAAGATGTAAAAAAAAAAAATATTTTACCTACAGGAAAATAATTGTTTAGCTTCGGTGGGTACCTTTATTCTGTCGTGGCGCTTCAATAACACCCTGTATACACCCCACGAAGTCGTCTATATCTGTTCGTAGGTCTGTCAGCAGAATAATCCCTTCATCGGGACCCGAGCACAGCTTCAAATTAGCTGATACGACCTGAAAAAGAATACGCTGATTATTTTTTTATACCACTTAGTTGTCAGACAAGCACACGGCCCACCTGATGGAAAGTGGTTACCGTGGCCTATGGACGTTTGTAACACCAGAGGAGTCACAATCGCGCTGCCAACCCTGTAAGTGCAGAGTTTATGTGCCGTCAGTGTAGAAGACAAAGCAGGACAAGCCTATAGTCTTCCCACTGACAGCACAAATTCTCCAGTGAGCTCTGGCTACCCTACTCACCGCTGGGAACACAACACGAAGTTATTATAGCCGCGGTATTCTGTAGGGCGGAGGTACTTCCCCAGTCGGACTGCTCAATTGGGCGGAAATACCGCCGTGTCCTACCTTACCCTACCTCCTTGTGGTCTCCTTTCAAGGCGCGATTTCTTAAAATCTTTTGAAATTATCGTATTGTTATCAGTCTTGAGTGCAAACTCACGTGTTTCCTTCTTCCTACAGTCCCGGGTCCTTTAAGCGGCGCGTGGAAAACCATCTGATGAGGCCGCCAAGCTGAGTGCCACCATTGTAACATTACTTAGTGGTTGCGCCGATGTGGAAACTGTATTTTTTGACATGGAAACACACTCCTTTTAGATCCGTCTCCCCCTCCGCACTAACCATAGAGTAGGGCTAGCTGTAGCTTCCGTCCGCCATTGTGTGAGATGTGGACGGCCACTCCCGCTTTGAACTAGCCAGCGTAGGGACGGATCGCGAGCGCGTCTCTCAGAAATGAATAATATTTGTTGTATTTTAACCGCCTCATAGACCTTTACCGATCGGATGGTGCCTCTCGTGTGTTCCTCAAGGG
The DNA here is from genome assembly GCA_963662185.1 of Eilema griseolum. Classification (NCBI taxonomy): domain Eukaryota; kingdom Metazoa; phylum Arthropoda; class Insecta; order Lepidoptera; family Erebidae; genus Eilema; species Eilema griseolum. The sequence continues at coordinate 11,334,267 of OY759253.1, forward strand.
ATCTAGTGACGCTGACGGCAGCTCCTGAGCAAGGAAGAGAAGATCCGTGTACCGGCTGCGATGAAAAACACGTGGGTCGTGAAGGTTAGTGCATCCTCTCCTAATTTCTCGGGCTGCATTCACTGCCTGGATCGAATCCGCGGCAGCCCGGCCACCTGTCTTGTTTTGTGTGTAAAGTGTCAATAGAACAGTTATCTGCTTCTCCGCAATACAGTCCACTCGCACACGTTGGCCCATGCGCCACCATTTTTTTGGTCCTTCGAGCCGGATTCTTAGCCGTAGTTCGTATTTTGTTATTATTCTAATGGGAATGAGCGCACCGCACCTAAGTGCCTGGTTATTTTAGTAGAAAACCCCGCATCCAGACACTTAGGCTTAGAATTTGTTGTCCGTTCGCCGCTGGCTCGCATTGTACCTACCTAATACATAAATAGGTTAGGTATCATATCAACGCTTAATCGTAGTTCGCAATTTTCGCATCGCACCTAAGTGCCTGGTTATTTTAGTAGAAAGCCCCGCATCCAGACATTTAGGCTTAGATCTTAGGTATACTCAGACACCCTAGTGCATAGGCACAGTGTAATACCTAACGCATTTGGCTTTGTTTTGTTTTTTTCAATTACGTTGTTCTCGGCTCACGTCGTATTTGCCTAGTACCTGCGTGGGTAGACACGTGGCTGTGCCTACCTCGCTCGCATCTCATCCCAATTCATACGAAAGTATTTTAATTTGAATAGATATTACGCAATACTTAATCTCGGAAATAATAGTTGAATCTAGACAGCGACCATCGCGTAGGTACGACCTTGTTGCTATGCGCGTTTGTTCAAGCGTGCATTCACAGTTGTAAGCACCTACCTACCTACATAGTTAACGCTCGCGCCGCCTCGCTGCTCTGTACCGCTAGGATTAAGTCATTTCATATTTATTGTTTACCGCACTTTAGTTTGAGATTTAATTGTAAACATGTCCCCAAAGGTTGATAAGACCGGTAAGGTTCAATTGAAACTTTTATACGCTAAAAAAGAAATGATTTACTCTCGCGTACAATCGATTTATGATAGTGCACTTAAAACCTCTGATTTGGTCATCAGAGATTCGTTCTTGTGTTCTATAGAAAACTTAGATAGTCTACGCGCGGATTTCGAAACCTTAGTGCATGACATCAACGTTTTAGAGTTGAATTTGGATCCCGATTACTCAGTGAGTTATCAAGCCTTGTCGTCGTTTGACGATTTGTATTGTCGTATCAAGCGCGTCGCGAGGAGTTTGGAGAAGCCGTCTGACCGACCCAACCCCACTCGCGACCGACCTAAGTTGCCACCAATTCAAATACCCGAATTTGATGGTAACATTCGCAATTGGTGTCGATTTATAGATAGTTTTGAGAATACAATAGATAAGAACGATTCGTTGACAGATCACGAAAAATTGCATTATCTTGTTGAAAAATTGACTGGTAAAGCTATAACCGTTTGCGCTGGAATTACGTTTAGTGCCGGGAATTATAATTTAATTTTGAATACTTTGAAAGCTAAGTATGAGGATAAAAGATCGGTAGCTAACGCCTATTTGGATCAGATGTTTGATTTGAAATCTATTACGGCATGTAACGATCAAAACTTAGAGAAATTTCTAGACACTTTCGCGTCAGCTGTTCGCGCGGTAAAGAACCTAAAGATTGATGACCTCTGCGACTTCGTATTTTTGTATATAGGTTTAAGGAAATTAGATTCCGAAACCATTCGTTTGTTTGAGTCGGATCATCGCGGCAATAAAATTCCTAAGTTCGAAGACTTAGAAGGTTTTGTTCGCGAGCATATAAAAATATTACAACGCTCTTCATCGAAACATGAAGGCGCGAAGACAGTTGTTAGTCCCGCGCGCAAAATAGATGCGTCATCGAGGTCACTGAGGTCAACCCATACTTATGTTAATACCGCACCAGCACGTGTACAATCACCTGTTTGCTCTTTGTGTAGTACTCATCACTCGCAACTGTACAAGTGTCCTGGTTTCCTAAAATTGTCGCCTAGTGATCGTTATAAATTCGTTCGCGCTAATAATCTTTGTTTTAATTGTCTCGGTACTAAACACCGCGTGGGTTTATGTAATAGTGGAAATGGTTGTCGCAAATGTCAAGCGAGACACCACACTTTGCTTCATTTTGAAAATAGTAATGCCGCATCCAAGGTGAGCACAGTTGGTTCGTCGAGCGGTGACGCGCGGCAGCCTGCGCCGCAGCCGCAGCCCGAGCTCGCACGCGCTCCGGCCTGCCCGGGGACCGCTACGAATGACGTCACCTTGTGTTCGTTCTCCGCTAGTGCTGCCCTCACTACGGTTTGTCTTGCGACCGCTCGCGTGGTTATTGTTGATGCATTAGGTAAACCGCACATTGTTCGAGCGCTATTAGATGGCGCTTCGCAAAGTAATTTTATTACTCAAGATTGTTGTCAACGTCTTGGTTTCAATGTTGATAGGCGTTCAACCTACTCAGTGGTGACGGGTTTTGGAGGTTTACGGTCAGCTGTTCATGGCACAGTTAAAACGAGGTTTGGATCTCGTTTTAATAATAAAATTTGGTTTGACATGGATTCGTTCGTTACGGATAAAATAACTGAACAGTTGCCTACCGTCCCAGTTGACACGTCTCTATTAACGAAATTTAAAGACTTACCTTTAGCTGATGAGACTTACGCTGTTCCTGGAGTCGTCGATATATTGATCGGCGCTTCAATTCTCCCGCACCTCCAGTTATCACGTAAGGTTCAAGGGGGTCCGACGTACCCCGCTCCGCACGCCCTGGAAACAGTTCTGGGTTTTGTTATAATTGGTTCTGCACCCGCTTCTATGGATAGTTTTAGTCACTCGACTGCCTCGTTCTGTTGCACCGTCGAGCCGCCACTGGAGTCTACCATCCGCAAGTTTTGGGAGATTGAGGAGGTCAATGTCCCACCAATCCTAAGCCCTGATGACAAGATGGCTGAGGAGATTTATTGTCGCACGACTACTCGCGATGAGCAGGGTCGTTATGTTGTCGCGCTCCCTTTCAAGGGAGATATTTTTTCGCTCGGCGACTCCCGTGCATCCGCTGAAAGACGCTTTCTTTGTTTAGAACGAAAGATGCAGGCGTCTCCAAAGTTAAAGCAAGCCTATGATGAGGTTGTCAACGAATATTTAGATAAAGGTTACATCTCACCTGCGCCTGCGGACACTGACGAGACCCAGCCTTCGTACGTTATCCCGCACCACGGAGTTATTAGAGAAGATAAGCTTACTACTAAACTCCGCGTAGTTCTAGATGGCAGTGCTAAGACTAGCACTTCCGTGTCGCTTAATGACATTTTGTATTGTGGTCAAAATCTTCAAGGTAATTTATTTGACATAATTGTAAATTTTCGTTTATTCGCTGTGGCACTCTCTGCAGATATTCGACAAATGTTTTTGTGCCTTGAAGTGCGCGAACCCGATCGTAGGTTTCAACGATTTTTGTATAGATTTTCACCGCAAGAACCTTTAATGGTTTACGAGTTTAATCGTGTTTGCTTCGGGCTTAAATCTAGCCCTTTTCACGCACTTCGCACCGTCAAGCAGTTGGCCGCTGACGAGGGCGATGCATTTCCTAAAGCGAGAGCCACCATTGAGACTGGCTTATACATGGACGACTTCGTGTATAGTGTAGATAGCGAGGCCGAGGCTGTCGAGACGGCCGCTCAAGTTATAAGTCTCATGAAGGCGGGTCAATTTGATCTCGTGAAATGGACGAGCAACTCGCAAACAGCGTTAGAGTCGATTCCACCGTCGCACCGATTGTCTTCGGTTAAGGAGTTCGATGAAAGTGATACGCATAAGGTGCTTGGTTTAAGCTGGTCGCCCGCATCTGATACGTTTAGTTTGAAAAGTAGTTCGACCCCGCAAACTTGTACTAAACGCATTATCCTGTCGTGTGTGGCACGGATATGGGACGTAATGGGATTCGTAGCTCCTGTCGTTCTGTACGCCAAACTACTTATAAAAGAGCTTTGGCTTTCGAATTGTGATTGGGACGACACCGCGCCCGACAACATTGCTAAGTTGTGGGCTCGCTTTAGAAAAGAACTCTCTGTGCTTGACCAAGTACAAATTCCGCGTCATGTAGGTATATCGCAACATAGTGTTGTTACGGTAGTAGGCTTCGCGGACGCTAGTGAGAGGGCGTATGGAGGAGTAGTCTATTTTCATGTCTCGAATGTAGGTAAGGTTACAATTAGCCTTATAAGCGCGAAATCGAAGGTCTCTCCCCGTAAGGTCGTCTCTCTGGCACGCCTCGAGCTATGCGCTTTACTATTGTTGGTTAGATTGATCACCTCTATCGCCAATGCTTGTAGTAGTCGCATTAATATTAATAGAATTTTAGCTTTTTCGGACTCAACAGTCGCTTTGTGTTGGGCCCACTCTTCGCCCCATCGTTGGGACACCTTCGTCGCTAATAGAGTGGCAAAAATTCAATCGGAATTAGCGCCAAAAAATCTCTTTCACGTTGCTGGCACCGACAACCCAGCCGATTGTCTCTCTCGTGGACTGCTTCCTTCGCAAATATTAGATCACCCGTTATGGTTTAGTGGACCGTCCTGGATTCATGCCGCGTTAGATAAGTGGCCAGTTAGTCAATTCAATCCCACTACGGTTTCCGAACCACCCGAGGAAAAGAAGCACTCGCTTGTGGTGTCGGTCCCGCGTGAAGAGTCCCTGGTTTTGTTGTTGGCTAATCGCGTCTCGTCTTGGTCGAGACTGTTGCGTTGTGTTGTTTATGTAGGCCGATTTTTGAGAATTTTATCTACACGCGGTCATATAACCGCCGCTGATTTAGATAAGGCTGAATTGATCATACTTCGCGAATTGCAGAAGTGTTATTTCGCTTCTGAATTTAAAAATTTAGAATTTAACAAACCTTGTAGTCGTTCTTTCCGACACTTGAAACCATTTTTGGAAGATGGACTCATTCGAGTAGGTGGTCGTTTGAGAAATTCAGGTTTAGGATTTGAACAAAGGCACCCAGTAATTCTCCCGCGTAAGGACCACGTATTAGATTTGTTAGTAGATTATCATCACAAGGTGAATTGTCACGCTGGTCCCGATTTGTTAATGTCTATTTTGAGACAGAAATACTGGATAATTTCCGCTCGTAATTTGATTCGCGCTAGAGTACACAGATGTGTACCTTGTTTTAAACTCCGCCCGCGTTTTATCGCGCCTGAAATGGCCGATCATCGCTCTTGTCGTGTTGTTCAATCCGCAAAACCTTTCGTACACACCGGCACAGACTTTGCTGGGCCTTTCAAGGTCACCATTGCTCGTGGTCGTGGCATTCGCTCCACGAAAGCTTATGTTTGTTTGTTCATTTGTATGACAACTCGCGCGGTTCATATAGAGTTGACCGGTGATTTAAGTACGCCAAATTTTATGTCCGCTTTTAAACGTTTTTTGTCGCGTCGGGGTCCGGTTAAGCGCATGTATTCGGACAACGGTACAAACTATGTAGGGGCCCGACGTAGTATTTCGGAATTGCACACATTCTTACGGTCTAAGTACTACCAAAGTGAATTCGCTCACATCTTAGCCGAAAATCGCATTGAATGGTACTTTAACACGCCTGCAGCTAGTCATTTTGGTGGTAATTGGGAAGCGAATATTAAAGCCTTAAGTCGCATCTGTTTCGCGTCATAGGCGAACAGATTCTCTCGTTCGAGGAGTTGAGTACCGTACTCGCGCAAGTAGAGGCGGTGATGAACACGCGTCCGCTGTGTCGGACTCTATCTAGCGATCCGTCAGAGCCGTTAGCGCTGACGCCAGCTCACTTCTTAAATATGACTCCTTTAAAATATTTGCCCGCAATAGATGTTGATGACGATAGAATACACCTCCTAACTCGTCACGCTCTTTTAGATAAGATGGTCCAATCGTTTTGGAATCGTTGGAGAACCGATTATTTGCACACGCTGCAGTCACGTCAAAAATGGAATACTCCATCCAACCCAATTACTGTAGGTACGGTGGTAGTCCTTATGACTGAGAATGCGCCTCCTTTACATTGGCCTCTAGGAGTAGTAGAGGAAATTTTTCCCGATGCCCGCGGGATAACTCGTGTTGTACGGGTTAAAACTGCAACCGGATCGTATCTGCGCCCGGTTGTTCGCCTCTGCCCTCTGCCTAGCCAGCAGTAGGCACGAGTTCCAATCTATGTTTATATTTTAGTTGTTATTTCGCAAACCTAGATTTAGATTAGACATTAGTTTTGTTCCACATTTTTCGTTTCGAAGGTAACCCTTCAAGCCGGGGGGAATGGTTGCGCCGATGTGGAAACTGTATTTTTTGACATGGAAACACACTCCTTTTAGATCCGTCTCCCCCTCCGCACTAACCATAGAGTAGGGCTAGCTGTAGCTTCCGTCCGCCATTGTGTGAGATGTGGACGGCCACTCCCGCTTTGAACTAGCCAGCGTAGGGACGGATCGCGAGCGCGTCTCTCAGAAATGAATAATATTTGTTGTATTTTAACCGCCTCATAGACCTTTACCGATCGGATGGTGCCTCTCGTGTGTTCCTCAAGGGATCTAGTGACGCTGACGGCAGCTCCTGAGCAAGGAAGAGAAGATCCGTGTACCGGCTGCGATGAAAAACACGTGGGTCGTGAAGGTTAGTGCATCCTCTCCTAATTTCTCGGGCTGCATTCACTGCCTGGATCGAATCCGCGGCAGCCCGGCCACCTGTCTTGTTTTGTGTGTAAAGTGTCAATAGAACAGTTATCTGCTTCTCCGCAATACAGTCCACTCGCACACGTTGGCCCATGCGCCACCACTTAGTGTCTGTAATGGTGACCCTCTTTCCTGAGACTGCTGAGGCGTAGTGAAGTCAAGTTGTCATTTTCTTATCGATATCAAGTTTTGAAGTGTTTCATTATCAAATATATTCGATTAAGATTGAAGATTAAATCGGTTCAGGCAGGATTCGAACCCGCGATCTTTCTCTTACGGAACGCTCTGACCACTAAGCCACCGAACCTTTGTTACACCGATTATTCGTACAAACTATCGGAATCAATGTACGTTCGTACGAATGTCGGTATATGGCTCCCACTGTCGCCGTAAGACGGATATATGTTTAGAAGAATTTGGATGGTTTCGGGCAAAGGTTCGGTGGCTTTGTGGTCAGAGCATACATAAATGTGAAGCTAATAATAGTGTGTTAATAAAAGAAGTTTACCTTCGTGGGAGACGGTTCTAGAGACAGCAACAGGTCCGTGTACAGTCTCACAAGCTCCGCCAGTGGAGTCTCTGACTTCAGCACGTTGGTCAGCCAGTCCACCTGTCAATATATCAAACAATAACCATTAGCGATCCGCAGTCCACTGCTGGACATAGGTCTCCCCCAATGTTGGGAGGCTTTGGCCTACTGTTTCTGCGCTGGCCAGGCGGGTTGGTACAGGGTTTTATTTCGAGTTTTCCTTCTCTCGCAGTGATATCGTCTGCGTATTTTTCCGTTAGTCGCCTCTCACGACACCCTTCGGATGAGATTTCATCGCGCTTAATTTTCAATTTGCAATCACTCTTAAGTTATTCATTATAATAACGTAGTTCCAATAAATAATATAACAGTTAAAGTGTTTCCAGTCGTGTGCCAGGCGGGGGGCTATAGCACAGAGCTACTGACCTGTCGCGGCGCCTCGCCCGCCAGTAGGCGGCTGAGCGCGGGGACGGAGTGCGCCTCGTGTCGTCTCCAGGCGTGCGCGAGGCGCGAGGCGGCGGCGCGGCGCCAACAGCGGCTGGCCGACACGCCGCGGGACATTCCGGCGAATAAAGCCACATAACGGCCAGTGCGTTCTGTTGATAGAGGATGAACGACCATTATTTTCGTTGCGTATTCTTTTTGAAACTATTCTCACTATTATACCACAGACACTGCTAAAATATCCATTTAATTTTAGACCTTAAAGCAATATCGTTAAATTCCAACATTAATTATTGCAGAGAGAATGAAAAAGTATAATGAAACTCTTTTTATTTAATTTTGGACTTTAACCGTACATAAATAAAGTTTAAAATTTAATGTCATTATTTGCAGTGTCTGTGGTTATGACAGTGGTTTTGCTTTAGTAGAATCGATAGCCAGCACTACATGCTACACGCATCGTACATTTACGTCGCCACAGTCATTGCGCTACAATTCAGCTTGCTCTTTTTTTAATAACACTTAGGTGGAAGACAAGCACACGGCCCACCAGATGGAAAGTGGTTACCGTGGCCTATGGACGTGTGTAACTCCAGAGGAGTCACTCGCGCTGCCAACCCTGTAAGTACAGAGTTTCTGTGCCGTCAGTGTAGAAGACAAAACAGGACAAGCCTTTTTAAACAAATAAACTGGACTAGTTATTGAAGTACCTGCGTCTAACTAACTAATGGTTTTTCAAATGAGTTTTTAAACAGAAAAATATACCGCGTTTATAAATAAAAGATTTTAAAAAGACACATCAATATTGTTTACGTTTGGTTAAGTACCTATCCGAATAGAGTATGTGGCGTAGCGGCAGAACGTTCGACCGCTGCAGGAGGCGCGGGTTCGATTCCCGCTCAGTGCAAATATTTGTATGTATGAATAAGTATATTTGCATTGGTCTCGGTGTTTCTATGTATGATGTGTTACATACACATCATTTACAAAAAAAATGTTTCTAAGTATGTTTATCCGCATTCTAGATCCCATAACACAAGCTAGTTAAGCTATGCTTACCATCTAGACAGTGTTGTGTGGGATGTTGTGGAGTATTTATTTATAAATATGTTAATAAAATTTTACACCTATCCCATATGCATAGCATGCCTTTTGAGGGTTTCATAGCTCAAAAGGCCCTAATGCAATAGCTGACAGTATTGATTGAACTAAGAATATATTAAATCTTACCAGCATCCATCTGAGTGAGAGCCTCGATCAGAGGAGGACTGACGGCGGCCTCCAATCTATTATATAATGTCTCCAATTGCAATCTCTTTTTCTCATAATCTGGAGCGTCACTGAGTACCTAAAAAACCCAAATGTAATCCAATTACAAAATGTACGATTACAAAACCTGGTAGGTAATTTTATAGGCTGGTATCTTTTGCCCTACTCAGCCCCGTGGCTTCTGGCAGAGTAGAATTTGGACCACCCCATCTCTTCCGTGTGTCGTACTAGGCGACTAAGGGATAGGGCTGTTTAACATCAGACAGATATATACAGCCCAGACTCAGCCTCAGATGCATGGCTCGAGCCAACAATAGTGCCCGGAATACGGCAATAGGTTCACCCTCTATTCCGTGGGACCGAATATAATTACTGGTGAAATGTGGGTGTTAATTCTTTCAATTCGGTTTTATTTCAAGTTTTCCTTCTCTCGCAGTATCGTCTGCGTATTTTTCCGTTAGTCGCCTCTTCACACCCTTCGGATGAGATGGAGTGGTGATACTTGTATTCTTTCTCTGTTACCTCACGGCTGGGCTGATGGAGGGCTATGAGGATGATGGAGTTTATTTTATAGAGCAGAAAGCTGTTACTCACTTCAAGACTAGCAGTCATAGCGGCTACCTGGTCGCATAGTTCAGCCAGTTTGTCGCTCTGCAAACAAATTCAAAATAAGTGATATTTTTATTCAAATCAAATAATTGATATGCATAACACAGGTTACAGAAAGCTTGTAAAAGATACATTTTCATTAAATGTATAGGCCCGCTGTATTACAACCTCTTCAAGGTGTGCAAATATTTGGTATTGTCTATACATGCAACATTTCAATTACAGAGCATTCATAATATTTTATTGAGTTAATGTCAGAAATTGAATAATGTCAAAAGGAAATAAGGAGATTGTTATAATTATTATAGTAAATGTCGACTAGGTCCATTAAAATAATAATCACAATTAGTATATTATGTCACATGCTCATGTCAAAGAATTTAAATAATGTTTTGCATAACAACATATCATAAACTCGCGCGTATATCCCCGAAAGGGTAGGCAGAGGTGCTATCACCCACATTTCGCCAGTTTATGTTTAGGTCCCAATGTAATAGGTGGCGAGCCTATTGCCATTAACCGGGCACTTATAACCTGTGAAAATACACACATAACTTCGAAAAGCATCGAAAAGTCATTGGTGTGTGCCATGGTAAACCTGGGATCGAACTCGAGACCTCGTCTCAGCAGTTACCCATATCACTAGGCTACCGCGATATTTTTTTACATACTAAAAATCCCCACGTATCCCCCCCGCCGGAGCTGGTTGTCGAAAGTGAGGTTGGCAGGCATATCCCTCGTAGCCCGGCAGATTCAGGGCCATCTCTCTTGATCTAGCCTTCCTTGGATGTGGGGACCACTGAGTCCCCAACTCGTCCCCTGTCGCGAAGTGATCTTAGACTATATACAAACTGACACAGTAATGATTAAGCAACGCAGCGTAAAAAATAGGTCCTACTTTGGTAAAAGTTTTCCATATTTTGCGGCTTTATGATCGAGAGGTCTCGGGATCAAATCCTGGCCATACACTACCGACATGAACCCACTCCTAACACAAGGAATTTAGCTTAGCTGGAGGGGTAAGAGGGAATATGGCGGCATGCATATTTTCTATGGATAACGTTTGTAATCATAAACACCACTAACAAAAGCTTAAACAATAACTATTAACCCATGAATTTAATTATTTTTCGAGACCGATGTCACCATGTTGTAATAAAAGACATTTTGACCATAGACTGCTCTTCGTGTTGTCACATATCGTGTTATTTTTTACGTGCGAAAATCCCCACGGATTCCCCCCCGCCAGAGGTTCAGTCGGACTAGAACCGACTAAAACGCACGGTTCCTATGGGTCGTTTTTGGTTGCCGAATGTGAGGTTGGCAGGCATATCCCTCGCACCCCGTCCGACCCAGGGCTATCTCTCTCGATCTGGCCTTCCTCAGGACTGGGGATCACAGAGTGATGTCACTCTGTGGTCCCCACATATCTATACTAATATTATAAAGCTGCACAGTTTGTTTGTTTGTTTGAATGCGCTAATCTCTGGAACTACTGGTCCGATTTGAATGATTCTTTCAGTGTTGGGTAGTCCATTTATCGAAGAAGGCTTTAGGCTATATATCATCACGATACTACTTAAGGGAGCGGAGTGTTGATAATAAATGTTAACAAATCCGGCAATTTTTCATACATATTTTGAAGACTAAAACATACGGGCGCAAAGGGATATGAAGCTTTAAAATATACCCCGGGCGAAGCTGGGGTGGGTCAGCTAGTTCAATATATAGTCAAAGATTATGTTACAAGTAGAACTAAAATTTATTCACCACCGTAAATCTAGAGTAAATACACAAACACATACCTGTGTGGGTACTCCTGAATCCAGGATATCCTCAAGAGAACTAGCCAGGGCCGCCCATTTATCTGCTTCACGGAGTGCTGAGGCCGCAGTCTGAATTAAAAGTAATACAGTACATTATATCACATCCTAACTTTTAAGTAGGACTAGTACATAGCAAATGCAGAGAGGAGGCAGTCTAAGTAACTGTTCCTTGTGAGTCTCGATGACGTCAGGCTGACGACATCACATTTCAGACCTTAGTGTCAATTTAGATAGATTAAGCAGAAAATGCTCGAACAGTTTTTTAAATAGTAAATGAATTCCAGAGGTGTTTTCATTTATCTTAGCGTTAATCATCATCTTATAGTTTTTATGTGACAGGACACGGCGGTATTACCGCCCAATTGAGAAGTCCGACTGGGGAAGTACCTCCGCCCTACAGAATACCACGGTTATAATAACTTCTTGTTGTGTTCCCGGCGGTGAGTAGAGTAGCCAGAGCTCACAGGAGAGTTTTTGAGCTGTCAGTGGGATGACCAAAGGCTTGTCCTCTACACTGACGGCACAAAATCTTACAGGGTCGGCAGCACGGATGTGACTCCACTGGTGTTACACACGTTCATATGTCATGGTAACCACTTTCAATCAGGTGGGCCGTGTGCTTGTCTGCCACCTAAGTTGTATAAAAAAAAATCCTAATAGCATCCGAATCTTACGCCTCTGAGTCTGGGGTTCGCTTTCCCGGTCGAGCTGCGGCGTTGGTTAAGCTTCGATATTTTCCGTGAAGCAACTGCCATCTGATCTCCACAACCCAAAGGCGATATTGAAGAATTGTAATTAGACCAGCTGTTAGACTTTTTTAGGGCTCCAACTGCCCGTAGCGACTGCCATAGATGTTGGTATGGCAACCGGGACCCACGGCTTAACGTGCTCTCCAAGGCACGATCGGACCAATGCAAATACCCATATTCGTGCATACAATTATTTGCACTGAGAGGGGATCGAACCCATGACTCCTGCGTATCGGCCGCGTTCACCGCGCCACAGAGGTTGTTTCCATTAAATTACCCTAAAAGAAAATTTAATTGCAACTCCTCTTTGTATTTGCTCTGTGGGGACGATGATGAGAAACTCCATTAAATTGGATAGTGTTGTCTTGATTGGAAAGGATTTACCCTCTAAAATGACAGCGTCAGCTTCCACTCAACACAGCAGTAGGTCTGGTCATGATATTCCGATTCTTATCACTTGACAAGTGTGATAATATACATACATATATACATACATATAATCACGCCTTTATATCTCCAGAGGGTTAGGCTGAGGTGATAATATAATATAAGATAAATTATATTTTTGGTGAACTTCCTAGGAAAAGAAACAAGAAAGAAAGAAATAAAAAAGTTTCCCGGCGGTGTAGAGTACCTTCCCGTGGATGTCGTAGAAGGTGACTGAGGATAGGGCTGTTATCTATCCGACAGTAAACATACAACCCATGATAAAGTGCCCGCTTAACAGCAATAGACCCGCCCTTTATTACGTGGAGCTGAAAATCATAGTTGCTGAAATATAAGTGTCATTACACCTCTTCGAAAATATGTTATACTAACCTCCAATCGACTCTTGAGCGAGTCAATCCTCTGTAGACTCTCTATAGAATGTCCGGTCTGCTCTTCTACACTCTGAACCTTCTGCTCCAGCGACAAGAGCTTCTGATGAAGCAGGGTGCCTTCGAGTTGCAGGGATGACGCATCTTGCATTATACGAGGGATTGATGTGACGATCTAAAAAAATAGCAAATGAATTGAGAATATCCCTTTTGAAGTCGATTAAAAATGTGACAATGTATCCATGGAATTCTGTGTAAATATTGTCTGTCCAGTATCCAGGCTAGGTCGATGAATGACCTCCGCCCCCCATGAGCGCAGGCCTGGGGGTGACGGGTGGAGCCGCCTGTCACCCTGTCATCCTGATTTCTGGGAACGTGTTGGGGACTCTGCCACGCCCACCCACTCGCCACACCCGAGTAGAGGGCCAGATCGAGAGAGATGGCCCTGAGTCGGCCGGGGTGCGAGGGATATGCCTGTTAACCTTACCTTCGGCAACCAAAAACGACTCACAGGCGGCGTGCGTTTTGGTCGGTTCGAGTCCGACATAACCTCTCCCACCAGCTCCGGTAAGTGGGGATTTTTCGCAAGTAAAAAAAAAAGGTATTCAGGCTGACCGCGACTACAACGCTAATTATACAAAGGTTCCGGACGTCTCGCGATTATATCATGGAACTTTTGGATGCGTTGCAGCATACTTATATGTATAAGATACTAAAACCAAAACACACAGTACCGTTTAAAACTATCATAGTGATAGTGGTGTGTTGCCAGCCTTACCATCTTTACTAATATTATAAAGCTGCAGAGTTTGTTTGTTTGAACGCACTAATTTCTGGAACTACTGGTCCGATTTGAATGATTCTTTCAGTGTTGGGTAGTCCATTTATCGAGGAAGGTTTTAGGCTATATATCATCACGCTACTACTTAAGGGAGCGAAGCATTGATAATAAATGTTAACAAAGCCGGCAATTTTTCATACATATTTTGAAGACTAAAACATACGGGCTCAAAGGAATATGAAGCTTCAAAATATACCCCGGGCTAAGCTGGGGTGGGTCAACTAGTTCATAATAAAAGTAATGGTGGGTATTCGTACAAAAACTGTTCCCTGCATACTGTGGTGCTGGTGCTGCAACGCATCCGAAACGTCGGCAGAAAGAGTAAGTTCATGATTTATTCGCGAAAAGTTCCGAACTATTATCGCACATATTTAGTTCAGACCGCCGTTTTCAACAGCAACGGGCAGTTGGAGCCCTAAAACTACACAACGATATCGCCAATTGGTTGTGGATGGAAGTCAGAGATGGAATACGAAAATGTCGAAGTTCAGCCAGACGCCGAGTTGGGAAAAGGTATGGGGGATTCAAGTATTACGTAAGCACTAAAGGTGGAGGGGGGGGGGGGGGGGTCATTGCATGGCTTATTTTTAATGACATGGGGGTAGGGGAGTCTAGATAATGATTACGTAAGCAGTATTTATTTACTTTTTCACACATAATATAAGCATGCATTACCCATATATTACCCTAAATAAACAAACATGAAAGAAATATCCATTAAGGTACCAATAGTTACATAAGCATTGGGGGAGGGGGGTTAAATTATTGTAATAAATCTGCTTATGTAATACTTGAACAGACCCTAAGGATGTGATTGTGCATCCAATAGCTAGTTTTTACCTGTGTGGTTGTCTCATCTAGTGAATTTGTAAGCTGTTTCATATATATCTGTAATCTTGAGACTGTGTTGGCTACAAATATCTGAAACAATTAAAGTGTACGAGTGTGAATTAATAATCTATAACATAACATAACATTAACTCACGCCTATATCCCCGAAGGGGTAGGCAGAGGCGCTAGCACCCACATTTCGCCAGTTTATGTTTAGGTCCCAATGTAATAGGTGGCGAGCCTATTGCCATTAACCGGGCACTTATAAACCTGCGATAAATACACACATAACTTCGAAAAGCATCGAAAAGTCATTGGTGTGTGCCATGGTAAACCTGGGATCGAACCCGAGACCTCGTCTCAGCAGTCCATTACCCATACCACTAGGCAATCGTGGTAATAATCTATACTGACATACTAATTAAATGCACTACATTGCAAAACCTTATTATTATTCCCAAGAGTAATGCTGACAGACAAATAAAAAACTCGCGCACTGACGGCTCTGTAACTTAAGCTATCAATCAATTAATCAACTAGCCCATCGCAGTCCACTGCTGGACTAGGCCTCTCCCAATGTTGGGAGGCTTTGGCCTACTGTCTCCACGCTGGCCAGACGGGTTGGTACAGGGTTTTATTTCGAGTTTTCCCTTCTCTCGCAGTGATATGGTTTGCGTATGTTTGTTGTTGACAATCGCATATTTACTCTCCACCTTGAGGTTGGCAGAATCATCGGTATCTATATAACCGATGCAAGGAGCCATTTAAATAAAATAATAAGAAGAAGTTCTGCTGCATCTTAGACTGGGTCATTATTTACATACATTTTAAATGTGTACATCGGCGTGAAATAAATAAGAGTATTTTTTTTTTATACCACTTAGTTGGCAGACAAGCACACGGCCCACCTGATGGAAAGTGGTTACCATGGCCTATGGACGCTTGTAACACCAGAGGAGTCACAGTCGCGCTGCCAACCCTGTAAGTAGAGTTTCTGTGCCGTCAGTGAAGAAGACAAAGCAGGACAAGGCTTTTGTCTTCCCACTGACAGCACAAAGCTACCCTCTACCCTCCCTAGCTCTGGCTACCCTCTGGCTAGTTATTACAGCCGCGGTATTCTGTAGAGCGGAGGTACTTCCCCAGTCGGACTGCTCAATTGGGCGGAAATACTGCAGTGTCCTACCTCCTAGTAAATAAACATTTTTTTGTAATGTACACTACACATCCCCCTTCATTACTCTATGCTTCTCTGCTACTCAATGGTTTACTGGGAGAGAACTCATTTTGAGTTAAGCTCGCCTTTATACATTTTCTTTGAAATGTTTTAATTTATGATCTCTGTACTGTGTGTGTTCAATGAAGAATTTGTTTGTTCTCCAATGGCTCAATATTGTAATACTGGTGGTCTGTATAACAATGATTATTATTATTTATTTTTTTTTAATCTGGTTTTTGGGGGTTTTTATCTAAATAGATATGTCAACCCCATCGTACCCTGTACCAGTAACACATTCTTTGTTGTTTCCTTCCAATTGTTTCCAGTTCTACTCTAGTCTAACCTCACTGTTGGGAACTGTTGGCAGATGTGACCAAATGACATAGCCTTCTGGCCTTGTCAGAGGTTGGCTCGGAGAGCACAGACTGAACAATGATTATAATATCTATGAATACTGGATGTACAGAGATATTGTCGCGTCTACGGAACTTATATAAAATAAAAAGTATGATATATTAAAGCCCGTAACGTGCGGATGTCGTGGCTTGTGACAGCTGACTGGTGTGGGCCGTACGTCGTTGTAGGCACTGGCGCATGCGGCTGCCGATGCGCCCCACACCCTGCTATCCTCGTCGCCGCCGTGGTATAACTCAGTTGAGTAGGTACATGGTTCAACAGAATTAAATAAAATAAACAATAATAACTAACCTCTTTCTCTTGGCTGCTGCTAGATCTCCAAGCTTTATTAATCCATTGTTTAGGGTCAAAGCTATCTTCGGCAAAAGTCTTCAAATCCTAAACAGAAAAAAATGTTTTGAACTATCAAAATGATCACCATGACAGTTGTTACAGGTAGTTTTTTTTTTTATACCACTTCGTTGGCAGACACGCACACGGCCCACCTGATGGGAAGCGGTTACCGTGGCCTATGGAGGTATGCAACACCAGGAGTGTCACACTCGCGCTGCCGAACATGAAGAAACCTTCTGATGCCCCTCTTGAAGAACCCCATATTGTAGGCGCTTGGGAAAACCGCAGCTAGAGCCCTAAAAAGGCCAATAACTGGTCTAACTGCAATTTTTAGATATCACATTTGGGTAATGGAGGTCAGATGGCTGTTGTTTCACAAGCTCAGCCAAATCTGCAGTTAGACTGGTACCCAGACCCACAAGCGAACCCCAGACTCTGAAGCTTCGGATGCAACTGGGATTAAGAATGATCATCCCGGTGCTTAAGGCATGTAAAGTTATATCATAGAGCCTGGGGTCTGCTCTTCTACTCCTAATATGACATATCTTGGCTTATACTGTTTTTCTGTTTAGCTTATAATTCAATAGAGTAAACTAAATACAATAAACTAGTTTCATCATATCTGTACCTATCTATTGTAAATTTAATTCTATTATTATAATAATACTAAAAAAAATAAACTAAAAGCTTTCCCAGAAGACTGGCAGCATTGCCATGTTGTATGGTAATGTTTATTCTCTGACCTAAAAACCATACTAACTACCATAAAAACCAAAAACATAATTCTCTGACCATACGCTTTGCTATCTATTGGCACAAATTGATAATCTCCAATAAAGTTGAATTTGAATTTGAACTGCCGTCTGACTCTTCTAACAAAAGTGGAGAGCCTGAGACAGCTTCGTCTGACAATCAGGAGCGGCTTAAGCCTTAAAGATCTTGGTGAGCTTCCATTCAGTCTTTTTTGCTGTTGTTTTGAACAATATTAAGCCGGATATCAAACCGGCTGAAATTATAAAATATATTCTATGAGGGGTATTGAATCTGTTGAATAATAACAAAATAGTGTACCATTATTATCGCTTTTATTCCTGTAAATATTCCTAAACTTTGTTAAATCAATAAATAAATCACTCTAGAAATTGGATTGACGTGACGTATAATAATATTATCGTGAAGACGTCAATACCATAATGTCAAAAAAAGAAAATGTCTAAATAGTTAGTAATGTCACTTCACTCCTAGTTCAGAAATTGGGTAATTTATATCACTTCAATACATTTTTATTTAAATAATATACACGGGATTTATCTTAATTAAAATAAACGAACAATACAGAATATACCTATACAAACCTGCAAGTGCAGGTTTCAAAGAATTCTTCCCAATCGACGTGAACCGGGAGGGTGAGGGCATTGCCACGTTAAATGGCAATATTGGGTATTTAAGTTCCGAATTACGAATTTTATTATTTTTATTTTAGAATAGATATATAAATCCTAGTAGGTACCCCAAAGAAGAAAATAGTGAAATACTTTTACTTTAATAATATCACTTTTACTTGACCAAATAAGTAGGTACTATCATTTCTATTTTCAACGGCGGCGTCCCGATATAATGATTTTAAGTAATGGGTCGCTCGGCAGCTTAGTTGGAAAAAAAATACTTAATACCTACATATTCCAATGCTGCTGAGTGTGCCCGTTTACTGGCGGTTGGAGTGTGGGAATCGGGTCTTACAAGCTCTTAGATGAGTAGAACTCTGGTGTGGGACGCCACATGCGTTGATACCATTGCTCCTACCTATAAAACTTAGAGGCTCTCTTCTGCAGAGGCTCTCAAGCGGTGCAAAAATTCCAATCTCATCGGAGATTATGAATTTGTGCCGTTTGGAGTCGAGACTTTGGGGTCATAGGGTCCAAGCGCTCGCAATCTCTGCCGTGAGATTGCGAAGCGTATGGTCGACGCTTCTCGTGACCAGAAGGCTGGCCTTTATTTATGTCAGAGAATAACCATTGCCATACAACGTGGCAAGGCTACCAGTCTTCTGAGAACTCTACCATAAGAGTCATGCGATGCCGAAGAATTACACGACGCATTTGTATTGTTCTTAGCCTATAAGTTGTATAATAGTTGTATTAGTTTTATTGTATTTAATATCGTCCGCATAGCCTACAGTGAAGAGGTTATTTGCGTTTAGATCCGTTACATGCTCGTCCACCACCAGGCTCCATAACAGGGTAGAGAGTACTCCTCCTTGTGGACATCCTCTGCTTACGATACCTCGCGTGGTGGAGTTGACTGTAAGTTGCACCGCCCTCTGTTTAAGCATATTGTCGATACATTCGACAAGCGTTGAAGGCACGTCATGGTCGAGAAGTGATCTGTTGATGCTGTTAAAACTGGTTTTGTCAAAAGCACCTTCAATGTCAATAAATGCGCCAAGAGTAGGTTGTTTTGATTTTAGTGCTCCACCGATTCGGGACACCACATGGTGAAGTGCCGATTCTGTGGATTTGCCTTCGCTGTAGGCATGTTAATTAGGGTGTAAAGGTTTGAGTGTTAGTATCTGACTTCTAATCACTCTATCGCCTAATCGTTCGAGTAGAAGAGAGAGTAGAGAGTTCGAGTAGAAATGAGGTCAGGCTGATGGGTCTAAATGACTTTGCCTGAGTGTAGTCACTTCTACCTGGTTTGGGGATGAATATTATTTTTACCTCCCGCCATTTCAAGGGTAGGTATATAGCGGTGTGCGAGACAACCTTGTAGTAGTTTAACAAGGTAGTCTGCCATGATGGGGCCGCTCCATTTTAGGAGTCCTGGAAATATACCATCCAAGCCTGCTGCCTTGAAAGGTAGGAAGGTGTTGATTGCCCATAACAGTTTTTCTTTGTTAATGGTTTCTCGAGCAACCTCCCAGTCTTGGTGACTGGTTGGTTGTTCATTATACAGATGTACCTCCTAAAAATAACCGTTAATACACTGAAATCCTCCTTTTGTTAAAACTATTACAGATACGAGTATTTGAGTGAAATGAAATGAAATAAAATTTATTTACGGAAAACAAGCATTGTTACAATATTTTTTCTTCTGCCAAACTGTATAACAGTTTGTTGGCAGATGAAGCTAACTGATTTATTCACTAAATTTTCCATTATTTATTTACCAAAACTAGATACATTATATAAATTAAATATAAAAATTAGACACATTATCATATGTATTATTATTATTATGCTTATTCATATGCCTGAATAAAACAGCGTATTACATTATTGTTAATATTTATAATAAAATTTATCCTGGATTAATTTATAAGTATCGTCTTTGTCAGCCTCAGAAGTGCTGCCATCAGTATAAATACTGAGGGCAACACTTACAACAAAAGAAGTAAAAAAAAAAAATTACACATCACCTCGCAACTACGTACAAAAAAAACGTTCTATGAAACGGCGGAGAATTTTAATGTCGACTATATTTGTCTCACTCAACTTCCTATTCTGTCTCGCTCGTTCCTTAATTAAATGTCATCTGTCTGACATGTATCTGTCACTTTGTATTTTGAATATCTAATCGTTATTTTCAATGTTTTTCTTTAAATGTTATTAGTGAAATAATTGTGATAATAACTGAATTTTATTATAAATTCCTTAAGGACGTTCTCTAGGAAAGACTGTTTTATACATTGTTTATTAAAATGAAGTATAGAAAGTGTGAAATATGTGGTTTAAAATCTGGAAGAAAGGACGGCAAAAAACGGTTTTTCATGGCCAGATTTCCTATGGATGAGCTTCGGTGAGTAGTATGTTATTCAAATTATCAATGTTTTGTAGATTTTATGGGATAAAAAGAATGAAAATTATAATTGTAAACAATAACCTGTAGGAAAATAGTGTGGTAGAAGTATTTTCATAATTGTATATCGATGTTTTATTTTTAGGTGTAAGGAATGGGTGAAGAGAACAGGCAACGAGGATCTTGCTTATATACCCATAGAGAAACTCCATGAGCTAAAATTTGTTTACGGAAAACATTTTACTAACAAATAAAATATTTTACAATAATGTTTTTCAATAAATAAATAATTTTATGAACTTATCATTTTAAAAGCCCAAATAAGCCTATATTCTGTTTTTGTAATGAAATGTACTGCCTCCGCGAATTTAATCGCTTATTCATTTTCAACATATAACTTGTATGACGCAGTACTTTAGTTCAAAAATGGAGTATAGCGTCTGTGAAAATATAAAATTATATTATAAAAATCAGAGACCACTATTTATCGATATCGGCAAATTTAGTCGATATCGATAAATCAAATAATATTAAGGGCACATCTCTATTTTTCCCTTATGTTGGCAACTCTGTACCTATGTGTTACAGTTGTTAGGTTGGCTACGTTCAGTTAGCCCTGATTTGACATTTCGTAAGATTATTTTGCACTATGGAAGTCCCGTCTCTTCTTACGTAGTATTGTATTCTCTTTGCACATCACAACAGTTGGTTGGTAGTATTGTATTCTCTTTGAAGTGGTTGTGTTACGTAGTATATTACTCACTCTATGCAGTTGTGTAAAATTTAAAAAAAATCGTGTTCTTTTTCCAAGTGAAAGAATTTAATATCCGTTGTCGTGCTGGCTCATGGCAAAACCAAAAAGCGAATTTAGTATAACGATTTAAGAGCTTAATAATAACCTAATATTGTGTATAGATACTAAAGATAGTGACAGTTATTGTTATTGACATGCGAATTGATAATATTCTTTAGGGAGGGAGTATGGTTAGTATTTTTTCTTCTTACACTTTCTAAAGCGACATTATACATTATTTTCTTGATAACATGGTTATATACGGCTATGTATATCAAATAATCGAGTAAATAATTACACTATACTACAACACAAAATTGTGTGTAGGTACTTATATTCTTTCGTGCTGCGCGATGTTTTGCTGTGCGCGAACGGTTTTCTATGTAAGTAGATCGTCGAGGAAACACTTAAATCACTTGTTGAGTTTTATCCATGCTTACAGCATCTTATTCCTGAATTTGAGCCCGTGAGTTGTGCCAAGTGAAAAGAAAATCATTTCCCGCGTTTTAGAACGTGATAACCATGCTTCGTAGCAAACTTAACAATTTTCAAACACGTATACTTAACGTTACATATTAATGGCGTACATTGGGAGGGGCCTATGCTTACTAGACTGATTAATTATTGTAATTAGGTCGAAAGTATCATCAAAACAGCCTCACGAAAACTCCTGAACAAAAGTCCTGAACAGAGTGAGACGATTTTTCACGCCGGAGCAGCGGTGTCTTCTATACAAGACACACATTCGCTCCTGTGTGGAATACTGCTCGCATCTCTGGGATGGTTCAGCAAGGTACTTACTAGATGCTCTCGACAGGTTGCAGCGACGTGCGGTCTGCATCATTGGGAATCCCGAGGTCACGAACACCCTAGAAACTTTACAGATGAGTAGAGATGTTGCGTCCATGGCTGTATTTTACCGTCTGTACCATGGGGAGTGTTCTTATGAGCTCTTCCAATTAGTCCCACCCTCCCCTTTCCTACACAGGACAACATGTGCAGGTCTTAGATGTCATCCGCACACGGTGCAGAACATCCGATCAAGAACCAAGCAGTTTGGTAACCCTTTCCTCTGTCGCACCATTAAGGCCTGGAATTCATTACCAGCTCACGTGTTTCCTTCTTCCTACAGTCCCGGGTCCTTTAAGCGGGGCGTGAAAAAGCATATGATGAGGCCGTCAAGCTGAGTGTCACCATTGTCACACGGTATGTGTAAGTAATGGTGACCCTCTTTTCTGGAACTTTGCCTTCAGCTTACCATCAGGCAAGGCGAAGTCTAATTGACATGTCCTATATAAAAAAAAAGAATGTTTTATTACAGTATCACATTAAACAAACAGTTCATATTCAAGCTTTCTTGTCATTATATAATATAATGACTAAAAAAAAACAAGATTATAAAATCTTGTTTTTTTTTAATCTATGCTCACCACTAATTTTTAACCATGCTTATTACAAAATTCAAGTCATTTGAAACTTGTTGTAATTACTGCTGAGACGAGGTCTCGGGTTCGATCCCAGGTTTCACCATGGCACACACCAATGACTTTTCGATGCTTTTCGAAGTTATGTGTGTATTTATCGCAGGTTTATAAGTGCCCGGTTAATGGCAATAGGCTCGCCACCTATTACATTGGGACCTGAACATAAACTGGCGAAATGTGGGTGCTAGCACCTCTGCCTACCCCTTCGGGGATATAGGCGTGAGTTTATGTTATGTATATGCCATCATTTAGTTCAATTATGTCATTAATTATTGAAGTTTATAGCTTTATTCTCAGTCATTCAGTCTTACTGTGTCATTAATATAAAAAAAAGGTTCATCCCAAAATGGTTGTTCTAATTTTAAATATGTACTCAAGACATTCTCATGTAGTTTAATTGGTCAGAGAATTCTCCCTGTAAGTGACTGTTGGTCAGAGAATTCTCCCTGTAAGTGACTGTTGGTTAGAGCATTCTCCCAGTAAGTGACTGTTGGTCAGAGCATTATTATTATTATTATTGTTTGATACACTTGCAGCTAAAAGCTGATGCGTGTATATCACTGCACTTGTGTTTAACATTCCAAATGTTTGTCCAGTCTATTTTTAAAAATGTTTATGCTAGGAGCACTTATTATTGTTTCTGGCAGGGAGTTCCACAATTGCACCACCCGGTTTGGCAAAAAGTGATATCTAGGGTTGCTGGCACACTGAGGTTTACTGATTTTCATTGAGTGGCCTCTTAAGTGTCTGTTTGTGTTCTTGATATACATGTTCTCGATGTTTGTCACATTGTAATGCCCATTAAGAATCTTGTATGTCTCAATGAGGTCTCCTCTCCTCCTTCTCTGCTCCAGTGTGGTTAAGTTCAGATCCAGGAGGCGTTCTTCATATGACATATTTTTCAGGCCAGTGACCATTTTGGTTGCTCTCCTTTGTACCCCTTCTAACAATAGAATATCCTTTTTAAAATATGGGCTCCAAATTTGGAAGGCATATTCCAACAAAGGTCGTATGTAGGTTTTGTACATGTTGAGAAACAATTCTTTGGTTATGACATAAAATGCTTTACGAATCATGTACAACATGGAGTTGACCTTTTTGGTTATCCCTGCAATGTGCTCATCCCACTTAAGATTATGTCTTATAGTGACTCCAAGGTCTCTTTGGGAGTTTACTGCTTGTAGTGGCACAGATTCAAGTGTGTATTTGTGTTTAGGATTATTGTTACCTATATGCAAAACAGTGCACTTGCTCTTATTGAGCGAGATCAGCCATTTCTTTGTCCATTGTACTATTCGATCCAGGTCTTGCTGTATAATGTTATGAGAGACTAATGGGTTCCCCATAATTTTGGTGTCATCTGCGAATATTGACAAGTTTGAGTGAATGGCAAGTTTTAGGTCCGTTATGTATAAAACAAACAGGATTGGTCCTAGTACTGAGCCTTGGGGCACACCACTGTGTACATCATGAGCATCAGAGAGTATTCCACCCAGCCTTACTTTGAATTTTCTGTTGGTTAAGAAATCCTTTATCCATTGAAGAAGTTGTCCGCGTATTCCAAAGTGTTCCAGTTTAGTTACAAGCCGTTTAACAGGTACCCGATCGAATGCTTTTTCATAGTCCAAATAGATGACATCTGTGGGTTGATGACTATTCCAGTGGCTTGTCCATATGTCCATACATATAAGGAGATTCGAGACTGTAGATCTTCCAGGTACAAAACCATGCTGTTCATCGATGATAATATTTTCTGCATTGATAAAAGCTCTCAGTTCACTTGCTATGATTTTCTCCATGGCTCTGCAGACAATGCTTGTGAGACTGATAGGTCGATAATTGACAGCTAGATGCTTATCGCCTTTTTTATATATAGGAGTTACAAAGGCTTCCTTCCACTCTTGAGGCAGCTTTCCGGCTCCTAGCGACAGGTTCATGATGTTGGTAAGTTGGTGAGAGAGAACACTGCTGCATTGATTTAGTAATATTGAAGGCAAAGCATCTGGTCCCATTGAGGTAGAATCACTAAATGTTTTCAATGCTTTAGTTACTTTCTCTGGCGTAAATATCAATGACTGTATAGAATTTTCAACTCGAGGAAGTTGTATCTCCGGCATATGTATGTCCGGTTCCATAACAAATGATTTTTCAAATTGCCTGGCAAACAAGTTGGCTACCTTTTTCTGATCACTTGTAATGCTCCCATTCTCATCCTTCAGTGATGGTGGTATAGATACCGTTGAAGACAGTTGATGACGCATGTAGGAATAGAATGATTTGGGTCCACAATTGACAATTCCTCTTTCAAATTCCATTCTTTGATGTCTAACTTTGTTTATTAGTTGATTGTTTGCTTTTCTATATATTCTGTATGACTCATCTGATCCGTTTACGATATACTGCCTCCATAATTTCTTTTTATGTTTTGCTAAGACTAATATGTGGCGGTTGATCCATGGCTTGTCGATATTGTGATTCTTATTTACTCTTTTGAGTGGTACTTGAGTTTCGATAACATTGTGTGTTACTCTTACAAAGTTTGTCCAAGCAGCCTCAATATCAGCAATGTTGGTATCTATAAAATTTTGTTGGGCTAGGATTTGGGTTATTTTGTCATAATTAGCTTTAAAGTAGTCCCTACGTGGTTTTTTTATTTTTATTTAAGCCCTTTACACCTATACATAATATAAAACTTATAAACTTATTTGTTAGTTATATTAGAATCTATCCTTATTAGTAAGTTAGTTGTATTAGTTTCTTTTTATTGCATAGTCCCTTTTCGGGTATAGGCCTCCTCCAGCTCCTTCCACCTCTTCTTGTCTTTTGCAGTTTCTAGCCAATGTTTGCCTGCTATTTCCTTAATATCGTTATCCCACCTCATTTTTGGTCTTCCAACTTTTCTTTTTCCTCTGGGGCCTTTCCATTTTGTGGTTTCGCTTGTCCATCTTCTGTCCGTATATCTAGCTAGGTGCCCCGCCCATCTCCATTTCTTCTGGAGTGCGTGCTCGAGAGCGTCCGTCAGCTTCGTTTTTTCTCTTATATCCACATTTCTGACCTTTTGGATCCTTCTTAGTTTTAAAATACTTCTTTCCATAGCATGTTGGCATGAGTTTATTTTATTTGCTATTCTTTTAGTAAATGTCCAGGTTTGGCATCCATATGTGAGACACGGTAGAATGCAAGTGTCTAACACTATCTTTTTTAGTTTAAGGCTGTAGTTTCCCTTTACAATTTCTTTCTGTGACCAGTATTTTTTCCATGCTATATTGACTCTTCTATCTACTTCTAGCTCGTTGCTGTTTTTGTTAAATGATACCTGCTTGCCCAGGTAAATGTAGCTCTCTGCATATTCGATAGCTTTACCCTCAACTTCAATTAGCTTGGTGCTACCGTTTGTCACAACTTTGGTTTTTGCAGCATTCATCTGGAGCCTACGTGGTTGCTGAGTGACAATTCTATCAGATGACTGCAAATTGATTTGTGCTGTGCCTACTAGGACCTGATGGTCGCTTTTTCCTATATTGGGATGGTGTTCTACTTTAGTGCAAAAGTTTTCCTCGTTACAAAGTATCAGATCAAGTAGTGATTCCTCATTATTTCTCTTTCTTGTTACTTTTGTTACAAGTTGGTGTAAGTTACTATTTATGTACATGTCCACAAAGTGTCCATGGAGCGAATTGTATGTGTCTATATCAACGTTACGCAATGGCCATTTTAAGTCTGGCAGGTTAAAGTCTCCCATGATAAGCAAAGTATTGATAGTTTCCGAAGCTTGTTTAATTGTTTCAAATAGTAGTTTATCAGATTCATCAAAAGTATAGTGGGTTGGTCGATAGACACCTGCAATTAACATTTTGAATTTACCGTATTTTATGTTCAGCCATAGTGCCTCTACCTGTGTTATGTTGAAGGTGGGATGAGGGGTCACTTGTATGGGTATGTCATATAGTTTATGTAATACATAGATAGCCACGCCCCCCCATCCTGTCCCTTTCGCCCTATCATGTCTGAATAAAGTGTAACCTCTGATATCTACCAAGCTACTGCTTGTAGAAGGTTTTAAATGTGTTTCTGTTATTATGATGATAGTAGGTTTTATCTTATTCTCCCAGTAAGTGGACTGTTCACGGTCTCGAGTCTCATCTTGAGCATTTACTTTTCTAATCTAAATAGATAAATTGTTGATAATATTCTGTTTTTTACATTACACAACCTACGTTGTGTATGTGGGCTATTTGTATTTTATTATTGTATTATCTAAGCGTTGTAAAAGTGCTGTTGTCTGATCCTGAATCCACAAGAGATAAGCCTGCTTAAGCTTCACTTTAATCAGTCCGTTATAAATTCAAAACGGCGCAAGGCTATACATTTTACAAATAGGCAAATAATTAATTTCCCTTCTTAGGCCCTTATCTATATAATAAAATCAGCAAAACATTTGACATACATAATTTTAATGCTAAGGAATGCAAGATGAAAATTTCTGAGTATATTAGTAAATATAATTATGATGAAACTGAACACTTTACTACTATTACAAAATAAAACTACTCACTCAACCTCCTGCAC
The DNA here is from genome assembly GCA_963662185.1 of Eilema griseolum. NCBI lineage: Eukaryota > Metazoa > Arthropoda > Insecta > Lepidoptera > Erebidae > Eilema > Eilema griseolum. Next base: position 11,361,524 of record OY759253.1, read on the forward strand.
ACACACACACACACACACACCCTGCAACCTGTTTCAGATAACCGTCCATCTGACCAGGGGGCAGCCTACCTTTCGTTTACCTTCTAATGGTCTCCACTCTAGGACTTGTTTGCTCCAACGGCCATCGGTCCTTTGACGAACGTGGCCAGCCCACTGCCACTTCAGCTTGCTTATTCTGTGACCTATGCCGGTAACTTTAGTTCTCTGTTGGATAACCTCGTTCCGAATTTTATCCTTCCGAGAAACTCCAAGCATAGCTCGCTCCATAGCCTATTGCGCGACTTTTAAAGCTATGGACCAGCCCCACTGTAAATGTCCACATTTAGGCACCGTAAGTCATAACAGATAGGACGGGCTTACATACTCTCCTGAGTCACGATTATACCAATACAAATACTTACCCATATTCATGCATAAAGATATTTGCATCCTTGATTATTCCCTGCATAATATGCTCTACGATGACATCATACCAAAATTAATAGTTTTTTTTTTTTTTTTTTTACGTGCGCAAAATCCCCACGGATACCTCCCCACCGGAGCCGGTGGAGGAGGTTATGTCGGACTCGAACCGACTAAAACGCACGCCGCCTGTGGGTCGTTTTGGTTGCCGAAGGTGAGGTTGACAGGCATATCCCTCGCACCCCGGCCGACCCAGGGCCATCTCTCACGATATGGCCCTCTTCTCGGGTGTGGGGACTACAGAGTCCCCAACTCGTCCCCGGAAACGGGGAGGCGACCAAAATTAATAGTGGTGTATTCTACTTTCCAGAAACAATGGGCCGAAAGAAAAAGAGAAAGCCAACCCGCACTGATGACGAAGAAGATATACCGTTACAGAAGATAAGAAAGGGCAGTTGTGAACATGATGATAATTCTTATGCTGGTCTGCATGTGCGTGGAGATGAACCATGTGAATTATGTGAACATGTCTCTAAAAACAGGTAAACAATTATTTCATTATTAGGCCTTAAAGGAGGTAGGACACAACGGTATGTCTGTACAATTGAACAGTCCGACTGGGTCTTCCCACTGACAGTACAAAAACTCTTCAGTGAGCTCTGGCTACCCTACTCACCATCGGGAACAGAACACGAGGTTATTATGGCCGCGGTATTCTGAAGGGTGGAGGTACTTTCTCAGTCGGACTACTCAATTGGACAGAAATACCGTCGTGTCCTACCTCCTTTATCACTTTGAGTATTTAGTATCTGTAAACCACATCTGGTTGGATATAGCGTACGTAATATAGCTTATAAGACCTTTATAACTAGCCTATGATCCACAGATTAAATTTTATTATATTAATACTGGTATACATAATTTTACAACTACCCACATGTGTAATATGTTTGAGTGTCGCAATGTTTCTAATAGGAATGTTCTTAAATGTCATTATAAACCTTTGAGGATGCCGTAAGGCGAAACCGGTTAGGTGTAATAAGCAATAAAGTAATGTGGAAAAGTACAAGTGAGTTATCAATATGTGTAACAACAAATTCCACCAAGTGCGATCAATCTACAGTATAAATAGTTATATTAATAACATATAAACAATATAATAATAATAAGCCTTTATTCTCAGATGTGTCTACATGTACGGTTTCAAACTAAGTCTAAATATATAATTTAGTTGTTGATATCTGTTTGCCTGTTGGCAAAGGCCTCCTCCAACGCCTTCCACCCCTCTCTATCTCTTGCCAGCCTGGTCCAAGTGGGGCCTGCCATGGCTTTCACCTCATCCTCCCACCTCTAAACTGGTGGCCTCTATTCCTTTTTCCATCCCTTGGGTACCAGTACATAATCTCTTTGCTCCATTTATCTATTCCTCGAATTGTGTGACCTGTCCATCTCCGCTTCAATTTTTTAGTTTTAAACAATATAGATTATGTTATTAACATTTTTTTTTTACTTTTTCAGATATTCGAGCCTAATCCACAACGTCAAACATATTATCATACCACTCATCAACCAAAAGGTTTACCAATGCGGAATATGTTTGTACCACTACACATTGCAGAGAGACCTTAACAAGCACATATCAATCAAGCATTCATTATCCGAACTGATCGGATGGTCGGACCTAGTCAACAAAAACTTTAACGAACCCGATGAAGAGTTATTCGAACCAGATCTGATCACTATAGTTAAAAAAGAAATAATATCACCAGAACAGGACCATAGTATTAAAACTAAACCGTTAGAAAACGGATCTGATAGTTTCTCGTTGAAGAATCGGTTGTTGTTTGAAGAAGATATTGTTACTTCGAACTGTGACAGGTTGCTTGCAGATTTGACCACGGATTGTAAAGTTAACGTTGAATGGTTTCCACCCATTTGGGATATTGAACTACCAAAGAGTGTACACTATGATGAGTTGATTAAACCGGGTGTTTATAGGTGTAAGAAGTGTGGGAGCACATTCCCTAATAAGTTAGTAAAATTCTCGCATATAATTTTTTCTTTTAATATTGTTAATAAGTCTCTGTGAAGTTGAAGGCTGGCCACGTTTGTCGAAGGACCGATGGCCGTTGGAGCAAACGAGTCCTAGAGTGGAGACTGCGAGAAGGTAAACGAAAAACCTTTGCCAGATGGACGGACAACCTGAAAAAGGTGGCTGGGACAGACTGGATGCGGAATGCGGAGGGTCGGAGAAAATGGCGCACATTGGGAGAGGCCTATGTCCAGCAGTGGGCTAATTGATTGATTGATTGATTGAATAAGCCTCTGTGGCATGGCGGTTGTGTCTTCGACTGCTACGCAGGGGGCGTGGGTACGATTCCCGCTCAGTGCAAATATTTCTATGCATGAATAGTGTCTATTTGTTTTGGTCTGAGTATTTTCGTGACTCGGAGAGTATGTTAACTTCTTTCTAAAATAATAGTACCCTATGGTAAGCCTTAACGTAACGGCTCCGTCCGTGTTGGTGTTGGTTGTCACGACTAAAAGTAGCCCATGTTTTTATTCAATGCCTAAGCTATATCTGTACCAAATTTCATCAAAATTGGTTCATTGGTTCAGGCGTGATGCTGTCACGACTAACACAAAAGTATCTGTATGTCGTTGATTTGAAAAGAGATTAATATTTTAATTTCTATCCTAAAATGCCTACCGAAATCCGTGACTTATTATTATAAAATATATTGTTTCTCAGCCGCTTGGTTCCCGGCAGAGTAGAATTTGGACCGTCTCCACCACCATCTCTTCCCATGCGGTTTCATACAAGGCGACTTGGGGATAGGGCTGTTTAACATCAGTCAGATATATACAGCCCAGACTCAGCCTCAGATGAAGCCTCTGGTGTTACAAACGTCCATAGGCCACGATAACCACTTTCCATCAGATGGGCCGTGTGCTTGTCTGCCACCTAAGTGGTATTAAAAAAAAGTGGTTTGAGTCAACAATAGTGCCTGGAAGACCGCAACAGGCTCACCCCCTATTACGTGGGACCGAATTTAATTATTGGTGAAATGTGGGTGTTAATTCACTTCTACCTAACCCTACGTATGTATTGTTTCTCAAAATTAATATAAAGTCAAATTATACATTCTATGAACCCGCCCCTCGACGTACCTAGTGCAAAGGTACCTTTACGTTGGGGGCATTGCCCCGTTGGCTAGCAATGGCCAACATTTGACCCAGGTATGAAGTGAAGCGAGTCTTCAGTTTTTTTCCCTCAACCTGAGCCCCAATTCCAGAGCGAATTGGCCTATCGTCTCAGTCGGTCGCATATTTGCTGCATTTTTTCCACCATGTCTTCGGCAGCAGCTGCTGGAGACAATATTTTTTTATATTAAATATATTTGTTATTTTCTTTTTTGCAGGTACGAGGCAATAATCCATGAAGGAACACATTTCCACATAAAAAATAGTCAAGTCACTCTATGTAATATATGTAATCAATACATTTTAGGCGATAATAGTAAATTAATAAACCACAATAAGACATCACACCCAGGGCAAGTACTCTCACAATTTGGTTTACAAAAAGAAACAGAGACAAGGAAAAAATTTGGCGGGAATCCCAAACAAAATGGCGGCTTCGAGTCATACGTCACTAAAAACACAAGTTTAAAAATATGCGAAATGTGTTATTTGTTTTATCAAAGTAAAATTTCCAATAAATATATATGTGTGGGTGAATTAAATGAGATTGGCAAAAGGCACAGATGCCAAAAGTGTGGTTATAAGTTTTTTCGTGTGAAATTAGTGAATCGTGTGACAAAATACAAGACTTCGTCTTATGTACATAAAAAAAAGAAAGGTGTTACCAACGAGGATAGATTAAAAATTATTAGGCAACGATTTAAAATGATGAAAACATATTTTTGTGTTTTATTTCTTACCTTACTAGAATAGGGCAACCCCATCTCTTCCCTTATGGGTATTGCAAAAGGCGATTAAGGGATAGGGCGGTTCTACATCTGACAAATATACAGCCTATGACAAAGTACAGGGACGGGACTGACAATGACATTTGGCGAAATGTGGGTAATAATGTACTACTGCCTACCACTTCGGGGATTTATGGGCGTGAATATATTTCTAATGTGTAGTTAAATGTTTATTTCTTCAATTCTTATCCTAGTATCTACACAGTGCACCGAGCACAAAATTAGGGAGCGGAGCGTTCCGATAGGGGGCTGTCCACTAATAACGTGAGGCTTAATAGGTACTAGCTCTGCACCACCCTATGGTAGACTGGCAGAGAATGTCTACGGCATTAAATCCGCCAATGTACATCGTGCAAATAAAGTGTAAATAAATAAATAAATGGGGCGTTAGGGGATATCACTTGTATTTATTTTTTCCAAATTACACGCGAAAAAAGTATGTATTCTGTACGTATAAAATAGATTGCACCACATAATATAATATAATATGTAACATCACAAACATGAAAAGATATGTGGTGAACCTCTAATGAGGGTACATATTATGTATAATTATAATTTAGTGTACAGCGCAAACTACTCTGATTACTGGTTTTCTGGAAGAGATCGCAGACCGCGGTACGACCGCCCATTGTAAAATCAATAAAAAAATAAAAAATACATCTGCTCAATAAGAACAAAACAACTAACCCTCGCAACCAGGCAGGCAGCGTTTAGTCCCCATACGTTGTACTAGATGGCGACAATATTTTGACAAACTTTTCTAATTTCTACTAGATGTCACTATTCTCAAAAGAGTTCTAACGATCAGCAGTAAAAAATATAGTAAAAATATTACGTAATGGACGTTAAAAAATAATGGGATATCTTATTTTCGGTAACTAATAAAGTTAATTGATTTGCTTAACTAAATTTGGGCGCATTTTACTCCTGCGAGCAAGTAATGCATGTGAAGGAGGCGGGGCGGGAGCAGCAGCGGGAGCGACGAAGGATCGCAAGCCAAGCTGCCTGCGTACGAAGGCAACTCGGGCGTTGGAGATCGATGAACGACCTCCGCCCCCATGAGCGCAGGCCTGGGGGTGACGGGTGGAGTCGCCTGTCACTCTGACAGAAGCAGGTCGCGGTGGCGACGCGTCTCGCGCGCCTCCCCATTTCCGGGGACAAGTCGGGGACTCTGTGGTCCCCACACCCGAGGAGAGGGCCAAATCGAGAGAGATGGCCCTGGCTCGGCCGGGGTGCGAGGGATATGCCTGTCAAACTTACCTTCGGTAACCAAAAACGACCCACAGGCGGCATGCGTTTTGGTCGGTTCGAGTCCGACATAACCTCTTCCACCGGCTCCAGTGAGGGTATCCGTGGGGATATTGCGCAGGAAAAAGAAAGAAAAAATATAGCATAGTAAATTTCAATTAAAAAAATGGCAAAAAACATCACGTGTTTAATGGACAGCCCCTTGGCAAATACAGGTAGTAGCCCTGTAGAGGTCTCCTCCACCACCTGTCACACCTTCATCCCCGGCAATGTGCGGCGTGACCCTGGTGTACGGTGTCCCCATCGCGACACCGTATTGCCTAGCCTCGGGGCCATCATCATACCCAAGACCCGCCGTATTGCGAGGGAAATGGCTTATTGGGCGGTTTTTCCGGTCCGCTAAATGACTGAACACCCCAATGGCCGACTGAGGTGGCATCCGTGAAAATTTGGAAGAAAGGCCATGTAGATCTCTCGGCCCCAGAAGGAACTTTGCCTCGATGTGTGTGTTCTACCGCCTATACAATGGTTTGTGCTCAGAATTGAGCAGTCCGACTGGGGAAGTACCTCTACCCTACAGAATACCACGGCTATAGTAACCTCATGTTGTGTTCCCGGCGGTGAGTAGGGTAGCCAGAGCTCACTGGAGAGTTTTCGTGCTGTCAATGAAAAGTCTAAAGTCTTGTCCTTATTATTTCTTCTGACAGCACAGAATCTCTATGTTCTTACAGGGTCGGCAGTACGAATGTGATGCCCCTGGTTTTGCACACGTCCATGGGCTACGGCGCTTTCTATCAAATTGGCCGTGTGCTTTTCTTCTACCTAAGTATCTATACTTAATATTATAAAGCTGCAGAGTTTGTTTGTTTGTTTGAACGCGCTAATCTCTGGAACTACTGGTCCGATTTGAATTATTCTTTCAGTGTTGGGTAGTCCATTTATCGAGGAAGGTTTTAGGCTATATATCATTACGCTACTACTTAAGGGAGCGGAGCATTGATAATAAATAATAATAATAATAATAATAATAATAATAATAAAACCTTTATTTCCGAACTTTTGACAAATTTTTACACATTTAAAACATAATTATAAATAACATCTACACTAAATTACAAAAGATCTCTCAGTTCGGTGTGCCTTACGGCAAAGGCCTCCTCCAACTCTTTCCATTGTTTTCTGTCTGCCGCCACTCTTGTCCAGAGCGGACCTAAAGTCATTTTCAGGTCATCCTCCCATCTTCTCTTTTTACGACCTCGGCTTCTATTGCCATCTCTTGGGTACCAAATTGTCACCTGTTTGCTCCATTTCTCCTTTCTACACCTGAGCATATGCCCAGTCCACCTCCATTTAAGTAGGTCAATACGAGCCAGGATATCAGTTAATTTTGTTTTATGCCTGATGTCTGTACTTCTTACTTTGTCTTTTAGTTTTATACCTAACATGCTTCTTTCCATACTTCTCTGACATCTTGCAAGCTTAGCCCTATGGTGTTTTGTCAGAGCCCAGGTTTCGCAGCCATATGTAATGCAGGGTAAAATACAGGTATCAAAGGTTTTCTTCTTGATTTTAATGCCTATTTCCTTGCTTTTTGTGATTTCTTTCAAAGCCCAGTAGGTTTTCCATCCTGTTGCAATTCTTTTGTCTATTTCTTTTGACATCTGGTCACTAGGCGATATTATCTGGCCGAGATATACGTATTCCTCTACATATTCCAGTTTCTGTCCTTTGACTGTTACGTCTACAGGAATTGAATTGGTCATCATCTTAGTTTTGCTTGAGTTCATCTCTAGGCCTAATTCTGTACTTTTATCTGCTAGGGTTTGTATCATGGACTCCAGTAGTTTTGGATCTTCTTCCAATAGGACCAGGTCATCCGCAAATCTGAGATGATTGAGTCTCGATCCATTTATGTTTAGACCCAGATGCTCCCAATCCAACTTCCTGAACATATGTTCTAGCACAGCTGTAAACAGCTTTGGTGACAGTGGGTCACCTTGCCTGACACCTCTTTCTATTGGAAAAGCATCTCCTGTTGATTCCAGTCTTATCTTACTTTTACTTTCGCAATAGATATTTTTGATGATGTTGATATAGGTATTTTGTATGCCTTGCTCTTTTAGGCTTTGCCATACGACTTCATGTCTGAGGCTGTCAAAAGCCTTGGCGTAGTCTATAAAGGCGATGTAAATAGTTTTTCTGTATTCATTATATTTATATAATAAATAATAATACAATAATAAATAATAAATGTTAACAAATCCGGCAACTTTTCATACATATTTTGAAGACTAACATACGGGCTCAAAGGGATATGAAGCTTCAAAATATACCCCGGGCGAAGCTGGGGGGGGGGGGGGGGTCAGCTAGTTATAAATAAAAAGATTACCGCATGGAACAGGTAGGTAAGAACTAAAGTTATTTGAAACAAAAAATATATCACAGTTTGGACAGTGAGTAGGGAATCAGCGAGGGGGGTCATCACACAATGGGCTTCTATCACGCACTGTAACTAATTGTTTGTCTACATCTAGGTTGCAAGCATCGCGGTCACAAAGCACTTTAATTTGCCTTATGTAACACATACCTGCATGCAATGTTAACATTGCATTGGTGATTGAACAAAATGTAACGCTCTGTGCATGTATTTCACGATAAACACGAAATTTGTATTAGAGCTCCATCAGTATCTAAATAAACGGGATATTTACCATGTTTCGTTGTTTTTAGTTTCCGATATTTCGGCGCTGTTGGTGGTTGGTAGAAAAAACTTTACTTTGTTTAAATAAAAAATATATTATTTTTGAAACTTGATGAAGCATTTTTAATTCACTTATTGATAACTTAAAAAAATTATTTTCAGTTTTATTTCCGTTTAAACTTGTCCTTACTGAGATGAGTGCTATCATTTTCTGTCTCAGTTTCGATAATATTTTGTAACTGTCTCTCTCTAACTACCAGCATCATACGGTAATACTTTCCATGAGTTTTTAATTTTTATTCAAGATTAACAACCGAATTAACGTTTGGCAAATTAATTTTAGACTTTTTTATCTTTAAGGAACATAATATAAAAATTACAGACATTAAAAAATAGTTTAATTTTTTTATAAAAATAAATAAAAAATTGGCGTTTGGCACATGATTAACAATGATAAAAATGTCTGGCAATAAAAAAAATATGTCTAGTAGACCTATTTAAAGGCCAAAATATGAAAATTAAGTTTTTAAAAATTGTTTAAAAATTCAGGATTATTAGCTGTACAGGGTAGGATGCGCAGTAATCAACGCAACTGCTACCGGCAAACAGATGGCCCAGACTCTAACCGAAAGAGTAAGAAGGACAACATATCAGAAAACCAGCTGACCTAAAATTCTCGTTTTCCAAACGTTGCCAGCTCCCATACCAATAGTTTTGTATAAATTTTATAAGTAATTGCATATATTTTTTCTGTAGGTATATTATCACAGTTTAGGAATAAATATATCGATATATGATATTGAAACTTCGCAACAATACAACATGGTAAATATCCCGATAGCCTCTATCTCTAGTAATACTAATGTGATTGACCTTGATAGTTTAAATAGGTACTTACATATAAACTGCGAGAGATATCCTACAGAGCGCTACAAGAACTGCCACCGACAAAATTTAAAAAACAAGTAAGTACATGACTTTTTATTAAACAAAATGTATTACAGTGTACAACAATACATTGACGATAAGAATACCACAATATTATAGACGGATAAATATATATTTGACTTTATGCCTGTAACATTGACATTGAAAATAAAATGATAAGAATTAAATATAATAATTTTGAATATAATATTATTTTGAAACACTATGCTTGTAAAGATAATGACATTAAAATTTGCACGCTCTACGGGGCAGAATATGCTGTATTCACTAGCTTTTAAGACCTAATGTAACCACATTCGAAGCAAATAAATGAATTGAATTGAATTAAAACTAGTTATAATAGAAAATATGTACCTACTTAGTACCTACATATGGGAATTCCCAAGCGACTGCAATATGGTGTTCTTCAAGAAACGCATCAGAATGTTTCTACAGGGTCGCCGGGTTGATGTTGCATATGTCTATGGTCCGACTGGGGAAGTACTGGAGGTACACCCTACAGAATACCACGGCTATAATAACCTCGTGTTGTGTTCCCGGCGGCGTGATTTTGTGTTCTGCACTGAAGGCACATAAAGTCTCTGTTCTTACATGCTCAGCAGCACGAATGTGACTCCACTGGTGTTACACACGTTCATAGGTCACGGTAACCACTTTCCATCAGGTGGGCCGTGTGCTTGTCTGCCACCTAAGTGGTATAAAAAAAAACTAAACTACAACACCGGGCGTCACACTCGCGCTGCCGACCCTGAAGAAACCTTCTAGTGCCCCTTTTGAAGAACCCCATATTGTAGGCGCATGGGAAAACCTCAGCAGGGAGTTCATTCCACAGCTTGAGTGTGGGTGGGATGAAATTTCTTCCATACCGCACAGTGCGTACCGTCTCAGTTTGCAATGTGTGGGGATGAATTCCCTTCCTATGGCGAGCGGTGGTTTAATAATGAATCAATCAATCAATTAGCCCACTGCAGTTCACTGCTGGACATAGGCCTCTCCCAATGTGCGCCATTTTCTCCGATCCTGCCGCCTTCCGCATCCAGTCTGTCCCAGTCACCTTTTTCAGGTCGTCCTGATAATGAATACATGATGTATTACACCTTCTATAATGTAACAAACCTCTGTGGCATGGCGTTAGTGAATGCGACTGCTACGCACGGTGTGCAGGTTCGATTCCTGCTCAGTGCATATAGTTTTATACATGACACTACAATTGTCTGGATATTTCGGTACCTCGAAGAATGTGTTAAGCCGCCGTTAAGTAGAGGTGAATTAACACCCACATTTCACCAATCATTGTATTCGGTCCCACTTAATAGAGGGTGAGCGAATTGCCGTATTCTGGCCACTATTGTTGACTGGAGCCATGCATCTGAGGCGATTTCTGGACTGTGTTTTTCTGTCTGATGTTAAACAGCCCTATCCCTTAGTCGCCTTGTATGACACAGCATGGTAAGAGATGGGGTGGTCCAAATTCTACTCTGCCGGAATACACGATTAGGGTTTTACCAGTGTATAAATTTAAAAATATTGTTAAAAGTAAATTGTGCCAGAAAGGCTATTATAAAATCCAAGAATACTTGGATGATAAACAAGCTTGGAAATGAGCTGTTCGCTCAACTATGTTACTCAAGTAAAATTTTGTATTTAGATTAAGTAGACTAAGTGTGTGTTTGTAAATAGACCAAAAAAAAAGAAATGCCCGCTGAGTTTCTTGCTGGAGTCTCCTCAGGTCGGGGCCGCGTTTCAAACCGGTGGTGGTCCATTTACTAAACTGATATTCATGTTCTTTTTTTGTTAACGTTTTGTAAGTACCGATATAATGGTCTATACAGAATGAATGATTTTTGCCTTTGACACGCAGCTAAAAAACATTCCCGGCGGGTTAGGCAGAGTTGAATTATCACCCATATTTCACCAATCATTGAATTCGGTCCCACGTACCTAATACGGGGGTGGACCTATTGCCGTTTTCCTGGCAACATCGCATGGAAAGAGATGGGGTGGTTCAAATACTGCTCTGTATTTTGCAACAAGTTAAAGGGGCAGAGTTGTCGGCTGGGGTGCGAGGGATAGTCGGCCGGGGTGCGAGGGATATGCCTGTCAACCTCACCTTCGGCAACCAAAACGACCCACAGGCGGCGTGCGTTTTAGTCGGTTCGAGTCCGACATAACCTCTTCCACCGGCTCCGGTGGGAAGGTATTCGTGGGGATTTTGCGCACGTAAAAAAAAAGTGGCAGAGTTGGTATGTTGGCGCTCCGGCAAGAAAATGACAGCATTGCTCCATGTGGAGCCGAACCTACGCTTTATAGAGGAGAGGAGGTAGGACACGGCGGTATATCCGCCCGATTGAGCAGTCCGACTGGGGAAGTACCTCCGCCCTACAGAATACCGCGGTTATAATAACTTCGTGTTGTGTTCCCAGCGGTGAGTAGGGTAGCCAGAGCTCACTGGAGAATTTGTGCCGTCAGTGGGAAGACTAAAGGCTTGTCCTGATTTGTCTTCTACTGACGGCACATAAACTCTGTACTTACAGGGTTGGCAGCGCGACTGTGACTCCTCTGGTGTTACAGACGTCCATAGGCCACGGTAACTACTTTCCATCAGGTGGGCCGTGTGCTTGTCTGCCAACTAAGTGGTATAAAAAAAAAAAGGAGTCGTTGTCCCGAAATGTAAAACTATTGTTTCGACCAATGATAATATTTTACTAGTGGTATCACTTGTAAAAAATGTTTACTTATAGCATTCTATTCATTATATTCATAAAAATTTGTCATTCATGTGCACATACTTCATTATAAGACAATAATAAAGGAACAATGGCGAAGTCCTATAACTTCGATAAATATCGTAGTTTTATTTAAATATCTCGCAGTTTTATTTGAGATTTCTCAGTTAAATAACAGTGCGATTATTTTTTTAGCTTCAATCAGTCTTTCCAATTATATTTAGAGAAATACTAGTTTGTTCGTGGTGAGAAAATTCGATAATATATAATATTGAACGTATTACGCGGCCTGTAATTGTCAATATTCATTAATATTTTTTGTGAAGTGCTCTTTAATGTTAGTAAGTATTGTGAATGTCATGTGAATGGTCGGCAGCGCGAGTGTGACACCCCTGGTGTTGCATACGTCCATAGGCCACGGTAACCGCTTCCCATCAGGTGGGCCGTGTGCTTGTCTGCCAACTAAGTGGTATAAAAAATAAAAAAGAAGAATAGAAAGTGTTCAATTTACTACGTTTTAAATAGACAAGCGTATTTTTGTTCTGTAAACTCGCTATTCAATGTTGTGTACAACATACAGTTGATTTTAGTGTAGTGTATTTATTGTTCATTAAGCGAAAGAAATAAGCTTGTGACACAAGAATTTAAGCTATATTAAAAATCCGACTGCTGTCTAAAAGATTAAAACAAGATTGAGAGCAGGTGGTACCCATTTTCCAATCATAAATTTAAAGAAAATGAATGAGTACCGCGTGCTTGTTTTGATTTATTAGACAGCAGTCGGATTTTTTATCTTTCAATAATAATTTTATTTTAAAATTCTAAGTTATGGCTAAGCTAAGCTAAGCTTATCACATGTATATATATTTTTGTAATCTCTTTCAATTTCCCTTTCTTTTGATAACCTACTCGATAAATTTGAGTGAAAAAAGGAGGAGGTAGGACACGGCGGTATTACCGCCCAATTGAGCAGTCCGACTGGGGAAGTACCTCCGCCTTACAGAATACCGCGGTTATAACAACTTCGTATTGTGTTCCCGGCGGTGAGTAGGGTAGCCAGAGCTCACTGGAGAGTTTTTGTGCTGTCAGTGGGATGACACTCACAGCACTCTACTGACTGACGGCACAAAATCTCTGTTCTTACAGGGTCGGTAGCACGGATGTGACTCCACTGGTGTTACACACGTTCATAGGTCATGGTAACCACTTTCAATCAGGTGGGCCGTGTGCCTGTCTGCCACCTAAGTTGTATAAAAGAAAAAAACATATATCCGTTTCACGGCGATGGTGGCCGTTTCAATTTTTGCTATGTTAATGATATTTAATAGTTAGCTTACTAAACACTTAAAGTTTCATTTAATTGTGAGTATTACCTATTTTCGTATTGCCGCGTGGTTTCCGGCAGAGTAGAATTACGGCCACCCCATCTCTTCCCATGCGGTGTCGTACAAGACGACTAAGGGACAGGGCTGTTTAACATCAGACAGATATATACAGCCCAGACTCAGCCTCAGATGCATGGCTCGAGTCAACAATAGTGTCCGTAATACGGTAATACACTCCTATTACGTGGGACCGAATACAATAATTGGTGGAATGTGGGTGTTAATTCATCTCTACCTAAACATCCAGGGATAAAGGCGTGATTATATGAATGTATGTATTGTTTGGATGGTATTTAAACGTATATCAAAAAGAGTACATTTTGTACGACAAAATAATCCAAATTCACATCAAAAATACTGATTGAGCACCAACAAACTACTGCAAGTAAGTAGTTAGTTAGCAACCAACCAACCAACCAATTATAAAAAAATTACCACAAAGACATAAGGTTCTTACAGGGTCGGCAGCTTCTAACCTAACCTATCCATTTCGGGGTGGGTGGTGATCATTCTGAACTTAATTAGATGCACAATCAGTATTTTTACTGAACGCGAAAATATTATCTGTATTGTTTTATTACAGATTTGAACTTCTGCCGTTTCGCTGTACATTGTAAGCAATCTTTGTGTCAGAAACTAGTTACGTCGCGCTCTATCGGTCGTATGTAGCCACTGGTGACCACGTATATATACATATATGTCGTAACACAGCACCACTGTCAGTCTGTCTGTCATACAGTGAAGTCGAAAACCAAACAAAATGAGGGTGAGTTTTTAAATCTTTATTTAAATAATATTCTTTAGAAAGTTTTAGATGTCGCTATCTAGATCTATGGAAAGTATAAGTTAACTTAACTTAAGTTAACTAAGCTTGTTATGTAATGAATAAAAAATTATTATTGCATTCAGCATACCATCAGGCTAGGAGAAGCAGTATACCGCGGTTATAATAACTTCGTGTTGTGTTCCCGGCGGTGAGTAGGGTAGCCAGAGCTCACTGCAGAATTTGTGCTGTCAGTGGGATGACTAAAGGTTTGTCCTGCTTTGTCATCTATACTGACAGCACAGAAACTTTGTGCTTACAGGGTCGGCAGCACGAGTGTGGCTTCTCTGGTGTTACACACGTCCATAGGCCACGGTAACCACTTTCCATCAGGTGGGCCGTGCGCTTGTCTGCCACCTAAGTGGTATAAAAAAAGAAGTCTAATTGACGTGTCTTATTTAAAATAAAAAAAAAAACAACATTCTACACAACGCTATCTAGACCCATGTTAAGTATAGCTTAACTAGCTTGTGTTATGGGATCTAGAATACGAATAAATATACTTAGATATTTTTTTTGTAAATACATACATATTAAATACATAGAAACACCCAGACCAATGCAAATATCCATATTCATGACTACAAATATTTGCACTGAATGGGAATCGAACCTGCTTAGCGGTCGCGTTCACTACCGCCACGCCACAAAGGCATGGAAGGGGTTCTAGAATGCGAATGTTTTAGAAATATTACTTTGGCTATTTTTCGTTCGATTTCGGGATGTGAAGTGTACATTAAATTTCAGATAAAAGAAGGGTACCTAAACAGGTAACATATATATACACATAAACATACAGACATAGCATACATATTACACCTACGTACATACAGACAAATATACATACATACATTTATATATACACACATACATAAAAGTTTTCGAAGTTATGTGTGTATTAATCGCAGGTTTATAAGTGCCCGGTTAATGGCAATAGGCTCGCCACCTATTACATTGGGACCTAAACATAAACTGGCGAAATATGGGTGCTAGCTCCTCTGCCTACCCCTTCATGGATTGGATGAGTTTATGTTATGTTATGTTCATACATAAAAAAATACATTTTCTGTTTGTTTTTTAGTTGATATGCTTTTGGTGTTTCCTGCTCGCCGCTCTCGTTAAAGCACAGCGTGAAGAATACTACGCGCCACAGACATTTAAGGTAGTTATTAATTTTATTTTTATATACCTCTCGCCATAAATTTACTGATCTTGGACCCGAGTTGCGAGAGGAACGAGGTCCTGACGCGAGGGAGTTGTCTTAATTATAATCTATGAGATAACAGTGTGGTGACGGAGAAAGAATACAAGTATCACCACCCCATTTAATCCGAAGGGTGTCGTAAGAGGCGACTAACGGAAAAATACGCAGACGATATCACTGCGAGAGAAGGAAAACTCGAAATAAAACCCTGTACCAACCCGTCTGGCCAGCGTGGAAACAGTAGGTCAAAGCCTCCCAACATTGGGAGGGTAAGATCAGTAGTATGACACTACTGAATACACTCCCAATGTTGGGAGGGTATCATTGAAAGCAAGTGAACTGCGATAGGCTTAATTAATTTTTTGATTGAATCTCTTTGGTGAATTTAATCTCGTCCACCGCCACAGTACCTCGTGTTATATTTTCTACAAATCACTTAAGGGCCAGAAAAGTACACGGCCTAACTGATGGAATGGAAGTGGTTACTGTGGCTTATGGACGTGTGCAACACCAAGGGAGTCACACTCACACTGCCAAGCACAGAGAGTTTCTGTGCCGTCAGTTTAAAGGACAAAGCTGGACAAGCTTTTGGTCTTCCCACTGACAGCACGTAAACTCTCCAGTAAGCTTTGGCTACCCTACTCACCGCTGATAACACAACGCGAAGTTATTATGGCCACGGTATTCTGTAGGGCGGAGGCCGCGGAGGTGCTCAATTGAATGGAAAGCTTATATAAGCTTGCCCTGCTTTGTTTTTATACTGACGGCACAGAATCTCTTTGTGCTTACAGGGTGTGCAGCGCGAGTGTAAGTCCTCTGGTGTTGCACACGTCTTTAGGCCACGGTAACCACTTTCCATCAGGTGGGACGTGTGCTTGTCTGCCACTTAAAAAAATATACTATCAGGTCCTCTCAACACACAGATCCTCAAAACACACCCAAGAAATGTGTACTGCGCGTATATAGCATATTTTAGTTTGGAGATTTACGGAGTATTGCCCGGGACACATGTCCCGGGCACTGTACCTACTTATCTTGGACCTAGCGAGACTCTGCGAGAAAAACGAGGCCCAGGAGCACACAGATTGGATTGAATCCTGAAAAGACATCCAAAAACGCGTGTAGAGCACATTTTAAGCTCAAGATATAATTATGGCGTTAAGTATAAACACATTGATGCACCTCCAAGCCTCGGGTAGCTCGTTAAGCTGACGGTTTCGGTTGCCATGCAAACACGACCCCTAAAAGGTGACTAGGGTAGCCAGAGCTCACGAGAGAATTTGTGCCAGTGTATCAGTGAGAAGACTAAACTTGCCCTGCTTTGTCTTCTACACTGACGACCGTGAAGTACCTCCGCCCTACAGAATACCGCGGCCATAATAACCTCGTGTTGTGTTCCCAGCGGTGAGAAGGGTAGCCAGAGCTCACTGGAGAATTTGTGCTGTCAGTGGGCAGATTAAAGGCTTGTCCTGCTTTGTCTTCTACACTGACGGCACAGAAACTCTGTACTTACAGGGTTTGCAGCGCGACTGTGACTCCTCTGGTGTTACACACGTCCATAGACCACGGTAACCACTTTCCATCAGGTGGGCCGTGTGCTCGTCTGCCACCTAAGTGGTATAAAAAAAGAAATGGCGTTATCTATGTATAAACACATTGATGTCCCTCTAAGCCTCGGGTAGCACGATAAGCCGATGGTTTCGGTTGCCATGCAAACACGAGCCCTAAAAGGTGAGAAGGGTAGCCAGAGCTCACTGGAGAGTTTTTGTGTTGTCAGTGGGAAGACTAAAGACTTCTCCTTATTGTGTCTTCTGCGCAGCACAGAAACTCGGGTCGGTAGCACGGGTGTTACTCCTCTGGTGTTGCACACGTTCATAGGTCACAGTGACGGGCCGTGTGTTTGTCTGCTACCTAAGTTGTATAAAAAAAGTTCGACAACTCTAACTACAGAATATATTGTGTATTGTGAATACCAATAGCCATATACCTATATATATATATACATATATTTATATGTATATATATATATTATATAAGGTAACCTATTGGTATTTGTATTTGTAATTGGTATATACCTTTTTTTACATGCAAAGTACTTTAATTAATTTCAGTTTAAGTACATAAAATATGCTATTATAATATACAATTACTTACAAATTTATATAAAACTATGCTAACTATACAATATATATAAAACTGGAATAGAGAAAAAGAGGGAGACTGCAATTTTAGGCATCGAAAAATTCCTCCCCATCGATCTATACTGGTACCGTGCCCAAGAGGCTGGCGGCATTACCACGTTGAATGGCGATGCTAATTCTTTGATATATACCTATATATACTATCACCATAGAAGTTGAATTGCATATATTATGTTATAATAAATCAGGTATCACCATTTGCAATAACTGCATTCCTAAGCTAAATCGTCATTGAACTGTAAAATACATAATTACTTAGGAATCAGTGGACTGTGGTAGTGTTGTAACTGTTGGTACAACACTACGCTATGCTCTGATTTAATCGTCAAATGAGTCACATCACTAGTAGAGCGTAGAGTGCATACAAGGATGTCCATCAGATCCTCGATGCTACTAAAGCAAAAACACTGTCATACCACAGATAGTGCAAAACAAGGTATTAAATTTTAGACTTTATTCCTATGTAACTAAAGTTCAAAATTAAATAAAAAGAGTTAAAATACAGATTTTCATTCACTCTGCAAAAAGCCGTTTGATTTTGAACTTTAACAGCATCACTTTAAAATCTAAAATTAAATGGATTAATTGGCTGTGTCTGTGATCTGACAGTGGTTTTGCTTTAGCAGATACGAGGCCCAGTTGTCATCCCTTCAAGCTGTTTTGTTTCCCATAATATAACATAAACCCACGCCTATATCCCCGAAGGGGTATGTAGAGGTGCTAGCACCCACATTTCGCCAGTTTATGTTTAGGTCCCAATGTGGCGAGCCTATTGCCATTAACCGGACACTTATAAACCTGCGATAAATACACACATCACTTCGAAAAGCATCGAAAAGTCACTGGTGTGTGCCATGGTGAAACCTGGGATCGAAACCGAGCCCTCGTCTCAGCAGTCCATTACCCATACCACTAGGCGGCGCGGTGTTTTATTTCCCAGTGAAGTAGAATACAGTCACCCGATTTCTTCCCGTGGGTGTCGTAGAAGTTGACTAAGGGGTAGGGCTGGTCCTCGATTTGGTTTAAGCAAAACAACTGTCAGTAGTGCAAAAAATGCCATCCAATATTAGATTTTAAACATATGACTTTAAAGTCTAAAATTTAATGGCTTAACAAATCTCGTGTTGTGTTCCCGGCGGTGAGTAGGGTAGCCAGAGCACACTGGTGAGTTTTTGTGCTGTCAGTGGGAAGACCAAAGGCTTGCCCTAATTTGTTTTATACACTGACGAAACAGAAACTCTCTGTTCCTACAGGGTCGGCAGCACGAGTGTGACTCCCCTGGTGAGTACGGGTGAGTCACACTCCGTCCCGTCCATAGGGTACAGTAACCACCTTCCATCAGGTGGGCCGTTCTTGTCTGTCACCTAAGTACCACAATTGTTTTGCTAAAGAATTGTGTTGGTAACTGATCGACCCGCCCTAACTCAGCCCATGGCATTTTGGGAGCTTGTGGCGGCCCTGAGAGTGAGGTTTCTTACACTCTCCACCTTGCTCGCGGCGATGGTCCGTTGCGCGGAACTAATGCTCGTGAAGGAGGAGGCGGGGCGGGAGCGACGAAGGATTGCAAGCTAAGCTGCCCGCGTACGAAGGCAACTCGAACGTCGGAGGTCGATGAACGACCTCCGCCCCCCATGAGCGCCGGCCTGGGGGTGACAGGTGAAGCCGCCTGTCACACTGGCAGAAGCTGGCCGTGGCAGCCAAAACGATCCACAGGCGGCGTGTGTTTTCTCTCTTCTCTTGCTCTCCCACCGGCTCCGGTGGGGAGGTATCCGTGGGGATTTTGGGCACGTATGCCCATGGCATTCTTCTAAATCCTATTAAATTACTGTTATCATAGATAATATAATATATTTAATAGACTAATTGACAAGGTTGTCCGTTTCTTCCCAATACCGCTTAATATCTTAGACTTTGGTGAAAAAAAAATACTTTGTAAAATTAGATATTACACAACCTAACTGAAACTACGACGTTTATCATTTTTAATTCCTAAAGAAAGTCAAAATATTAACAATCAAATCTTTATTCGACTTTATAATATCACAACAATTATCAATATGGTTCAACAAACAATGCTCAGTCCATGTACTAATCAAATAACCCGCTCCTGATCGCTCCCGGTGCAAAAGTGCCCATAACACTTGATGCGTTGCCACGTTGGATGGCGATGGACAGCCTTTGGACCAGGAACGACCCGGAACGAGTGTCACCGGTCGCCTCGATGAGCCTCTGTCCGATTTTTAACTTTTTAGATTCCTCATTACATTTCAAATTACTTTTATTATGAACATGTAAACGCAACCTGGACTGAGATAAATGCGATATTCTCTTTCACTCCATACATTTGTACTACGCGCAACTGGCGCGTGACGTCACTCGCAAGTACGATTTTGTATGGAGCGTTTTAGACCGGCTTGATAAATTGAAATTTCAAAATCAAATATCTTCAAAACTATTTGTCGTAAGTAAATTTCTCTTTAGCAGTTCATTCTATGACACTAAATCGATCATATTACGGCAGTTAAAAAATTTAAATAGCCTATTTTATGGTATTTTATGATGATGGCGAAATGTGGGTGCTAGCACCTCTGCCTACCCCTTCGGGGATATAGGCGTGAGTTTATGAGTTTATGTTATGATTTTTAATTATTTTATAGTTTATTCTGTAAAGCATGTGATAAAAGTGGATTACAAGTTGGATTTTTAAAATATTATTGTAAGTTTGATTGTGGTAAGTAATTATCTTAATGTATTTTTTTCTATTTTTATCTATCTATTTTTATCACTTCGCTTTAGCATTTCTCTTCGCACATTCGAACCGTGTCACAATTGTTGTTCTAAACTGCTTATCTAGTAGTATACATAATACATTATAAATGCAAAAGTTGCTCAGTCTGTCTGACTGTTTAAGCACGCCTAATCCGATTTTGATGTATTAACTAGACTTTTCTTTTTTAACGTGCGATAAATTCCCACGGACACCCCCACCACCGGAGACGATGAGAGAGGTTATGTCGGTCTCGAGCCGACTAAAACGTACGACGCCTATGGGTCGGTTTTGGTCGCCGGGTCATCTCGTTCGATCTGGCCACCACAGACACCACAGACCACAGAGTCCCCAACTCGTCCCCGGAAATGGGGAGGCGCGTCATGCGGCTCCACCCTTCACCCCCAGACCTGCGCTCATGGGAGGCTGAGGTCTTGCCTTCGTACGCGGGCAGCTTGGCTTGCGATCCTTCGTCGCTCCCGCCCCCGATGTATTAACTATATTAGAACTTGATTTAAGTTCTAGACCCTAAATTAAATATTTAAAAATAATTCAATCGAAATTTTGGAGGAACGGTTGTCCATTGGCGCAATTGCCGGCGTCACAGAATAACTACGTACAGAAGTTGCACTCCGTTGATCTTGAAAAAAGCCGCTATTTTTATAACCTACGTTATTTCGTAGGTATCGCTCTTTGTTCCGAACATACAAAGCTCGAGTGTTAGGGCTACCACTTTGTCAGAAAATTAAAATAAAATAATTCAACTAACTACAATATTGTGTTTACAGTTGTTTAACTTTTATATAATGTCTGATAAATTTTTGCTCTAAAGTTCCTGTTGTTAGGTTTTAATATTGCAATTTTTTTGAATCTTAAAAATAATTTGAATGAAAATTCCTACGGAAAACATTTACATGGTGTAATTAAAGTTTTTCAACAGCAATATTAGAAGACACAAAACCGACTACAATATTTAGTTTGCTCAAGTCGCGTCACGCAAGCGCGTGCAAACCCTGACTACTCTTGCAGCTCGGGACTGTAGCGCGCCGTAGGTACTTATCTCCGTAATTTGGACAAGGGACGGATGAATGCCCGCATCACAATTAAAGTATCCAGCTTATATTTGACATTAGCTGTTGCCCGTGGCTCCGCCCTCATGATTGTCTGTTTTCACGACTTTTGGCCATATTCTCGGTTTTACTCAACCAATCGCGTTCAAATAAATATCTCACCAAGACTTTTCTGAAAAAAATAACCGCATCAAATTTTGTTCAGTATTTTTTTGTGTCCTTTGCGCACAAACCTTTAGAATTTTTGTTAAGTTACGCTTTTGTGGTTAATATTCAATTCTACAGAATACTGCGGCTATAATAACTTCGTGTTGTGTTCCCAGCGGTGAGTAAGGTAGCCAGAGCTCATTGGAGAATTTGTGCTGTCAGTGGGAAGACTAAAGGCTTGTCCTGTTTTGTCTTCTACACTGACGGCACAGAAACTCTGTACTTACTGGGTTGGCAGCGCGAATGTGACTCCTCTGGTGTTACAAACATCCATAGGCCACGGTAACCGCTTTCCATCAGGTGGGCCGTGTGCTTGTCTGCCACCTAAGTGGTATAAAGAAACAAAAACAGTTTTTATACGGTTCCTCCTTCTCTGTAACATAATTTCATTATATACAGTGTCAGTGTATGACTTATGCGAGAGATGGCCCTGGGTCGGCCGGAGTGCGAGGGATATCCCTCGCACTCCGGCTCGCATCCTGTCAACCTCACCTTCTGCAACCAAAACGACTCACAGGCGGCGTGCATTTTGGTCGGTTCGAGTCCGACATAACCTCTTCCACCGGCTCCGGTGGGGAGGTATCCGTGGGGATTTTGCGCACGTAAAAAAAAAGTGTATGGCTTATGTCTCACATATTAAAGGTACCTTATTTGACAGGTCAGCACATCACTCTTCAGGCCGCACAGCCCTTGGGAAACCAAAATCAGTGTAAGAGATAACATAACCAAAGGATGGGTAATAGTACTGCTTGAGCACTCATCATCCACATATAAATTAGCCCATCACAGTCCACTGCAGGACATAGGTCTCTCCCAATGTTGGGAGACCTTGGCTTACTGGTTCCACGCTGGCCAGACGGGTTGGTACAGGGTTTTATTTAGAGTTTTCCTTCTCTCGCAGTGATATCGTCTACGTATTTTTCGGTTAGTTGCCTCTTAGATAGAAAGTTAATTCTTTATTATACACCAACAGATTTACAGTAGGACAAGTAGGTAGTATGTATACAGTTCAATCTACAATTGGCGGCCTTATCGCTGAAGAATGGTAGACAAGTGCACGGCCCACCTAATGGAAAGTGGTTCCCATTGTCTAAGGACGTGTGTGACACCAGAGAAGCCACACTCGCGCTGCCAAACCTGTAAGCACAGAGTTTCTGTACCGTCAGTGTAGAGGACAAAGCAGGACAAGCCTTTAGTCATCCCACTGGCAGCACAAATTCTACAGTGAGCTCTGGCCACCCTACTCACCGCTGGGAACACAACACGAAGTTATTATAAGCCGATTTTTACGACACCCTTCGGATGAGATGGTGTGGTGATACTTGTATTCTTTCCCCGTCACCACACAGACATATCATAGATTATATCAATACAAACCGCGCGTGTCAGAACCTCGTTCCTCTCGTAACTCGGCTCCAAGATTGCGTTTAAAGTTTGCACTCGGGATAGCTTTTTGTTTTTGATTTATATGTCGGTTTTTGAGGTAAAGACCAAGTCGGACCAACCAAATCTTAGAGGAAAGCCTGCCTCAAGGCTTCCTCCGTTGTTTTCTTTGGCACTCATAATTCTCTCTGTGTCTTTTCACAACTTATTTGGCGTCGGCTTTATTGTCTAACTAAGATGCAGCTAAACTTCGATATTTGCCTTTAAGCGACTGTCATCTGACCTCCACAACCATTAACGATATCAAAGATCTGTAGTAAGTTTAGACGGCTCCAATTACCCGTAACAACTGCCATATATGTTCGTATGGCAACCGGAAGCAGTGGCTTATCGTGCTCTCCGAGTCACGACCAGAACAATGTAAATACCTATATTCATGCATACAAATATTTGCACTGAATGGGGTTCAAACCCGTGCCTTCTGCGTGGCGGCCGAGCTCTCTGCCGCCAAGTTACAGATGCTGTCTTTGGAGATGTTGTGTAATAACAGAAACCGCGGTAGCCTAGTGGCATGGGTAATGGACTGCTGAGACGAGGTCTCGGGTTCGATCCCTGGTTTTACCATGGCACATACCAATGACTTTTCGATGCTTTTCGAAGTTATGTGTGTATTTATCGCAGGTTTATAAGTGTCCAGTTAATGGCAATAGACTCGTCACCTATTATTACTATATATTACATTGGGACCTAAGCATAAACTGGCGAAATGTGGGTGTTAGCACCTCTGCCTACCCCTTCGGGGATATAGGCGTGAGTTTATGTTATGTTATGTATAATAATAGGTCAAATCGCACATCGCTCTTCTTCCTATTATGTCCACTATCATACCACGGACACTGCTAAAAAAAACATTTAATTTTAAACTTTAAATCAACGCGGTTAAGGTCCTAAATTAAAACGTTTTTTGCAGAGTGAATGAAAAAGTGTTATGAAACTTTTCATTTAATTTTGGACTCTAAGTTATAAAAATAAGGTCTAAAATTTAATGCCATTTTTTCAGTTTCTGTGGTATGATAGTAGTTCTGCTTTAGTAGCATCGAGGACCTGGCCCTGAGTCTGTTTAAGGGCATCCAACGAATGTCCCATCCAGCGGGAGATTCTGCGATAACGTGACGATACCTGGGCCGTTTAAATTTATTCTATCTTATTGTATTTGAACAGTTGGTATGCTTTAAAATTTCGTCCGAAAAGACGAGAAAAGGCCTCGATAAGCAAATCAAAGGAAGAAAGAAAGAAAAATGTTTATTGCGACACAGCATACTGTACAAAAAAAAAACAGAATGCAAAAAGAGAAAATTAAATAAAAAAATACAGTATAATTTTTATAGACTGTGGCGGGTGGTGTGCCACGTCATTTTGATGCCAAATATGACATTTGAGGTCAATGTCACAGTTGTCAGCAGCAGGGCCCTCTAAAATCCAACCACACGTCCTGATCGACCACCTGAATCTCGTGGAGGGTGGACACACGGCAACAAATTTACTGGCGTGGCTAACGTGGCTCTGGTGAAATTTCTTGAAAAACTTGACATTGGCGTCTCGCCATTAATAATTTTATAAACATATACAATTTACTTAACATTGGCAAAATTACAGCGCTTTGCTGAAGAGACCATTAATAAATGAACATTGAACATTGTCAGCAGCAGGACGTGACGTGTCACACAGCACACCGCTACGATTCTCTTTTTTTACACTACTTTATATATAATATAATACTAATATAATATTTAACCCCATCCACATACGAGTACGCTGTGTCCACAAAGGATGGGCACTCAGCATTCCTGCGATGGGTATATGCCATCACAGCACTGGTTTTCAGTGCAATCACAGTACATATACAAAGCACACCGCCTTATTTTGCACGCTGTAGCTTTTATAGCACTTATCTGATATTTAACAGGTAACATCCAACCTCAAAAGTCACACTACCTGCGACTGTGGCCCTGGATGTGGTGTCGTGATGCCGTTCTTAAAGAAGAAGGATCTTTTACGTGTATGAAGTCATAAAATAGCAATTATAATATACTTAATTGCGATATTTTGTATGTGTTTACTTTTAACATCTGTCGTCAGACCTGAAAAGTATCAAACAAAGAAACACAGAAGAAACAAAAAAGGATAGCCGTGATCAAATACCGCTTTTATCGCGCGCCTCCCCGTTTTTCATGGACGAGTTGGGGACTCTGTAGTCCCCACACACCCGGAGAGGGCCGGATCTTTAGAGATGGCCCTGGGTCGGCCGGGGTGCGAGGGATATGCCTGTCAACCTCACCTTCGGCAACCAAAACGACCCACAGGCGGCGTTTTAGTCGGTTCGAGTCCGACATAACCTCCTCCACCGGCTCCGGTGGGGAGGTAACTTTTCCCTAGAATGTATTTTTTTCTTGGACTAAGTGGCATACGACCACAGCTATCCTTGATATTTTCTTGTTTAATATTTTTTCAGTAGTCGGGTTTTAGTTTAAAACTTATTTTTGTATTTATATTATTTTGGAGCAAGCAATAACTATAATTTATATATATTTGAAATGTGCTAATTAAGCCCTTTCTGTTGATACTAATCATGACATAATTATATCAAATTTATTTTTTAACACTGTACTTTTTGACCGCTAGCGGGCGCCACAATAGATTCAGTGACACGTTATATAACCTATAACCAGGGGACGACTAAGACGCTTCTAACGATACCTCATTTGTCCAGTTCTAATAAGTGGTTGAGGAGCTATGAGGGAACAGATGAACCTACATACATACATAGCCTGTCAAAATCATAACCCTCCTTTTGCTTCGCCGTGGTCGGGTAAATAAAGAATAATAGGCACTAACATTGCTATTTAACATTCTATAGACTTTTTCCGGGTACCAGTGGACAGTACTACTAATTTTTAAACTCTATATAGAATTATGTTGATGGGAATTAACACACTGATGGTATTGGTACATAATATATCCTAAGTACATACTCGTACCTTTGATTTGACGACCTCCGTGGCGTAGCGGTAGTGCATTCGACTGCTATGCAGGGGGCGCGGGTTCGATTCCCGCTCAGTGCAAATATTTTTATGCATGAATATGTATATTTGCATTGGTCTGAGTGTTTCTATGTATAATATTTATGTATTTACAAAAAAAACAGGTATCTAAGTATGTTTATCCGCATTCTAGATTCCATAACACAAGCTAGTTAAGTTATGCTTACCATGGGTCTAGATAGCGTTGTGTAGAATGTCGTGGAATATTTATTTATGTATTTGCATGACGTTTCAACCAAATTACACGGCCGTAATGGTCGAATCGTCAGGCAGACTACTGAATTCAGTGGAAAACCGACTCCACGGTATATTTTCCTGTGATATTATCCATGAAGCGACTGCCATCTGACCTCCGATATCGAAGCACTGCAGTTAGATTTTCCAGACTTTTGAAGGCTTCTATTACCCGTAACGTCTGTAATAGAATTTCGTATGACAATAGGGACTGACGGCTTAACATGTTCTCAGAATTACGATAAGACCAATCCAAATAGCCATAATCATACATACTTTTTTTTTTAATAGGACACGCCAACATGAATTCACCTCGCCTGATGGTAAGCTAAAAGCAAAGTCTCAGGAAAGAGGGTCACCATTACAGACACTAAGTAATGTTACAATGGTGGCACTCAGCTTGGCGGTCTCATCAGATGCTTTTGCACGCCCCGCTTAAAGGCCCCGGGACTGTAGGAAGAAGGAAACACGCGTGCTGGCAATGAATTCCAGGCCTTAATGGTGCGACACAGGAAAGAGTCACCGAACCGCTTGGTTCTTGCTTGTATATTCTGCACAGTGTGAGAGTGACATCTAAGCCTTGCACGTGTTGTCCTATGTAGGAAAGGAGAGGGTGGGATTAATTGGAAGAGCTCATCAGAACATTCACCATGGTAGAGACGGTAAAATTCAGCCAAGGAAGCAATATCTCTACGCATCTGCAAAGGCTCGAGGATGTTCGTGACCTCAGGTTTCCCAATAATTCGGACCGCGCGTCGCTGCAACCTGTCGAGAGCATCTAGTAGGTATTTCGCGAAGCTATCCTCGAGATGCTATTTCCCAGAGATTTGTATTGAGCAGGGATTGAACCCACGCCTCCTGCGTTGCAGTCGCGTTCACCACAGAGGTTGTCAATCGTCTGCTAAACTAACTGAATCATCTTTTCCTTCCAGGAGTACCAAACCCAAAATTACCGCCAACGAGAGCTATTCGCCCCCGCACATAATGACGTTTCATCCCAAAGTACCACTGTCACGGAGCCCTGGAGACAGCCGGCACCCATCAACGAGGGGTGGAGACGTAAGTTCTTGGTCAACCGACTTCATTAACATATTGACACTGTCAAGAATTCATAATATTGTGAGCGTTTGAAAGCTCAATAAATTCTATACATACAATATAAAGATGAAAAATGTCTCCTCATGTGAATGGTTCAACTAAAATCATCTTACATTGTAGTTAAAAGGTTGAATAATTTGAACATATAACATATATAACCGTCGCCGTAAGACGGATATATGTATGGAAGAAATTGGATGGTTTCGGGCGAAGATTCTGTGCGTCAGAGGTGGCTCGGGTGTCGGAGGTCGCGAAATGACCTCTTTTCCCCATTAGGGCAGGTCTGGGGGTGACGGGTGGAGCCGCCTGTCACCCTAGCAGAAGCAGACCGCGGCGGTGGTGCGTGATGTGCGCCTCCCCATACCCGGGGATAAGATGGGTACTCCGTGGTCCCCTACCCGAAGAGGGCCATCTCATAAGAGGCAGTCCTGGGCCGGCCGGGGTGCGAGGGATATGTCTCAGATAATCTTACCTCCGGCAACCTGTAGCCCACACAGTCAGCGTGCGTTTTAGTCGGTTCAAGTCCGACATAACCTCCCCCACCGACCCCGGTGGTAGGGGTATCTGTGGGGATTTTGCACAAATTAACAAATAAAGTGGTCTGAGCGTTTCCTCTATAAGGCAAAGATCGTGGGTTCGAATTGAGAACAGATTGAATACTACATTGTTAATTAATCTAGTTAGTTTAATTCTTTATTGCACACAAACGGTACAAAGATCATACACAAAGATACGAAAACATGTACAAAAGCGAGCTTAACTCAATATGAGTTCTCTCCCAGCAAACCTTTGAGCAGCAGCGAAGCATGTAGTATTGAAGGGCGATGTGAAGTGTACATTAAATTTCAGATTGTTCTTAAAATTATTCATTTAATAATGTGCCTTTGACTGTTAGCCAAACATATTAATTAATCTAAATCTTGACCACAATTTAATAATGCCGATTTATAGTTGTCACAACTTTATGAACTTTTTTTAACGATCATAGATTTTTGAAGACTGGAAGTGCATATATATTAATGAACTCGACCGTACTCACCATTTAATATTATTTAGGTATGATATCGTCAAAAATATATTGGATTTACCGGGAACAATCTTCCATGCCATCTTCATTGCCATTGATCCTAAAGAATTTGGTGGTACCCCAAAACTTTCTCAGTTGAAAATACCTCTAATTAAACATTGTTTTTATTATTTCAGAGCAGCAATCGGGCCCTGCTAGTATACCGAAGTCTGAGCCGTGGCGCCTGCCATACGCACTCAGCAAGGAACAGCAGGCGGCCATCTTGCATCACAAACAGTCACTAAGTTCAGGTGAAAATAGCAAATATTTACCAACAGCATATTATGACTTTGCTTCGCTGTGTGTTCTACCGCCTATACAATGGTTTGTGCTCAGATGAATTGTTTGACATGATGCCCGTAGCTACATTCTATCATCGCACCGCTCGCTGTAGGCTGGGAATTCATCCCCACACATTGTAACCTGAGACGGTACGCACTGTGCAGTATGAAAGAAACTTCATCACACGCACACTCAAGCTGTGGAATGAACTCCGTGCTGCGGTTTTTCTAAGCGCCTACAATATGGGGTTCTTCAAAAGGGGCATTAGAAGGTTTCTTCAGGGTCGGCAGCGCGAGTGTGACGCCCCTGGTGTTGCACACGTCCATGGGTAACCACTTCCCATCAGGTGGGCCGTTGTCTGCCACCTAAGTGGAATAAAAAAAAAGAAAATTATTATAGAATTACTAGATATTCTTACTCCCTCTGTGACGTGGTGGTAGTGAACGTAACAACCACGCGGGGAGTGCGGGTTCGATTCCCGCTCAGTGCTCACTGGAGAGTTTTTGTGCTATCAGTGGGAAGATCAAAGGTTTGTCTTTATTGTAATATAATTGTTTAAGGTACCCCAAATTTGTATTCCCGGCGGTGAGTAGGGTATTTATGTGCTGGCAGTGAGAAAACCAAGCATTTCCTGCACTGACGGCACAGAAACTCTTTGTTTTTACAGGGTTGGCAGCACGAGTGTGATTCCCTTAGTGTTGCACACTTCCATAGGCTTCGGTGACCACTTTCCATCAGGTGGGCCGTGTGCTTGTCTGCCATCTAAATTGTATAAAAGAAATATATTTGTACGCAAGAATATGTCTATTTTTTATACAACTTAATTGGCAGACAACTACTCACCGGCACGACCTAAGCATGAAATTCATCAAGACTTACACAAAAAATAACAGTTAATGGCAATGTTTCCTCTTTCCACCACTAGATGGGGCTTTCCGTTTCGAATACGCGTCCGATAATGGCTTGGCAGCAGGTGAGCAGATCGAACCTGATGGTAGCCGCATAGGGTCGTACCAGTACAAGGACCCCAATGGAAAAATGGTGAAGCTGAAGTACAGGGCGGGCAAGAATGGATTCCAGGTGAATTTATATATACCTACATATACTCACGACTTTTGGGGGTAGGAAGAGACAATAGCCCGGAAGTTGCCTTTTTTATATAGGACATGTTAATATGACTTCTCTTCTTTTAAAGTTAAACTGAAGGCGAAGTGTCAAGAAATGGGGTCAGGATAAAATATTACAATGTTACAATGTTACAATGTTACAATATTACAATGTTACAACGTTACAACGTTACAATGTTACAATGTTACAATGTTACAATGTTACAATGTTACAATGTTACAATGTTACAATGTTACAATGTTACAATGTTACAATGTTACAATGTTACAATGTTACAATGTTACAATGTTACAATGTTACAATGTTACAATGTTACAATGTTACAATGTTACAATGTTACAATGTTACAATGTTACAATGTTACAATGTTACAATGTTACAATGTGACAATGTTACAATGTTACAATGTTACAATGTTACAATGTTACAATGTTACAATGTAACAATGTTATAATATTACAATGTTACAATGTTACAATGTTACAATGTTACAATGTTACAATGTTACAACGTTACAATGTTACAATGTAACAATGTAACAATGTTATAATATTACAATGTTACAATGTTACAATGTTACAACGTTACAATGTTACGATTTCACAATATTATAATGTTACATTTTTTTAGGAATTTACCAATATTCCCTCTAACCCCTCCAACTAAGCTTAATTGCTTGTGTTAGGAGTGGGTTTACGTCGGTAGTGTAATGGCTAGGAATCGAACCCAGGACCTCACGATCGTAAGGCCTCCTTATGTAAGGAGTCCTCCGTAAGGTTCTCCTCCGTAAAGACTCCTTAACCACTAAGCTACCAACACTTTATACTGGTGTTACAGGTAACATTATTTTTTCCTTCATCCGAGATTTTACTGAGAGCGTGACCCCTGCACTAGCCTCGGTAACCCCCTTTCAATCAGGTGGGCCGTGTGCTTGTCTGCCACCTAAGTGGTATAAAAATGTCAGTCCCGGTTGCATGCCAAGCTTGTGATCTCAAACGTAGCGATGCCTTTTACATAACTTTAGGTTACAACCTTTTATGCTTATACTTCTGTAAATCCCCGAAGGGGTAGGCAGAGATGTATTAACACCCACATTTCACCAACTATAATATTCGGTCCCATGTAATGGTGGGCGAGCCTATTGCCGCCAAGCGGACACTTTGTCTTGGGCTGTATGCTTTTATGTAAGAAGAGAGAAAAACGTTTTTTTTTAAATTAATAAACTTTTTTTCTAGATTTTGGAAGGCAGCCATTTACCGAAGAGCCCTGAACCTGTAGCGCCTGTCCAGTCAGGTAATTATACTATCACTTACGTTCGCGAGGCATTCTGACCGGCTGACCCCCCCTCCTCAGCTTCGCTCTTGATATATTTTGAACCCCTGTTGCATCCCTACAAGCGATCTCATCCAGGCAACCTTTAAATGGACATCTTTTACATACATACATACATATAATCACGCCACGTTTATTCCTGGAGGGTTAGGCAGAGGTGAATTAACATCCACATTTCACCAAATTCGGTCCCACGTAATAGGGGGTGAGCCTATTGCCGTATTCCGGACACTATTGTTGACTCGAGCCATGCATCTGAAGCTGAGTCTGGGCTGTGTATATCTGTCTGATCTTAAACAGCCCTATCCCTTAGTCGCCTTGTACGACACCGCATGTGAAGAGATGGGGTGGCCCTAATTCTACTATGCCGGAAACCACGCGGCAATTTTTAATTGTCTTAACAATAATAACTTATGGGTCCTTATTAGTTACTCCTGTTAAGTTACTTCTGTCACTAATATGGTCAATATTGATCTTCTCTTTCAGACAACCACTACCAGAAGGCATACAACCAGCAGATAGAGCAGTACGACCTCCAGCAACAGTATAATCAGCAGAAACCTTCGCCGGTGCAGACCTGGGGACATAATCAGGTAATACTTACCCACTTTAAGAATTATTGCTGAGCCTTCAGTATGGGCTTTTTTTTATACCACTTAGTTGGCAGACAAGCCGTGTGCTGATGGAAAGTGGTTACCGTGGCCTATGGACGTGTGTAACACCAGAGAAGCCACAGTCGCTCTGCCGACCCTGTAATTACAGAGTTTTTGTGCCGTTAGTGTAGAGGACAAAGCAGGACAAGCCTTTAGTCATCCCACTAACAGCACAAATTCTCCAGTGAGCTCTGGCTACCCTACTCACCGCTGGGAACACATCACGAAGTTATTATACCTGCGGTATTCTGTAGGACACGACGGTATTCCCGTCCGAATTGAGCAGTCCGACTGGGGAAGTACCTCCACCCGACAGAATACCACGGCTATAATAACCTCGTGTTGTGTTTCCGGTGGTGAGTAGGGTAGCCAGAGTTCACTGGAGAGTTTTTGTGCTGTCAGTGGGAAGACCAAAGGCTTGTCTAGATTTTGTGTTCTGCACTGAGGGCACATAAAATCTCTGTTGTTACAGGGTAGGGAGCACGAATGTAATCTACTGGTATTACACACGTTCATAGGTCACGGTAACCACTTTCCATCAGGTGGGCCGTGTGCTTGTCTGCCACCTTAGTTGTATAAATGAAAAATATATATTTTTTTTTAAATATTTTAGGACTCCGATGATGCAAAGAAGCCAGCCAGTAACCATTACTTCATCAACAATTGGAGACCGGAATCAGGCATGGAAGATGGACAGGTATATTGATTCAAAGAATATGGTGATTCATACGTGTGGTGACTGAGAAAGAATACAAGTATCAACACCCCATGTCATCCGAAGGGTGTCGTAAGAGGCCACTAACGGCCACTGCCAGAGAAGAAAATCTCGAAATAAACCCCGTACCAACCCGTCTGGCCAGCGTGGAAACAGTAGGCCAGAGCCTCCCAACATTGGGAGAGGCCTATGTCCAGCAGTGGGCTGTGATAGTCTAATTGATTAATTCAGATCGCGGTAGCCTAGTGCTATAGGTAATGATCTGCTGAGACGAGGTCTCGGGTTCGATACCATGTTTTACCATGGCACCCACCAATGACTTTTCGATGCTTTTCAAATCAAATCAAATTTATTTATTGCAAGAATATGGTACAAAAGTTTTCGAAGTTATGTGTTTATTTATCGCAGGTTTATAAGTGCCCGGTTAATGGCAATAGGCTCGTCACCTATTACATTGGGACCTATACATAAACTGTCGAAATGTGGGTGCTAGCACCTCTGCCTACCCCTTCGGGGATATAGGCGTGAGTTTATGTTATGTTATGTTAATTTATATTTTGTTGCGTGCCACAACATTGGTGTGTGCCACCATCCCGAGACCTCGTCTCAGCAGTCCATTACCCATACCACTAGGCTACTGCGGTTTGCCATATATATAAATATTATTGTAAACGTAACCATATAAAAAAAAAATTGTTCTCTGAATTTCTTGCTGGTATCTTCTCAGCAGTACTAACCTACTGAACCAGCGAAAGAATCATTTTCCAATGATTTATTTATATTATTTAGTATTTTTATAATATTTCTTGACATAAATGTAAAATTTTGACGTTCACATGTGCTCTTTATGTGCCTAAACTAAATAAATGAAATAGATTGATTTATTCTTCTTTGATAAGGATTCTTCGATATGTTTTTAAAATTAAAGCAGGCACTTGCTACACAGTTCAGCAAATATAATACTAATATTATGAATGAAATGAAATGAAATTTATTCGTAAGAGACACGGTGAAGATAAGATATTACATTTTTAGTTTTACATACAGCATATCTCGCCTGCACCTCTACCTGCTCCTTCGGGGACATATTTTTGATAAATTATATGATCGTTAAACCACTCACTAAATAATACTGAATAATAAATTTATTCATAAATTAGTTACCATCAATATGCGAAAGAATGGAACCTGCGCCCTCTCCATAGCAATTGCGTTCACTGCCACTACTCCACTGAGGCTATATGACAAAACTAGCTGTTGCCCGCGGCCCCGCCCGCTTGGATGTCGGTTATCGCTTAGTGTTGAGTCAACGCTATTGAGCATAAAAAAAATTCCAAAATAAAAGTAGCCTACGTCACTCCTTATTACATCAGCTACCTGCCAATAAAGTCTGTCTGTCTGTTTGTTCCGGCCAATCTCCGTTATGGCTGTACCGATTTTGACGGGACTTTTATTGGCAGGTAGCTGATGTATTAAGGAGTAACTTAGACTACCTTTTTTTAGAGAAATTTTATGCTCAATAGCGTTGACTCAACACTAAGCGATAACCAACATCCACGCGGGCGGAGCCATGGGCAACAGCTAGTCTTATATAGCCTGCATCTCAAAATCCTTTCTTAGGGGATGCCTACGTCATAGTAGCTTTATACATGCAAAGTTTCAGCCCGATCGATTTAAAATTGACCAAGTTTCATACAAACTTTCATCCCCTATTTTATCCCCGTGGAGGTAGAATTATTGAAAATCCTTTCTTAGCGGATGCCTACGTCATAACATCTACCTGCATGCCAAATTTCAGCCCGATGCGTCCAGTGGTTTGGGCTGTGCGTTGATAGATCACTATGTCAGTCAGTCAGTCATTCACCTTTGAGTTATATATATATAGATTTCACTGTAATATTATAATTTATCTTACAGTACCGTGAAAATGATGTGGACCTCAACAAACCTCACAACTTCGGACCCGGCTACGCCTTCGCCTTCAAAGGATAGGCCTCCGCTAGGGGTTTCAGATAATACGTTTACAACCGGCCTCCTTTTCGGGCCTATTTGTACATTAATATTACTAGTCTGTATAAGAAAATGTGAGTTGTCGCCTAAAAGATAGTAAATAAAATTATACAATATAACTATTTTTTCTTATTTTTTTTATATATAGAACACGTCAATTGGACTTCGCCTTGCCTGACGGTAAGCTGAAGGCAAAGTCTCAGAAACGAGGGTCACCGTTACTTACACATACCGTGTGACAATGGTGACACTCAGCTTGACGGCCTCATCATATGCTTTTTCACGCCCCGCTTAAAGGACCCGGGATTGTAGGAAGAAGGAAACACGTGAGCTGGTAATGAATTCCAGGCCTTAATGGTGCGACAGAGGAAAGAGTCTCCGAACCGCTTGGTTCTTGATCGGATGTTTTGCACCGTGTGTGGATGACATCTAAGACCTGCACGCGTTGTCCTGTGTAGGAAAGGGGAGGGTGGGACCAATTGGAAGAGCTCATCAGAACACTCACCATGGTACAGACGGTAAAATACAGCCATGGACGCAACATCTCTACGCATCTGTAAAGGTTCTAGGCTGTTTGTGATCTCGGGATTCCCAATGATGCGGACCGCACGTCGCTGCAACCTGTCGAGAGCATCTAGTAAGTACTTTGCTGAACCATCCCAGAGATGCGAGCAGTATTCCACACAGAAATAATTAAAACATAAATACACGAAACAAACTCGCGATCATGTCGCGTCAAACAACCCACTCCGCATCGTTCCCGGCGCAAAGGTGCCCATGATGCTGGCTGCGTTACCTCGTTGAATCGCTATAGCCAACCTTTGCCCCAGGAACAAGCCGGATCAGAAGTCACCGCCTTGGTCGTGGATGCGGCGGCGATTTCTTTATTTTAATCCCAGTCGCATCCGAACGGGTCCAGACGTCTGGGGTCCGCTTTCCTGTCTAACTACTGATTTGGCTGAACTTCGATATTTTAGTAAAGCAACTTTTTTTTTAAACCACTTAGGTGGCAGACAAGCACACGGCCCACTTGAAGGAAAGTGGTTACCGTGGCCTATCGACGTTTGTAATACCAGAGGAGTCACAGTCGCACTGCCAACCCTGTCAGTACAGAGTTTCTGTGACGTCAGTGTAGAAGACAAAGCAGGACAAGCCTTTAGTCTTCCCGCTGACAGCACAAATTCTCCAGTGGCTATCCCTCTCGCCCCTGGGAACACAACACGAAGTTATTATAACCGCGGTATTCTGTAGGGCTTCCCCAGTCGGACTGGTAAATTGGGCGGAAATACCGCCATATGACCTGCACAAACCAAAGGCTTAGTAATAATAATAAATAAATAAATATTATACGACATTCTACACAACGCTATCTAGACCCATGGTAAGCATAGCTTAACTAGCTTGTGTTATGGGATCTAGAATATCCTCCGGGGATAAAAGTGTGATTGTATGCGGTAGCCTAGTAGTATAATACATTGGGACCTAAACATAAACTGGCGAAATGTGGGTGCTAGCACCTCTGCCTACCCCTTCGGGGATATAGGCGTGAGTTTATGTTTATGTTATGTTATGTATGTATGTATGTATCTATGTACATATTATTTATAGTGTAGATTGATGACACTTGGTGGAATTTGTTGTTACACATATTGATAACTCACCTGTACTAAAAGTACAAGTGAGTTATCAATATGTCTATGTACATATTATATATAGAAACATCCAAATCCCAATACATATTCGTGCACACAAATATTTGCACAGAGCGGATATCGAACCAGTGGCCCCTGCGGAGCAGTCGAACTGTCTACAGTTACGCGATGGATGTTTGGATGTTTGTTATTCAATTACACGCTAACCCCGCGGCGGCGGCGTGCCTGAAGCGCCTCCCCATTACTGGGGACGAGTCGGGGACTCTGTGGTCCCCACACCCAAGGTGAGGGCCAGATCGAGAGAGATGGCCCTGTGTCGGCCGGGGTGCGAGGGATATGCCTGTTAACCTCACCTTCGGCAACCAAAAACGACCCACAGGCGGCCTGCGTTTTAGTCGGTTCGAGTCCGACATAACCTCTACCACCGGCTCCGCTATAAATAAAATAAACCATTGGAAAATAATTCATTCGCTGGTTCGATAGGTTAGTTAGTACTGAGAAGATATCAGCAAGAAACTCAGCGAACTAGATTAGGTATCTTTCTTTTTTGAATGTTTTATTTTGTGCGAGCAAGCAAGAGACTTATGTTGATCACGCATTTACATCACCAAGCGGTTCGGAGACTCTTTCCTCTGTCGCACCATTATGGCCTGGAATTCATTACCAGCTCACGTGTTTCCTTCTTCCTACAGTCCCGGGTCCTTTAAGCGGGGGGTGAAAAAGCATATGATAAGGCCGTCAAGCTGAGTGTCACCATTGTCACACGGTATGTGTAAGTAATGGTGACCCTCTTTTCTGGGACTCTGCCCTCAGCTTACCATCAGGCAAGGCGAAGTCCAATTGACGTGTCCTATATAAAAAAAAAAATCAAGATACTAATCTACTTTATAGTAACCTTTATTCATTAAAGTTTTCTTCACTTCTATTTAAATTTATTTAGTCAAATCCTGTTTATCAAATCTATAGGAGGTAGGACACGGCGGTATTTCCGCCCAACTGAGCAGTCCGACCGGGGAAGTACCTCCGCCCTACAGAATACCGCGGCTATAATAACTTCGTGTTGTGTTCCCAGCGGTGAGTAGGGTAGCCAGAGCTCACTGGAGAATTTGTGCTGTCTGTGGGAAGACTAAAGGCTTGTCCTGCTTTGTCTTCTACTGACGGCACAGTAGGGTTGGCAGCGCGACTGTAACTCCTCTGGTGTTACAAACGTCCATAGGCCACGGTAACCACTTTCCATCAGGTGGGCCGTGTGCTTGTCTGCCAATTAAGTGGTAGGTATAAAAAAATATATTTTTATACAGCTGCCTACAAACGAATTACCAACTTTGTGAAGCCTGAGTTTCGGTACAACTAGTTTATTCTTGTTTCTCGTATTATAATTATGAACGTCAGAAAAGGAATTTCATTCTGTGGACTCTCAAGCTGTGGCAAGAACTCCCTGCTGTTGTTTTCCAACTACAATGTAATAGTTCTTCTAGAAAGATATTAGCAGGCTCATCGTAACCATTTCTCGTGGGTGTGGTATTCGAAAGTCTCGGCCTGATTCTGCTAGGGTAACAGGCGGCTCCACCTGTCACCCCCAGCCCCTATAAGGGACTGTTCACGGGTTCAAGTCCCGCTTTGGATGGACACATTTTCCGAGAACTTTTAGAATAAAAATTCAATAAAAATTTAAAAAGACCCGTCATAAAAACCTTCCTAAAAGTAGAAAATAAATTGTGTTGGTTAGCTATTTAACTTTGATATACATACATACAATCACGCCTTTATCCCCGGAGGGTTAGACAAAGGTAAATTAACACCCACATTTCACCAATCATTGAATTTAGTCCCACATAGTAAGGGGTAAGCCTATTGCCGTCTTCCGGGCACTATTGATTCAAGTCATGTATCTGAGGCTGAGTCTGGGCTGTATATATCTGTCTGATGCCAAACAGACCTAACTCTTAGTCGCTTTGTACAACACCAAATTGGAAGAGAGGGGGTGGTCCAAATTCTGCTCTGCCGGGAACCACACTCCGGCTTTGATTTACATTTGTTTTTTACGTGCGCAAAATCCCCACGGATACCTCCCCACCGGAGCCGGTGGAGGAGGTTATGTCGGACTCGAACCGACTAAGGCGCGCCACCGCCGTGGCCTGCTTCTGCCAGGGTGACAGGCGGCTCCACCTTTCACCCCCAGGCCGGCGCTCATGGGGGGTGGAGGTCGTACATCGACCTCTGACGCCCGAGTTGCCTTCGTACGCAGGCAGCTTGGCTTGCGATCCTTCGTCGCTCCCGCTGCCGCTCCCGCCCCGCCTCCTCCTTCATGAGCATTACTTGCTCGCAGAAGAAGGCGGGCTTTGATACACCTTACCAATATTTTGATTTAAGCATTGTCCACGCACTCCGTCATATTAACGGAACGATTCAAGGTCCCCCGACGTGGCAACGCTTGAATCAAAATGTTACTTGAGCCACATCAAACTTATAACACCTCGGCATTTTTGCGTCGGGCGTTAAAAATATGAAAGACTCACTGAGTGTAATTCTCACCCGTTTTCAAAGGTCACAGCTCACTTAATCCTGGCATTCGGTAGCTACCGTAGAGGCTGTAAAAGGGGGTTTACCCTCATTGACGAAACTGGCACAATTTCACTACAATAATGTATTCTGGGAAGTAAATTAATAAGTACATTTCAATTTAGCCGCGCAATTTACGACGCCTGTTGAATGCGTAGGGCTTGGTTTACATGACGGTGTGATACTGGGCTTTTAATGCGGAATTTTACTAATTCTGTTTCCTCCTAATATTATAAATGCGAAGTGCTAATGATGAATGAATAAATAAACAAATGTTTTTTTTTTCTCCTTTTTGGCAAGTAATTGATATATGCCAATGTCAAGTAATATAGTAGTAATAATATAAGTATATATATAAATGTCTTTAGAATTATTAATGGCGACCAAAGTCAAGTTTTTCTAGTTACGGTCCTCAGTAAAGTTGTGGGGACTTTACTAGAAGCTCTCCAGGGAGGTTTGGAACCAACACGAAAAGTCACAATTCTTTTTTTTTTTTTTTAATACCACTTAGTTGACAGACAAGCACACGGCCCACCTGATGGGAAGCGGTTACCGTGGCCTATGGACGTATGCAACACCAGGGGTGTCACACTCGTGCTGCCGACCATGAAGAAACCTTCTGATGCCCCTCTTGAAGAACCCCATATTCACTGTAATTTGCCAATTTCCACACTTGTGTGCGTTGTCAAAGATGTTATATCTAAAAATGCACCATTTTTATACATAAAATCTCGAATTCACACCAATTTTGGAAAATAAAAAAATACGCTATGCGCCATTCTTCATGTTGGCGCCAAAACTCCTAAACAAATGTTTCTTAAGATGTTTGATTATTTGAATGTTTGTATGCTGTCAAACAAACTTGTAGTCTGTGGTAGTCAACTTGAAAAAATTAGTCATTCATTCTAGGGCAACTGTATACGCTTTTTTAACAAGCTCCCTAATGAAATTAGGGATTTACCTGTGTATAAATTTAAAATCTAAGAATACTTGGATGATAAACAAGCTTGGAAATGAGCTGTTCGCACAACTATGCTACTCAAGTAAATTTTTGTATTTAGATTAAGTAGACTAAGTATATGTTTGTAAATATACCAAAAAAATAAATGCCCGCTGAGTTTCTTGCCGGAGTCTTCTCAGGTCGGGGCCGTGTTTCGAACCATTTACTAAACTGACATTCATGTTCCTTTTTTGTTAACGTTTTGTAAGTGCCGATATAATGGTCTATACAGAATAAACGATTATTGACTTTGACTTTGTCTCTACACATTGGTGAACATCTGCTGACGAACGCGTAGAGCGGAGGGTTTGTGCCATTTCTTGAGGGGTACCGGCAAGGTGTGTTGGTCAGCACGTTCGCCACTGTGTTCGCCAACGTATAGAGTGGACATTATTCAATAACGCTCTAACGGCTGAACAGATCTGGCTGTAATGTGGTACAGGTATAGAATCAAAGAATCAATTTCATTTATTCAGTTTAGACACGTAAAGAACACATATGAACGTAAAAAATTTACAATTATGTCAAGAAATTATATAAAAATATTAAATAATGTATAAATAAACCATTGGAAAATGATTCTTGCGATGGTTTGGTAGGTTAGTTCTACTGAGATATCAGCAAGAAACTTTCCTTTGTCGTACCATTAAGGCCTGGAATTCATTATCAGCTGCTCACGTGTTACATTCTTCCTACAGTCTCGGGTCATTTAAGCGGGGCGTAAAGCAGTATGAGGCCATCAAGTTGAGTGATACCATTGTGAGTGACAACTCAGAGAACTGTATTAGAACTAGATTATCCTTATATATTTAATCCTTTTATGTTATAACTTAAATTTGTTTTAGTTTACAATTTATTTTGTGCGAGCAAGCAAGAAACTT
The DNA here is from genome assembly GCA_963662185.1 of Eilema griseolum. Classification (NCBI taxonomy): domain Eukaryota; kingdom Metazoa; phylum Arthropoda; class Insecta; order Lepidoptera; family Erebidae; genus Eilema; species Eilema griseolum. Next base: position 11,402,298 of record OY759253.1, read on the forward strand.
ATGTTGACCACGCATTAACATCATCAAGATACTCATCTACTTTATAGTACAATTTTGTCAAATATAGATTATGCACACATAAACTACGTAGTTACTTTTTATCCCTGAAATTGAATTCCACGGGCTACAGTACCATAATTCCACTAAATGCTGTACCAGGCTACAATCTATCTCTCAACCAAGAAATTTTAAATATTTTTACGTAAAAGAATAACTATTAAATGACATTTTAAAGTATTTAAAATGCTAACTATTCAAACAGAATAAGATAGTGTGAGCTATTGTCTGAAGTACGGATATTACGGCTATTTTATAGGAGGTAGGACACGGCGGTATTACCGCCCATTTGAGCAGTCCGACTGGGGAAGTACCTCCGCCCTACAGAATACCGCGGATATAATAACTTCAGGTTGTGTTCCCAGCGGTGAGTAGGGTAGCTAGAGCTCACAGCAGAATTTGTGCTGTCAGTGGGATGACTAAAAGCTTGTCCTGCTTTGTCCTCTGCACTAACGGCTCTGTGCTTACAGGGTCGGCAGCGCGAGTGTGGCTTTTCTGGTGTTACACACGTCCATAGGCCACGGTATCCACTTTCCATAAGGTGGGCCGTGCGCTTGTCTGCCACCTAAGTGGTATAAAAAAAATATTAAGTTATCTAGTTCAGACACAGATGTTCAATAGAATGTGATATTTGGCTGAATATGAAAATGTGTAATGTGTAATGTAATCTAAATATATAAGATTATAAAGCTGCAGAGTTTGTTTGTTTGTTTGAACGCGTTAATCTCTGGAACTACTGGTTTGATTTGAATGATTCTTTCAGTGTCGGGTAGTCCATTTATCGAGGAAGGTTTTAGGCTATATGTTATCACGCTACTACTTAAGGGAGCGGAGCATTGATAATAAATGTTAACAAATCCGACAATTTTTCATAGATATTTTGAAGACTAAAACATACGAGCTCAAAGGGATATGAAGCTTCAAAATATACCCCGGGCGAAGCTGGGGTGGGTCAGCTAGTTGATAATAATTATTGTTGTTAATCATTGTTGAAAATTAAGATAGATGAGTGTCACCATTGTAACATAGTATATATATGTAATGGCGACCCTCTTTTCTGAGACTTTGCCTTCAGCTTACCATCCGGTGAGGCGAAGTCTAATTGACCAGTCCTATTAAAAAAAAGATAAAAAAATTGAATCGGTACAGGCAGGATTCGAACCCACGATCTTTCTCTTACAGGGGGACGATTTAACTACTATACATTCGTAGGAACTATTGGAACCAACGAATGTCGGTAGACGGCTCTCACCGTCGCCGTAAGACGGATATATGTATAGAAGAATTCGGATGGTTTCGGGTGAAGGTTCTGTGACTCATTGGATTTTTTATCTGCATTTCCTTGTGGAAAATTTGGTGGGCTTTTCACCTCAAGCATTGATGTACCCGCATGGGCTTGAATTGAGAACTTCGCCTGCTACGAGCTTTCTCGCTGCTGGGTTTACCTTCATATACACTCGCCGAGGGATGCCGTGAGCTTGCTTTAATTTTACTTTAAAACTTAACTTTAATATAACCTCGACGGTATTTCCGCCCGATTGAGCAGTCCGACTGGGGAAGTACCTCCGCCCTACAGAATACCGCGGTTATAATAAATTCGTGTTGTGTTCCTAGCGGTGAGTAGGGTAGCCAGAGCTCACTGGAGAATTTGTGCGGTCAGTGGGACGACTAAAGGCTTGTCCTGATTTGTCTTTTACTGACAGCACAGAAACTCGTACTTACAGGGTTGGCCACGCGACTGTGACTCTCTGGTGTTACAGACGTCCATAGGTCACGGTAACTACTTTCCATCAGGTGGGCAGTGTGCTTGTCTGCCAACTAAGTGGTATAAAAAAAAACCTTAAAATGCACTGGTGATGTATGATCATATTGACATAGCTTCACTCACTCTGGAGTGGACAATAAAACCTTAAACCTCACAGTTTGGTTTCATTTAGCTCACTACCGGAAGATTAAAAGTTTCCAATATCCGCTGATTATCCTAGGCATGTGTATCTCCAAGGCGCCCGAACTTTTATGGTAATGTACTTACAAATCAATTTTATTTTTATTTCTTTTAAATAGGAGATTACACACTTACTTTGTCACATTTAACTTGCTCCATTCAAGAGTAAACAAATAATAAAAATAAAACACACATACATACAATATGTAATATATATTTTTTTTTATTATTACAATAGGCCCCCGTAAGTAAAAATCCCGGGTTTGAATCTCGCCTGAACCGATTCAATTTTTTTATATTAGTTGTCAGTTTTGAATGAAATTTTAATTAAAATTTCATTCAAAACTGACAACATTTTATTGTCCACCGCCATGTAAACCTCCTCTACACGAGTACTCAACATTATCCTTAGCGAATGACCTCACCTCCCTCCGAGCAAAGACTAACATGCAGACGAGACACCTTTCTGTTGGCGAATAAATATTTATTTTTACCATGGCACACACAAATGACTTTTCGATGCTTTTCGAAGTTATGTGTGTATTTATCGCAGGTTTATAAGTACCCGGTTAATGGCAATAGGCTCGCCACCTATTACATTGGGACCTAAACATAAACTGGCGAAATGTGGGTGCTAGCACCTCTGCCTACCCCTTCGGGGATATAGGCGTGAGTTTATGTTATGTTATTTATTTTCATTCAATCTACCAAGGTTATAAAAATAAGCTACTCAATAAAAGTATCAAAATAATAAACAATAAATACGTTACAATGTCATGCGAAAAAATTATACCTAATTAAGGAATACAGTCAATTGCATTGAGTAAACCTTATCTGCCAAAATGTTAGTAAGTTTACCCATAAATACTGTTATATTTTCCGATCGGATCTTCGCAGGTATCTTGTTGTACATAGAGGTAACCATACAAACCCCTGTACATGTTAAAAATCAGCTAAATTATTTATAAAAGCAGAAAGAAAGAATAATGGAAAAGATTTAAGAGCTATAGTGATAAATAAATTAGAATTTGCTAAGCAGTTGTCTTTGACCGTGCAAAATTATTACAAAAGATTTAAAACGTTATAAAAAAATATGGGTCTTATGTTTTTATCGTAGGTTTATAAGTGCCCGGTTAATGACAATAGGCTCGCCCACCTATTACATTGGGACCTAAACATAAACTGGCGAAATGTGGGTGCTAGCACCTCTGCCTACCCCTTCGGGAATATAGGCGTGAGTTTATGTTATGTAGGTCTTATGTATAAATAGCCAATATTGTTTGTTTGACTTAAACAAACAATATTGGCTATTTAGATTTTTTATCATGTGAGCTCATGGGAGCTATTAAAAAAAGAATATTTCTGCACGGAAACACGATTCTTATTGAGGTATAACGGCAGATGTGACACTTTTTAAACGATTGCATGTTTAAAAAAGTTCCTTAGCAAACAAGTAAAATTTCATATACAATTTTATCAATAATAATTTTATAGCGAATTGAAACTTTGAAAGCTTCTCCTGTAAAGTTGTAATTTTACATTTTGACCCATATACGTAAGATTCTATATATTCTACCTATTTCCGCATCTGCGCACGCCACCCGCCACCCCCAGGGTGGTTCAATTATCATCCCCTTTATTATCCACGGCTGCGTCAGACACGTCCAATTCCCCCTACTCTTCCCTCTAAGAGCGAAGTGAAGAATATATTGGAATGCTTTCATACTTAAACTACCGCATAGATACGAAAAATTATTAAGAGTTCAAATAGATATATAGGGAAATGAGATGGGGTCGAAATAAAGTGGTCTAAAAATAGGTCAGTAAATTATGCCATTGAAACTCAGGGACAAAACTTCAATGGAACATTCCGCTCTTGACTAGTGGCAATATATTTACAGAATTGTTTTTCTTTTATATTATTATACATTGCCGCGTGGTATCCGGCAGAGCAGAATTTGGACCACCCCATCTCTTCCCATGCGGTGCCGTACAAGGCGACTAAGGGCAAAGTCTAACTAACGGACGTGTCAATAATTTAACATACATACATACATACATATATACATACATACAAATGTATAATCACGCTTTTATCCCCGGAGGGTTAGGCAGATGTGAATTAATACCCACATTTCACCAATCATTGAATTCGGTCGCACGTAATAGCGGGTGAGTCTATTGCCGTCTTCTGGGCACTATTGTTGACTCGAGCCATGCATCTGAGGCTGAGTCTGGGCTGTATATATCTGTCTGATGTTAAACAGCCCTATTCCCTAGTCGCTTTGTACGACACCGAATGGAAAGTGGGGGTGGGTTTTTTGTACAAAGCGGGAATCAAACCCGCTTTCCCTGTGTAGCAATCTAATGCATTACGTCATGCCATAGAGTCTGCTACTAACGCAAAAATGTTAACGAAAATATCCTCTATTAGCATCCTATAGTATGCATTAATTTAGAAATAAGATGATGAAAATCTAAAGTAATATATATATTTTTTTTTATACTACTTAGGTGGCAGACAAGCACACGGCCCCCCTGATGGAAAGTGGTTACCGTGGCCTATGGACGTTTGTAACACCAAAGGAGTCACAGTTGCGCTGTCAACCCTATAAGTACAGAGTTTCTGTGCCGTCAGTGTAGAAGACAAAGCAGGACAAGCCTTTAGTCTTCCCACTGACAGCACAAATTCTCCAGTGAGCTCTGGCTACCCTACTCACCGCTGGGAACACAAGACGAAGTTATTATAGCTTATTATAGAGCTGAAGAGTTTTTTGTTTATTTGCGCTGATCTCAGAAACTACTGGTTCGAATTGAAAAATTCTTTTTGTTTTGAAAAGTCCGTTTATCAACGAAGATTTTAGGTTTAGGTTTAGGAAGATTTATATATCATCACGCTACTACTTAAAGTAGCGAAGCTGTGATCATAGCTGTCAACAAATTCGGTATTTTTTTTTTATTTACCACTTAGGTAACGTGGGCTATGGACGTGTGTAACATCAGAGAAGCCACGCCACACTCACGCTGTCGACTCTGTAAGCACAGAGTCTCTTTGCCGTCTGTGTAGAGGACAAAGCAGGACAAGTCTTTAGTCATCCCACTGATACCACAAATTCTCCAGTGAGCTCTGGCTACCCTACTCACCGCTGAGAACACAACATTGACTTTTGGATTTTTCCACAGTTTTATAGTCATACTTGTCAAATAAGTAAAAAGGCAAATGTTATGTGGAAAACACTGTCCACACATGGTATTTGTTTGTCAGTCATGTGAAGTGCCACCATAACGTGTAAAGTGCGTTGTGTTTGTGATAAATGTATTTTCTTTCTCTCCAAAAAAATATTTTCCAAGTTACCACGACCCATGAGAGTTTTATATACTTATAAAGTGTTGCACCTCCTTTTATGAGGGTAGGAGGGTGAATGTTACAGATTTCTTTATTTTATAGTTTTTATGTGCCACTCCTGACCTGAATACTGATGTTTTTAGCATGTATATCTAAGTTTCTCACGTACTCGGCTGGATTTTTTATAAACCTTCTCTCTAAATTTTGTAGCTTCTTCTTGTTAATCCCAGGGTTTATTCTAGTCGCATACGAAGATTTCAACCATGGAGTCTGATTTCCACTTAACCAGTTATACTACAGATTTGGTTTAAATTAATATGCCAATAAATAAATTTAAAATAAAAGTGAAAAAAACTTTAATGAGTAAAGGTTACTATAAAGTGGATGAGTACCTTAATGATGTTAATGCGTGGTCAACATAAGTCTCTTGCTTGCTCGCACAAAATAAATTGTAAACCAAAACAAATTTATAAAAGTAAAATAATCTAGTTCTAATGTAGTTCGCTGAGTTTCTTGCTGGTATCTTCTCAGTAGAACTAACCTACCGAACCAGCGAAAGAATCATTTTCTAATGGTTTATTTTTACATTATTTAATATTTTTTTAATCATTTAAAATATACAATTACTTACAAATTAATATAAAACTATGCTAACTATACAATATATACAAAAATGGAATAGAGAAAAAGAGGGAGACTGTAATTTTAGGCATCGAAAAATTCCTCCCCATCGATCTCTACTGGTACCGTGCCCAAGAGGCTGGCATTACCACGCTGAATGGCGATGGCAATTCTTTGAGCGAGGTTAAGGCCAGCCTTATGGTCACGGGAAGCGTCGATTAGTCGCTTCGCTATTTCTTTGAATAGCGCGCGCGCGCTTGGACCCCACGGACCCAACGTTTCGACTCCAAACGGTTCAAAAATATAATTACCAGTTAAATTGGTATATTTAATATTTTTATATTATTTCTTGACATACATAATTGTAAAATTTTGACGTTCATATGTGCTCTTTATGTGCCTAAACTGAATAAATGAAATTGATTCTTTGATTCCATATTTTCTGTGAAGCAACTGCCATATGCCCTCCACAACCCAAAGGATATATTGAAGCATTGCAGCTAGACCAGTACTTGGACTTTTTAGGGCGCCAGCTACCCTTAAAGACAGCCATAGATGTTGGTATGGCAACCGGGACCAAAGGCTTAACGTGCTCTCCGAAGCACGACCAGACCAATGCAAATATAGGACAACACGTGTGAGGCTTAAATGTCTTTTTTTTTATACCACTTAGTTGGCAGACAAGCACACGGCCCACCTGATGGGAAGTAGTTACCATGGCCTATGGACGCGTGTAACACCAGAGGAGTCACAGTCGCGCTGCCAACCCTGTAAGTACAGAGTTTCTGTGCCGTCAGTAGAAGACGAATCAGGTCAAGCCTTTAGTCTTCCCACTGACGGCACAAATTCTCCAGTGAGCTCTGGCTACCCTACTCACCGCTGGGAACACAACACGAAGTTATTATAACCGCGGTATTCTGTAGGGCGGAGGTACTTCCCCAGTCGGACTGCTCAATCGGGCGGAAATATCGCCGTGTCCTACCTCCTCTCCCGCACATGGTGCAAAATAACCGATCAAGAAACAAACGGTTCGGTGATTCTTTCCTTTGTCGCACCATTAAGGCCTGGATTTCATTACCAGCTCACGTGTTTCCTTCGTCCTACAGTCTCGAGTCCTTTAAGAGGGGCGTGAAAAAGCATTTGATGAGGCCGTCAAGCTGAGTGTCACCATTGTCACATGGTATGTGTAAGTAATGGTGACCCTCTTTTCTGAGACTTTGCTTTCAGCTTACCATCAGGCAAGGCGAAGTCTAATTGACGGGTCATATATATAAAAAAAATGCATACAAATATTTGCACAAATTCGACTGGTTTATTTTATTAACTTGATAACAAAAAGCTTTCCTGAACTTTGAAGCTATTTAGTTCCTAGGCCTGGACAGGTGCTTCAAAAATGTGATTTATACATCATCATCATGTCAGCCACACATAGTCCACTGCTGAACATAGGCCTCTCCCACAGACGATGGAGCAAAAAAGTTCTGGAATGGCGACCGCGTACGGGCAAACGTAGCGTGGGACGCCCAAAGCCCTGGTGGATGGACGACCTCATGAAGGTCGCCGGGAAGCGCTGGATGCAAGCTGCTTTAGATCGGTCATTCTGGAAGTCTGTGGGATTTATACATAAACTGGACAAATATAACACCTGGACTGGTGCAAACTGTCATCACCAATCAGTTTAGTTAACTACTAACAATCACACTCTGCACTGACATTCTTAGGACACTTACACTCAACACATACACACTCCATCCACACTTCACTCACACACACACACACACACATATATAGATTACCCTCACAAATACACATACACATCGAACAAAACAGTGTAATTTATTTGAATTTGAAATTTTTTTTTCTGTGTTTAATTTAACATTTGATATGAGTTATATGAATTAGAGTAGGTACTTATAAATAAACCTATATTTAGACTGCAAATATTTTATAACATAACGGATTTAATTGAACTGTGTCCAAATTATAATTATTATTGTACCTACCTAGTTCAATAAAAAAAATATGTGACCTAAATGTTGCAATGCCTGGAAAAGGCGCTAAGTTTTAAGTACTTTCATATTAATTGTAAGATCTATGTACACTTGGTAAGCAATAATTAATGATTTGATTTTTTTTTGCATTGCATTGCATTGCTTGAAAGGTCTTATCTATATTCCTTTTTTGTACTCATTTTTTTTTTCCTTTTTTTTAACATTTATTTTATAAACCATAAAATGGATTACACAGTGTGAAACCTGTAATGTGGAAGGAACTGTCTCCTGAGTAACAGGTTAAGGACCTAGTTCGGGTGACAGAGACTCTATGTACCTTTATAACAAATTGATACAATAAAAAAATATTTATTTATTTTATTTATACGTTTAACAAAAGGTTGTGCAATGTAGTGCAATGATTCCTTTGGCTCACTTTAGTGAATCCAAGAGTATTACCGTACTCCCATCTTGAAGCGTTGGAAAATTATGGATAAGATTACAATTTGGACATTTCCGTGTTTGTTCCCGGTGGAGGATCATAGGGTTACCCCATCTCTTCCCGTGGGTGCTTTTAGAATGCGACTAAGGGATAGGGCTGTTCTCCATCCGAAAGTAAACATATAGCCCATGATAAAGTGCCTATTTGATGGCAATAGATTTGCCTATTTACGTGAAAATCATAGTTCCCGCTCAGTGTAAAATATTTATACATGTATATTTGTATTGGTCTAGGTGTTTCTATGTATAATATGTATACATTTACAAAAAAAAAGTATCTAAGTATGTTTATCCGCATTCTAGATTCCATAACACAAGCTAGTTAAACTATGCTTACCATGGGTCTAGATAGCGATGTGTAGAATGTTGTAGAATAAAAAAAAGTAGATGTTTAATACCTCTGCCTACCCCTTCGGGGATTTATAGGCGTAAATATATTATTTTGCCGCGTGGTTCCCAGCATAGTAGAATTTGGGCCATCCCATCTCTTCCCGTACGGTGTCGTACAAGGCGACTAAGGGATAGGGCTGTTTAACATCAGACAGATATATACAGCCCAGACTCAGCCTCGAATGCATGGCTCGAGTCAACAATAGTGCCCAGAATATGGCAATAGGCTCACCCCCTATTACGTGGGACCGAATACAATTATTGGTGAAATGTAGGTGTTAATTTATTTATTTATTTAAACTTCATGCACAAATGTACACAGGCGGACTTAATGCCACAGGCATTCTCTACCAGTTCACCTCTGCCTAACCCTCCGGGGATAAAGGCGTGATTATATGTATATATGTATGTATATATATATATTATTGCATTATTAAATGTATTCAAAGTTTCGTCCACTATTGGTATGAGTGGGATATAATGGGTTGTCCGCTTATTATCCGCACAATATCGTGGCGTACGAGTGTTATTGGCGCGACGTGCTTCGCGCGCCATCTCGTGCCGGCGCGCCATTATTAAATATCTGACGAATACTGAATTCTATGGAGTGGAGATGTATGGGGCACATGATTTTGGAGATATTATAGGATAAATTATGGACTGTTATTTGTATACGAGGACCCAGTAGCAGTAGAATGTTCAACAGCTACGCAGGGGGCGCAGGTTTGATACACGCTCGTTGCAAATATTTGTATGCATGTATATTTGCATTGGTCTGGGTGTTTTTATTTATAATATACATGTATTGACAAAAAAAATCTAAATATGTTTATCCGCATTCTGGATTCCATTCGGAGAGCGAAGGATATGCCTATCAATGTCACCTTCGGCAACCAACAATGACCCACATGCGCCGTGCGTTTTAGTCGGTTCGAGTCCGACATAATCTCTCCCACCGGCACCGGCGGGGAGGTACCCGGGGGGAGGTTCTCGCAAGCAAAAAAGTCCTGGGTGACATGGTCACTGTTACGTAATCAAGCCATTGAGTATCAGACGAGCAAAATCCCTAAACGTGTTTAATTAAAACTATGGTAAAGGACTACTGCCTATCATTTTGAAAACTGTGATATGTGCACAGTTATGTGCTAAAGTTGTATTATTATTTTACTTTATTTGAACTTCTCTCATATCTTTCTTTCTTTTTGTTTTTAATACACCTTGTTTCTAGTTTATTTGTTAACTACACCAAATCTTTTGCTTTATTACATTACTGTCCATCCCAAGGTTGCCTGGAAGAAATCGCTTCAGCGATAAGGCCGCCCATTGTACATTAAACTATATGCATGCTACCTACAAGTTGTACTGTAATCTATTGGTGTACAATAAAGAATTAATCTATCTATCTATCTATCAAGCCCTCACCTTGTGGTACCTAATTAAAGAAAAAAAGTGCAAATTCTATTCGCACATCATAAAGACTTGGAATTCTTTATCAACACACATATTGTATTTGTCAAAAGATTCACCTCGTTTTTTGTCGTTTTTAAAATAGCTGTCATCGCGTTATTAGGCTGTATTCGTATCTAAAAATCTGTTTATTCATCTCTGTTTTTGTTAATACTTTGAGGATTATGAGTAATATTTTTTATTTGCCGCGTGGTTTCCGGGAGAGTAGAATTAGGGCCCATCTCTTCCCATGCGGTGTCGTATAAGGCTACTAAGGGATAGGGCTGTTTAACTTCAGACAGATATATACAGCCCAGACTCAGCCTCAGATGCATGGCTCGAGTCAACAATAGTGCCCGGAATACGGCAATAGGCTCACCCCCTATTACGTGGGACCGAATACAATTATTGGCGAAATGTGGGTGTTAATTCACCTCTGTCTAACCCTCCAGGGATAAAGGCTATATAAGGGATATATGTATCTATAAAAAAAAGAAATTCCTACACACTCCCAAAGACATTGTCACAATACTTAACACAGAATGAATTATATTTCGTATTACACAAAAACCAACCTTACTCCACAAACACAAAACACCTTTTCAAATACATTTACAACGATCACGGAGTTGAAGGAATTTATCATTTGAGATTCGATTTTGAGTTTTATTTCTTGAGGAATAAAGTAAGATTTTGACTGTAGACATGGTCTTGAATGAGGGTCAAATTTACCGATAAAGCATTTAGCATTATAACGAGATTGGACGAAAATAAATTCGATATGGGAAGTCTCTAAGACGTCAAATAGACGCAAGTCTCCAAAATGGCGGGTAGACTTATATTTTTTTAATTTTCTAGACTTTATAAGCACAACATGGAAGGCATTTTAATAAACTACTATCTGATCTTATAAAGGGTTTTATATTATTTAAATTTATCAATTATTATATCTAATATATAAAATTCTTGTGTCGCAGTTTTAGTGTTTATTTATACTCCTCCGAAACGGCTTAACCTATTTTGATGAAATTTTATATGTATATTCAGTAGGTATGAGAATAGGTTTATAACTAATTTTACCCCCGTAAGTGTTAAGGGTGGTTCACACCAAAAAAATATTTTTTTACTTTTTGGACAATTTTATTTTTAATTATGTTTTGATAGCGTTTTATATTTTTCAACCCCTGTCGATAGCTGATCAAGAAATAATTCATATGCCAAAACGTTTGCCGGGTCAGCTTGTGAATATATATTATACTAATAATTATATATATTATATTAATATTAGTTGTCATATTATACCACGGTAGCGTAGTAGTATGGGTAATGGACTGCTGAGACGAGGTCTCGGGTTCGATCCCAGGTTTTACCATGGCACACACACCAATGACTTTTCGATGCTTTTCGAAGTTATGTGTGTATTTATCGTTGGTTTATAAGTAACCGGTTAATGGTAATAGGCTCGCCACCTATTACATTGGTAAATAAACTGGCGAAATGTGGGTGCTAGCACCTATGCCTACCCCTTCGGGGATATAGGCGTGAGTTTATGTTATGTTATGTTATATTATACTAATACAAGCCGCGTGGTTTCCGGCAGAGTAGAATTTGGGCCATCCCATCTCTTCCCGTACGCTGTCGTACAAGGCGACTAAGGGATAGGGCTGTTTAACTTCAGACAGATATATACAGCCCAGACTCAGTCTTAGATGGATGGCTCGAGACAACAATAGTGCCCGGAATACGGCAATAGGCCCACCCCTTATTACGTGGGACCGAATTTAATGATTGGTGAAATGTGGGTGTAAATTCACCTCTGCCTAACCCTTCGGGGATTAATGCGTGATTTTATGTATGTATTAGTTGGAGGGGTTAGAGGGAATATTAGTAATTGAGGTTGCTTATATATTTAAAAAGAGAAAAAAAAATAAAGGTGAAGAGTTTGTTCGTTAGTTCGAATGCGCTAATCTCAGGAAAAAGGTTCTTTCGGCTTATGTTTGGCAAATGGGTACCGCCGGCTATCAACTTGTTTCGATTTTGTCGACAGCAGTCGGATTTTTTGTTGTTTTAATAATTGTATTAACAATACAATTACTAAAACAAAACGTACCTTCCCTATAAGACACAAATTCGCTCCTGCGTGGAATACTGCTCGCATCTCTGGGCTGGCTCCGCGAAATACCTACGAGATGCTCTCGACAGGTTGCAGCGACGCGCGGTCCGAATTATTAGGAACCCTGAGGTCACGAGCACCCTCGAGCCTTTGCAGATGCGTAGAGATATTGCTTCCTGGGCTGTATTTTATCGTCTCTACCATGGTGAGTGTTCTAATGAGCTCTTCCAATTAATCCCACCATCTCCATTCCTACACAGGACAACACGTGCAGGCCTTAAATGCCAACCTCACACTGTGCAGAATATACGAGCAAGAACCAAGCGGTTCGGAGATTCTTTTCTTTGCCGCACCACCAAGACCTGGAATTCATTACCACGTGACACGTGTTTCCTTCTTCCGACAGTCCCGGGGCCTTTAAGCGGGGCGTGAAAAAGCATCTGATGAGGCCGCCAAGCTGAGTGCCACCGTTGTAACACTTAGTGTCTGTAATGGTGGCCCTCTTTCCCGAGACTTTACCTTTAGCTTACCATCAGGCGAGGTGAGGTCAAGTTGGCGTGTTCTATATATAAAAAAAAACATATTATCAGTGCGGGGACTTAACCGGTGACTGCACTGATATTACACTACACTATCTAGACCTAAACTAAGCGTAGTTTGTGTTATGGGTTCTGGAATGAGTTAGGGATACTAGCTCTCTGAATCGAAGCTGAGCTGCCTCCGCAATTCCTGCTACGCCGTAGTGGGTACTACGATGTTGTAAACTCTACGTCGTAGCAGCGCTACGAAATTGAAACACGTCTACATAGAATCACGTACAAAAACTTTCTTCCTGAAGGGGTGGGCAGTGGTAAATAAAACTACAAATTTTAATTATATTGGAATTAGATTTAGGTAAACCACAAAAAGAAAAGGTTTGGAGTTTTGCTGGAGTTTTCTCAGAATGGGACTGGCTTTTTTTTAAAGAATATTAGAACTGAGCTAAAGCGTAAAGTTTAAAAGCTAATTGTCAATGTAAAGTACATAACATAACATAAACTCACGCCTATATTCCTGAAGAGCTAGGCAGAGGTGCTAGTACCTCCATTTCGCCAGTTTATGTTTAGGTTCCAATGTAATAGGTGGCGAGCTTATTGCCATTAACCGGGCACTTGTAAACCTGCGATGTGTGGTCCAAATTCTACTTTGTCGAGAATCACGCTTCAAAAGAAGATGAGAATGTTTACTATAAGGCTCAAAATCGCCCTAACCTTCCCTAAAACAATTTTTTCAATAGCCCCCTCGCGCCTCCAGTTGACAAGTTCCAACACAATTCAACGCAAGAAAGACTACAATTAGTTCAATCTGGTTCGAACACGTCTGAATCGCAGTTAAGAAACATTATTGAGAGAGTATCAGATAGCTCTTGCCTCGTGACTCCACCTGCGTGATATTTTAATCTCTTTTCCGCTAGCCATTGGGACCTAAACTGCACGTAAAAACTCTTGTGCTTACAGGGTTGGCAGCGCGATTGTGACTCCCTTGGTGTTGCACACGTCCATAGGCCACGGTAACCACTTTCCATCGGGTGGGCCGTGTGCTTATCTGCCAATCAAGTGGTATAAAAAAATGTACATGTAGTCCACTTCACAAGCTTGAAAATGAGCTGTTCGCTCAACTATGCTACTCAAGTAAATTTTTGTATTTAGATTAAGTGTAAGTGTAAGTGTTTGTAAGTAATGGTGACTCTCTTTTCTGAGCCTTCAGCTTACCATCAAGCAAGGCGAAGTCTAATTGACGTGTTCTATAAAAAGAAGTGTATAGTTTGTAAATAGAACAAAAAAAAATGTTCGCTGAGTTTCTTGCCAAAGTCTTCTCGGGTCGGTGCCGCGATTCTAACCGGTGTGGTCCATTTGCTAAACTAGTTTTCATATATCCTTTTGTATTGACTTTTTGTAAGTGCCGGTTTAATGGTCTATGCAGAATAAATGATTTTTGACTTTGACTTTGGCTATAAAAACAATTTTCTTTCTTTCTTTCTTTCTTTCTTTTTTTCTTTCATTCTTAGTTTCTTTCCTTCTTACCTTCTTACCTTCTTACCTTCTTTCCTTCTTTTCTTCTTTCCTTCTTCCTTCTTCCTTCTTCCTTCTTCCTTCTTCCTTCTTTCCTTCTTTCCTTTTTTACTTCTTTCCTTCTTTCCTTCTTTCCTTCTTTCCTTCTTTCCTTCTTTCCTTCTTTCCTTCTTTCCTTCTTTACTTCTTTCCTTCTTTCCTTCTTTCCTTCTTTCCTTCTTTCCTTCTTTCCTTCTTTCCTTCTTTCCTTCTTTCCTTCTTTACTTCTTTCCTTCTTTCCTTCTTTCCTTCTTTCCTTCTTTCCTTCTTTCCTTCTTTCCTTCTTTCCTTCTTTCCTTCTTTCCTTCTTTCCTTCTTTCCTTCTTTCCTTCTTTCCTTCTTTCCTTCTTTCCTTCTTTCCTTCTTTCCTTCTTTCCTTCTTTCCTTCTTTCCTTCTTTCCTTCTTTCCTTCTTTCCTTCTTTCCTTCTTTCCCAGATGAAATATCTGGGGCTCGTGCTCGACGGCCGGTGGGACTTCGGGAAGCACTTCCGAAGTCTGGGCCCCAAATTGGTGGGCACAGCCAATGCTCTGGCGCGGCTACTGCCCAACCTGAGGGGCCCGGAGGACTCCTGCAGGAGACTCTACGCGGGTGTCGTGCGGTCCATGGCCCTGTACGGGTGTCCCGTGTGGGCGGACACCCTGAATGATCGGCACATGCCCCTGCTGCAGCGTCCGCAGCAGAAGTTGCCGTGCCGCATCATAAGGGGGTACCACACGATATTCTTCAACGAGGCGAGTCTCCTCGCCGGATCGCCACCATGGATCCTGGAAGCGAGATCCCTTTCGGCGCTATACCGGTTCCGAAAGGCGGCGCGGGAGCGGGGTCACGATCCCGAGCCCGAAGAAATTCGGGCCGTGAGATCCCGACTCCACAGGGAAATGGTGGCGGAATGGGAGCTACAACTTGGGCGACCAGGCGCAGGGTGCGCCGTAGTAGCGGCGGTAAGACCCATCATGGGGGAGTGGCTAGAGAGGCCACATGGCAGCCTCTCGTACCGCCTGACGCAGATGATCACCGAGCACGGATGCTTCGGCAAGTATCTGCGTCGGATGGAGAAAGAGCCAACGTTCGAGTGCCATCGCTGCGACGCGAGCGAGGACTCAGGTCCGCACACGCTCACCGAGGCATCTCCCACGCCGAGTCGGGAGCTTGTGGTGGCCCTGGGAGTGAGGGTTCTCACGCTCTCCACCTTGCTCGCCGCGATGGTCCGCTGCGCGGATGCGTGGGCGGCCGGCGCCTCCTTCTGCGAGCAAGTAATGCTCGTGAAGGAGGAGGCGGGGCGGGAGCGGCATCGGGAGCGACGACGGATCGCAAGCCAAGCTGCCCGCGTACGAAGGCAACTCGGGCGTCGGAGGTCGATGAACGACCTCCGCCCCCCATGAGCGCTGGCCTGGGGGTGACAGGTAGAGCCGCCTGTCACCCTAGCAGAAGCAGGCCGCGGCGGCGGCGCGCCTGGCGCGCCTTCTCGTTTACCGGGAACGAGTTGGGGACTCTGTAGTCCCCACACACCCGAGAGAAGAGGGCAGATCGTGAGAGATGGCCCTGGGTCCGCCGGGGTGCGATGGATATGCCTGTCAACCTCACCTTCGGCAACCAAAGCGACCCGCAGGCGGCGTGCGTTTTAGTCGGTTCGAGTCCGACATAGCCTCTCCCACCGGCTCCGGTGGGGAGGTATCCGTGGGGATTTTGCGCACGTAAAAAGAAAAAAAAACATCCAAATATATAATCAAACCTAGTCCACACACACCCGAGGAGAGGGCCAGATCGTGAGAGATGGCCCTGGGTTGGCCGGGATGCAATGGATATGCCTGTCAACTTACCTTCCGGCAAATAAAACGACCCACAGGCGGCGTGCGTTTTAATCGATTCGAGTCCGACATAACCTCTTCCACCGGCTCCGGTGGGGAGGTATCCGTGGGGATTTTGCGCAAGTAAAACAAAATATATATATATAATCAAACCATCCAAATATATTATCGAACTTTATATATTTGGATAACGTCACCGTAAGACATCCGTCTTACGGTGAATATATAATATAAGAAGATTTGGATGGCTTCAGACGAGAGTCGATAGCTTAGTGGTCAGAACGTTCCCCTGGGAAAGATCGCAGGTTCGAATCCCACCAGAACCGATCCAAAAATATGCCTATCTTAATCGATTTGAATATAAAAAATGTCTTAAACGGAACCCGAAC
Source organism: Eilema griseolum (assembly GCA_963662185.1). Taxonomy (NCBI): domain Eukaryota; kingdom Metazoa; phylum Arthropoda; class Insecta; order Lepidoptera; family Erebidae; genus Eilema; species Eilema griseolum. The sequence goes on from OY759253.1 coordinate 11,418,997, forward strand.
CCAAAACCACCTAACATCATATCTATATATATAAAAGAAAGTCGTGTTAGTTACACTACTTATAACTCAAGAACGGCTGTACCGATTCGGTTGAAAATTGGTGGGGATGTAGCTTAGGACTAGGAGACGGACATACGATACTTTTCATCCCGCTCTACCATCATCCTGTTGGACCGCGTTCCCGTATGACGTGATATAAAACCTCAAAGAGAATACAAGTCACAGTTTTATCTATGGTGCAGTTTAGTTAAAAAGGACATTGTCCAACTTGTATGAGCACTTGGCCTGGTATGGACAGATAATAATTGGCCAACTATGATACAGGTTTGGTAGTTCATACTAGTAAGAAATAAAATAACATCATATGGTTGTATCAGAATTCATCATTTATATTATTTATTGACCATAGTATTTCGTCAACTTTTGTTAAAAGATTTGTTGTATTCATCATTTCTTTATTATTCAGTCATAAGTTATTAAAACATCCTGGGAATTGGGCAGGTGGGTTTACCCTAGGGACCTATTTAAGTTGGTATGTACCACACGCCAATAATATTAACTCTAAAAACAGAATCGGCTTTCGCAAGAAATTGAAAAATGTAGGTAGGGATTCACGAGTCAAAATGACAAGCCAATGACATTTTATAAGATTTCTTTCCAGTTGCCATATAAAAACACAAGCTCAATCGATTAAACATAAATTCGTTTTTGAATCGAGTTAAAAAGTTTTCGTTTTATTATTATAAAAACAATGTTTGATCAAAGACGAGACGACACCATTTTGTTTTGAGTTGTGAATCTTTTCTTAAACCATATTAATATATTATTATTCTTTACTACTTTCTCGTATCTATACAATAAAAATAAATAAATATAATACCACTTTACAATTATGTAAATTGTAAAGTGGTAAGTATTATATTTATTTATTTTTATTGTATTTACATACACTATTTAGTGTTAAGGTTGACTGATAGAGAATGCTTGTTGAATTAAGTTCGCTTATGTACCTACTTGTGCATGAAGTCTAATAAATAAATAAATGAGCTCATAATTAACCGAATATAATACATAATTACTTACATATATTTTTACGTTTTCGTCATCGTTCTTATAATCTAACGTTTGATCGTTGAGTAGAACCGATTTCCACGCGGGCTTAACCGCAAGCGTCACAGTCAATCTTTTTTAAAAGTATCAAGTAGTCAATCTATCAATTCCTTATCAAACTCCGGTGTCCCATACTCTTTATCGATATATTCATAAGTCTTAAATAAAAATCGATTTCGATCTTTATTATAACTGGCAACATTTTATTATTAAGCAAAAAAGAAAGATGTATAGCCATGTTAGGAGAATGTATTATTTTAATGAACTAATTGATTAAATACTAATTATTTAAAGATATTTGTTGATACTCCAAGAAATCATTATTAGTTCGGTAAAAATTAAACATGATTATTGATCAATAGCTACATTTGCGTACGTCGTGTCCATGAGAGGCCAGTTTTGGACATTGCCCTTTGACAATTATAAATTTTGTCTGAAATCAATAATATATAATAATCAGTATTAGTCAGTCACTCGAAAAAAACTTTCTCCACAATATAAATATACGAAAATAGGTATAACATATATTAAGTTTGAATTATAGAAGTGAACATTTCTTAATATATTTTGAACGTAACGCGGACGAAGTCGCCGGAAGAAGCTAGTCGAACATAAATCTTTTGTGATACAAAAGTCAATATTACAGATGGTCATTATGGTCATTGTAGAGTCTATTGTTAGTCAATATAGGTCACCTAGAAACTTAATATGTTCAATCTATATCTGTTGAAGAGTGGCAGGCAGACAAGTCATTAGCACCAAGTGCAGACCTATGTTACACCAGAATAGGGACTGCGTAGAGTAGATGTTGATACTGAAGTTTTTATATATTTCAAATAATACATGATTTAATATAGTGAGTCCCAATTGAGCAGTCCGACTGGGGAAGTATCTACGCCCTACAGAATACCACGGTCATAATAACCTCATGTTGTGTTTCCGGCGGTGAGTAGGATAGCCAGAGCTCACTGGAGAGATTTTGTGCTGCAGTGGTAAGATCAAAGTCTTGTCCTGATTGTGTCTTATACACTGACGGCACAGAAACTCTAGGGTTGGCAGCACAACGACCTCCGCCCCCCATGAGCGCAGGGCTGGGGGTGACAGGTGAAGCCGCCTGTCACCCTGGCAGAAGCAGGCCGCGGCGGTGGCGCGCGTGGCGCGCCTCCCCGTTTTCCGGGGACGAGTTGAGGACTCTGTAGTCCCCACACGCCCGAGGAGAGCGCCAGATCGTGAGAGATGGCCCTGGGTCGGCCGGGGTACAAGGGATATGCCTGTCAACCTCACCTTCGGCAACCAAAACGACCCACAGGCGGCGTGCGTTTTAGTCGGTTCGAGCCCGACATAACCTCTTCCACCGGCTCCGGTGGGGAGGTATCCGTGGGGTTTTTGCGCACGTAAAAAAAAAAGGGTTGGCAGCACAAGTGTGGCTCCCCTGGTGTTACACACGTCCATAGGCCATGGGTCATCTTCGATTTCGAGATGACCCCCTCGGGTGTGGGCACCAGAATGTGACTATTTTGCCCCGGAAGTCAGAACTGGTCCCAGAAATGTAGAGGCGCACCGCTTTGGCCTGCTTCTGTTAGGTTAAGTTATTGGTGACCTCGAAAACCACTTTTCATCAGGTAGGCCGTGTGCTTGTCTACCATTTAAGTTGTATAAAAAAATGTCAAACATTGATAAATCTCTTCTTTTTTTATATAGAATTTGCCAATTTAACTTCACCTCGCCTGATGGTAAGTTAAAAGCAAAGCCTCAGGAAAATTTTTATTCTTTTTTATAAACGTATTGCCACTTGTCTGGCCACGAGCTTTCTTCAGTATCACAATAAACGGGATATTTACCATGTTTCATTGTTTTGAATTTCCGATATAAAAACAACCGGGAACAAGCCAAAACAAAATCGCGAGTGGATACAGTAAGCATCGTGTGTCGTGAACGTGATCGAGATCGGATCGAGTTTGTAGTGAGAGTGAAACCAATAGTAGTGCAGATACGCGTAGTAAAAGAACTCGAAAGAGGGTAGGTCGATATAATTACTCCTAGGAAAAAAACTTTTTCTCCATTCACCGCCACTACTCCAGTTCCTCCGTGATCATGGTGCGTGCAACAGCGCCAAAATATCGGAAACTCAAAACAATGAAACATGGTAAATATCCCGTTTATTGTGATACTGATGTGAGTGACCATGATAGTTTAAACACGAGCTTTCTGATTTAATTTTTATATAATCGTGTCTACTCCACGCGTGTACTATCCGGCCATCTGTCCCTAAAGGTCTTAAGTGCTAGAGTGAGAGAGGAACAGTTGAAATGAGACCGCAATACGATCTCGGCTTAAGAATAGGGTATCCAAGCATTACACTGTATTTGTTTAATCGTTTATTGACTTTTGGAAGCCATTTTGAAAAAGATGTGACGTCATACGAATTGTAAACAATTTCTTTTATCGTTTCGATGTAGGTATTATTATAGGTGGTTGTTTGGTGGTTAAGGAATTGGCTTTGCGATCGAAACGTCCCGAGTTCGTATCCTGGCCTTTAAACTACTAAACCAAGTGCAGTTTGAAATTATTCGTTTATTACGGGCTTGCAAATAAGGTTTTGTTTTTATAAACGTACATATAATCGCACCTTTATCCCCGGAGGGTTAGGCAGAGGTGAGTTAACACCCACATTTTACCAATAATTGTATTCTGTCCCACATAATAGGGGGTGAGCTTATTTAGGAGGTAGGACACGGCAGTATTTCCGCCCAATTGAACAGTCCGACTGGGGAAGTACATCCGCCCTATAAAATACCGCGGTTATAATAACTTCGTGTTGTGTTCCCAGCGGTGAGTAGGGTAGCCAGAGCTCACTGGAGAATTTGTGCTGTCAGTGGGATGACTAAAGGGTTGTCCTGCTTTGTCTTCTACACTGACGGAACAGAAACTCTGTGTTTACAGGGTCGGCAGCGCGAGTGCGGCTTCTCTGGTATTACACACGTCCATTAGGCCACGGTAACCACTTTCCATCAGGTGGGACTTGCGCTTGTCTGCCACCTGTGTGGTATGTAAAGAAAACAAAAAAATAATAATTGCCGTATTCCGGGCACTTTGAATTTGAATCTGGGCTGTATATATTTGTCTGATGTTAAACAGCCCTATCCCTTAGTCACCTTGTACGACACTGCATGGGAAGATGAAGTGGACAAAATTCTACTCTGCTAGGCACCACGCGGGATCTGTGATCTGGGATCTATGTGATCTGTGGGTAAAAAAAAAGGTGTTTATTCACTTCTGCCTAACCCTCCGGGGATAAAGACATATTTATATGTATGTATGTAGATCACACAGAGCGACATAGCCTTACCAAACCTACCCTCTGTTACTTCTTGTGGATATAGGACCGAACCCAACCCCTGAGGCTCTCCGTATTTATCAATATTTCATGGTGTCCCTATTTCGGTAAGCTCACAGTCCAGGGGATCGTCTTACATTTATTGTCTCAACTTTTATTTGCGGATTAAGGCGGTTCTATCAGATATATCCGATAGAATAGAAAAAGGCGGAGGTCTCTTGTCTCTGCTAACACTGGAGGGAAATATGCGTGAGCATATGTATATAAAAAGATTGACGAGCGAATTAAAATTGTATATTCCTACTTGAAACAATCAATTAAGCCATCACCGTTATTCCTACTTAAAAAAAATACTTAGATGGCAGACAAGCACACGGACCACCTGATGGGAAGTGGTTACCGTGGCCTATGGACGTATGCAAAACCAGAGGTGTTACACTCGTGTTGCCGACTCTGAAAATCTCTTTCTAATGGCCTTCAAGAAAAAATACTTAATGAACTAACTGAGTGAGGATAATGGTTAGGAACAACCTTTCGAGGGATTCCAGGTTTGATTCCTAGCATTGCCCGACGTGAACCTACTCCTAATACAAGTAATTTAGCTGAAGGGGTTAGAGAAATTTCAGTAACTAAAATATTTCATGGTGTCTCTATTTAGGTAAGGTCACAGCCCAGTAACCCAGCAGGCAATGGCGGTGGCACTCCACGCGCGCCTCCCCGTTTCCGGGGACAAATTGGGTGTATGAACCCCCACACACTAGGAGGGTCAGATCGAGAGAGAATGCCCTGGTTCGGCCGATGTGCGGGGATATGCCTGTCAACTTCACCTTCGGCAACTAACAATGACCTACAAGTGCCGTGTGTTTTAGTCGGTTCGAGTCCGACATAACCTCTCCCACTGACGTCGGTGCGGGGTGATTCCGAGGGGGATTATCGAATGTAAAAAAAAAATCAAAAGAGTCCAGAAAGTCAAATTTCCTATCAGAAAGATGTTTAGAATTCAGTCTCGATCCACTCTCAACATCCCAAATGTCAAAAACGATCACGATTTCAATGAAAAGAGAGAATTCCGATTCTGATATTTAATTGAAAGATCAAGACTGAATTGAAAATGAATGTTATGAAAATCTTTCTATGAGCAGGTTTTGAACTTATACATACATACATACATATAATCACGCCTTTATCATATTCGACTCTGCCGGGAACCACACGGCACATCTGCCGGGAACCACGCGGTACATTTCGAACGGCGGCTCGAGTGCGAAGCGACGGTTTGGAACTTATATTTGCGGATTATGGCGTTTCTATAGATGTCGACATGTTTCCGATTATCTGTGAAAATAATAAAGAATTGGTGGGGTTAATACGACAGAAATTTCCCAAATGGAACAATAATTTCGTTAATTGATTCTCGTTTAGATTAAAGCCGCGTAGTTCCCGGCAAAGTAGAATTTGGACCACTCCATCTCTTCCTATGCGGTGTCGTACAAGTCGACTGAGGGATAGTGCTGTTTAACACCAGACAGATATATACAGCCCAGACTCAGGCACAGGTGCTTGGCTCGAGTCAACAACAGTGCCTGGAATACGGCAATAGGCTCACCCCCTATTACGTGTTGTGTTCCCGGCGGTGAGTAGGGTAGCCAGAGCTCACTGGAGAGTTTTTGTGCTGTCAGTGGGAAGACCAAAAGCTTGTCCTGCTTTGTTTATTCTACAATGACCCAGAAACTCTCTGTTATTACAGGGTCAGTAGCACGGATGTAATTCCCCTGGTGTTGTATACATTTATAGGTCACGATAACCACATTCCACCAGGTGGGCCGTGTGCTTGCCTGTCACCTAAATAGTATTTAAAAAAATTAGTGTTAATTCACCTCTGCCTAACCCTCCGGGGATAAAGGTGTGATTATATATATATACATAGTGGTTAAGGAGTCGGCCTTGCGATCGAGAGGTCCAGGCTTCGAATCCTGGACACCAATTCTGCTAATTTTCAACCACCGTCATATCACAGACACTGCAAGAATGTTTGATTCGGTCCTACGTAATAGGGGGTGAGCCTATTGCCGTATTCCGGGCACTTGTTGACTTAAGCATATATCTGAGGTGGAGTCCGGGCTGTATATAATATCTGTCTGATGTTAAACAGCCTTAGCCCTTAGTCGGCTTGTACGACACCGCATGGGAAGAGATATGGTGGTCCAAATTCTACTCTACCGGGAAACACGCTGCTACCGATTCCAAGGTCCCATAGTTATAACATACATTGTTAGTCAGTATTTTATGTGTAATAAAGTTGTAACGGTATATGTCATGTCATTAAATATTTTACGGCCCAACCAACTGGAAGGACGGCAGTATTTATGGCCCGACCTGGTGCAGCTTTTGGACATAAACTGGGGAATAATCGTGTAATGAAAATCTTCAATTGGTATTTAAACTATCATGGTCACTCATGTTAGTATTAGAGCTATTGGAATATTTACCATGTATCTATTTATCTATATTCACTAATTACATTAACATAACATAAACTCACGCCTATATCCCCGAAGAGGTAGGCAGAGGTGCTAGCACCCACATTACGCCAGTTTATGTTTAGGTCCCAATGTAATAGGTGGCGAGCCTATTCCTATAAACCTGCGAGAAATACACACATAACTTCGAAAAGCATCGAAAAGTCATTGGTGTGTGCCATGTTAAAACCTGGGATCGACCCCGAGACCTCGTCTCAGCAGTCCATTATCCATACCACTAGGCTACCTACATGCATATATACATACATTAATAAAAAAAATACACAATAGTTAAAATGCGTCGTAGTATTCCTCCGCATCGCATGCCTCTTGTGGTAGCGTTCCAAGACGACTAACAGCATTGCAATGTTGTATGGCAATGTTTATTCTCTCCTCCCCGTTTCCGGGGACAAGTTGGGGACTCTGTGGTCCCCACACCCGAGGAGAGGGCTAGATCGAGAGAGATATCCCTGGGTCGGCCGGGGTGCGAGGGATGTAACTGTTAACCTCACCTTCGGCAACCAAAAACGACCCACAGGCGGCGTGCATTTTAGTCGGTTCTAGTCCGACATAACCTCTCCCACCGGCTTCAGTGAGGATTTTTCGCATGTTTTTTTTTAATATAGGACACGCCAACTTGACTTCACCTCGCCTGATGGTAAGCTAAAGGCAAAGTCTCAGGAAAGAGGGTCACCATTACAGACACTGGGTGTTACAATGGTGGCACTCAGCTTGGCGGCCTCATCAGATGCTTTTTCACGCCCCGCTTAAAGGCCCCGGGACTGTAGGAAGAAGGAAACACGTGTGCTGGTCATGAATTCCAGGTCTTGGTGGTGCGGCAAAGAAAAGAGTCTCCGAACCGCTTGGTTCTTGCTCGTATATTCTGCACAGTGTGAGGGTGACATCTAAGGCCTGCACGTGTTGCTCTATGTAGGAAAGAAGATGGTGGGATTAGTTGGAAGAGTTCATCAGAACACTCACCATGGTAGAGACGGACGTTAAAAAAACGCTTATTCTCTGACCTAAGAAAAGGCTAGACTTCGGGTCATGTGAAGCGTCGACCATACGCTTCGCAATTTCCCTGAAGATTGTTCCTCAGTGATCATTGTGCTTGCAATAGCGCCGAAATTTAGGAGACTTGAAGCAGTACAACATGGTAAATATTCCAATAGCTCTAATGGTATTTAAAAAAAATATTTTAAAATATTTAGTATACTTTTTTTTTTTTACGTGCGCAAAATCCCCACGGATACCTCCCCACCGGAGCCGGTGGAGGAGTCATATAAGTCATAAGTATTTTATTTCATAACAATTTTACATTGTGTTGAAAATTTGTCAAACTACATAAATTAAATAACAACTACGAAATAATAATAATATAATTACAATAAATTCACTCCAATAACAATTGTCAATACCAGTTACATTTCCAAATGGTTCCAAATGGAGGTTATGTCGGACTCGAACCGACTAAAACGCACGCCGCCTGTGGGTCACTTTGGTTGCCGAAGGTGAGGTTGACAGGCATATCCCTCGCACCCCTGCCGTCCCAGGGCCATCTCTCACGATCTGGGCGGCGCGGCCTGCTTCTGCCAGGGTGACAGGCGGCTCCACCTGTCATCCCCAGGCCAGCATTTAGTATACTAACTATTCAAATCAAATCGATAAAGACAGGACACAGACAGCCACAGCTGTCAGTGGGAAGACCAAAAGCTTGTCTTGCTTTGTCTTTTACACTGACGGCACATAAACTCTCTGTGTTAACAGGGTTGAAAGCGCGAGGGTGCATCCTTGGTTTTGTGTCCATAGGCGACGGTAACCACTTTCCATCAGGTGGACCGTGTCCTTGTCTACTACCTAAGTGGTATAAAAAAATAAGACTCCTTTAGGAAGTAATCGCCCTAAAATTAAATAAGAATATAAGATTTGGTTAGTTTCAGGTGTGGTTCGGTGGCTCAATGGCCAGAGCGTTCCCTCTGTAAGGGCAAGATCGCAGGTTCGAATCCCGACTGAATCAATTTAATTTTTCTATCCCAATCGATGAGCTCTAATCATTAATTGTTCAGCAATTCTGGTAATAGCGTTTTGTGAGTACAAGATTGTTTTAATGAGTGTGATATATCTTCTTCCTCTCAGCGTTAATTCCAGTCGCATCTGAAGCTTTCACCTCGGTCTAACTGCGCGTTTGACTGTCCTTCGATATATTCCGTGAAGCGACTGCCACTTGACCTCCACAACTTGGCCATATCAAAGTATTGCAGTAGTTGGATTTTTTAATGTTCGAACTACCCGTAACGACTGTACTAGCATGGCAGCCAGGACCGACGGCATGACGTGCTCTCCGAGGCACGGAAATACTAAATACGAGTGAGAATCGAACCTGCACCCCCTATATTTTTTTTTCTTTTAATAAATATTCCACAACATTCTACACAACGCTCTCTAGACCCATGGTAAGCATAGCTTAACTAGCTTGTGTTATGTAATCTAGAATACGGATAAACATACTTAAATACTTTTTTTTTTGTAAATACATACATATTATACATAGAAACACCCAGACCAATGCAAATACCCATATTCATGCATACAAATATTTGCACTGAGCGGGGATCGAACCCGCGCCTCCTGCGTAGCAGTCGCGTTCACTACCGCCACGCCACAGAGGCTGTCAATATATGTTTTCTACAATGATGATAAACTTACTTAAATACATTTTTTTTTATAAATTCATTTGTACTGTAAATACATAGAAAAACCCAGACAAACATACATGTTCACGCATATACTCGTAAATATTTGCATTGAACGGGAATCAAACACGCGACCTCCAATGTAGCAATTGAATATACTTACTACCGCCACATAATAGAATTCTTATAAAATGGATCATAATCACAAAGGATGACTTATAAATATCCAAGTGAAGTCAGGTGGCAAAGATTGTTTTATGATTCTAAAAGCCTGGAGTCACTTGCGAGTTGGATAGAGACGGCGAGATGTGTAGTGTGTAAGACAGAGAAGGATAAGGAAGGAAATTAAGGACCTTTGGACACGGTTCGTGTATAAGGGAGTAGGTGAATTATGTTGTAATTGATTTCAATTGTGATTTATCGTCATAATAACATTTTTTTAGTAGTAAGTTGTATTCGGGTACCTACTCTTCAGACTATGAGATAAATACCATCATCTGAAGGAGGATTACAAATCAAGCGTCGGAGGTCGATGAGTGACCTCCACCCCACATGAGCGCAGGCCTGAGGGTGATGGGTGGAGTCACCTGTAACCCTGGCAGAAGCGAGTCTTGCGCGCCTTTTCGGGGACGTGTTGGGGACTCAGTGGTCCCCATTCACGAGGAGAGCACCAAATAGATAGAGATGGCCCTAGGTCGGCCGGGGTGTGAGGGATATGCCTGTCTACCTCACTTTCGGCAAACACAAACTATCTACAGGCATTGTGCGTTTTATTCGGTTCGAGTCCGACACAACTTCTCTAAAAGAAATATCATCTTTAGTCTCAATGTGACTATGGCAGAGGGGATATAGGCGTGAGTTTATGTTATGTTATGTTTACTATGGCTGCAATAACAAAAAAAATTGTTGCTTAAATAGTAAAATACTACCAAGTAAGTCACTATAGAATTAGTAAAAGTATTATTTATTCAGTTTAGGTACATAAAATATGCTATTATAATATACAATTACTTACAAATTTATATAAAACTATGCTAACTATACAATATATACAAGCGGCGGTGACAAGAGCTCGACGGATAATGTTGTTAATGTTTGCATGTCGGCACATGCGGCCTACGCTCCTGCTGCAAGACAGTCCGTGATGTCCAAGGCTATCGACAGCTTCTCCACAGAGACACCGATGCGGAGAAACGCACGGTGCACCCAAACGTAGACAAGTCGCAATGCGGAAGGTCGTGTCGTCCAACATCGTTCCAATGTTGGGCGAAGGAAGTGCCTGGAGCCATACACCCATTCCCCCACAGCCAATAGGCGAGCGCGCTTTAAAAGTAAAAGTAGTTTTATTGCAATAAGTGATATTCGCGTAAATTTTAATCTATTTTTTTTAATAAAGTATGATCTTACCAAAATATTTATTATTACTACTGTACTTATATTTTTATTAGAAGTAAGTTGTTATTATATCTTCACAATATTGTCTTTTCATACATTACTAAATATTTATATTTTAGAATAAAGTTACCTACAAATAGCATAGGTTGAGTTTCGCGTATAAAATTGTCGAAATATCTACAAGTAATCCTCGTACCTCGTATTTACAAAAAAGAAATATTGCTCAAGAAATACAATGCAAAGCAATGTTGAGAAAATGCCTTTACATCATTTTTCAGAACCGTAGTTCACGCATTTTCAGCGGAAACTTATCGAAAACCTGTAGCTTTTGTATTCGCTGCAAAGAAACATCAACCTTAGTACCTCGAAAGACGTTCCAATATTCCAATAAACCCATCGTTGTGTTGGAAAATTTATCTCAACATACGAAATTCAACCTTATCCTGTAGAAGATAGGATAGTAAATCAAAGGAAAGTTACTCTGTAGCCTGATAAGACGAGGCCAAAAACAGAAGACCTTCCCTTCCCCCCTTCAATAAAGTATTGACTTATATAAGAAAGGGTAGCAGGCTATAATACAGAGATCTAACTAAACTGGTCAGTGTTATTCGGTGTTCGAATTAGGAAAAGCGATTCAGTCGGTCCGCGGGCTCGGCGCGGTACGGACCACAAGTAAACTGGATTTTAGTTTATATTTTATTTTATTAAAAATAAAATAAAAAAATACGTTTTATTTTTAAAAGAAGATGTCGGATGGTGTATTGAAGATATATATTTAGAGTGAGTATATATTTTTATCATATTTTAGTGTCAATCGAGATATTTTCTTCTGAGAAGTACAATCTATGGGCACCTATAGACAATTTTATTGTATCTGTGAAGTTGTACCTTTTTAGAATTCATTCGTCTTGTGGGTAAAAGTCAATTACAAATTATTAAAGTAGATGGGTACAGTCCGCAGCAAAAGTAGGTTAACATAATATTATTTTGGAACTTTTGCAAAAATAATTAACGAAACATGTAGGTTCACCAAACCAAGCGGTTCGGAGACTCTATCCTCTGTCGCACCATTAAGGCCTGGAATTCATTACCAGCTCACGTGTTTCCTTCTTCCTACAGTCCCGGGTCCTTTAAGCGGGGCGTGAAAAAGCATATGATGAGGCCGTCAAGCTGAGTGTCACCATTGTCACACGGTGTGTGTAAGTAATGGTGACCCTCTTTTCTGGGACTTTGCCTTCAGCTTACCATCAGGCAAGGCAAAGTCTAATTGACGTGTTCTATATAAAAAAAAGGTAATATCTTTGAAGATTACAAAAATATGTAAATACTTAGACGTACATAAATTATTTTGGAAAAAAATTTAGGATGAAAGATTGTGTAGTATATTATGTCCGTCTTACGGCGACAGTGGGAGCCATCTACCGACAGATATATATATAGGAAGATTTGGATGATTTCAGGGAAGGTTCGGTAGCTCAATGGGCAGACTATTCCCCCTGTATTGAATCCCGCCTGAACAGATTCGATTTTTTCCCCATCTTAATATGAACTGAACAGTTAGCTTACTAAATGCTTTAAAATTTCAATAGTAGGTAGGACGCGGCGGTATTTCCGCCCAATTGAGCAGTCCGACTGGGGAAGTACCTCCGCCCTACAGAATATCGCGGTAATAATAACTTCGTGTTGTGTTCCCAGCGGTGAGTAGGGTAGCCAGAGCTCACTGGAGAATTTGTGCTGTCAGTGGGAAGAATAAAGGCTTGTCCTGCTTTGACTACACTGACGGCACAGAAACTCTGTACTTACAGGGTTGGCAGCGCGAGTGTGACTCCTCTGGTGTTACAAACGTCCATAGGCCACTGTAACCACTTTCCATCAGGTGGGCCGTGTGCTTGTCTGCCACCTAAGTGGTATAAAAAAAAATGTATAATTTTTAGTTTTAAATAAAGTCTTATGTTATACAGTTGTATAAATAGATAGATAACTTTTATCCTACAAATATCTAAGTATATTATATAGCTAATTTGAAAGTAGTCAGTAATAAGAGATGTTCAAAAAAAAAAATGAAACTAGTGATTATGAAAATTTTTTTTTGGAATTCATTTTTTTTGTGTATTTTTTTTTGAAAGATCTTGGTCCGACTTAAAGTCTTAAGTATGTGAGTAGAACTGAAATATGACCTAAACTAGCGATAACCAACATCCACGCGGGAGAAGCCGCGGGCATCAAGTAGTTATAAATTAATGTAATAGGTTATGAATATGTTTTAATAATTTTCACTCAATCATGCACAAACGGCTTAACGAATTTGGTAGTTTGACACAGGAATAGCTCATTGTAGACATTTAAGTTTTTATCCCTGGAACACGTATGGGTAGCGAAAACAGGATCAGAATTTCCAAGCGGGCGGAAATTCCAGATACATTCCAAAATGTCCGGGGTCAGTCTCACCTATGAAAGAATGTGAGGATGACTAAATAAGGATAGAAAGATGTTTGTTACTCAATTACATCAGAACGGTAGGATCGATTTATATAAAATTAGGCAATGCCGCATGGTTCCCGGTAAAATAGAATTTGGACCACCCCATCTCTTCCCATGCGGTGTCCTACAAGGCGACAAAGGGATAGGGCTGTTTAACATCATACATATATATACAGCCCAGACTAAGCCTCAGATGCGTGGCTCGAGTCAACAATAGTGCCCGAAACACGGTAATAAGCTCACCCCCTATTACGCGGGACCAAATACAATGATTGGTGAAATGTGGGTGTTAATTCACCTTTGCTTAACCGTCTGGGGAAACACATATATACATACATATTATATACAGCCACACCTTTTTCCCAGTTGGGTAGGCAGAGATTACAGTTTTCCACCTGGTACGATCCTGGCATGCCTCTTTCTCTTCTTCTACTTTCATAATTGTTTTCATAAATGCTCACCAGTTTCGGGTAGGTTCATCAAAATGACTTCGATCTGATTGATAGGCGTGAATATAAATATTTTTTTATTAGAGTAGTTCTCCGAATTTACTCAAAATTCACGCGAGCGAAGCCGCCGGCATCAGTTCCTACCGACTTAATTTGCTGACTGTACTTGTATCGATTAATTTTCTATCCGCCTCTCACTACGGAGCCCTCAAAGAGATTAATACAGCTAATAAAAAAGAAACTTTACCGCTTACGCTGATTTCTCTGGAGATTAAAAAAAAAATCAAAAGCTATGGACCATAGACTTGTCACTGGTTTTTTTTTTTCACGGTAATAAATTGCGGGCGTTCGCGGAGTATATTTTGACGTTTAACGTTTAGGTCGTTACATATGAAATTACCGCTTTTTTGAAGAAATTGGAGGAAACCCAATTTTCAATACTAACATTTTTGCATTTTTTTAGGAACGACAAATCCAAATTTTATGATATTTTTTGTGTATGAATGAGACAACATTAAGCTAACAAACACTTTTATTACATTTTTTAAAAGTGACTGTAACTGTAAAAAAGTAATATGAAATTTATCATCAAGATGTATGGCATTTAGGAAGTACTGTTTTTGAAGATCGAATTTAATTTGTCAAGGGTCCAATATTTAATACATAGTTTTTTTTTTTTTTTTTTTTTTACGTGCGCAAAATCCCCACGGATACCTCCTCACCGGAGCCGGTGGAGGAGGTTATGTCGGACTCGAACCGACTAAAACGCACGCCACCTGTGGGTCGTTTTGGTTGCCGAAGGTGAGGTTGACAGGCATATCCCTCGCACCCCGGCCGACCCAGGGCCATCTCTCACGATCTGGCCCTCGTCTCGGGTGTGGGGACTACAGAGTCCCCAACTCGACCCCGGAAACGGGGAGGCGCGCTAGGCGCGCCATCGCCGCGGCCTGCTTCTGCCAGGGTAACAGGCGGCTCCACCTGTCACCCCCAGGCCGGCGCTCATGGGGGGCGGAGGTCGTTCATCGACCTCCGACGCCCGAGTTGCCTTCGTACGCGGGCAGCTTGGCTTGCGATCCTTCGTCGCTCCCGCTGCCGCTCCCGCCCCGCCTCCTCCTTCACGAGCATTACTTGCTCGCAGAAGGAGGCGCCGGCCGCCCACGCATCCGCGCAGCGGACCATCGCCGCGAGCAAGGTGGAGAGCGTGAGAACTCTCACTCCCAGGGCCGCCACAAGCTCCCGCCTCGGCGTCTCCCACGCCGGACACTCGGTGAGCGTGTGCGGACCTGAGTCCTCGCTCGCGTCGCAGTGATGGCACTCGGACGTTGGCTCTTTCTCCATCCGACGCAGATACTTTCCGAAGCATCCGTGCTCGGTGATCATCTGCGTCAGACGGTACGAGAGGCTGCCGTGTGGCCTCTCTAGCCACTCCCCCATGATGGGTCTTACCGCCGCTACTACGGCGCGCCCTGCGCTTGGTCGCCCAAGTCGTAGCTCCCATTCCGCCACCATTTCCCTGTGGAGCCGGGATCTCACGGCCCGAATTTCTTCGGGCTCGGGATCGTGACCCCGCTCCCGCAGTATTTAATACATAGTTGTAAAATCTTGAAATCAATTTTGAAACAAAATATAAATAATGGATATAGCTATTACATTACAGGAATAACGAACTCATGAATCATGTAAAGACTTAATATGTGTGTTGTTTTTGAGATGTTGTCAAGATTCACATCTAATCTCTAGAGTTGATTTCAGATTCATACAGTCATTCAGTTATTCACATTAATAGGATAACATTCACCGGGATATTTCCCATGTTTTAAGGGTTCCCTACCTCAGAGAAAAAAATACGGATCACTTCTTTGTTCGTCTGTCTGTCAAGACATATTTGTCTAAGGAATGCGTCAAACTGAAATTCATACCAGATACTCAAGTCTGTAACGTCTTGAAATTGTGCAAAAATTAAAAGTCTCGGTCAACGCAATCAAATTTTGTAAATTCATTAATGTTTCACTAATTTTGTACGGAACCCGCGGAGCGCGAGTCCGACTCGCACTTGACAGGCTTTTTTTTTCTTTCGAGTATGTCGCTTGTCAAGTAACAGTAGCGAAATATCCGTTAGCCTCGAAATAAATAAAAACCTATTTGCGGGATAAAAATTGTCTCTGTTCTATCCCGGACCACTACGTCCTTTATTATATGGTGTTAGTGCATTCGACAGCTACGCCAGGGAGCACAGGTTCGATTCCCGCTCAGGGCAAATATTATACAAACATCTACAGTAGTTCCGCTGAGTGCAAATATTGTTCGATCATCTGTTGCAGTTCTTACAGCAGTTGTAACTAGTAGCGTCGCAGTTAGGATTTTTTGATCCTTCTTGCGTTATTCAAAGGCCTACTTTAAATCTGAGGTTCACTTTATCAGTCTTTGAGGAGGTAGGACACGGCGGTATTTCCGCCCAATTGAGCAGTCCGACTGGGGAAGTACCTCCGCCCTACAGGATACCGCGGTTATAATAACGTCGTGTTGTGTTCCCGGCGGTGAGTAGGGTAGCCAGAGCTCACTGGAGAGTTTTTGTGCTGTCAGTGGGATGACCAAAGGCTTGTCCTGCTTTGTCCTCTACACTGACGGCACATAATCTCTGTTCTTACAGGGTCGGCAGCACGGATGTGACTCCACTGGTGTTACACACGTTCATAGGTCATGGTAACCACTTTCCATCAGGTGGGCCGTGTGCTTGCCTGCCACCTAAGTTGTATAAAAAAATAAAAAAACTGCGGATGCGGCTGAACTTCGATATTTTCCGTGAAGCGACTGTCATCTGACCTCCTATTGGCGATATCGAAATATTGCAGTTAGACCAGTTATTGGACTTTTTTATCTTTTTTAAAAAAAAAAAAGAATATTAGAACCGAAATTATTAATATTCCCTCTAACCCCTCCAGCTAAGCTAAATTGTTTGTGTTAGGTGTGGGTTCAGGTCGGTAGTGTAATGACCAGGTTTCGAACCCGGGACCTCTCGATCGTAACTCTTTAACCACTAAACTACCGACGCTTAGTTTAGTAAAAGTTATCACTCGACACTTAAAAAGGTAGCTTAGTGAAATTTTTAAGGGTGTGGTGAGCCGGCCTGGGGGTGTCAGGTGGAGCCGCCTGTCACCCTGGCAGAAGCAGGCCGCGGCGGTGGCGCGCCTGGCGCGCCTCCCCGTTTCCGGGGTCGAGTTGGGGACTCTGTAGTCCCCACACCCGAGAAGAGGTCCAGATCGTGAGAGATGGCCCTGGGTCGGCCGGGGTGCGAGGGATATGCCTGTCAACCTCACCTTCGGCAACCAAAACGACCCACAAGCGGCGTGCGTTTTAGTCGGTTCGAGTCCGACATAACCTCACCGGCTCCGGTTGGGAAGGAATCCGTGGGGATTTTGCGCACGTAAAAAAAAAAAAGGGTGTGGTGATATTTTTTTCCTAGAATGTATTATTTTTGTTAGACTAAGTGGCATACGACCACGGCTATCCTTGATATTTTCTTATTTTAATACTTTTTAAAGCGTGGTTTTACAGTAGTCGGGTTTTAGTAACAGCTATAATTTATATATATTTATAATGTGCTAATTAAGCCCTTTCAGATGATACTAAACACTGTATGTTTATATTAGGTTTATTTTATTACACAGTACTTTATGACCGCTAGAGGGCGCCACATTAGATTCAGTGATACGTCATATAGCCTATAACCAGCGGACGACCAAGACGCTTCTAACGATACCTCATTTGTCCAGTTCTAATATGTAATTCAGGAGCTATGAGGGAACAGATGAACACATATACAGCCTGTCAAAATCATAACCCTCCTTTGGCTTCGCCGGTGTCATTTCATTTCATTTATTTATTATTTGTGAAACATAGGTATTACAAAAGATCTCAACATTAATATCAGTGCACTATGTTCTACCATTTAACATGGTGTACAAATTAAATTAATTATATATTTTAAATTTAAAATATATAATATACATAATTTATTTACTAAGAATATGGTTAGTAGGTACATGTATCATTAATCTTTTATCGATTTATTCATACCATAACCGCGGTGGCCAAGTGGTATGGGTAATGGACTGCTGAGACGAGCTCTCGGGTTCGATCCCAGGTTTTACCATGGCACACACCAATGACTTTTCGATGCTTTTCGAAGTAATGTGTGTATTTATAGTAGGTTTATAAGTGCCCGGTTAATGGCAATAGGCTCGCCACCTATTATATTGGGACCTAAACATAAACTGGCGAAATGTTGGTGCTAGCACCTCTGCCTATATATAGGCGTGAGTTTATGTTATGCTTTATACATATTGATAACTCGTATAATTTAATGTAATACGATATTTGAATGCCGACGTAAAATAGTCGGGTTAAAAGTGGATTTATTTCAAAGAGTGATATTCACAAAATCTTCAAACAGTATCATAGACTTACTAGGTATGTGAGGGCGTTGAGTGATAACAAAATTGAAAGAAGTGATATACCCCTAAAGATTAGATTTACGTCGGGTAGCGTAAGGGTTAACGATGATAGGGGTAATTAATTTAACCCTATGCAGGGTATCTTGTACCTATATGACCATGTTGTGTATATGACATCTTATATATAAAATTCTCGTGTCACGGTGTTCGAACTTGAACTCCTCCGAAACGGCTTGACCGATTCTCATGAAATTTTGTGAGCATATTGAGTAGGTCTGAGAATCGGCCAACATCTATTTTTCATCCCCCTAAATGTTAAGGGTTGTCCACCCTTAACATTATATGGCAAAACGACGTTTGCCGGGACAGCTAGTAATTTTATATAAATCAGAGTCAGCATCAGATGGATTTTGACGAACCGAGTACTCCAAAATTATCTTCATACCTTGGTTTTCTCCCCTTCCAGTTGATTGATTGTTCTGACATTTAGTACATATATTTAGTTCGGACAATAATACTATAAAACAATTTGATCAGTACACGGCGGTATTTCCGCCCAATTGAGCAGTCCGACTGGGGAAGTACTTCCGTCCTACAGAATACCGCGGTTATAATAACTTCGTGTTGTGTTCCCAGCGGGAGTAGGGTAGCCAGAGCTCACTGGAGAATTTGTGCTGTCAGTGGAAAGACTAAAGGCTTGTGCTCTACACTGGCAGCTACACTGATGGCACAGAGACTCTGTGCATACAGGGTCGGCAGCGCGAGTGTGGCTTCTCTGGTGTTACACGTCCATAGGCCACGGTAACGACTTTCCATCAGGTGGGCCATGTGCTTGTCTGCCACCTAAGTGGTATAAAAAAAAATATGATAGGAAAAGTTTCAATCAGTTCAGGCTGGATTTAAACTCGCGATTTTTCCCTTACAAGGGGAAAGCTCTGATCACTGTGTCACCGAATCTCGCCTGAAATCATCTAAATTTTGGTATCCGTCTTACGGCGACTCACGAAGATTGCAGGTTCGAATCCCACCTGAATTGATTTTTTTTCCTATTTTAACCGATTTGAATAGTTAGCATACTAAATGCTTTAAAATTTCATTAAATAAAACAGTTATTTAAGATCTAGATCTTTATGACGCTGACAGTATAAGTAAACCCCTGTATTAAATTTTCAATTACAAAGTGTAAGTACTAGAATTAAGTACTTAGATAGTCAGACTGTAATAACAAATACACAATCATCTTAAAGTAATTAATAATTAAATTAATTATTCGAACAAAAGAGCAGACGAACCGGAACAGACGCCATATTTGTGGAAGCGGCTCGTTAGCGCGGCGTCGTTTCCGGCGGCCATCTTGATACGTCCCAGACTCCATTGTTGTTCCGCCATTTGATGGTTAATTGTTTAAATTTTCATTAAAATTGACATATTTGAAAAAAAATTGTTCTATTTCTTTAAAACATAAACATAATATAAACTCACGCCTATATCTCCGAAGGGGTAGGCAGAGGTGCTAACACCCACATTTCGCCAGTTTATGTTTAGGTCCTAATGTGGCGAGCCTATTGCCATTAACCGGGTACTTATAAACCTGCGATAAATACACACATAACTTCGAAAAGCATCGAAAAGTCATTGGTGTGTGCCATGGTAAAACCTGGGATCGAACCCGAGACCTCGTCTCAGCAGTCCATTACCTACCCATACTACTAGGCTACCGCGGTTTAAGTTACGCTATTTCTTTAATAAAATAGAAAAATATCTACACATTTTGAGAACACGCTTGTTCTTTTCCACAATATTTTTTATTTGTTTTTAGACCTGACCAATTTTTTTTGTTTTTTTTATACCACTTAGTTGGCAGACAAGCATACAGCCCACCTGATGGGAAGCGGTTACCGTGGCCTATGGACGTATGCAACACCAGGGGTGTCACACTCGCGCTGCCGACCATAAAGAAACCTTCTGATGCCCCTCTTGAAGAACCCCATATTGTAAGCGCTTGGGAAACCGCAGCAGGGAGGTCATTCCACAGCTTGAGCACAGTGAGCACCGTCTCAGGTCGCAATGTGTGAGGATGAATTCCCTGCCTATGGCGAGAGGTGCGATGATAGAATGTAGCTTTCTCGCCTTACGGCATCCTCAAAGTTTACCCCAAAGGATGCCGTAAGGCTGAACCGGTCAGTAACAAATAAAAAACAGAAGGTTAACTTTAAGGATAGAAGCAGATGCCGGGCAATTGTCTCTGCCTATCCAGGAGGGAAAAAGGCGTGAGCATATTATAGTATGTATTTATGTACCATAATACTTATTTCTTACAGGATAGGTTCTTGGGTTTAGAAACAGGTTCAGTATCACGGCGACAAATATAGGTAGACTTCACTTCAGCTTGCCATAAGGCGAAAGTCTGACATTATCGACTACGTTTACATATCAAAATATCGAATTTTAAAATCCCGATTATACGAAATACCTAAGCTCATAAAATTAAATTTTGATACGTTGCTGATAGTAGGCGTTTCTGGACTTCGATTCTACAAAATCAATTATATTTTATACTTTATTTCTTTACCCTTAAAATCCAAAATGAAATGAAAAGAGTTTTATTACATTTTCATTGCAAGAAACCTTTTAATTGTGGACTGTAATTGTACTGGTGTTCGCGGTAGACTAGTTTTACTTTAGCAAAACCGAACCCTGGTTTAATAATCACATGAACACCGTTCGAAAAATTTTCAACTTTGGAATTTCGTACATTTGATATTTTGTACTTTCGGTCAATCAAATTCGGGATTTTGAATTTCGGTGTTGTTGATCAGTATACTGAAATTCGGTATTAACACTTTGGGATTTTGGTTATATTTTAACTACAACGTTATATACAAACACTTTATCACCAGGTAACCTGCAACCATGGGTGTGGCATCGGACGGCTGGGGCAGCAGCTGGCGCGCGAAGATCGCCGCCTGCCGTGAGTCCAGGAAGCTGGTTCTCATCATAGTCGCAATAGCACTTCTGCTGGACAACATGCTTCTTACTACCGTGGGTAAGTAGGATATTTAACTGATTTTCAAAAGCAGCGGTAGCGGGAACGACGAAGGATCGCAAGCCAAGCTGCCCGCGTACGAAGGCAACTCGGACATCGGAAGTCCATGAGCGCAGGCCTGGGGATGACGGATGGAGTCGCCTGTCACCCTAGCAGAAGCGCTCATTGCGCGTCTCCCCGTGTTCGGGGTCGAGTTGGGGACCCTGTGGTCCCCGTACCCGAGGAGGGCCATATCGAGAGCGATGGCCCTGAGTCAACCGGGGTGCTAGGGATATGCCTGTCAACCTCACCTTCGGCAACCAACAATGACCAACAGGCGCCGTGCGTTTTAGTCGGTTCGAGTCCGACATAGATTCTTCCACCAGCTCCGGTAGGGAGGTATCTGTGGGGATTATTTGCACGTAAAAAAAAGTGGAAGATTCATAATGTATCTAAGTATTTATACCTATATTAGATAGAATATAGTTAAGTTTTCGAGGTGGTACGTCTCGACTGTATTTCTGTCCAATTGAGCAGTCTGACTGGGGAAGTACCTCCACCCCACATAATACCGCGGCCATAATAACCTCGTGTTGTATTCCCGGCGGTGAGTAAGGTAGCCAGAGCTCACTAGAGAGTTTTTGTGCTGTCAGTGGTGAGACCAAAAGCTTATTCTTTTGCTTTGTCTTCTAAACTGACGGCACAGAAACTCTCTGTGCTTACAGGGTCGGCAGCGCGAGTGTGACTCTCCTGGTATTGCAAACGTCCATAGGCTACGGTAACCATTAAATAACAGGTGGGCCATGTGCTTGTCTGTCATCTAAGTTGTATTAAAAAATTGCCTTCTGTATAGGTATTCAAACTATCATAGTCACTCACACACACACAAAGGCTCACTGGAGAATTTGTGCTGTCAGTGGGATGACTAAAGGCTTGTCCTACTTTGTCCTCTACACTGACGGCACAGAGACTCTGTGCTTACAGGGTCGGCAGCGCGAGTGTGGCTTCTCTGGTGTTACACACGTCCATAGGCCACGGTATCTTCTTTCCATCAGGTGGGCCGTGCACTTGTCTGCCACAAAAGTGGTATAAAAAAAATCGGGATATTTACCATGTTGCAACAAACAACTCAAAACAATGCAAAATTATAAATATCCCGATTATTTTGATACTGATAGCCTTCTGTGCTTACTCCTTCGGACATACACACAAAGAAATGCAAATGACGAATGTTCATTTTTCTCACAATCTCAGCTCGATCCCGCTCAAGTGAGGGGCCATCCTATCGCAGGTACCCCACCCTCTCGGTCGCAATCAGCGGAGTGCCGCATCTGCAATTCATTAGATAATGTAATAGCCCATTTTTCCTCACTGAAGCATAGAGTCTAAGAACGGGAAACAATGTTTTATTGCTTGGTTAGACGATGAAATATATGCTTTGGTTAGTTTACAGATTCCTGTTTAGTGCAATTCTTTTTACTAACGTATGTTTGATTACAATTGAGGTAAACTTATCTCCGGTATCGCCCAATAATATTAGGTATTTGCCTATGAAATTGCCGAAATTTTCTTACAGATTCATGAGTTCGTTATTCCTGTACTTTAATAGCCATCTCCATTATTTATATTTTGTTTGAAAGTTGATTTCAAGATTTTACAACTCTGTATTAAATTTTGTTTTTATTGGCCATTTGATTAATTAAATTCGAACTTCAAAAACAGTGCTTCCTAAATGCTATCCATTTTGATGATAAATTTCGTATTACTTTTTTTACGAAATTTTGCTGTCACTTTTCAAAAATGTAATAAGTGTTTGTATATGAATGAGACAACATTAATCTAATTGTTGTCTGAATTATACACAAAAAAATCATAAAATTGGGATTTGTCATTTCTAGAAAAATGCAAAAATGTTAGTACTGTAAATTGGTTTTCCTCCAATTTCTTAAAAAAAAACGGCAATTTCATATGAACGACCTATTAATATTAAATTTTGTAAGAACAATGGTACTAACTAGATATGGACTTCTTTGTTCGAAATAAATGATTTATTTATTTATTATTAATTATTTATTATATAGGTATTAATATTATAAAGCTGAAGAATTGTATGTTTGAAAGCGCTAATCTCAGGAACTAATCGCGATTTAAAAAAAAAATTTGTATTGAATAGTCTGTTTATAGACGAAGATTTTTTTTTTATACAACTTAGGTGGCATACAAGCACACGGCCCACCTGATGGAAAGTGGTTACCATGACCTATGAACGTGAGTAACACCAGTGGAGTCACATCCGTGCTGTTTTGTGCCGTCAGTAGATAGATAGATAGATAGATAATTCTTTATTGCACACCAATAGATTACAGAAAAACTTGTAGTTAGCATGCATACAGTTTAATGTACAATGGGCGACCTTATCGCTGGAAGCGATTTCTTCCAGGCAACCTTGGGATGAACAGTAGTGTAATAAAGCAAAAGATTTGGTGTAGTTAGCAAATAAACTAGAAACAAGGTGTATTAAAAAAAAAAACAAAAACAAAAATAAAGAATGATATAGATAATATTTTCGCGTTCAGTAAAAATACTGATTGTGCATCTAATTAAGTTCAGAATGATCACCACCCACCCCGAAATGGATAGGTTAGGTTAGAAGACTAAGGCGGGAGCGAAGCGAAGCGGAGCTCCTGGCTTATGTCTTTGTGGTAATTTTTTTTATAATTGGTTGGTTGGTTGGTTGCTAACTAACTACTTACTTGCAGTAGTTTGTTGGTGCTCAATCAGTATTTTTGACGTGAATTTGGATTATTTTGTCGTACAAAATGTACTCTTTTTGATATACGTTTAAATACCATCCGAATAATATATAATAATATAAATATATAATATGAGAGAAGTTCAAATAAAATAAAATAAATATACAACTTTAGCACATAAATAGATATACGAAGTAAATAGTACATACTAATAAGAAGGGAAAATAGTAAGCATATTAATTGTGAGTTGTCACAGTGTTCGAAATGATAGGTAGTAGTCCTTTACCATTGCTTTAAATACGTCAGTGTAGAGGACAAAGCAGGACAAGCCTTTGGTCATCCCACTGACAACACAAAAACTCTCCAGTGAGCTCTGGCTACACAACACGAAGTTATTATAACCGCGGTATTCTGTAGGGCGGAGGTACTTCCCCAGTCGAACTGCTCAATTGGGTGTCCTACCTCCTCAATATTTTTAGGCTATATATCATCACTACTACTTAAAGTAGCGGAGCAGTGATCATAAATGTCAATAAATCCGGCAATTTGCCACGCATTATTTGAAGAGTAAAAAATATGGATTCAAAGGAGTGATAAATAGATAGATAATTCTTTATTGTATACCAACAGATGTGAAGTTTCAAAATATGACACGGGTGAATCTGGGGCTGATCAGCTAGTAAAGTATAACCAAAGCTGGGGATAACCGATATCCATGCGGGCGGAGCTAATCTGAATCTCTCATATGTCAAGAATTATCTAAATATACCTACAATAATCGATTAAGATATAAAAAAAGTTTAATCGGTTCAGTCGGGATTCGAACCCGGGATCTTTCCCGGGAATTCGAATCCCGCCTGAACCTCGTGTTGTGTTCCCGGCGGTAAGTAGGGTAGCCAGAGCTCACTGGAGAGTTTTTGTGCTGTCAGTGTGAAGACTAGACAGGCTTGCTACACTTGAAAGGCTTGTCCTGATTGTGTCTTCTGCACTGACGGCACAGAATCTCTCAATTCCTACAGGGTCCGTAGCACGGGTGTGACTCCTCTGGTGTTGCACACGTTCATAGGTCACGGTAACCACTTTCCATCAGGTGCTTTTCCGCCACCTAAGTTGTACAATAAAAAAATAAAATAAAAAACCATTGTAGCGTGGTTTCCGGCAGAGTAGAAATAGGGCCACCCCATCTCTTCCCATGCGGTGTCGTACAAGGCGACTAAGGGATAGGGCTGTTTAACATCAGACAGATATATACAGCCCAGACTCAGCCTCAGATGCATGGCTCGAGTCAACAATAGTGCTCGGAATACGGCAATAGGCCACCCCCTATTACGTGGGACCGAATACAATTATTGGTGAAATGTGGGTGTTAATTCACCTCTGCCTAACCCGTATGTATGTAAAAAAAACTAGGCCTAGTCTTGTCCTGTTAAAATATAAAAACCAATCGTTAACAATATCACATTAAATTACTTTTGTTCTTAACAACCAACAATTTGAAAGCTCAAAGGCGTTTCATGTTTTATTTTTAATGTTTTATATTCAGTGGAATGTTGTGGCAATGAAAGCCTACAATGATATTCTTTGTCACAAACAAAAGGTAAAAAAGAATTTGAGAGTTGTACTAGGCGTACAATTTTGTAAAGAGGGAAGCTGCCGAATAAAACATAGCAATTGTGAGTTTTTTTAATACGTACGATGGTAAGCTAAAGGCAAAGTCTCAGGAAAGAGGGTCACCATTACAGACACTATGTAATGTTACAATGGTGGCATTCAGCTTGGCGGCCTCATCAGATGCCTTTTCACGCCCCGCTTTAAGGACCCGGGACTGTAGGAAGAAGGAAACACGTGAGCTGATAATTCCAGGTCTCGGTGGTGCGGCAAAGAATTAAACATTATAGTAGAGGCAAGATTAAATTAAACTAGTTATTATAATAGTAGCTTATGTAACACAAATGACACGACCTACCCTCTCCGTTTTTTTTTTTTTTTTTTTTTACGTGCGCAAAATCCCCACGGATACCTCCCCACCGGAGCCGGTGGAGGAGGTTATGTCGGACTCGAACCGACTAAAACGCACGCCGCCTGTGGGTCGTTTTGGTTGCCGAAGGTGAGGTTGACAGGCATATCCCTCGCACCCCGGCCGACCCAGGGCCATCTCTCACGATATGGCCCTCTTCTCGGGTGTGGGGACTACAGAGTCCCCAACTCGTCCCCAGAAACGGGGAGGCGCGCCACGCGCGCCACCGCCGCGGCCTGCTTCTGCCAGGGTGACAGGCGGCTTCACCTGTCACCCCCAGGCCGGCGCTCATGGGGGGCGGAGGTCGTTCATCGACCTCCGACGCCCGAGTTGCCTTCGTGCGCGGGCAGCTTGTCTTGCGATCCTTCGTCGCTCCCGCTGTCGCTCCCGCCCCGCCTCCTCCTTCACGAGCATTACTTGCTCGCAGAAGGAGGCGCCGGCTGCCCACGCATCCGCGCAGCGAACCATCGCCGCGAGCAAGGTGGAGAGCGTGAGAACCCTCACTCCCAGGGCCGCCACAAGCTCCCGCCTCGGCGTCTCCCACGCCGGACACTCGGTGAGCGTGTGCGGACCTGAGTCCTCGCTCGCGTCGCAGTGATGGCACTCGGACGTTGGCTCTTTCTGCATCCGACGCAGATACTTTCCGAAGCATCCGTGCTCGGTGATCATCTGCGTCAGACGGTACGAGAGGCTGCCGTGTGGCCTCTCTAGCCACTCCCCCATGATGGGTCTTACCGCCGTTACTACGGCGTGCCCTGCGCTTGGTTGCCCAAGTCGTCTCTCCCATTCCGCCACCATTTCCCTGTGGAGCCGGGATCTCACGGCCCGAATTTCTTCGGGCTCGGGATCGTGACCCCGCTCCCACGCCGCCCTTCGGAACCGGTATAGCGCCGAAAGGCATCTCGCTTCCAGGATCCATGGTGGCGATCCGGCGAGGAGACTCGCCGCGTTGAATGATATCGTGCGGTACCCCCTTATGATGCGGCACGCCAGCTTCCGCTGCGGACGCTGCAGCAGGAGCATGTGCCGATCACTCAGGGTGTCCGCCCACACGGGACACCCGTACAGGGCCATGGACCGCACGACACCCGCGTAGAGTCTCCTGCAGGAGTCCTCCGGGCCCCTCAGGTTGGGCAATAGCCGCGCCAGAGCGTTGGCTGTGCCCGCCAATTTGGGGCCCAAACTTCGGAAGTGCTTCCCGAAGTCCCACCGGCCGTCGAGCACGAGCCCCAGATATTTCATCTGGGGCTTGATGCCGATGAGAGTGCCTCCCACTGTCAGACTGGAACCAGGTGGTGGCGTGCGCCGAGGTCCATGAAAAAACATGGCCTCGGATTTATGCAAAGCCACCTCAAGGCCCAGCCGCCGGATCCGTTCCACAACTTGAGCAACCGCGGTCGTGGCCCTCAGGATCGCTTCGCGGTGTGTAGCCCCGCTCGCCGTCACTAGCGTGTCGTCCGCATAGCACGTGACGGCGGCGCCGTCCGCAAGCTCACCGCGAAGCACCCAGTCGTATCCAATGTTCCACAGTAGCGGCCCGAGAACCGATCCCTGTGGAACACCGCACGACATCTCACGCCGACCGACGCCGGTCGCACTTGGGTAGATGACGGCTCTCTCCGTCAGGTACGCCCCGACTATGCGGCGGAGGTAGAGAGGCACACCGTGGTACACGAGTGCCTCCCTGATGCAACTCCAGGGCAAGGTGTTGAACGCGTTGGAGATGTCCAAGGACACCGCCAACGTCACCTCACCCCGGGCAACTGCCTCCTCCGCCAAAGTCCTCACGCGCATGATGGCATCCACGGTGGACCGCCACCGGCGGAAGCCATATTGGGCATCCGCCAGGTCCGGCCCCCTACCAGAGAGGTGCTCGACGAGGCGCTTCGCAATAACTCTTTCAAAGAGCTTGCCCACCTCGTCGAGCAACACAATGGGCCGGTAGCCGGACGGTTCGTCCGCCGGGCGACCCTCCTTTCGGATGAGGACCAGTTTCCCCGTCTTCCACATCTTCGGAAACTGGCCCCGCTCCAAGCATGCGCTGAGGAACCCTCTCAGTCGGGGTTCGAGACCGTCTTCTCCCAGAGCTAGGACCCACGCGCGGCCTGGAATGCCGTCGGGTCCCGGGGCGGTGCTCTTCTTGGCTCTAAGCCTTCGCACCGCCAGCTCCAGTTCTACCCAAGTGACCTCGGGGACTTCGTCGTCAACTACCACACTGGGCGCCACAGGCGACCGAGGTGGCGGAGTCATCTGCGGCGGAACGTGTTCCGCTCGCGCCGGGAACAGGGACTCGACCACTCCACCGAGCAGAGCTGGCTGGAGAACCCGGGTCAACGGCGGGGCCCGGGGGCGCAGCTTTCCTCTTACCATAAGGTAAGGCCGCCCCCATGGGTCCCGCTCCAGCGTCTCCATGAGCTCCTTGTAAGCCGCGGCTTTCGCCCGCTTAATCTCCGCTCGGAGGGCATCTCTGGCCTCCCTGTATCCCACATGAAGCTCCGCCACTCGGGGCTCCGTATCTGCGGTTCGGCTACGCCTCCTACGGAGTCTGGTCCACCGGCGGTGCGCGATCACGCAGGCTTGCCGTAGCCTCGCGATCTCCGCAGACCACCAGTAGACCCGACGCCTCGGACTATAGGGTGGTGCCCTAGGCATACCCGCATCGCAGACATGAGTCATGGCCTCCCGGAACCACACCGCCTCATCGTCGATATCGACAGGCCTGTCCGGCGCAATGGCCCAGGCCTGTACGATGGCGGCCTCCAGGAGGACCTCCCGATTCAGTCTCCCAAGCACCCAGCGTGGCTCGCGTGGGGCCGGTATGACCGGCGCATCATCCGCGGGGGGGGAGACATCAAACCGAACGTATCGGTGATCCGCCAGTGTCTCCACCCCCACAACAACACGCCAGTCCCGCACACGGTGCGACAGCGAAGCGCCTGCGAACGATAGGTCGATAATCGAACTGCGCTCCGCGGTCACGAACGTGGCTTCGGCCCCGCGATTCTGGAGAACTAGACCGTGATTAGCGGCCCAGCTCTCCAGAGCCCTACCTCGTGGGTTCGTGTGCCGGGACCCCCAGGTCACTGACCAGGCGTTGAAGTCCCCGAGCACAAGAACCGGATGAGGATGACAGGCGTTGACGACGTCGGTCAGTCGCTCCAGCGACTGCCGGTACTCCCCTATGCGTCGGTGTAGGCTCGGCGTGAAATAGACGGCCACGACCGCAATCTCCCCCACACGCGCCGCTACGATGCCATGCTCCCTTGCCACGACAACAGGGGGGGGGGCACCCATAGCGGCGTTGTACACCAGTGCCGCCGACCCGTCCAGGTCGACCACCCAGGCAGGCCCCAGGTGCCGGTGAGTGTACGGATCGGCGACAGCGGCGACGTGTACGGACCACTGTGCCATGCTCTGGAGCAGAAGACCCTGAGCATCGGCACCGTGGCCCACGTTCGCCTGCAGGATGCGGAGCTGAGGATCCATTATGGAACCATCTCCGCATCCCGCCGCGAACTTTGGGTGGAACTCCCGCCTTGCGGCTTCGGCTCCCCCCCGGTGCAGGCCTTGCTACCAACCCTATGGTCGGCTGGTTTGCCCCCCGCTGCACACCTGAAGCAGTGCAGCGGAGCTTCGCAACCACCGGCCGTATGACCGGGTTGGCCACAGCGGAAGCAGCGGTCACCGACCGTCACCGCCGCCGTGCACTGCACCCCCACGTGGCCGACCGACAGGCACCTAAAACACCTAGTCGGTCGAGCCTGCAGGAGCCGGACCTGCACCCGCACCACGCCTCCCACGGCGAGGAACCCTCGGTCGGCAGCCTTTTTGGCTGCTGCGATGGGGCAGCCGACAACTGCCGCCCCCAGTCCGCGGCGGCCGAAGCGGATTGCTCCGACCTTCACCGCCTCTAGGGGGCAGCCCCCGGCCTCCGCCACGGTGAGGCGGATTTGCTCCGCCGTGATGGAGTCGTCCAGGTCCGAAATGCGCATTTCTGCGCACTTGTTGGGCCTGGACACCCGGACGTCGGCTGCGTCCAGCGTGTCCCGAAGCCTAGCCGCTAGGGCATCGGCCTGGGGACCGCTTGATGCGCCGGGGATCTCGAATAACCGAGCACCCGTCCGAGTGGGTTTCACCCGGATGGGGCCCGGCATATCGAGTGCCCTCATGTCGACGCAGGCTCTCGCCTGCGTGACAATCTGGGCGTACTGCACACCCCTCTCCGCCGCCTCCGCCGTCATCGTTAGCACGATGGCGGTTGAGCGGGGGACGCGCAGCCTCCCCGGCACTCCTCTCGCAGCAGCCTCGGCCTTCCTGGCCTTTTTGGCTGCCTTCCGGAGCGCCTTTCGCCGCTTTTTAGAGGCTCCGGCAACCTCCCAGCCCACCTCCGGCGAGGAGCTCGTGGTGGCAATCCCCGCCGGAGTCCGGGCCAGGGCTGGGGCTGGGGCTAGGGCTAGGGCCGGGGACTTCTTCCCTTTGCCCTTCCCCTTTCCCTTGCCCTTGGCCCGGGTGGCCTGCGCATCCTGGGGGGGACTCCCAGCCCCCGCAGCAAGAGCAGTCCGAGTGGCCAGAACGGTAGGAGCGGCAGACGCAGCGGACGGGCTGCCGGCCAACCCCTGCGGGGACCCCGCCCCTGCCGGACAGGTGGGGCCCCTCTTGACCGCCCCGGCATACCCGGCCGGAGCCGCCAGCGGCGGTCAGCGGCTGGAGTCCATAATGGACTCCAGCCAGCTCCGGGTGCGCTCCTCCTGCGCCACCCGCCACGCCCGCTGCTCCTCCAGCGCCTTCTCCTGGCGCTCCTCCATGGCAGCTATTGCCGCCATGCAGAGCGCCAACGGGTCCGCAGGACGAGCCGGCCGCAGCACCGGCGACTCCTGCCGAGCTGGTCGGGCCGGCGACTTCGGCGGCTCCGGCTGCGGCGACTCCGACGGCGCCAGAGGCTCCGGCCGCAGCGGCGACCTCGACCGCACGGGCAACAGCGGCCGCGCCGGCCGTCCCGACGGCGTCGGCTGCAACAGGGGCTCCTGCCGCAGTGGCGACCTCGATCGCACAGGCATCAGCGGATGCGCCGGCGGCGTCGGCTGCGCCACCAGTCGCCGCCGCGCCGACCGCGTAACGCGCTCCGCCGGCAGCCCAGCGACAACCGCTTGGAGGTTCGCCAGTTCGGCCGCCATCCTCCCCATCTCCTTGCGGTAATCGGCCGCCATCCGCTCGTTACTCTCCAGGAGCTCCAGATGCCTCCTGCCCAGATGAGCCCTGTCGAGCCGCAACTCGGCCAACTCCGCCCTCAATAGGTCGAAGAACTCGACAAGCCGCATCGACGCCTGCGTGACCCGGTGCTCCTCCGGCGTCGGAGAATCGGTGCGGGCCCCGGCCCAACCTACTAGGGCTTCTTTCACCTCCTTTGACATTATGTCGGCGGGAGGCAAGGGTAAGGACGCCGCCGAGGTGGAGGAACTCGGCGGCGCTTCCACATCCTCCGGGGCCCTGAGGCTTTCACCCCGCTGCAGCTGCGTGCGGCTGACCGCTAGCAACTTCGGCGGTGGTGGATGCAGCGTCTCGTCACCGTCGTGACTGCTGCTGGTGGAAGAGGAGTCGGTCAAGGTAAGCTCCAAGTCCGACTCCGTCTTCTGTGGTGGAGGGGAAGGAGGAGGAAGAGACTTCTTCCTGAATCTCCTCTTCCGCCGTACAGATTTCCGGGTCTGTAGGCCCACCGGGCTGTTCGCCCTACTCTTCTCCGTGGCGGTGTCGAATTCTTCCGACACCGCGGTTTGGGACGCGACCTCCGCGTCGTGGTGCTGCGCGACCTCCGCGCAGACTGTTCTGCTTGGTTTGGGTTTTAATGTTAATATTGAATTTTCCATGTAAATCCCACGAGTAGAACCGATAAAATTACACTCCCCGGGTGACGGCCATTCCGGGAAGCGAGGTACATACTACGGAGGTCCCCTGGTATCCGTAGGTTTTAAGCGACTTCGCTGTCGGGTTTTTCAGACTTTTCCTTGTCGCGGGCCGGCCAATTAAGGCAAGCCCCGCAGCCTTCAGAATATCGGCTTCCCAAGTGTGGCTAGCACTCAGGTCGTTGTCGATATCCTGGAGGTTACGCGACGCGGGAGAGCAGCCAACTCTCCCAGCACCGACGGTGGCACGAATGCCTGCCAGCCTCTGCGCGAGCAGTAGGCCGGCCCGTCCCTGGATCCCATGGATCCTTGTGTCGCCCCCATGTCCCCTCTGAAAGCAGAGGGATACCGGGAGCGACAGGCTAGCCCTAAAAAGGGCTGTTTGGGATGGAAGGGATTCTACGAATCCCTTCCCGCGGGCCTTGCAGGTCCGCCATACCACGACCCCCTCAGGGTCAGCTAGCCCTAAAAAGGGCTTGTCGGGTTATTGGTCGACGGCTAGCAGAGCTCCTTCTCCTTGGAGTCAGAGTCTACTAACCGTCGTCCAGGGTGCACCAGCCTCCCCGCTTCCGTTCCCCAGGACCGCGGTCCAGAGGGAAAAGAAACAGGTAAGCCAACGTGGAGGTTACCCAACCCGCACCCCACCTACCCTCTCCGTTAGACACACAATTGAATTAACGACTAATGTCAGATTTGTTGGTCAACTAGTCACAATGTGACAGAACGCGCGAGCGATCGGACGTATTGTTCTATATAAAATATCAGCGCTAGTCCACACAAAGAGCGTACTCTGATTAATCACGTCACTAGTCGACTGCAAGGATCGATTTGAAATTTTAATTTCAAATTCGATCACTGGCCGGGTACTGCCAGCGTCAGTACGATCTTGACTACACATTCTTATAAAAATGATCTTAAACTGTTTTATTGATTTCAATTGTATTATTTTTCGAAAGTGTATATTCAGGACATTTAGTCAACCAGAAGGGGGAAAACCAAAGCATTAAGATCACTTTGAGTACTCTGTTCATCAAGACCTATTTAATGCTGACTGTACATACACATATTGAAATAAAAAATGAAGTCTCACACTTTCCAAATACAATTTAACAGCAGTAACGATATAACACAATTAGCTGGTGTGTACCAGTCGCTATGAAAGGGTGAAAACTCGACGAAATATGATTTGAAGCGAAACGATGAAGCGAGCTCTTGATTAGGGAGGGGACAGTGCGGGATATCGGTATGACATATTATAAGTTAACTCGCTATTGCTTCTATCAATCACGGCAACTAGATGCATTTTGCCTATCAATGTATCAAGGATATGCATCCTTACACATGACCCAATATATATCTACCGCAGCGATACAAATAGGAACTGTCACGGAGACATATGCGTCTATTTGTATCGCTCAAGTAGCGGCCAAACTTGTTTAGACTTCCTTGCCTACTTTACAAAACACACTTTTGGATAATTTTGTTGAAATAATTTTGATTTAAATTATTAGCATTTTTATAGAAATGATGGGTTCGTCACCGGCTGGTGAGCGTGTAGTTGTCCCCTTCCAATTTAACTTTTTTTTTCGTCACCTCCCTTGATTGTCAAAATCTATCGTGTATGGCATAACGTCTAAATAAATAAATGATAAAGGTAACATAGCGAACAAAGTCCAAAAATTACGATAAAATTTTTCATCAAAACATCGATACCTTCAAACTGGAACATCACGTCCCAACACTAACGCCGGCTCCTTTGATGAGGCGGCTAAGTGAATTCCACTTTGATCTCGTCGACGGGGAAATTGCCCCGGCTTCCGTCCTAACCGACTGCGACTTGAGTGAAATGCGGTAGGTGCTGTATTTTACATAGAATTCTTACTGGATTATATACCTTGCTAAATACAAGGTTATATGCGAGGAAAAATGGCGTCTGAAAGTTTCAAGCAAATTATTGAACTTAAGAAACCTCTAAAGGCTTCTATGGCGAGATGGTAAAGGGTATAATTGTGGTACCTCCTCTACGCTACCCTTGACTCTAGTGTATGGGTTTATGTGTGCCTGAGTGTCGAATATATGTGTGTGAGTGTATGTTTGTGAGTGTATGTGTGTGTCTCTATGTGTATGCATGTGTGTACGCGCGCGCGTTTGTGTATGTTTGTGTGTGTGTGTGTGTGTGTGTGTGTGTGTGTGTGTGAGAGTGAGTGTGTGTGTGAGTGTGTGTATGTGTGTATGTATGTGTGCGTATGTGTGTGTATATGTGTGTGTATGTGTGTGTATGTGTGTGTATGCGTGCGTGAGAATACGTGGGTTCTTTCTTGACTAACTGTTCGTCTATCATAGCTGTTTTCTCTTGAAAACTGAATTAAAACGTAAAAACGCAGTATCGGTCAATTTCATCGCAGTTATATTCATTGGTGAAAACCAACCTAATTTATTTTTGTACTACAGCGTATTTTAAATTGTACTTCAGCCAAAATGGAGGATGTTTTTTTTCTAAATACCATCTCTCTCATCATTTTACATTACATGCTTTACACGAGTGGATTCGGCAGTGTTCGGCAAAGTTCGGCTGTTTCCGTGGATGACGTCACACAGAATTAAACTGTCAGTCTCAGGAGCACTCGAGTCAAGAGCTGTCGAAATTTCGCATATTGATCAGGGGTGCGATTTAGTAAAAATACGTTTTAAAAGCGTGTAATAGTAAAACATAATAAAAAAATTAGGGACTCATGGCTAAGTGATAACCAAGTAGGTTGACACATTGCAGGGTTAAGCAACACTAGTCAAATCGGTTTTAGGATGGGTGACCATTTTTTTCAATGACCTTCTTGGTGTCTCGGAGAGCACATTAAGCCGCCAGTCTCGGTTGCCATGCGAACATCTACTATAGCAGTCGTTACGGTCAGTTAGACCCAAAAAAAGGCTGAAATACTGCCTGCCTAAATAAGTGATAATTCCTTGACTGGTATACTCTAAATTAGAATGTCAAAATCAAAAATCATTAATACTGCATAGACCATTAAATCGGCACTTACAAAACGTCAATAAGAAGGAACATGAAAATCAGTTTAGTAAATGGACCACCGGTTCGAAACGCGGCCCCGACCTGAGAAGACTCCGGCAAGAAACTCATCAATTATGATTTTTTTTTATATATATAGAACACGTCAATTAGACTTCGCCTTGCCTGATGGTAAGCTGAAGGCAAAGTCTCAGAAAAGAGGGTCACCATTACTTACACATACCATGTGACAATGGTGACACTCATCTTGACGGCCTCATCATATGCTTTTTCACGCTCCGCTTAAAGGACCCGGGACTGTAGGAAGAAGGAAACACGTGAGCTGGTAATAAATTCCAGGCCTTAATAGTGCGACAGAGGAAAGAATCACCGAACCGCTTGGTTTTTGCTCGTATATTCTGCACCGTGTGCGTGTGACATCTAAGACCTGCACGTGTCGTCCTGTGTAGGCAAGGGGAGGGTGGGACTAATTGGAAGAGCTCATCAGAACACTCACCATAGTACAGACGGTAAAATACAGCCATGGACGCAACATCTCTACGCATCTGTAAAGGTCATATTTATTGAATGGACACGTATTTTGATGGCTATGACATACTTATGTCATAAGCGTGTCAATCCTATAGGTACATTCATAATTCTATTCTATAAAACGCCGGTTAAGGAATTATCATTTCTCTACGGAGGTAAGTCTTGCTACAGAACTTTGTTGGAGATTTAGATCGAGGTAGGACACGATGGTATTCCCTTCCCGATTGAGCAGTCCGACTGGGGAAGTACCTCCGCCCTACAGAATTCCGCGGTCATATAACCTCGTGTTGTGTTCCCGGCGGTTAGTAGGGTAGCCAGAGCTCACTGGAGAGTTTTTTTGCTGTCAGTGGGAAGACCATAGGCTTATCCTGGTTTGTCTTCTATACTGACGGCACAGGTTTGGTAGCACCTGCCCCTGGTGCACGTTCAGTGTGACGTCATCCACGGAAACAGCCGAATTTTGCCGAACACTGCCGAATCCACTCGTTTTATAGCATGTAAGGGTACTGAATGTATGTAAAATGATTTAGAAAAAATCACGAGGGAGAGATGCTATTTAGAAGAAAAAACAACACTCCATTTTGGCTGAAGTACAAATTAAAATACGCTGTAGTACAAAAATAAATTATGTTGAATTTCACAAATATACATACATATATACATATAATGACGCCTTTATCCCTGGAGGGTTAGGCAGAGGTGAATTAACGCCCACATTTCACCAATAATTGTATTCGGTCCCACGTAATAGGGGGTGAGCCTATTTCCGTATCCCGGGCACTATTGTTGACTCGAGACATGCATCTGAGGCTGATTCTGGGCTGTATATATCTGTCTGATGTTATACAGCCCTATCCCTTAGTCACAAATATAACTGCGAGGAAATCGAGCCACAGTGCGTTTTCATGTTTTTAATCAGTTTTTTTATCTAGCATCCGCCAACTTGACTTCACCTCGCCTGATGGTAAGCTAAAGGCAAAGTCTCAGGAAAGAGGGTCACCTTTACAGTCACTAAGTAATGTTACAATGGTGGCACTCAGCTTGGCGGCCTCAGGCGCGGAAGGGAAGGGGAGGCACCTTTTTTTAAGTGCGGAATTCCCCACGCCTTCTAGCGGGGACAGTTATGAATAACTCAATCCGACTTAAATGGACTCTCTGTGGCGTGGCAGTAGTGCATTCGAATGTTTTCGATTCTGACTCAGTCAAATATTTCTATACACAAATTTGTCTATTTGTTTAGCCTGGTGTTTCCGTGCATCATGTAGAACATTAACCTGGTTCCGCGTTACCATAAGAACATCTATGGTAGTCGTTACGGATAGATCTTCTCTCCTTCCCCTCCCCACTCTTCAGAGCACGCCACTGCCACTGCAGGACAATCTCAATATCCTAGGTATGGAGGTTCGCTGCATCCTGAACAACAAAAATTACATCGAAAGTATCATCAAAACAGCCTCACGAAAACTCGGAGTCCTGAACAGAGTGAGACGATTTTTCACGCCGGAGCAGCGGTGTCTTCTATACAAGACACAAATTCGCTCCTGTGTGGATTACTGCTCGCATCTCTGGGATGGTTCAGCAAAGTACTTACTAGATACTCTCGACAGGTTGCAGCGAAGTGCGGTCCGCATCATTGGGAATCCCGAGATCACGAACACCCTAGAACCTTTACAGCTGCGTAGAGATATTGCGTCCATGGCTGTATTTTACCGTCTGTACCATGGGGAGTGCTCTGATTAGCTCTTCCAATTAGTCCCACCCTCCCCTTTCCTACACAGGACAACACGTGCAGGTCTTAGATGTCATCCGCACACGGTGCAGAACATACGATCAAGAACCAAGCGGTTCGGAGACTCTTTCCTCTGTCGCACCATTAAGGCCTGGAATTCATTACCAGTTCACGTGTTTCCTTCTTCCTGCAGTCCCGGGTCCTTTAAGCGGGGCGTGAAAAAGCATATGATGAGGCCGTCAAGCTGTGTGTCACCATTGTCACACGGTATGTGTAAGTAATGGTGACCCTCTTTTCTGGGACTTTGCATTCAGCTTACCATCAGGCAAGGCGAAGTCCAATTGACGTGTCCTATAAAAAAAAATAGTTGGAGCCTGAAAAAACGTCCAACTAGTAATTATAATCACAGAACTGATACTAAGTGGAAAAAAGCTGTGGAGACGCAGTACGAGGATCCATAATAACTATACCCAATTTTTAGTTAGATC
This sequence comes from Eilema griseolum, assembly GCA_963662185.1. Taxonomy (NCBI): domain Eukaryota; kingdom Metazoa; phylum Arthropoda; class Insecta; order Lepidoptera; family Erebidae; genus Eilema; species Eilema griseolum. Next base: position 11,456,903 of record OY759253.1, read on the forward strand.
TTGGGCCTTTTTTCGTGTGGGGAAATCCTCGAATACTGTGTTATGTCGGACTCGAACTGAGTAACATCACGCACCATTTTTACCTGACTACAGCGAAGCAAAAGGAGGGTTATGATTTTGACATGTGTGTATGTATGTAGGTTCATATGTTCCCTCATAGCTCCTCAACCGCTAATTAGAATTAGACAAATGAGGTATCGTTAGAAGCGTCTTAGTCGTTCGTTAGATATAGGCTATATAACGTGTCACTGAATCTAATGTGGCGCCCTCTAGCGGGCATAAAGTACTGTGTTAAAAAATAAATTTGAGATAAATATGTTGTGTTTGATATCAACTGAAAGGGCTTAATTAGCACATTTCAAATATATATAAATTATACCTATTGCTTGTCGCAAAATAATTTAATAAAAATAAGGTCAAAACGAAAACCCGACTACTTAAAAAGTAATAAACAAGAAAATATCAAGGATAGCCGTGGTCGTATGCCACTTAGTCTAACAAAACAGTACATTCTAGGGAAAAGTGGCATACGACCACGGCTATCCTTGATATTTTCTTGTTTAATACTTTTTAAGTAGTCGGGTTTTAGTTTTAAACTTTTTTTTTTGGGTCATTGCCGAGTGTGAGGTAGTCATTATTAATCCCTGTCGAATGTGACTGGGATTAACATTACAATGAAGAAGTATCGTTTCTCCTCAGTATAGCATTTACATACATACATCATAACATAAACTCACGCATATATCCCCGAAGGGGTAGGCAGAGGTGCAAGCACCCACATTTCGCCAGTTTATGTTTAGGTCCCAATGTATATATATAGGTGGCGAGCCTATTGCCATTAATCGGGCACTTATAAACCTGCGATAAATAGTATAGCATTTGTCATAGAATATTCATTTAAACCTCAATGCGCAAGTCCGACTTACACTTGACCTTTTTCCAACACAACCCATTCTTCTTCAAATAGTGAATTAAACTTGAAATGACCGAGTAATCTAGTTCAGAAATAGATATTTCGTAGGTGGTAATTCATTATGACGCCACAATGCAATCAGCCGGACCATCCGTGTTAGTAATTTTCCAATTGAGAATGATCCTAGTTGATCTTAACGAGGTAGCTTGATCAGGTATTTACCTGTGAATAAATTTAAAAATATAGATTTTTTTTTATCTAGGACACACCAACTTGACTTCACCTCGCCTAATGGTAAGCTAAAGGCAAAGTCTCAGGAAATAGGGTCACCATTAGAGACACTAAGTAATGTTACAATTTAGGCACTCAGCTTGGCGGCCTCATCAGATGCTTTTTCACGCCTCGCTTAAAGCACCCGGGACTGTAGGAAGAAGGAAACACGTGTGCTGGTAATGAATTCCAGGTTAATAGTAAATAAGTGGTAGTAGTTAAGTATCAGAAAGGCTATTATAAAATCCAAGAATACTTAGATGATAAACAAGCTTGGAAATGAACTGTTCGTTCAACTATGCTACTCAAGTAAATTATTGTATTTAGACTAAGTAGACTTAGTAAATGTTTGTAAATAGACCAAAAAAAATGCCTGCTGAGTTTCTTGCCGGGGTTTTCCAGGTCGGGGCTGCGTTTTGAACTGGTGGTCTATGTGTTAAACTGTTATAGTCTTTCGTATTTCTTTTTATACAGACGTTTTATAAGTTCCGATTTAATAGTCTATGCAAAATAAATGATTTAAATTTTTTGACTTTGACTTAATGAATCTATCTACATTAGTAAGAGCGTTTTCTCACTATCCGATCCAATATCGGATGTCAGCTCCGATATCCGACATCTGATAGCCGACAGGAAGTAAAATGTATGAAATATGTACCTGTCTTTCACATTGTCCGATCCGATATCGGATATCGGAGCTGACACCGCTGTGTTCGTCCGATATCGGAATTTCAATGTCATTCAGTCACCAGCGAAATAATAATAAAAAAATTGTGATTGAGAATGGTAAAAGAGCTGTAAGTCCTGTTCTTATTTTATCGTTTTTATTTATATTTCGTCATCCACCTAACCCATAGTACATGATTTGATAATTAAATATTATGACGTCACAAAAATTTATTTCATACAAGTTTAACTTACCGTTTTGATGTTTAGTGAAAGAGGTTGGCTCTGGGTCGGCCGGAGTGCTATGGTTATGCCTCGGGTAATCTCAACTCCAGCTATTTACGATCCGCAGACGTCGTGCGCTTTAGTCGGTTCGAGTCCGATATAACCTCTTCGACTGACTCTGGTGGGGGGGCGAAGGTATCCGGGAGGGGATTTAGTGGAGATCGTATCGGAAAATATCGATTTACGACCTAGATTAGAAAACCAACCCCAACTCATATGGAAAAAGGCTGGGAGATTTTTTTATACGATATTAGCAACCGCAATTACTAATATTCCGTCTAACCCTTCCAACTAAGCTAAATTGCTTATGCTTGGAGTGAGTTGAGGGTTGAGTGTAATGGCCAGGATTAGAACCCCGGACGTCTCGATCGTAAGGCCGACTTCTTAACCACTAAACTACTGCCGCTTCGTGAAGAAATTATGATTATAACTTTGTTTCCAGTACCAATCATCCCTGAGTTCCTGTACGACATTCGCCACCCGGACGCGCCTCTCTCCATGTCTCTGGAGGACATCACACTGCCCCCGCCGTCGCCCACCCCCTACTGCCCCTGCCTCGAGAAGAACAACTCGCTGGTCGTCGAGAATGTCACACATAGTGAGTATTCGTATTTATTTTATTATAATAATAATAATAATAATAAATATTTTATTTCGGATATATTTTTTTTTTACAATCCACAGTTTTGTTAGTAATGCTTAATCTATGTTAGTAAGTACAAAATAACAAGGTATTAGGAGCAAATCAAACTGTTTAATTGATTTTAACAATGCCGCCTGGTTCCCGGCTGAGTAGAATTTGGGCCACCCCATCTCTTCCCGTGCGGTGTCGTAAAAGACTATTAAGGGATAGGGCTGTTAAACATCAGACAGATATATACAGCCCGGACTGAGCCTCAGATGCATGGCTCGAGTCAACAATAGTGCCCGGAATACGGTAATAGGCTCGTCCCCTATTACATGGGACCGAATACAATGATTGGTGAAATGTGGGTGTTAATTCACCTCTGCCTAACCCTCCGCTGTATGTATGTATGTCAAATCTAAAGAACCTTTGCTAGGTGAAACCGGTCAGGTGAAAAATAAAATATAGCGGAAAAGTATAAAGTGTCTTATTCAATACGTGTAGCGCCGTCAATCAACAGTATCAACAATGAACATATATTCACATATATTCATGTCTTTATCCCTGGAGGGTCAGGCAGAGGTGAAATGACACGCACATTTCACCAATCATTGTATTCGGTGCCATGTAACAGGCGGTGAGTCTATTCCGGGCACTATTGTTGACTCAAGCCATGCATGCATGCATCTGAAACTGAGTTTGGCCTATTTATATCTGTCTGATGTTAAACAGCCCTATCCCTTAGTCGCTTTGTACGACACCGCATAAAAAGAGATGGAGTGGCCCAAATTCTATTCTGCCGGGAACCACGCGGCTCAACAATTAATATAATGTCTATTCGCAGTCAATATAACAGCCCAGAAGGAAGCTCGCCACCAAGAGCTGATCCATGAGACTGTGGCAGTGGGCGTGATGTTCGCGAGCAAAGCGCTCGTTCAACTGCTCGCGAACCCGTTCGTTGGACCACTGACCCACAAGTAAGTTGTTAGACATACATCGCTAATCTCATCATTATTGTATGATGATTTTCATACAGAATTCATGTAACATTCATACAATAATCATACAAAACTCATACAAAATTCATACAAAATTCATACAAAATTTATACAAAATTCATACAAAATTCATACAAAATTCATACAAAATTCATACAAAATTCATACAAAATTCATACAAAATTCATACAAAATTCATACAAAATTCATACAAAATTCATACAAAATTCATAAAAAAATCATACAAAACTCATACAAAATTCATACAAAATCAGAATTCATATAAAATTCCTATAATATTCCTACAAAACTCATACCGAATTCATACAATATTCATACAACATTTTATGTATCATAATATGTTTTCAGAATCGGCTACAGCGTACCTATGTTCACCGGTTTCATTCTGATGTTTCTCTCGACACTGAGTAAGTATTGTTTTAACTTCTTTCGCTCAACCGTATTTAGAAAATCACATAGCAAATGGTTCATTAAAATGTTACATTTTTATGGGAAATGTAATGGGAAATGAAATCAAAATCAGCCACCAAAAATGGTAAATCTGCCACCAAGAATGGTAAATCTGCCACGAAAAATGCTAAATCTGCCGCCAAATTGACAAATCTGCAGCCAAAAACGGTAAATCTACCACTAAATCTGAAGGTCTTGCGCAGAATATGACACCGCGCGTCCTGACATGGATAGATATAGGTCAGTAGCAATTGTAAACGGAGTTTACTTTTCAGACAATGCCCAAAGAAATAGGGGCTTGTTTTGATGTCGCTGGAGACTATACTTTGATGGAAGATGTACTATTTTGCTGACAAAACCTATTATTTTGGTGACAACTATTTTCATTATCTGTCTCTTCCAGTCTTCGCGTTCGGACGCTCGTATTCCGTGCTGTTCATCGCTCGAGCAATCCAGGGTATAGGATCCTCGTGCTCATCGGTATCTGGCATGGGGATGCTGGCTGAACGGTATCCGGATGATAAGGTAATTTAAAGTTTTGGTTGGTTTTAGCTTTATTTCAATGTGTAACTTTGGATTATAATCATTTTAACATTATTTCATTAAAAAAATAAAGAAATTAACTATTTGCGTAATATATATTTACGCCTGTAAATCCCGGAAAGGGAAGCAGAGGTATATTAACAGCCATCCTGGACTTCAAAGTGGAATACTGCATCCAATGCTACCGAGATTGACGCTCGCATATCGAAATATTGATTCATTTTGGTTTTTACGGGAGCCACTGCCGTCTGACATCCCGCCGTTCGATGGGGGCTATCTGACTTGAACTGACTAAATCTGCACGCGCTCTAAGTCTTCAGATCCCGGCGTCTAAGACCTATTTTTGCTACCAAACCTTCTATAATTCTGTGGATGGAAAATACTAACCTGCGCTCAATTCTGTAGTGATCAATTATTATAAGCCTGTCCTCAATAGGAACGTGGTAACGCCATGGGGATAGCCCTCGGAGGTCTAGCGCTGGGAGTGCTCATCGGCCCTCCATTCGGAGGTCTCATGTACGAGTTCGTTGGCAAGACTGCTCCGTTCCTCATGCTGTCAGCCCTAGCTCTCGCGGATGGATGTAAGTAGCCTTATTTAAATTTCTATGCAAATAATAAATATAATAGTTTAGATTGGAAAAGTGAAGACTCAGGCGGCCCTTAAGTCAGTCCCGTTCGATCCCCAGGAGTAGCTCAGTGGTCAGAGTAAGGGACTGGTCGCTGGTACTTTTCTTGTGCGGTAGACCCCACGGGTACCACCCCCGCTGGCCACCGGAGCTTATGTCGGACTAGTACCGACTAATCTCGGGTCTTTTGCCGACTTTTGGTTCAACGTATACATTTTAAGCTGGTAAATCTGCAAGTAACTGATCCCGTCTTGGACATCTATTTTTCCGAAACCTTGTTATTATCTACATTACAGGGGGTCGTAACATTACGTTTGGTAAATAATAACAAATAAACCGCAATAGAATCCGATAAAAAAACGTTACCCTTCTTAGCAGTTGGGTAAAAAGTTGACGCGAACATCACTTATTAAAATAACACCACTATTTCAATGAGTAACAACCGCGGTAGCCTAGTGGTATGGGTAATAGACTGCTGCGATGAGGTCTCGGGTTCGATCCCAGGTTTTGCCATGGCACACACCAATGACTTTTCGATGCTTTTTGAAGTTATGTGTGTATTTATCGCAGGTTTATAAGTGCCCTGTTAATTTGCAATAGCCTCGCCACCTATTACATTGGGACGTAAACATAAACTGACGAAATGTGGGTGCTAGCACCTCTGCTTACCCCTTCGGGGATATAGGCGTGAGATTATATTATGTTTATGTTTATTTCAATGAGTGATATTCGCATAAACTTTAGGAAATGTGTAAAAGTGAATATGCTAATATACTCATATACTCATTTCTGTAATCCTCGAAGGGGTAGGCAGAGGTGTATTAGCACCTGCATTTCGACAACTATGATTTTTGATCCCACGTAATATGGGACGAGCGTATTAGTGTCAAACGGGCGCTTTGCCATTATATACAGTATGTTTACTATTGGATAAAGAACAACCCTTAGCCGCCAATTGCTTTAAAATGTCATTTTTATTCAAGATGTTTGTCGCCAATTATTCTAAATGCTTTAAAATACGGTCTTTCTCTGTCTACAGTACTGCAGCTAATGATCCTACAGCCTGGAGTGGTTCGCCAGGAGTCGGACCCGCCATCTCTGAAGGCTCTCGTCACGGACCCGTACATTCTTGTAGCTGCTGGTACGTAACAAGCCAACCCATTTTTAGGTGCGGAGATCACTACGGGGACATCCGTGGTGATTTCTGCACGAAATAATGGCTGGCCTCGCCGGGTGTATGGTGGTCCTTTTTTATGTACTCCACAGATAACTCCCTGCCGAGGTCAGTGGTTTTTATACCACTTAGGTGGCAGACAAGCGCACGGCCCACCTGATGGAAAGTGGTTACCGTGGCTTATGGACGTGTGTAACACCAGAGAAGCCACACTCGCGCTGCCGACCCTGTAAGCACAGAGTCTCTATGCTGTCAGTGCAGAGGACAAAGCAGGACAAGCGTTTTGTCATCCCACTGACAGCACAAATTCTCCAGTGAGCTCTGGCTACCCTACTCACCACTGGGAACACAAGAGAAGGTTATTATGGACTTGAACCAACTAAAACGCACACCGTCAATGGGTCGTTGTTGGTTGCCGACCGAACCAGGGCCATTTCTCTCAATCTGTCCCTAGTGTGTAAGACTAGGAGACCAAGTCTATCTTATCTATAACTTATTAGAAACGGTAGACCTACCAACTCCGAAACGAAAGCCTACCCTCATGCCTCGTCCGTCACTCAGCAGATTTACCGGGTCTGTAAATGCTCGAAGGGGTAGGCTGAGGTAAATTAACACCCACATTTTGTCAATTATGATTTTCGGTCCCACGTCAAAGGAGGTTAACATTTTGCCGTCAAGTGGCACTTTCTTGCGGTAAACATACAGATAATACGATGGAGAATACTAGATTAGCCCAATTCCTTAGCAGCCTTATATGACACCCACGGGAAGATATGGGGTGGCATATTCCACCGGGAACAAATACGGCACGAAAAGATGGTGATCCGTTTAACACCCATGACTTATCAGCCTCATCATGATAATATTGAACACTTCCAGGAGCCATAACCTTCGCCAACGTGGGTATCGCCATGCTGGAGCCGAGTCTACCGATATGGATGGCCGATACCATGGAGGCCAGACGCTGGCAACAAGGCGTGGCCTTCCTACCTGCCAGCATTTGCTACTTGATCGGTAAGGATACAGCTTTCCTGTGTTGAAACTCCTCGCGATGTACCCTGGGCAATGAAGACGTCATGCAGTGTCATGCCTTTCTCACGTAAAGGAGATACTGGTACATACATACATACATATAATCACGCCTTTATCCCCGAAGTGTTAGGCAGAGGTGGATTGACACCCACATTTCACCATTCATAGTTCACGGCCCCACGTAATGCCCCACGTAACGCGTGAACCTTTTACCATCTTCTGGGCACTATTGTTGACTCGAACCTAGTAGTCTCTCGAACTTGAACCTGTCAGTGAGTCTGAGCTGTATATATCTGTCTGATGTTAAACAGCCCTATCCCTTAGTCCCCTTGTACGACACCGCATGAGAAGAGATGGGGTGGCCCAAATTCTTCTCTACCGAGAACCACGTGGCAAACGGATATTGATGCCTACAGCCAATTCCTGCCAAGGTGGACGCTCTCCACGTTTCTCTCTGCAGATGATCTCAGGCAAGAGGCGTACTAGTTTTTTAAAAGGTTCTTCTTCCTCCCTTACATTCTACCTCACGGATTCGACGATGGAGAGCGTAATCCACTGAATCAGTCAGCTTGTAACCACGGCCAGTGGAACCTGGTTGAAACGACAGTAATTCCCGTTAATGACATTGTATATCATGGAACGCAAGAGTTTAAAACTTAGTCAAAGTCAAGTTAAAGTCAAAAATTCTGCATAGACCATTAAATCGGCACTTACAAAACGTCAATAAAAAAGGAAACATGAAAACCAGTTTAGTAAATGGACCGCCGGTTCGAAACACGGCCCCGACATGAGAAGACTTCGGCAAGAAACTCAGCGCACATTTTTTTTTGGTCTATTTACAAACATAGGTTAGGTTTAAAGAATTTTATTCTCATAAAGACATATTTTACATCACTTACATGAGAACATAAATTACAAATTCCTAGAATAGTATTCGTTGTCACACTAAAAACAGACACGTTCAGTACATTAAGATTATGTGTTTGGCTAATTGTTTCTTAAATACATCCAACGAGTTAATTATTTTGATGTCCGAGGGTAGCTTGTTAAAAAGGCGCGCTCCTTCGTATGATATCGCCGACTGGCCGTAATTTATTCGAGTCTTAGGCAACATACGCTTAGTCTACTTAATCTCAATAGTAAAATATATATTGTGTATTTCAGGAACCAATCTATTTGGACCCCTTGGCCACAAGATGGGACGCTGGCTGGCTGCTTGCTCAGGACTTATCATCATTGGTGTCTGCCTTATATTGGTGAGACCTATTTGTCTTATTTTTTTTACCGCATAGGTGGCAGACAACCACACAGACCACCTGATGGGAAGTGGTTACTGCAGCCTACAGATATGTACAATATCAGGAGAGTTACACTCGTACTGGCGACCCTGTAAGAGAATCAAAGAATCAATTTCATTTATTCAGTTTAGGTACACAAAGAGCACATAATATGAACGTCAAAATTTTACAATTATGTCAAGAAATAATATAAAAATATTGAATAATGTAAAAATAAACCATTGGAAAATGATTCTTTCGCTGGTTCGGTAGGTTTGTTTGTTATTGAGAAGATACCAGCAAGAAACTCAGAGAACTATATTAGAACTAGCTTATCTTTCTTTTTTAAATTTGCTTTAATAATTTATTTTGTGCGAGCAAGCAAGAGACTTATGTTGACCACGCATTTACATCAATCAAGATACTCATCTACTTTATAGATTCTCTCTCATCACTCATTTACCTTTTTATATTTTTTTTTTCGACTTAGGTGGCAGACAAGCACACGGCCCGTTCCCTGATGGGAAGTGGTTACCGTGGCCTATGGATGTGTGCGATACCAGAGGCGTTACACAGGCGCTGCCAACCCTGTAGAAACCTTCTAGTGCCCCTCTTGAAGAACCCCACATTATAGCCACTTGGGAAAACCGCAGCAGCGAGTTCATTCATAGTTTGAGTGTGCGTGGGATGAAGTTTCTTTCGTACCGCACAGTGCGCACCGTCTCGGGTCGCAATGTGTGGGGATGAATTCCCTGCCTATGGCGAGCAGTGCGATGATAGAATGTAGCTGTGGGCATCACGTCAAACCTTTATCATTAAATTTTTTTCAGTTCTTTCTCACTTCAAGAACCAACTCCATATTACAGTCGTAAGGAAAATACTACAGCAGGAGGCTCATTCTACAGCTTAAGCGTGCACATAATAATGACCGTCCAGTTTTAAAGTGTGATGATGAATTCCCTGCCTGTGTTGGGCGCTGCGATGATAGATCCAATTGCTCGAGTCTTTAAAGTACAACTTCGTCTTCCCCAGATCCCAATGGCCCGCAAACTGGAGCACCTGATCATTCCAAACGCTGGCCTGGGCTTCGCTATTGGCATGGTGGACTCGTCCATGATGCCTGAGCTGGGCTTCCTCGTGGACATACGGCATGCTGCCGTCTACGGATCCGTGTACGCTATTGGAGATACCGCCTTCTGTCTCGGATATGCTGTTGGTAAGTCCGTAATTTTTTCTTCTGAAAAGCCTCAGGAATTAACTAAAACATCACACCACGCATTTTTATCGCACTCTCGCTGATTCCAGCGACGGGAATGCGTGGTTTCCACACCGGTGTTCCGAACAGAGTTGTTCAAGTCGCCCATTTGTATCTAATGGCTACTGACAGCTGGGACAGACTTTTATTGTACCCTCCGAAGAACGGAAGAGCTCATATAAAATACCAATATGCGGTTTTACAATGCCAAAACCTCTCCACTTCCAGGACCTGCCCTGTCCGGCGCATTGATGAACAGCATTGGCTTCGAATGGATGCTGGTGATCATCGCTATGCTCAACTTCGCCTACGCTCCATGCCTGATAATGCTGAGGGCGCCACCAGCTCGAGATGAGAAGCAGGTTAGTAGTATCTACTAAACTACTGCCCATAAACAAGTGACAATTCATTGCACGGTATATTGTAGAAAAGAATGACAAATATATGGATTTTGACGTATGTGACAGTTGTCAACGCCAAAGAATTGGCACTTGCCTATAGGGGCTGGTTTTTTACCACTTAGGTGGCAAACCAGCTACCCCTACATAGGTGGAAATTCATTTTATTCATTTATTTTATTTTAAATCTTTATTGCACACACACAGTACAGAGATCATAAATAAAAACACACGGAGGTGGGACACGGCGGCTTTCTGCCCAATTGAGCAGTCCGACTGGGGAAGTACCTCCGCCCTACATAATAACGCGGCTATAATAACTTCGTGTTGTGTTCCCAGCGGTGAGTAGGGTAGCAGGAGCTCACTGGAGAATTTGTGCTGTCACTGGGAAGAAAAGCTTGTCCTGCTTTGTCTTCTACACTGACGGCACAGAAACTCTATATTTACAGGGTTGGCAGCTCGACTGTGACTCCTCTGGTGTTACAAACGTCCATAGGCCACGGTAACCACTTTCCATCAAGTGGGCCGTGTGCTTGTCTGCCACCTAAGTGATACAAAAAAAAAGACATTTCAAAGATAAAGGCGAGCTTAACTCAGTATGAGTTCTCTCCCAGCAAAAAAGAAAGAAAAACAAACAATAAATAATAAAAAAGATAATAAGCGCATCTACCTCGCTCACTCACTCGTGCTGCCGACCCTGTAAACACAGAGAGAGAGAGCTGTCAGTGTAGAAGGCCAAGCAAGACATGCCATTGGTCGTCCCACTGACAACACAAAAACTCTCCAGTGAGCTCTGGCTACCCTACTCACCGCTGGGAACACAACACGAGGTTATTATAGTCGCGGTATTCTGTAGGGCGGCGATACTTCCCCAGTCGGAATGCTGCTTAATTGGACGGTAATACCGCGTCGTGTCCTACTCCATTGCCCAAGTTTCCAAGGACAGCCCCTTGGAAACCCACCGGGGGTGGTTACATCGGACTCGAACCGACTAATAGCGCATGCCTTCTCGGGTCTTTAGATTCGGGGAGCCGGGGTTAAATTGCCTAAGACTTATCCATTGCATCCCAGCTTAATTACAATACCCAAGCGACCCTACAACACGTCCACGTAACAATTGTGAGATATTTATTATTTTTATTGTTTTTTTTTATACCAGTTAGGTGGTAGACAAGCACACGGCCCACCTGATGTGAAGTGGTTACCGTGGCCTATGGGCTCGTGCAACACCAGGGCGTCAACAGGGCGATCTTTTATCTTTTGTGTTTTATTATTTTGTTTTTTTTTATTATTTTAGTACATAAACATGCAATTGGTTCAATCACCTGATTTGCAATGCAAAAGACCTGGTTGAATATTAGCGCTAGGCTCCGATCTAGCGCAGGCTGTACCAGGTCCTTCCTACACCGAGGTAGGCAAACTATTCTCGCCATTTCCTTTTTTTTTGTATATATAGGACACGCCAACTTTTTTTTATACCACTTAGTTGGTAGACAAGCACACGGCCCACCTGATGGAAAGTGGTTACCGTGGCCTATGGACGTTTTTAACACCAGAGTAGTCACAGTCGCGCTGCCAACCCTGTAAGTAGAGTCTCTGTGCCGTCAGTTTAGAAGACAAAGCAGGACAAGCCTTTAGTCTTCCCAATGACAGCACAAATTCTCCAGTGAGCTCTGGCTACCCTACTCACCGCTGGGAACACAACACGAAGTTATTATAGCCGCGGTATTCTGTAGGACGGAGGTACTTTCCCAGTCGGACTGCTCAATTGGGCGGATATACCGCCGTGCCCTACCTTGCTTGACTTCACCTCGCCTGATGGTAAGCTAAAGGCAAAGTCTCAGGAAAGAGGGTCACCATTACAGACATTAAGTGTTACAATGGTGGCACTCAGCTTGGCGGCCTCATCAGATGCTTTTTCACGCCCTGCTTTAAGGACCCGGGACTGTAGGAAGACGGAAGAAGGAAACACGTCTTCTGTCCTTGAACTAAATATTTATTAACTTCTACTGCTAGTAAGAGTAACTAACCTTTCACCCATCATAAAACTGACCTGCCCCTCTAGACAACTGGAATTTCGATGGCCAACGTATTGTACAATTTTTTTTTCTTTATTGCCGTGGTAGCCTAGTGGTAAGGGTAATGGACTGCTGAGATGAGGTCTCGGGTTCGATCTAGGTTTTACCATGGCACACACCAATTACTTTGCGATTCTTTTCGAAGTTATGTGTGTATTTATCTGTTCACAAGTGCCCGGTTAATGGCAATAGGCTCGCCACCTATTACATTGGGACTTATATTTTGAAATGTGGGTGCTAGCACCTCTGCCTGCCCTTTCGGGGATATAGGCGTGAGTTTATGTTATGTTACCATTGAGATGTGAAGCAAGCACACGGCCCACCTAATGGGGAATGGTTACCGTGACTTAAGGACGTGTGCAACACCAGAGGCGTTACACTCGCGCTGCCGACCCTGAAGAAACTTAATGCCCCTCTTGAAGAACCCCATGTTGTAGGCGCTATTTGAGTACCTGTACCAACTTATTATTTCAGATTTACATATACTTAGATAGTTCCCGGTATAAATCTTGGCCCCAGCTCGTGAGAAAAGGAGGTTTACAGGAGGTAGGACACGATGGCGATGGTATTTCCGTCCAAATGGGCAATCTGATAGGGAAGCTACGTAGTAATAAATAAATATTCTACAGCATTCTTCCACAACGCCGCGTGGTTCCCGGCAGAGTAGAATTTGGGCCACCCCATCTCTTCCCGTGCGGTGTCGTACAAGGCGACTAAGCCCAGAACCAGCCTCAGATGCATGGCTTGAGTCAACAATAGTGCCCGGAATACGGCAATAGACTCACCCCCTATTACGTGGGACCGAATACAATTATTGGTGAAATGTGGGTGTTAATTCACCTCTGCCTAACCCTCCGTGGATAAAGGTGTGATTATATGTATGTATGTATGTCTTCCACAACGCTATCTAGATCCATGGCAAGCATAGCTTAACTAGCTTGTGCTATGGAATATAGAATGCGGATAAACATACTTAGATACTTTTTTAAATACATACATATCATATATAGAAACATCCAGACCAATGCAAATATACCTACATATTGATACATACAAATATTTACACTAAGCGGGAATCGAACCAGCGCCTCCTGCTTAGCAGTCAAACGTTCTACCGCTATGCCACTGAGGCTACCTCCGCCCTACAGAATACCCCGGCCACAATAACCTCGTGTTATGTTCCCGGTGGTGAGTAGGGTAGTCAGAGCTCACTGGAGAGTGTTTGTGCTGTCAGTGGGAAAACCAAAGTATTGTCCTGCTTTGTATTCTACGCTGACAGCGCAGAAACTCTCCAGTGAGCTCTGACTACCCTACTCAACGCTGGGAACACAACACGAGGTTATTATTATTGGCTCGGCAGCGCGAGTGTATGTGCAAGTAGAATACATTTTGTGGTCAAGATTTTTTACCGTGGCCTATGAACGTGTGCAAAACCAAGTCACACTCGCGGTGCCAACCCTGTAAGCACAGAGAGTTTCTGTACCGTCAGTGTAAAAGACGAAGCAGGGCAAACTTTTGGTCTTCCCACTGACAGGACAAAAACTATCCAGTGAGCTTTGGCTACCCTACTCACCGCCAGCAGCACAAGGTAATGGCCGCGGTATTCTATAGGACGGAGGTACTTCCCCAATCGGACTGCTTAATTGGACGGAAATACCGTCATGTACCAAATGAAAAAAACTACCTCCTCGAAAAGGATATATAACGGTACCTATACTACGATATCCACAAATATACATATTTCATTAAATATTTCATTTAATTACTTCCAGAGCCTGATCATAAGTGACAAGTCATCAGTCCGCTACGTGAGCTACCAAAACGAAGAAGAAGAATAAGCGCCATCTTGAAATACTTTCCCGCCATAGCTACCCTCCATCTTGTATTCACTCGGGAGTTTGTGGGGTTTGCTTTAGACGTCTTAGGAGTACAGACCAAGGAATTATATTTATAATCTATGTATACTGTAGTGTATTGCCCAAATGTATATTTAAAGCATATCTAATATATTAGAATTTATTTTATGTCTATCTATATACAATGTTTAGAATTTTCTGTATCAGTATATGACCAATTTTTCGCTAAAAAATCATAAACTATCATAGTGTAGTGTATTGTATACAGCTTGTATGCGAGGCGATTATAGTGTGAATGTATATTTAAAAAGTGTATTTGTTTAATAGAGCTGTCAAAACCAATGATACCTAAGTTGTATTCATTCTGATGTGAAGACATATCTTGAATACAAATCATTTTGACATTGCTGTATAATATACTATCTATATTCTTACCGTAAAGGTTATATAAATACTATCCTGGCATAAATCCTTCGCAATAATCTTGTTCTTCTACATGTTACCACAAATACATTTTCACTAACTTTGTATATTATGTATTGTATATTCAATAAAGTAGACAATACGTTATACACGATACCGATTATTCAGGGTGTATATTTTAGCTATCAAAACATGTAGAAATAATATTTATGTATACATTTGTAGATGTACAAGGAATATTTTTTAAATGTGTATAAAAATTTAATTACAATCCTTTTTCAATTTGTAACAACCCACAACAATATAATATATAATTTATACATTATATATTATAGATTCCCACAATTGCATAGCTATCCTTTTTAATAATTAAATATTTTATTTTTACTAATATGATATATTGTAATGTATCTTATATTACATAAACATGTATATTTACCATTAAACGTTGTAATATGAGCATGTATATTCTATCAATTGCAAATATACCACAATATGTATTAAATCATAATTAATTTCGCTTTCCTTTATAATTCGAAAACTAACAAAAAACATATTATTAATAATTTTGCAAAAGTGACTTCGACAATATATTTAATTGTATAAATTTATATAATATGTATACAATATAGACAATAAATTTCAAAAGTAAAAAGTACACTTGGCGCAAGATGTATAAATAATTAATTATATTGTAACGATATTGTAATGATATTGGGGCGATATTGTAATAATATTGTAACTCCTATTCTCAAATAGGGCATTCCCACAAGTAGAGCTGCCCTTCTGTACGAAAGGCTGCTCTACATGTAGGGGAGTTTCAAACTGAGATGCTGTCACATGTACACATGTACACATTCCCTTCTTCCTTCAGTCCCGGCTCCTTTAAGCGGGGCGTGAAAAAGCATCTGATGAGGCCGTCAAGCTGAGTGTCACCATTGTAACACGGTACGTGTCTGTTATGGTGACCCTCTTTTTTGAGACCTTCAGCTTACTATCAGGCGAGATGAAGTCAAATTGACGCGACCAATATAAAAACATCTGCCGTCACCACAAAACCTTTCTTGAAAGGACGGTAGTAAAAAAAATACCATCAGCATTTTCATTGCCTCAATCCCTGTCGCATCCGAGACATTCACCTCGGAGTCCAGGGGCTGCTTAAAAATTGCACGTGTGTACTAATAACATACATACATACATATAATCACGCCTCTATCCCCGAAAGCTTAGGCAGATGTGAATTAACACCCACATTTCACCAATTATTAAATTCAGTCCCACGTAATAGGGAGTGAGCCTATTGCCGTCATTCGGGCAACTTGACTCAAGCCATGTATCTGAGGCTGAGTCTGGGCTGCATATATCTGTCTGATGTTATACAGCCCTATCCCTTAGTCGCCTTGTACGACACCGCATGGGAAGAGATGGGGTGGTTCAAATTCTACTCTGCCGGGAACCACGCGGCTAAGTGTATTAATAACATGATTTTAAAGCCTCTTCAGCCTATCGTTTGATTATTACCTATCTTATCAATCGTCGTTACCAATAAATTATTGGTTAACGCACCTATAATATATTATCTACTGATAAAGTATCAAAATTGTAGTATTGGACTCGTATAGTATTCGTTAATAAAATAATTGTGAGTTCTAATAATAAATTAATAAGTACCATCACGCCTGTTACTCATATAGATGGGCAGAGACCGCCACTCTATACAATCCTGGCTGGCACCTTTCACTTTTCTCATCATCAAGTGCCTGCTCTTCTCTCAATGACTTAGGGTCAGCACAACATGACATTTTCCTCCATACATTGCTATCAGAGGTCGTCTTCTCAGTCACTCCCTTCCCTGGTACAGCATCTTTTAATATATTTAACTTTTTTGGACCAACCCCAACGGGTACCACCACACCAAGGTAACTGAAGTGGCGATGTCGGGATTGAACCATCTGTGAAACCACACGGTGTGCCGTCCCACACGAGTCTTTCCTGAGAGACCCC
This sequence comes from Eilema griseolum, assembly GCA_963662185.1. Taxonomy (NCBI): domain Eukaryota; kingdom Metazoa; phylum Arthropoda; class Insecta; order Lepidoptera; family Erebidae; genus Eilema; species Eilema griseolum. The sequence goes on from OY759253.1 coordinate 11,473,797, forward strand.
AGGAGAAAGTCCCCAGAAACCCTGGTAAATTTTGACTACCAATTGTATGTAAAATAAGGTGGTCTCGCAATAAATAATGCAGGAGGTCTCGCCTTAAATACTGCAAGTGGTCCCGCTTATATGTATAATACCCCTGGTAATTACATTTTACAAGTACATACCAAACTTAACGCGCTCGGTGTAGTTTTTACAGCTATAATGCTTTTGGCTATATGACAATAAATTATTTTTAAAAGATATTGGATACGTTTTGATAAATTAATTTTATTGGGTAATGGACCAAGTGGGTAGTTTATTTTACTTTATAAATATGAGCTTACCTAATAACCTTGTAAATAACGGCAATAATGTTATAATGACAATATAAATCGCAATAATAAGCTTTTAAACGTAGATGTAAATATTATTTAATTGGTTGGTCAATGTTAACTAAATAATTTATAATTATATTTTAATGTATACTTATATTTTAATGTATACATATATTTTAATGTATACTTATATTTTAATCTATACTATATTTAAGATTTACAGTAGCTTAATTAGTTAAAATGGAATATTTGAAATTGTGTTTTGGTTCTATTTTAATTTTGTAAATAGTTGATATAATATATTATACATATGTATAACAATGGCTGGCCAATATTATCTTATTATATAATATAATACAATAATTAAATATAATCAGAAAATAATCTTCAGTTTCCACTTAAATAAAATATAACGTATAATGTTGTATTGTTATATATTGTGTTATGTTATATAATTTTGTATAAAATGATGTCAAATGTGAATGATTGTACGTTTAGTAGATCTGTTCATGGAATTTAGATTAGAGTTTTGGCTATAGATATAATAACAAAAAGTATAATCATCTAAAGAATATTTATATGGACTTTATAATTATATTGTTGGTTTTAAAGAAACCATTTACGTGATTAGCAATAATTGAAATTTCATAAGAATGCATGGTAAATTGCATATGTGTCTATATGTTAATGATACATTAAAAATTAATCCTCTTATCTTATATTATCGTAATAACTTCTTAAAATTTTCAGGCTTTGCAAATTAATGTCTTTTCGTATTTATAATAATATTCTTAGGAATTCGGTAGCCATATTTCTTCATTGTGTGTCACTTTTTTTTACAGAATGTGCATATATTCGCGGCTGTAAATCCCCAAAGAGGTAAGCAGAGGTGTATTAATACCCAAATTTCATCAAGTATGATTTCAGTAATATGTAACGTAATACGAGGCGACCCATTACCGTCAAGCAAGTACTTAATCACTGGTTGTGTACTGTCAGATGGATCGCAATCCTTTTTCTCAAATATCCAAATTGAGAATTTTGATTGATTGAGAAATTGATTAATCCAAAAGAGGATTTTTACTTTGCACTTACTCTTTTATCACAAATTATTAAAATACTATACAATTTAAGGATTTAATTTTGTTGTATAAGTGAGTTACAGACTAGACAAACCTTAGGAAACACTGGTCCTCCAGTCAATCACAGCTGCCTTTCACAGGTCATTCGCCAATCTTGATGAGAGGCGTTCCACCTTTCCTTTGCTGACTCGTTTGTAAGCTTACCTTAAAGTATCAGGGCTTATCTAACATCAAAATATACGAAACACTACGTCTTTCGCAGGAAATATAAAGTACTCTTAGTAAGAAATTAAATTTACATGAGATGTTTGTACGTCCAGCTAAAAAGATAGTTTTAATACTATAAAACATTAATTCGTGATTACACTTAAATATTTTTGAGACACACCTCGTAATACAAATTATGTATGGCTGCATAATTTGTTTACTGAAAAAATGTTGAAACATGGTTATTAAATTCACTTTCAAATATAATGTAGTTTATTAAATTATTATCAAGCTTCGCTATTAAATAATAATATATAATTAACATCTCCTAGTGTGCATATTTAAATTCAAATGCAATATATAATCACATAATCTTCCAGTGTTAGGCTCTAAAATATTAAATATATTTGAATAACTTAAATACACTTTAATGTAGCGAGTTTTTAAATCTTTTATTCCATTTTTCTCTCTTACACTTAGCTATAACTATTTTAAAATGAGAAGTGTAATTTAGACGTGTTGTAGAAAATTATTATATACATTTTGAGTAGCGTTATATTACAATTTAATATATTATACATATATTATACTATGTGTAGAATATGTAGTATATTTCAAATACAGTAGTTGTATTGTATTTGATGTGTTACGATCATTCACACTTGATATTTTATGTAGTCTTTTGCAATAGCTGGGTTTGGGTCCTATACAAAATGTATAAATTTTTTGAATTCTTTGTTGCATAATTAATATAACATATAGATGGAATCAAAAAATAGATTAATAGGTATTTAATACAACTTGAATAAAATTGTAATCTAATGTTATTTTACAAAACCACTTACAGAATATCTTTTTCGATAATCTTTGTAAATGTATAATTTTTAATAAAATTTATGACATTAATGTTTGTACACAAATCATATTTTAGATAATATCAATATTACCTATTAGTACATTGGCGTCGAGCTAAACGTGTATCGTAGTAATAACTCTGAAGCTTTGTAAAATAAAGAACAATATATTATATTCATATAACATATAATTATTATATAAAAATAAATGAATAATTATATACACACTAATTATATACGTACATTACTTCACACATTGCCCGGACAATGTGAGAAATGTGCTCGATTCAAAAGCTGCTATATATTGTCTTAGGAGTATCCATTACTGATTTAGGCTATGCATACATTATACAACCTACAGAACGAATTTAGAGAAGAATGTGCCAAATTTAAATACATTAGGAATAAAACTATTCTTTAAGTCCTTTCCAGAACCAATTTTTGAATGAATCTTCAAATTTCCTCGGCTATTTTGAACATTATCCGGGTATTTCATATAGTGAAATTCTATTACGAATATCATAATCCTTAAATGTGATAGTTTAGTGATATTTTCTGCTTTTAGACGTTTTAAATATAGCTCTTAACGAAAGTAGAACTGAGAATTTTAATATTTTTAGTAATTCATAAGTTGATAATTTTGTCCAAATTGGTTGTAACTATTGTATATTCTAATATTCATTAGTTTCTGATTTTTTTTACATATTAAGTAGGTTCATTTGGTAAGTAATGTATATTATTTTGAATACGTGTATTAATTTATTAGTAAATACATTTTCGTTATGCAGTGGCCTAATGTGATTAAGTGTTATTTATATTGAGATGAACACATCGTAATATTTCAAATATTTTAGCGTATCTAGTCCTGCCCCGAATGTCTATATCTATGTATAAACTTAGTATAATATAAAATTAATATAATGTGTAATTTATACGCTTGTGTTGAAGAAGTGGCTCAACTTGGCAGTGAATATAATTTAAAATTAAAATTTTGAAATACATATTCATTATATACTAGAAAAATAATAATCTTATCTTATTTTAACTGGCTTATATATAATTATACATTATAATAAAATAGAAGAAATAACTAAATTGAATCATCAAATTTTACAATAATCCATGTCATATACTTATAACAAATCAGTATTATACAAGTAATTAACGTCAACCATAAAAAACATCTAATAAACAAAATATGTCAAAATAACAATAAATAACCATTTCTATATTAACAATATGTGTGCTACTGTATTGTATTGATTACTTATTATTATAATAATAAAAATAAGTTGAAATATTTAATTTAATAAAATGTGGGTATATGAACTGAAAAAATGGAGTTTTATTTAAATTTAACTAAATTTACATAACATAACATACATAATATATGTACATACATACATATAATCACGCCTTTATCCCCGGAGGGTTAGGCAGAGGTGAATTATCACCCACATTTCACCAATAGTTGTATTCGGTCCCACGTAATAGGTTGTGAGCCTATTGCCGTATTTCGGGCACTATTATGGACTCGAGCCATGCATCTGAGGCTGAGTCTGGGCTGTATATATGAAAAAAAACAGCCCTATCCCTTAGTCGCCTTGTACGACACCACATGGGAAGAGATGGGGTGGTCCAAACTCTACTCTGCCGGGAACCACGCGGTTTTAACTTTAGCTTTAACTAAATTTAACTTCTAAATAAACTTAGATCTGTATTCTAGAATGTTATTCTCGTAAATCTGTCTGAGATTTAGGACTGACATACTGGCCTTGTTTGCACAAATCTCTTAAACCCACGTTATCTGATTACTTAACGATAGTCATTTGTTTTGTAGAATTTCATTTGTTTTAGGGACACGATCATCTTATCCCCGTGGTCTAACCAGTTGGACATAATTTCACCGTTGTACCACGGGTCATAATCAAAAATACAAAAAAAAATGGTTGGACCATGGGTAACTTTACTTCCCAGTAGAACAACCAGTTGTTCATCACAGTTGGACCACGGGTCGGGAGGGGATCAAAACACCAAAATACCTCTAGTCTTTGCGTAAAGTTTAAAAGTTTTTTTATACCACTTAGGTGACAGACAAGCGCACGGCCCACCTGATGGAAAGTCGTTACCGTGGCCTATGGACGTGTGTAACATACAGAAGCCACACTCGCGCTGACGACCCTGAAAGCACAGAATTTCTGTGCCGTCAATGTAGAGCACAAAGCAGGACAAGCCTTTAGTCATCCCACTGACAGCACAAATTCTCCAGTGAGCTCTGGCTACCCTACTCACCGCTGGGAACACAACACGTTATTATAACCACGGTATTCTGTAGGGCAGAGGTACTTCCCCAGTCAGACTGCTCAATTGGGCGGAAAAAGCGCCGTGTCCTCCTCCTAAAAAAAATATTATTTCCTTTAGGGATACCGGAGGCCGAAGGGGGATCATCCGGTGATATCTACCACTTCACCAATTTCCCTATATCTCGTTTTGGGGAAAGCGTGTGCCACTTTTATGGTACTCCTTCAAACCATCTTGTTTCCACGCAGAATCTTACGATCTGATCCACCTTCAGATTACTCAGCACCTTTGTGTCCAGTTATTCCAACCCAAGAAGCTCCTATGTGATTATTGGTTTCTTTTTAAATGGGACATGCCAATTTGACTTCACTTCGCCTGATGGTAAGCTAAAGCCTAAGTCTCAGGGTATAGAACACTTGGCCAGCTGGTGCAAAGTGAAGGTAAATTCCAGTAATAAAAAGATGTTCAAAATACACTCTCAATCTACTCTTAATTTCAATATTTTAATTTTTTTCATTGACATTGTGATCGTTTTTGGCATGTGGGAGATTGAAGTTAGATCCAGACTGAATTTTGAACATTTTTTAGGGTTCCATACCTGAAAAGGAAAGAAATCGGAATCCTTATATGATCACTTCGTTGTCCGTCGTTTCTCGGGAATGTTTGAACGGATCAAGTTGAAATATATATATATATCAATTAACCCACTGCAGTCCACTGATGGACATAGGCCTCTCCCAATGCACGCCATTTTTTCCAATCCTCTGCCTTCAGCATCCAGTCTGTCCCAGCCACCTTTTACAGGTCGTCCATCCATCTGGCCAGCGGGCGTCCTATCTTTCGTTTACCTTTTCACGGTCCACTATAGGACTCGTTTGCTCCAACAGCCATCGGTCCTTCGACAAAGGTAGCCAGCCCACTGCCACTTCAGCTTGCTTATTCTGTGACCTATATCGGTAACTTTAGTTCTCTGTCGGATAACCTCGTTCCGAATGCTATCCTCCAAGCATAGCTCGCTCCATAACCCGCTGCGCGACTTTTAAGCTATGGACCAGCCCCACTGTAAATGTCCAAGTTTATATATATACGAAATAAATATATCAAACACTCAAATCTGCAACGTCCTACAAATGTATGATAATCAATCTTCTAGGTCAACGCAATAAATAGATATCACCGTTTATGTGATATAAGTTCATCCCACGATTCACTCAGACTTAGTGCACGATTTCGACTTGCACTTAACTGATTTTTCATTACAAGAATTAACCTTCTCTTGCGTGAAACATATGCATTTTTATATCTACAGAATACCGCTGCCATAATAACCTAGTGTTGTGTTTCCCGGCGATGAGTATTGTAGCCAGAGCTCACTGGAGACTTTTTGTACTGTCAGTGGGAAGACCAAGAGCTTGTCCTGCTTTGTCTTTTACACTGACGGCACAGTCCACGTCCATAGGCCACGGTAACTACTTTCCATCAAGTGGGCCGTGTGCTTGTATGCCACAACAAAGTGGTATAAAAAAGGCGCCATTAATTGGTTTTTAGGGCTAGTTGATAATAATTACTACAATAAAATACTTCAATACTTAGAAAGACACCGTCAAACTTGATAATTTATCAATAAGTTATCAATTCAGAACTATTGATAACAATGCAGTGATAAAAAATTGATGTTTAGTATTTCTTTAGCCTTTCACTGTACAAGTAAATATCGTAATTATTGACTTTTAAAATAACTATATTTGTATTAATAATCAATAAATTAGTGAGTGATGTATTAGTGATAATTTAAAAGTTACTTTCGAAATACAATTTTTTTTAAAACAAATTTCTAGGTATCATTATAATTTAAATCAATACACTTTTTAAATAGTGAGTGATGAAATTAATGTTAAAAATATATTTTTTTATATTCGAATCTAATAAAAATGTGCATTAGTAAAAATTTAGGTATTTAAAAAAAATGTTAGAATATTTTTTTCAAGTGAATTTCTATCTACCAAATAAAATAATATATTACATAACTACGTGTTTTTTGGTAATATAAAAAGGTATTTAAACGGAATTCTTTATTGTATAGACTTGTACTCCTTTTCGTTTGAAAGGCAAAATGCTTACTGATAATTTCTGAAAAACAACACATCTTATAGTTAGGTCCTTACTATTGATCAAACATCAAGCAGCTATTAGGTCTGTCAAAATCTATCGAATAAGAAAACCGAATCAAAATTAGTTCAGTAGTTTTGCGTTCATCGCGAATAAACTAAGTTTTTTTTATATACCACTTGGGTGGCAGACAAGCGCACGGCCCACCTGATGGAAAGTGAAACACCAGAGAGGTCACACTCGCGCTGTCGACCCTGTAAGCACAGAGTTTCTGTACCGTCAGTGTAGACGACAAAGCAGGACAAGCCTTTAGTCATCCCACTGACAGCACAAATTCTCCAGTGAGCTTTTTAAATTGCCCGCGTGGTTGACGGTTGCCACGACAAAGCATAGCCTATCTGCTTCTTCATGTTCTAATCTATCCCTTTACTAAATTTCAACAAAATCGGTTCAGTCGTGAAAGCGAAACAGACAGTCATTTATTTATTTACTATTTATTCATAAACAATTATTACATTGTATTTGAACTTCTTATAAAACTAGACAAAACAAAAGCAAGCATGAAACACACTCAATAAAAAACATTCAGTGAAAATAACAAATTAAAAAATGTCTCTCAAAAAAATGTCTCTCTGGAAAAATGTCTCTCTGGAATTAAATGTCTCTCTAGAAAATATGTCTCTCTGGAAAAAAATGTCTCTCTGGAATCAGTCAAATGTTACTTTCTCATTTATAATATTAATCATCATCATCATCAGTCTCTGACACTTTTTTCCAACTCAGTTGGTGTCGGCCTTCTAGTCTAACTAAGATGCGACTTAACTTCGATATTTGCCGTGAAGCGACTGCTACTGACCTTCACAACCAATTGGCAATATTGAAGTTCTGTAGTTAGAGTCTAACTACAGAACTACTAACTGTTAGACTAGTCGGTTTGTTAGGTCTCCAACTACCCGTGACAACTGCCATAGATGTTCTTATGGCAAACGGGACTGACGGCTTGACGTGCTCTGCGAGGCACGACTAGACCAATCGGACTTTCTGGATGACAAGCTGATACCAACCTAGAATAATGTACCTAATCTTTGTGACACAAACTTAAATATTACACCTACATACGTACAAATATACAAACATACAGTCTTTCTCAAATCAAATCAAATCAATTTATTGCGATATATGGGTACACAGGTTACAAGTAAATACATTTAGGTTCCACCATATTTCAGCCAGATTGGCATGCAATAACGTCACACATATTATGACGATATTTGTTTATAAGATTAGAAGCTAAGAATTTGCAATTTAACATAGAAAATTTCATAACATTGGATATCAATATTTCCGTGCTAAACATAATAAACACCTCCATGCAAAATAATCATTAAATTAGTCAAATACAATTTATATACCTAATAAGAAACTCTCTCAACTATTTAAATGTAGAATCTGCTTAAATACTAGCTCTGGTTCTCAGCTCCTGCGTGGGTATTTGGTCTCATTCCCGCAATAATATCTACCTTATACTAAGGATAAAAAACCTAGACGAGATGTTCAATTCCAACTAGACCTGTCTCCAGTGCTATCAAATAGTGGTAGGAGGTAGGACACGGCGGTATATCCGCCCAATTGAGCAGTCCGACTAGGGAAGTACCTCCGCCCTTCAAAATACCGCGGTCATGACAACTTCGTGTTGTGTTCCCAGCGGTGAGTAGAGTAGCCAGAGCTCACTGGAGAATTCGTGCTGTCAGTGGGAAGACTAAAGGCTTGTCCTACTTTTTCTTCTATACTGACGGCACAGAAACTCTGTGTTGGGTCGGCAGCGCGAGTGTAGCTCCTCTGGTGTTACACACGTCCATAGGCCACGGTAACCACTTTCCATCAAGTAGGCCGTGAGCTTGTCTGCCACCTAAGTGGAATAAAAAAAACATTTTGTGGCTTGTTTGGGTTCTATGTGTAGGCTGGTAGCTGTAATAAATTTTTCCTTTCGCAAGCTCTCAAAGGAGTACAAGTCTGAAAAGGTACCAACACAGCTGATACAGCCGTATCGTCGGCTTATAATAATTACATTATTATCAGAATGATAAAGTTCTTATCTACACATGGAGCATAGTCGACTGCTCAAGTTTCTCACGGAAGAACGTTACAAGTGAGTATTTATTGATATTTGTTTCAATAATTCTGTCAATAAATCAAAATCCTATAAATCGACTCCGATTCTGCTGTCATACCAGTAACACTGCAAAAAATGCCATAAAATTTTAGACTTTATTGATAATTGCTTAAAGTTCAAAATTAAATGATCTTCTTCATCCGTTTTTATTCTCTATATAAGATGCCATTTTATTTTATACTTTAACGACTTATAAGTAAGGTCTAATATCTTACTTCTTTTGATATCTTAAAGGGTTTTTTCAAACAATTTACAGGTGCCGTATATTATACAAATATAAAGTGGTGAATGGTATTTCTGCAGTGTCTGTGGTATATAATAAAAGTTAAATCTTCACCTCAGAGTCCGGTGTCTGTTCTTTCCAGTCTAACTGTGACGCAACTGAACTTCGATATACTCTGTGAAGTGATCACCCATCTGACCTCCACAACCCATTGGCAATTCGATATGCAGTTAGACCCGTCGTTGGACTTTATAGGGCTCCAACTTCCCGTAAACGTTAGCCATAGATGGTCGTATGGCAACCGTGACCGATCAAAGTCTGTACGTCTATAAGGACTCAAAACATTGGCAATTAAAAAAAAACAACTCCATAGATTAAATTATTTTATTCTTTATTTCTAAATTTAAATTGCCTCGCAAACTGGCATTGCACGTTAAATAAAAGTTTAACAAAACAATTTAATTTCACCCGAGCAACACTGATAGTGTTAAAAAAACAAAATGTCACAATCGTAACTTTAGATCGGAGGAATGCAAAAACAAATGTTATACTTAGGTACAAATAATAAAATTGAAAAAAAAAATATTCTATCGCAATTGAAGCTGCATTATTAGCTATTTAGTAACACCGAAACGTCGGGATCATTGTATCTAAATAATAATAAAACAATCCCAAATAAATCGCGAAGGCATTAAGTACAAATAGTTTTATTTCTATTTCATTGTTTGTATTACGCTGCCTATGATAGGATAAAAAAAAAGAAATCATTTCCATCCCAAAGGATTCCCGCCGAAAGTAGCAAATGTGACATATTCTTTTTTTTAAACACTGCACTCGGGCACAGATTACAAAAGTCGGGTATAACTGCTTTATTCAATAATAAAGTAATAAATTTTTGGTTAACAATATTTCTTGATAAAATAATTCGACAATGATTAAGATATGCGCTTGCAATTGATAAGTGATAACAAACAGAGGCATAAATTATATCTAGACGTTGTTTATCATTGAATAAAACCTAGATATATCCGTCCACACTAATATTATACCGAATAATAAAACTTACCATGGCACACACCAATGACTTTTCGATGCTTTTCGAAGTTATGTGTGTATTTATCGCAGGTTTATAAGTGCCCGTTTAATGGCAATAGGCTCGCCACGTATTACATTGGGACCTGAACATAAACTGGCGAAATGTGGGTGCTAGCACCTCTGCCTACCCCTTCGGGGATATCCATAACATAAACTCACGCCTATATAGGCGTGAGTTTATGTTATGTTATAATAATACTAAAATGAAAAAGTATTAAACAAGAAAATATCAAGGATAGTCGTGGTTGTATGCCACTTTTCCCTAGGATGTATTGTTTTGTTGGATTAAATTATAAATGGACGTGGGAAGACTAAAGGCTTGTCCAGCTTTGTCTTCTACACTGACGGCACAGAAACTCTGCACTTACAGGGTTAGCAGCGCGACTGTGACTCGTCTGGTGTTACATACGTCCATAGGCCACGGTAACCACTTTCCATCAGGTAGGCCGTGTGCTTGTCTGTCACCTTAGTGGTATAAAAAAAAAATTAAGTATAACACGACTACGGCTATCTTTGATATTATATTGTTTAGGTACTTTTTCAGTAGTCAGGTTTTAGTTTTAAACTTATTTTTTTATTGATATTATTTTGGGGCAAGCAATAATTAATTTATACATATCTTAAATGTGCTAATTAAGCCCTATCAGTTGATACCAAACACGACATATTTATCTCAATTTTATTTTTTAACACAGTACTTTATGACTGCTAGAGGGCGTCACATTAGATTCAGTAACACATTATAAAGCCTATAACGAGTAGACGACTAAGATGCTTCTAACAATATCTCATTTGTCCAGTTCTAACTGATGAACCAATATACGTGGGGCGCACTATAAGTTTACGGAATGAATATGAAAAAATACTATTAAAGGTACAAAATTAATTTATTGTTTTTCAAAATAATCTCCCTTGGCGTCTATGCACTTTTTCATTCGATCAAACCAGTTTTGAAAACTTTTGTGCCACTCCTCTGTGGTGACCTCTGAAACGTGTTTTTCATACTCCTCGACAGCCTCTTCTGGTGATGAAAATCGTTGGCCGCGTAATTGGTTCTTAATTTTTGGGAACAGATAAAAGTCACAAGGTGCCAGGTCGGGACTGTATGCAGGATGACTCATGAGTTCTACATTTTTCGCCTTCAAAAAGTCGTTTGTCTGTCTGGCCGTGTGAGAACTAGCATTGTCGTGGTGCAGGATGATACGGCGTTTACGGTTATTTTTACGGAGTTCGTCAATAACTTCCGGCAAACAAATGGTCGTGTACCAGTCACTATTCACAGTACGACGATTTTCTAAAGCAACAGTAGTCACGTGTCCAGTTTTATTAAAAAAAGAAGCAATCATCCGCTTGGATGCACTTTTCACGCGCGCCACTTTGGTTGGTTTCGGCTCATCTTGAAAGACCCATACGCTCGATTGCTGCTTTGTTTTGGGATCGTAGCAATAAATCCATGTTTCGTCACCTGTTACTATGTCCCACACCAAATTTGACGCACCTTCGTTGAATCTGGTAAGCATGGCACTGCACCAAGTGACGCGGTCCGTTTTTTGATCCTCGGTCAAGTTATGTGGGATCCACCGCGAGCACAGCTTTCTCACACCCAAATGTTTGTGTAGGATTGATTGTATTTGACTCATGCCTATTTCTAAGGATGCGCGAATTTCATGGTAGGTCACATGCCTGTCTGTTTCAATCATACGGCGCACAGCATCGATGTTTTTGTTGGTCACAGCGGTGGACGGCCGACCATCGCGAGATTCGTCACTGAGATTGATACGACCACGCTTGAATTCTGCAAACCAGCTATAAACAGTCGTCTTGCATGGAACTTCATCGCCAAAAGCTGTTTCAAGCCGAGCGATGCTCTGTTGAGCCGTCAAATTACACTTAAAATCGTAGAAAATCATACTACGAAAATTTTCCCGAGTTAAATCCATGTTGATGCAGACACACAATTTTTTAAATGGCGCCACAAGGTAAAAACAAAAGACAGTCAGATGAAACAAACTGTATTCTACAGCCAAAGAGTTCTATTTTCAAATGTTGTAATAAATTTTTAAATATTGTTTATGTAAGTGGTCAGTTCCGGAAACTTTTAGTGTAACCTATGTACATATATACCACGGCTATCCTTAATATTTTTTTGTTTAATACTTTTTTAGAGCGTGAGTTTTCAGTATCGGGTTTTAGATATAAACTTAATTTTTAGATCTATTTAATTTGTGTCCCTTTAAAAATTCGAATTTCAAAATTCATAGTCGCCTTACTCAGAAAACGTGACTGAATTTTTGAAGTAAAAACTTCTTGAGTCGTGTTGAGCACTTTTTGGTCAAATACTGTCCCACATGTTTCTTTTTGATCTTTTTATTAAATGCTTAATTATAAACAAAAACAATACTTCCAGAACAATAATGGCAGAACCGCCTTCATACAAAATCCAGAGAGAGTACGAAACTCCCCCAAACATATCAGCCGAAGTACCAGGGGAGCAAGAGATCAGAGAGAGCGACTCGAACAACGATAATACCGCCGATACTAGTATTAGTGGTATCAGTTCCGAAGTAACAGATACTAAATATACACTGTCACCTGTCATAACTGTTACTAAAAATGAAACTACCCTCACTAAAGGTGAAATGAAGTTGCAAAAAGTCACAGTGACAGAAGACATCGCGGTAAGTTTCCAACACTTGTTTAAAAAGGAGGTAACGCCGGGAAAGTCTGTAGTTACTAGCATTCAGAAGCTTGAATATAAGTATTGATTATTATGAGAAGTTTTATTTTGAACCTGTAGTAATAACTGTTAAATCCAGAAATTTAGAATTGACTTATATGCTGTGGGTGCGAGGCCCGAAACCTCAACACGGTGCATCTAGGGCATTGGGGATGGCAGCACCTTTCATCCCTGGGGCAACGCTGCCGCCCGCAGCTAATTCCTGCACAGAGACTCTCTACGTGTCCCTCTGTGTAGCAGAAGACTGAGTGGAGAACAGGCAGGAGACAAGCTAGTTCTACGAGCGTAGACGTGGGGGTGACGGGACGCCCGCTTATCACCCTACAGACCAGGCAAGGCAAAGTAACGCTCGCCCCCCTTTCTAGGGGCCGTGAATCACCCGGGGTGCGAGCGTTTATATCCTGGCATCATATGAAAACCCAAGACGGCGTGCGGTTCCAGTCGGTTGGAGTCCGAGATAACCACCGTCATATACCGACGGTATTTTTCCGGACCGACGGTTGGTATCCGCAGGGATTTCCGCACGAAAAAGAAGGGTATAAGGGGCCTCAATAAAGTATTTGAACCACCAACCTCCCCTGCAAGTACACCTGTATAAGTTGCTTCCGTAAAAACCCAAGATAAGTAAGTCAAATTAAGAAAGAAGAAGAAAGAAAAAACATGTTTATTTTACTTAGCATAAAAAAAACAGATATACACAGTACAGCAATATGTGAACAAGAGCCAAGTAGAAATAAAGGCCGCCTTTTAGCTTAATCCGCGTTGTGTGCAGGCGGACAGCGCTGATTTTCAGAGACGGCCGGACAGTGGTTTTGACATCAATTTAATCCAAAAAAAGGTATAAAAAACTAAAAACCGTCATACATCATGATGGTTTGTATTTTTTTATAATGACAATAAAAAACATGACAAAAATTAAAACTAAAATAAAATAAATAAGTGGGAAAAAAAAGGAGAAAAAGCAGCTAGGCTAAGCCGAGGCTCCAAAGAGAGGCTTTAGACTGTTATGGTGATGTGTATAATGATGGACTGGAACTGTAAAAAAACTCTAATTGATTAAAACACACCATTTACTTTCGTGCGGCAGTTTCCACGGATACCAGCCCCGTCGGCCATCTACAGTTTCAAAATAGCCCACTCGGGTGTGAGAACTCTCCACATCAACTCAGAAAGAAGGGAGTAAGCATTCCTCCGCCGTTAGCGAGGTCATTAGGGTGATTAAGCACCTGCATTCGATAAACCATTGCCTGCTCTTCACTGTAGAAAGACTCGTAGTAGTCCTTTAAAGAACCACTCTCGTCTCGGCCGGAATTGTTGGCAGCGTCTCTGCGGGCGATAGGCCCTGCCGTCTTCGTTACCCAGGGTGCACCGCGTAGAAGTTCCAGACCCTGATTGAAATATATTTTCCTACCCCCTCCGTTAAACAGTACCTACCATTCGTATGACTAGCGAAGTAAACATTTATTTGCATCGCGAAAGTGAATTCAAGTGACCATCTGATAAGAGGTATCTCTTATCAATAGCTTATCAATTACTTATCAATGATAACGACGCAGTAGTATAAATAACTTTTGTTTTCGCAACTCATGTTTGTGGCCGCTTGACGGCAATAGGCTTGCCCCCTGTTACGTGAGACCGAAAACCATAGTTGGCGAAATCAGGATGTGTTAACACCTATATCTACCCCTTCGGGGAGGTATACCCGATTACACAATAACTTACCTGCCCTTAATTGAACTCAAAAAGAAACCTGTAATAAAACTAAAAATCAATACCATTTTTAGTCATACCGCACGACGGTATTTCCGTCTAATTGAGCAGTCCGACTGGGGAAATACCTCCGCTCTATATAATACCGCAGCCATAATAACCTCGTGTTGTGTTCCCGGCTGTGAGTAGGGTAGCCAGAGCTCACTGGAGAGTTTGTGCTGTCAGTGGGAAGACCAAAAACTTGTCCTACTTTATCTTTTACACTGATGGCTTAGAAACTTTTGTGCTTACAGGGTTGGCACCACGAGTGTGACTCCCTTGGTGTTGCACACGTCCATAGGCCACGGTAACCACTTTTCATCAGGTGGGTCGTGTGCTTGTCTGCCAACCAAGTGGCATATAAAAATAAAGAAAACCATGGCTGCGGAAAAATAGTCGAAACGTCGGCAGAACCAAATAAATCGCGTTAGACATCTTTAAAAATGGTTTATTTCAGAATGTTTTTGAAAGTTCGGTTTAAAGAACTTTAATTCTCATAAGAACAACAATAGTTCATTTAAAATGAGATACATAGTAATATTACTTGTGCAAAAGCATCTGATGAGGCCGCCAAGCTGAATGCCACCATTGTAACACTTAGTGTCTGTAGCCCTCTTTCCTGAGACTTTGCCTTTAGGTTACCATCAGGCGACGTGAGGTCAAGTTGGCGTGTCCTGTATAAAAAAAAAACTTAAAAATAGTATTAACATTTACATATGGCGAGCTGGGACGTCAACACAACACACGTTTATTGCACAGTATGTACTTACACAAATGCATTCAAAAGTAAACCTAAAGGGCATGTACATACGACTTAAGTTTACCTTTTAAGGCATTCACGCTCTCGCAGTTTTTGATATGGTTAGGTAGTTTATTGTATAGCTGTGGGCCTTCGAACAATAATGTTATAAAACTAATAAAAAAAACTAAATTTCCAGATGCAAGAAGTAGAAAATGGTGGTTATAGGGTAAGCTACGAGGAGCTGCAGAATTCTATAGTGACAGACGAACAGACAGTCAAACGAACTGTGAGTGCAACGGAGAGGGTATTAGACTCTGAAGGTTGGTATACATTGCTGCTCAAACAGAACCCGCACTTAAAATAAATTCTTTTACTGAGTTTATTAAATTAAGAATGGTAAAAGAGTGATTTTCAGCACAGTAGAATTTGGACCACATCTCTTACAAGGCGACTAAGGGATAGGGCTGTTTAACATCAGACAGATACATACAGCCCAGAGTCAGCCTCAGATGCATGGCTTGAGTCAACATTAGTACCCGGAAAACGGCAATAGGCTCACCCCCTATTACGTGGGACTGAAAACAATTATTGGTGAAATGTGGGTGTTAATTCACCTCTGCCTAACCTTCCGGAGATAAAGGCGTGATGGTATGAATGTATGTATGTATGTAAAAGAGCGATAAAAGTTAAAGAGCGTTAAGTCTTCTTATTTTATCGTTTTTATTTATTTTCAATCATCCACCCAACCTGCAACAGTAAATAATTTGGCTATTAAATATTATGACGTCACAATAAATGTTTTCATACTAGTTTCTATATAACTTACCGTTTTGACGTTTATATACATACATATAATCACGCCTTTATCCCCGTAGGATCAGGCACTGGTTTTGTACTAACAAATATTTCAACTCTCTCCTCGCAAACACACGCTCATCTAGACCTGTTACACCAACGCTAGGATTGGCGGGGATTGAAATTTGCTGTACAAATGTCAATCCCATCCAAGCCGCGCCTAGCCGATATAGAATCACCTAAAGTCATTGGTTTCATTAATATTTCAGAAAGGAACCATGATGCCAAGAAATCCAGAATACCACAAAAGAAGTTCAAACAGACCGTTGAGAAAGTACAGAAGGATATCCAAGAACAGACCACTAAAGACCAGGTATGTATTTGTTACTATAGTATGCATTCTTGGAGAGCGAGACGTGGCGGGGAACGAGGTGTAGAAAGAGAAAGAAAGAGGGAGAGCAAAGAGCGAGCGAGATACCGCTGTAAGCGTCGGCAGCAGACTGACCAAATTTGACAGTAGATTTTTTTTTATGTAACACTTAGGTGGCAGACAAACACACGGCTCACCTGATGGAAAGTGGTCACCGTGGCCTATGGACGTGTGCAAAACCAAGAGGGTCACACTTGCGCTGCCTACCCTGCAAGCATTGAGAGTTTCTGTACCGTCAGTGTAAAAGACAAAGCAGGACAAGCTTTTGGTCTTACCACTGACAGCACAAATACCACTAAGGTGGGCGGATAAGCACAAGGTCCACCTGATGAAATGTAGTTACAGTGGTAACGTGTGGGACGTGTGGGACGTGTGTAACATCAGGGAAGTCACACTCGTGCTGCAGACCCTGTAAGAACAGAGAGTATCAATTGGTGGATACTCCCCTACCGTGCCCATACTAAGGGTACGGTACAGTTGCCAGTAGCAACAGCTATAGATCCACCGCAATATCAATGAAAAAACTGAATTTCTACTGAATTTCAACTGAATAACTAATCTTTTATTTCCAGTCACTAAATTCACATCGAAGATCATCAATTCCTAAACTGAAAGATCCCAAAGCTGTAAAAAGAAAAACTTCACTTAAGGTTGAAGAGAAAGTGGACGACGAATTTGACAGAATTTATGAAGAAATCATAAAAAACAAACAAAGCGATGTCAACGAAAAAATATTAACTGTGAAAATAGATGATCCAGAGAAAGTAGAGAGTAAATTTGATGAAATCATTCACGCGTATGACAGTAACGATGATAGCTATCTTACGCATACTGAAAAACTAAGATTATCTAAAATACCATTTCGAAGGAAAGACAAAGCTACAAGTAAAACTAACTCTGCGGAAAAAGATAAGAAATCTTTTTTTTTTTTTTTTTTTTTTAATTTATTATTTCCATAATTTGTTACAAGTTTCTTAAATTTAAGTACTCGCCAAGCTATTACGCTTGTTGGCGAGATAAGCGCTCAAAAAATGTTGCTTACAACTATCCTATAAAAAACACTACAAATTTATATGTATTTATTTGCCTTGCAAAATATATTTGTATTTATTAAAATATTTATATGTACCTACGCGTTATCCCCTCTTTCACACATTTCACTCTCACCATTGTCCAACAAAAAAGCCCTTAGTTCGTTTTTCAATGTATATAAACTTAATTTGGGTAATTGTCGTAACAAGTTAATTTTATTATATATATGTGGAACTATATACGAAGACATTCTTTCACCATAGTAATTTCTTATTCTAGGTTTGTCGAGTTTTTTTTCTGTTACACTTCTTGTATTATATATATTTTGTAATACTAATTTGTATTTATCATTAAAATAGTGTTCTAAACCTAGTAAATATTCAATTTTCTTATCTATCGGAAGAATCTTACATATAGGATATAGTTTTTCATACTCTTTGTTACATAATAATTGATCCTGTTTATTAACTAAAAACTTTACTAACCTTGTTTGTATACATTTTATTTCTTTAATATAGGTTATAAAGGTTCGCCCATACACACTGAGTCCATAGCTGAGCAAAGAGTCTGCGAGAGCATGGTATACTACTGTCAACGTATGTGTATTAACAGTTCCCCTTAAAACATAAAATTTACCTAAAATAGATCTTAGTTTATTACATACTTCATTTACATGCAACTTCCAGTTAAAATGTGTGTCTACAGTTAATCCTAAATATTTATAGCTTACAACAGATTGTATTTTTTGACAGTTGCAATGTATTTTATTTTTGTGTAAGCAATCATATGTGTGTCCAATGACTACAATGTCCTCTTTGTTTATCAATTTAGCGCGCTGATTATAGGGCGAGTATACATGCATGAGTTTAGTTTTCTGAAGATTCAATATTATTCCATTATCATGTGCCCACTGTGTGATATTCTCGAAGTCAATTTGTATGTTCCTTTGAGCTTCATACAGGTCTTTAGAAGCATACAGTAGGCACATGTCATCGGCATACATGTACACCCCACACCTATTCACAATGTTAGCTACGCTGTTCACGTGCATAATATACCCTACCGGCCCAAATACCGACCCGGTCGGCACACCTAGACCAACAAGAGCCTCCTCCCCTGAGACACCATTCACAGAT
Organism: Eilema griseolum; assembly: GCA_963662185.1. Taxonomy (NCBI): domain Eukaryota; kingdom Metazoa; phylum Arthropoda; class Insecta; order Lepidoptera; family Erebidae; genus Eilema; species Eilema griseolum. The sequence continues at coordinate 11,492,773 of OY759253.1, forward strand.
GTATGAATCTTACGATTAGTTAGATAGTTGTGGAACCAACTCTTCGTGGGGCCACGGATTCCACATTCATCCATAGCCTGTAACAGAATATCGTGATCTAAAGTATCGAACGCTTTTTTATAGTCTATGAATAAGACAATGAGCTGCTGTCCTGAGTTGAGACTCTCATTGACCTGGTCCGCAAACCGAGTAAGCGCCGTCACAGTACTGCGTCCCTTCCTAAATCCATGTTGAGTGTCAGACAGTATGCCATGACCCTCTAGGAACCTACTTATTTGACCGACAATCACCTTTTCCACTATTTTATCTATAGCCGACAATATCGCGATGGGTCTATAGTTTTCATACATTTTGTGATCACCAGACTTATAAATGGGCCGTATTATAGCCTTCTTCAATTCGTCAGGATAAACAGATTTGCTAATACACATGTTAACAAAATTAGCCAAAACTGGGCTCAATGGTTTACATAAATATTTGATGTCTTTCACTCTTATTCGATCAATACCCGGTGCCTTCTCGCACGATAACTTCGTAATGATCTTTTCTATGTCTAATGGACTAACCTTATTATACCTGAAACTAACCAGACTGGGACTTGCATAGCTATTTCTGTTTAAAAATTTTGTATTACAATGATGTTTTATGTCCCCAATTTCTTTAGTGAATGTAGTGGAAAACTTTGTACATACATTATACAGAGTATCTGTTTTACCTAAATACTTTAATATTACATCATCCAAGTTACATTTAGATCGACCTAACCACGAGTTAATATTCATCCATATCTTTCTAAAATCACCATTACATTTCCTTATTTCTGTCTGCCTGTATTTATTTTTTGCAACATTTACTAACTTATTAACTTTATTCCTAAACGTGGTATACTCTAATCTCTTATTCATATTATTAGGTGACTGTTTCCATTTTTTGAATAAGTAATCTCTACTCTGTAGCATTTTATATAAGTCCTCATCTATCCATGGCTGCTTTAATCGTTTATTACACACAGGAACCAAAGATGTACAGTCTTTATAAATAGTGTTGCATACTGTCACTAATGTTTTATATAATTCTAAAGGACACGTTATCTGTAACAACTGTGACCAATCATATTCGTTAAATTTTTGTCTAACTAAATTATCACAAATAACTTCCCGCACACTATTGGAACTACTTTTTTTTTACTTCGGTGCACAAGTCCACTGATATGCCTACCGCATGATGATCTGATATATGCGTCTCGAGAACATAGGCCGACGCGCTCACGTTGCGTCCCGCTCTCACCCATACATGATCCAAACACGACTGGACGACTCGCCCATCCACAATCGCTTCACGCGTTATCTCGCCGCTAGGTAATCCGCACTGCAGGCCGCATCCACACAGGGTGTTTTTATATCTCGTCGTGACACTATTTATTTCATCATTTAATATGTTAATGTTTGTATCGCCAATTACAATTAAGTTATTAGTGTTCGGAACTGTTTTGATGAGCATTTCCAGCTGTTGTATGAATTGAATTTTATTCATGTTTGGTGGATTGTATAACGCTAATACGTGCAAATTACTATTTAGAATTGTCAGTTTTCCATGCAATATCTCCATTGCTGATGTTTTAGCCGTTTCTACATTCAATACGAGGCCATTCTTCGCATATATAATGATTCCACCTCCTCTTCGCGTCTCTCTAGTCAGTATGTGTGCTTCAAATCCTGGTATTAGGTACAGGGGTAATTCTTCCTGTTTTATATTTATTTCACTTAAAATTAAGATATCTATTGTATATTTATTTACTTCTAATAACACTAGAATTTGGTTAAAGTATTTTCGTAGCGAGCAAATATTTAGGTATAATATGTGTGTGCTTTTGCTGTTTTTCATCATAAAATTGCTTAGATTTTCTATATTTTGAAACCTTTCGTATCCTATATCGGTAGACAGGTCATAATCTGTTATAGAATCGAATTTTATAAAATGACCTAGTGTGTTCATACACTGTCACAGCTGACTGTGACTCGTTTATTTACTGCTCGCTGTTAAAACATATTGTATGAATATCATTCTCGGATCGAATGGCGCGAATTTTAGAATTTTCGTCCTTCTTTACAAGCACCTTATGATCCTGAACCCAGATATATTTGTACTTATCTTTAAGCATTTGTTTAGCACTCCATAATACCTGCCGCATATGTTTAGTTAGATTCTCATTGATATAAACTCTCTTGCCGTTATTGTTAGATAAGACATCATCATTTGTAATACTCGTTTTTCTATGTTGTATCCACTCTTTTTTAGCGGATTTCGAGCGCAGAGTTACAACAATTGTTCGCGGCCGAGTTGCATCGTCTTTTTTCCTGCCTACCCTCTTTGTTTCTTCAATATTTTTTGAATCCAATTTTAATTTCTGTGATATTGTTTTTACCAATAGCATAGTATCTTCGTCTTTTTTCTCGTCCAAGCCGAAAATCTCAATGCACTTATCTGTTTCTTTTTCTTCCAATAATGCTATTCTTTCTTCTAGTGCACTATTTACCTTTTGCAAGTGGGTATTTTTATTCTCTAATGAATTGATCTTTTTCTCTGCATTTTCTTTAAATGTTAACATCTGCTGATACTGTTCGGCGTAAAAATCAACGGTTTCCGTTAACTCATCGATTTTTTTCTGAGTTTGGTATATTATTACTAGCTTGTTATTGACCTCAGCCAATAACGATTCTACTGTCGCTTTCTTGACGTCCATAACAATCTGCGGGGCCATAGATTTGGGGCTTTTTTCATTATCAGCGCACATATCGCACATTCCACGTCGTTGGAACTGCTTAATATTTTGAACGCATTTCTTGTGAAAAACGCCTTCACATGGACCCTTACACTGAATGGAATCATCTTTTGTAATTGATAGAAATAGTTTACACTTTTTACACTGAACCATTGTGCTCGTAATTCCGTGTTAAGATATTCAACACGTCCGTACGCAGAGCGCGCGCGCAACGAACTCGATATGTAGCTAATTCAAATATTAAAGATGGGGGCTTTAGAGTATCAGCTACTACTATTACCACAAAGAGATTTTCTAGAGCTAATAGTAAGGATTTGAATAAATCTCAGGCACTTGATGTTGTTGAACCTAGTAACGATGGCCAGAATCCTAAAGATAAAGAAGTTGTAGAAGAAATTATTACAACTAAGGACGTTGAAGGTAAGCCAATGAAAACATCCATCACAGTTCGTACCATAAATCAGACATATAGCGCAGGTGAAACTGGTGATATCGAAATTATCAAAAAAGTGGAAGAACCCCAAAATCGTAATGAAGATTTCTTTGAAATTGATGACTTTGAAGTTAGTCGAAAGTTTACTAAAGAGAAGACTACAAGAATTCCTATTAAACCAGAACGAGTAAATCGAAGTATTAGTAGAGAGCTTAATCGACGCCCAGCTAAATTGGATGACAGAGACTACGTTAATAGAGAAGTACATAAATTTGAAGAATTTCATGACGGTACTAGTAAAACTACAAATAATAAAGATTCAGAAAATAGAGCTGAAAAAGTGACACGTAGTATTAGTAGATCGTTTAGTAGAGACGGTAGAAGCATTACTGTTTCATCAAAAACTAAGATACCTCCTAATGATGAAAATAAAACAGCAAGCAAAGAAATAGCTTTGAAAGAGAATAATGAATCGGATATGGTTAAATCAATGTCATCTCAAGATCCAGAACTTAAAAAAAATGTTCTTAAAACCGAGAGGGCTACTCAATTACCTATACCAGTGTTCACAAAGACTACTCATAGCTACAGTAAAGGCAGGATACAGACTGTTGAAAGAAGTAAATCGATTGAGTGGAAATCAAGTGAAGAAGTTATAACTAATAAATATGCTAGAAGTTACAGTGAAAAACAAAATAATAAGCAAGATATTGGAGACCAAAAAGATGTAGTTACTGTTACAGAAAAAGGAATCATGCCATATAAAATAGTAGACATTGACTCTGAACACATTGACAGACATGTATTAAATGATGTCGATACTACTAAGATAGTTTTCTCAGAAGATCATGATGTTACAATTAATTCAAATGATATAGAAATTTCTAAAGAAACTGCTGAAAGTCCCTTAGAAATTACGAAGATACCTTCGCATAAAGAGATTAATTATAATAATAGTTTAACTATTCAAACCAAACACAATGACGTGGTAAAGGACTCTGTATTAAAAGGGAATGTCAGCAGACTCGTATCACAAATAAGTATAAACGAAAATATAGATGTACCAAAAAAAGATATTAATTTAAAAGAAGACCTGCCTAAGAAAAAAACTGTATTATCTAAAATAGCTATGTTTGAGGTAAGTCCACCATGTCATAAAAATCTCTTAATCCTTAATTGATAAAAAATTAAACCTTTTTTAGTGCGGCAATCACCTCCCCTAATGTTTAAATTACATTAATTATTTTATTTCAGGGTAAAGAACCAGCGGAATTTACTATTAAAATTAAGAAATATATCATAGATAACGCTGTTACTTTACCGAAAATAGAGAATATAGATGAAAAATTAGGGCCAGTTCACACACCTGTTATTGTTGATCAAATTTGGAAATTCGAAGAACAAGATATTTCAACAATGCACCAAGTAATAGATGTTAAAGTTTTACCTGAAGCTATTGACTATACAGTCAGTGAAAGCATGATCGAAAATACAAAAAAATGGCCTGATCAACAAGAAAGTAATACCACAATTGATAAAACTCTACCAGCGGAAATCCCCGTTGATATAAATGAACATCGTATAGAACCCAAGAGTCTTGTACCTGAAACGTTAAGTTTCGTGTCTTATGACAAATACACGCAAGATACTCAATCGTTACCTGCACAAATTAACTATTATACAAATGGAAAATCATTTGAAACAGTTACTACTATACCTGCAAACGTTAATTTTATTTCTAATAAAAATGAAAGCCCTATTGTCAAATACTCTGCAGATAAAACTATTACTCAAAATAGGGAAAATAGAGATAAGCAAGCAGAAGTGCAGAAACCTAAAGTGGGTAAACTTAACTTAGATTTGTGGAACAAACAAGTAGAAGTAAACAAACAATTCGTAGGTAAAGGAAAACATATTAAACCCAACGAAACTAAAATCACGATACCAAAAATTGGAAACACGAGGACCATTAAAACAGAAAAAAGTGAAATTGAAGTTCCTAAGACACCCGAAGTCATACTGCCTCAGGAAAGTGAAGAGCAAAGTTATACTAAATATCAAGAAAATCAAAAGCTTCACAAGCAATATCAAGAAGAAGAATTATTTTTAACTAGAAAAGCAGATATCTCCTTAGATATTAATAAACTCGAAGAACCAGCATTATTAGCCAAAAAAATAAGAATAAAATCAGAGGGTTTTTATGAAATGCCAACCATATTACCTGCAAAAAGCGAATTTTCTTCAAGTATTAGTTTAACTGAATTACCAAAAGATTCACAACAGAGAATTAATTCCTCAAGAAGCGAAGGAAAACTTCACGAACCGGTAGTGCTTCCAGAAACGCCACTAACAAAATCTCCAAAACTGAATTTTGAGTTCAAAAGAATTCGAGAAGATATTCCCCCTAGTTTTTTATGCAAAACACCGGCTAATACCCCCGAAATATCAAGCATCATACCTAGACATAATTATTTTACTATAAATAGCAATGCTGAAGTTTCTAAGACAATAATAGGAGAAATTAATTCACAATTAGAACACACGACAAATGCTTCGTCAACGGCAAATACATATATTAAATCAGACGACAGAGATAAAAATAATGAAATAAAAATAGATGAATCTAGCCTTGAAACACCAAGAATATTATTGGAAGAAATTAACTTTAACATTAATAGAAATAGTGTTGAATCTGCAAGACTTTCACCTGACTTGGAAGTTGATAATTTCGACAAATATACCAAGAGTACCGATTTTATTGACGATCTAGGTCTAGATAAAGAAATACCTAGTGACCCAGAACTAGTTGACAGTGAACCTGAAATTAAAGACTCTAGAAGCACAATCATGGGTAGACTAAAAAACAAACTTTACTTGATTACTAATAGAAATATAAATAGGAACAAAGCTGCGTATTTAAACGAGAAATCATTTGATATATCTACTGATGAAAATACTAAACGTGATGAATTTGACCCGGTTTTTGACAATAAACCAGTCAATAATAATTTAGTCAGAAACGCACAAGATGATAATAGAAGCAAGAAAGATTTTAATATCAAAACTAATATCGTTCAAAGAAGTGTTTACGACTTCGAAGTCGAAAGAAATGAATACAAGTCTAGAGAAGATATGAAAAGGACTGTATCTCTAGCAGAATTAGACTTGGGAGATGCTGTGAAAGGGCAGGTACAGAGAATGGTGTATAGGATCAAATCAGTTGACTTTGGTAAATTGGAGTCGCCGAGGTCGAGAAAAATAAGTCTCAGAGAAATGCCTAAGAAGTGTTCTGTTTTAGAGAAGATTGCTCTTTTTGAGGTAAGTGATTCATCATCATTTTAATATTGTTCTTGAAGACCAATTCTCGTAACAAACAGATGTTCAAAATTCAATTCAATTTCGATCTAACCTCAGTCTTCCAAATATCAATAACGGTCACGATGTCAATGTCAAGCATTACGCCTTTATCCCCAGAGAGTTAGGCATAGGTTAATTATCACCCACATTTCACCAATAATTGTACTTGGCTCCACGTAACAGGGGTGTATTGCCGTAATACGGACACTATTGTTGACTCGAGCCATGCATCTGAGGCTGAGTCTGGACTATATATTTCTGTCTGATATTAAACTGCCCTATCCCTTAGTCGCCTTGTACGACATCGCATAGGAAGAGATGGGGTGGTTTAATTTTACACTGCCGGGAACCACGCGGCAATCAATCAATGTCAAATAGTAAAATTGTGTTACGAGAATGCTGTTTTTAAATTTTCAGAGACTGTTGATTGTGTGTGACGTTAGATTGGGACTGAACATCTTTTTATTACAAACGTTGGTCTTCTGATTGTTACCGAAGCCCTCGCTTCGAGGCCTTAGGTCCACTTAGTACTTTTCTTCCAACTAAAAGTTAAACCAAAAGATTTGATTCACATGTCATTTATGGGTTGGGAGAACAAGCGACAGTAGCTTGATCTCCCCAACCCTAAGTGACAACGCAGAATCTCGTGCGTGATTCACCAGCACCCACACAAGTGATAATTCGTTGGCCGGTTCATTGTTCAGAAGATACGAATGTAATAGTTCTTAGTTGAACTGCTGAACTTAAGAAGTTAAAGGAGTGAAACTCCAGTCAAAGTGTATCAAGAGACAGTCTTGGAGCGTGTTGTGAAACCTTACAGCAGTACACTTTTAATGTGATTAGTGGGTTTGAGCTCCTCCGCTGCCGTAGCACCTCATGCTGTCCTCGAAAAAAACACGTACTGTGCAATTTATAGTGTACATGTTGTGACAAGATTAGGATTAATATAAATACCAGGATTCCCACAAGTACATCATAAAAAATGTGCTGGCAACTCTATACCGTACTGTCATGGCCTGAAACAACCAACACGAGGTGAGAACAGTAGCCAGAGCTCACTGGAGAATTTGTGCTGTCAGTGGGAAGATTAAAGGCTTGACCTGCTTTGTCTTCTACACTGACGGCACAGAAACTCTGTGCTTATAGAGTTGGCAGCGCGACTGTGACTCTTCTGGTGTTATAAACGTCCATTGGCCACGGTAACCACTTTTCATCAGGTGGGCCGCGTGCTTGTCTACCACCTAAGTGGTATAAAAAAAAACACAGTATGGCCGAGTTTGGCGGAGATGTAATTTTTAGTTCCGAGTTTGACTGCGGAACTCATTTTCTAGCGTTGACTCTACAATAATACGACTCTACAAAACCATATTATTCTACAATTCGCCAACAAATTGCCTCTTGTCTAGGTGGGCCACCAGTGACTTTTACTTCAGAAGATTTCAGTGATTTGAAGTATGAAACTAAACATTTACATAACATAACTTAAACTCACGCCTGAATCCCCGAAGGGGTAGGCAGAGGTACTAGCACACGCATATCCCTATGTATATAAGCATCGTAAAGTCATTGGTGTGTGCTATGGTAAAACCTGGGATCGAACCCAAGACCTTGTTTCAGCAGTCAATTACCCATACCATACCCACCCATAATATATCATACCCATAATATTACATTTTAAATAAATAAAATACTAAATATACTGCAACACTACACAACGCTATCTAGACCTATGGTAAGTATAGCTTTATTAGCTTGTGTTATGGAATCTAGAATGCGGATAAACATATTATACTCCATTTTGACGGCTTCTGTGGCATAGCGTTAGAACGTTCGACTGCTACGCATAAGGCGCGTGTTCGATTCCCGCTCTGTGCAAATATTTTTAGCCATGAATATGTATAAATATGGATTGGTCTAGGTGTTTCTATGTGAAGCCACACTCGCGGTGCCGACCCTGTAAGCACAGAGTCTCTGTGCCGTCAGTGTAGAGGACAAATCAGGACAAGCCTTTAGTCATCCCACTGACAGCACAAATTCTCCAGTGAGCTCTGGCTACCCTACTCACCGCTGGGAACACAACACGGAGTTATTATAACCGCGGTATTCTGTAGGGCTGAGGTACTTCCCCAGTCGGACCGTTCAATTGGGCGGAAATACCGCCGTGTCCTACCTCCTCCTGCATCCTGTAGGCATATCTCAGCTCCGATATAACTTGCAATGAAAATAATGATACTTATTTGTGTGTTTGACACAGTACCTTTAAGCGGGGCGTGGAAAAGCATCTGATGAGGCCGCCAAGCAGAGTGCCGCCATTGTAACACTTAGTGTCTGTAATGGTGACCCTCTTTCCTGAGACTTTGCCTCTAGCTTACCATCAGGCGAGGTGAGGTCAAGTTGGCGTGTCCTATATAAAAAAAAAGTACAATGAAATTGGTATCAAAATGGCCGCTGAAAAAATAAATGACGCCACTAATCTATATACAGCCACCCAATCTCCTTTACAACTTTTAAACTAACCTTTATGAAGTTTAAAAAAAATCTCTTGCTTTATGATATCTTCAAAAATTAATTATTAAACAGTATCAATAAAATTCATAATTATACTAAGTATCGGGACTTCTCGCGAATTATATCTTAGAACTTACTATTTCTGCCGACGTTTCGGATGCGTTGCAGCACCCGTGGTCACGACTTGACTAGTCTTCGAGCGTCGAGATGTATGCGGGGAACATTTTTTGAGCGCCTACCCACCATTTACACTTGTGGCGACACACCACACTCACTATGTCAGTTTTTAACGGCACTGTGTCTTTTGGTTTTAGTATCTTAATTATTATCTCACTGGATTCCACGTTCCGTATAGCTTGAATCCATCTTCCCTATTGAAATTTTTATATTTTTTGATTTCAATGGCTTCACGCACAATCCGTGAATAGTAGTGGCGATCAGTGGAGAGGACTTTGGGTTGATGAAGCTCAATCCAGTGATTGGTATCCGACTCAAGATGTTCTGCTACTGCCGATTTGTTGAACTGACGGTTTTTCACAGCTGCGATATGTTCTCTGACTCTCTCTGCAATGGTTCGCTTGGTCTGGCCTATGTAGGAACTACCGCAGCTGCAAACCACTTTATAAACACCCGGTGTTTGTAGAGGTATGACGTCCTTCGATGTTCGCACGTATTTCGCTACTTTGGCGAACGGTTTAAAAATCGTCTTGATACCCGATACCTAGTATAATTATGAATTCACATATAAATAACATCAATAAAATTTACAAGAAAATCCATCAAATATATTATTCTCCAATAATATGCTGTTCATATATTTTCCTAATTGTTAATGTCAAAAGGTCTATATCCATATCAAATGACAATAAATAAGAAATTGTGGGTACTTAAAAAATTATGTAGAACCAAAAAATGATTCGTCAAACAACTTCTATAATTGTAACTATGGCCATGAAAAAAATTATTATAATATTTTCATTGAACAAGTGAAGTGAAAATACAAGAAATATGTTGAAATACATTATTATCTTTATCTTTTGCGGTTTATACGCGATTGTAAGTACTATATTTTTTTCTAATAATGATGCCGACTTTTGAATCTAACTAATTTAAATCAACAAACAAAGGAGGTAGGACACGGCGGTATTTCCGCCCGATTGAGCAGTCCTACTGGGGAAGTACCTCCGCCCTACAAAATACCGCGGCTATAATAACTTCGTGTTGTGTTCCCAGCGGTGAGTAGGGTAGCCAGAGCTCACTGGAGAATTTGTGCTATCAGTGGGAAGACTAAAGGCTTGTCCTGCTTTCTCTTCTACACTGACGGCACAGAAACTCTGTATTTACAAGGTTGGCAGCGCGACTGTGACTCCTCTGGTGTTACAAACGTCCATAGGCCACGGTAACCACTTTCCATCAGGTGGGACGTGTGCTCACCCGAGAAGAGGGCCAGATCGTGAGTGATGGCCCTGGGTCGGCCGGGGTGCGAGGGATATGCCTGTCAACCTCACCTTCGGCAACCAAAGCGACCCACAGGCGGCGTGCGTTTTAGTCGGTTCGAGTCCGACATAACCTCCTTCACCGGCTCCCGGTATACGCGGGGATTTTGCGCAAAAAAAATAAATAGGGGAAGTGTGCTTGTCTGCCACCTAAGTGGCATAAAAAAAAACTTGCAAAGCAGGCACATGCTGTAAGGTTTCGAATGATCAAATGGACTTCATAAATTTTAATCTTTAAGTAGACATTCCTTTAAGCATATAAATGAATTGACAGTATGAGAATTTCTAAAAGTAAGATTTCAAAGAATCAATTTCATTTATTCAGTTAAGTAAAGAGCACATAAACGTCAAAATTTTACAATCATATCAAGAAATAATATAAAAATATAAAATAATGTAAAAATAAACCATTGGAAAACAATTCTTTCGCTGGTTCGGTAGATTAGTTCTACTGAGAAAGTACCAGCAAGAAACTCATAACTATATAAGAACTAGATTATCTTTCTTTTTAAATTTACTTTAGTTTACAATTTATTTTGTGCGAACAAGCAAGAGACTTATTGTTGGCCACGCATTTACATCGTCAAGATACTCTTATATAGTTCTAATATAATTCTCTGAGTTTCTTACTGGTATCTTCTCAGTAGAACTAACCTACCGAACCAGCGAAAGAATCATTTTCCAATGGTTTATTTATACACTGTTTAATATTTTTATAATATTAAAAAATCTTTATTACACTATTAGTTCGGACGATAATACAATTTAAATCAATCAATGTTAAGATCATTTTGAGACTTTGTAGTCGAAATCGTTCTGACGCCGACTGTACTTATACTGGAATGGGGTAATTACGGTACGCCTTAATTACTGGATCAATAAAGCCTCAAACATACCGGCGCGTTATTATCGATCGATAATACCGCAGTGCTGCGATGATGCGTCCCGGACCCCGACTCTGTTAATTGTCAGCCATTGTCATACCTCAGAAAATGTAAGAAAGAAACATAGAAAATAAAGAAAAGTATTTAAGTACTGATCGTATTATATATGTGTTTACAAAAATAATATAGTTACTTATCTGAGTATAGTTTATGCAATCTAGAACCTATAAAACAAGTGCGTTATGCTATACTTACTAGTCTAGATAACGCAGTGTAAAATAAATAAAGATCAAAAATTATCTTCAAAATCATTTATTTTTGTTTATAAGTATTCGTAAGAATTTTTAGTCAAAATTACAATGTTTTATTTTCGGAATCATAGGTTAGTTACAATGGTCTTAAAATTAAATATACTATCTTACTAATCTAATCTTACTTACTAATTATCTACTATTAAAATAACTAAAAAACGTTAAAACACACAGACGCGTTATTATCGGTCGATAAAAATCTATACTTTATTAAGTGTTAAACAAATATCAACCTTACTCTAATAATACAAAACTAAATATTTCAATTAAGTTTTTTTAAGTGATATGAATTAGGTATACAGTGTGGCAATACAATACACTATATTTTGTATAATTCAAATAAATACATTTTGTAGTAAGATATAAACTAATATTTACAAGAATATAAAAGTAAAGTGAAACCGCGGTAGCCTAGTGGTATGGGTAATGGACTGCTGAGACGAGGTCTCGGGTTCGATCCCAGGTTATACCATGGTACACACCAATGACTTTTCGATGCTTTTCGAAGTTATGTGTGTATTTATCGCAGGTTTATAAGTGCCCGGTTAATGGCAATAGGCTCGCCACCTATTACATTGGGACCTAAACATAAACTGGCGAAATGTGGGTGCTAGCACCTCTGCCTACCCCTTCGGGGATATAGGCGTGAGTTTATGTTATGTTATGTTAAAATAAGATACAAAAGGTTTTATTCCAATTTTATATTCTTGTAAATATTAATTTAAACTTAACTAGTATTAAATCTTATTTGATAACAACTCTTATCGAATAAGATTTAATACTGCATACTATCTTCAGCCTCATATAAAAGGAGTAAGGGTAATATTTATTTAACACTTAAAAATGACAAAACCGGTGACTCCCGCTCCGGCTCGTACCTGGGGCAACGGTTGGCCATAGCTGTTCAACGGGGCAACGGTGCGGGTTAATAGATTAGACTGTCATTTTGGCTTTATAAAATGTAGACAATGTTATAATTGTATCATGTTGATTTATTTAATAAAGATTATCTATTCTAATAAAGTAAAAAAAAAACTTACAAATTAAAACCCCTTTTTAACGGATTTAAGTACATTTAGCCAGATGTTTCTATAGAATCCTTTAAAAAGAGGTTTTACTTCAATGGAAGGTTTTCGCATAAACTTCAGACAACACTTAAAAACTACTTGAGCAGTTTGCCGCTCTGTCTGTATTGATTCTAAGGACGCATCATTACCAAAACGCGTGCAGTTTTATCGATCGATAATAACGCACTTATGTGTTTGAGTCTTTTTTTTATACCACTTAGTTGGCAGACAAACACACAGCCCACCTGATGGCCCACCTTTATGATATCTACGCTAATTGCAACAACAATTTGGTGTACAAATTAACCTAAATTATTGATACTTAGCTTAATTATTATAAATATAGTTCACAGTCTTTGTTTATGCAGTTGAAATAATGTCATCATTAGATATACATAGTACATCTACATAAAGATAAAATAAACATAAACTAACGCCTACATCCCCGAAGGGGTAGATAGAGGTGACGTCATAACATTTAATAGTCAAATCATTTACTATCATAGGTTAGGTGGATGTTTAAAAATAAATAAAAATTATAACCGACGCAATTTTTACCGCTTTTTTACCATTCTTAATTTAAATGAGCTTACTTAAATAGTTTATTTAAACTGCCGGAAAAAACCCAATTCTCTATCTGTGGTGAGCGATGCGACGTCAGAATGCACTGTGTGCTTTAATAGAATGCCAGTAGATGGGGCCCCGTGGGTATCACGCCGTGCATTTGGGTAACACCATTGCGCAAGCTCAAATGAGGGCAGCTGGTACTTATCGACCCATGCTTCTATGTATATTAACAATTGTGAAGCGGTTGTGTCTGTGCGTTGAGATATTTAAAAAAGTTATACTCCGTTCGGTTAGGTTAGGTTAGATAAAATACATATTAAACAAATAAACTGGTCTAACTATTGAACAAACTAGTGGTTCGATTTTGGTTTTTAATGTTTAAAATGAGTTTCTAAAAAGAGAAATATTAATAAACTAAGTTTTTAAATAAAACATTAAAAACACACGTCAAAATTGTTTACGTTTAGTTAAATACTTCGTATCGAATAGACTATAGGTTGTGTTGTGTTAACGATAATGTACACAAAAATATGCTTTTTGGAATTTTGTCTATTTATTCGTACTGTAAAATCTAGTGAATTATGATGCGGTATTTTTTGTTTGAAAAGTCTTGGTTGTACTTAAAATCTTACGATTATTTGTTCGCAATTGGGTATTTGACAAATTTCGGAAACCTTTCTTAAAAGATGTAGAAATTTCTTTAATACAATTCATTATTTTGCCGTGAAACCTTAATAATATGAACAAAAAAACACATTTTCACTTTGTTAGCTTAACAAGTGAGCGAAAAACGGTCGGTCACGTGACATTCTACGCGTGACGTCATTAAATGATATCTACGAATACTCCAACCAAACGCAAGTTAAATTATTATAGTTACAGTCTATTTACAATGTTGATTGATGGCACTTGGTGGAATTTGTTGTTTTGTTACACATATTGATAACTCACTCGTGCTTTTCCACAATATTTTTAATATTTGTTAGACCTGACCGGTTTCGCCTTACGGCATCCTCAAAGGTTTACAATGACATTTAAGAACACTGGAAAAGTGCAATCGAGTTTTCAATAAAATAATAAATAATAAATAAATAAAAACAATGATGAAAAAACCTTTTCGTTTTCCTACTAATTCGTTGTATAAGGAATGTAAGCTGCTCAGCGTCAGAAGGATATATATCCTAAGAATCACTTTGCTAACCCATAAGCAGGTGATCAGCTCCGGTTACCATGGAGACATGATCTTGAAACGGGTTTATAAACTTCCTCTTACCACAGTAAAAACCGAATTTGCAAGACGATTTAGTGCCTACATGAAGCCTCAGGTGTATAACAGGATAAATAAACTCTGCCACATAGGTAAATTGTCAGTGTGTGAAGCTAAGGACCTTATACTGAAGACCTTGCTTACCTGGTCTCATGAGTACACGGAAAGCTTTTTAAAACATGTGTTGTGAAGTCTAAAGTTGTATGTTTTAACCTTATAGATTGCATGTTGCATAAATCTTATGTAATAGTGTTTATAAGTACATCAATTATATCTTCCCTACTATTGTAATTATTGAATTAGAAAAAAAAAAAAAAAAAAAAAACAAAAAAGTTTTCTACAGGACAGGCTAAGCCTAGTGTAGAAAGCTTTTGGCAATATTGGAATTGTTTCTATTCAATACTATTATGTACATACCTGGTAATCTTGTGAATAGTTGTTTGCAGTTTTGTAATGGCAAAATAAAAATTTTACTATTTATTTACTATTTATATGTGTATTATAGTTACGTCACGCGAACCGTCAATAGATATTTGCGTTTTGCCTCATGTGAAATACAGATAAAAAATCTAAATTTAATTTTGTCAAAATAAAATATTTATAATTTATTATGTTACTTACAGAAACAATTAGACTTTAAAGATACTTAAATGAAATTTAAAACTAAAAACTATTATTAGGTACCTACTAAAATATAGTAAAATAAAATATAAATTATATTATTATTTACGTATAAGCTGTCATATTTCTTTTTTTTTGTTATAATCGTTGTCAAATACCCAATTAGTTGTGTAGAGAGATATGATCAGACACATTATCTAAACACGGACGGAGCCGCGAGCATGTGCTAGTAATGCAACTATATATAGTTACGTCATCGACGAAATACGGCATTTTGTTTTGTGTCGGTCAAAATGTCGCACGTATTGGTGAGTAACTATACTAATATTTTACTTTAATAGCATAACATAACATAAACTCACGCCTATATCCCCGAAGGGGAAGGCAGAGGTGCTAGCGCCCACATTTCGCCAGTTTATGTTTAGGTTCCAATGTAATAGGTGGCGAGCCTATTGCCATTAACCGGGCACTTATAAACCTGCCATAAATACGCACATAACTTCGAAAAGCATCGAAAAGTTATTGGTGTGTGCCATGGTAAAACCTGGGATCGAACCCGAGACCTCGTCTCAGTAGTTCATTACCCATACCACTAGGCTACCGCGGTTACTAATAGCATTTATACATTTTAGTGAAGTAGGTATTGTGTACAAAGACGAGCTTTGTGTACAAACCTACTTACCGTTAAAGTATAGACATAAATTAAATGTTAGGACTGTTAGAAGCTTTTTCTTTTGTTTTGTTTTGTTGGTTGATGCGCTTGCTTAACTGTTTGTTTGAATTGTTTTTTTTTGGGTTGAATAATAGCCCTTTTATCGAAGTAGTTTATACGGTTTATAATATTATCATCACGCTGCTGTTGAATGGAGCGGAGCAGTAATCCATTCATTATTTAAAGTAATTTATATAAATAAATTACTTTAAATAATGTATCCATCATGCATTGTGTGTGGTCGCAAATAAAATTTTCTTTCTTTCTTTCTTTCTTTCATTCTTTCTTTCTAATAATAAATGTCAACTTTATTTGAAATTTAAGAATAATTTATCTGTAAATTTAAAAAAATTCGGCTATAATATCTCCGTTTTTACTCAATCAATAACGATGAAATCCTTTCTTGCCCGTGTTACTACCAGTTCTACTACCAGTAGTAATACTGTTAATTTTTTTACCTTTCTTACTACTGCAGTAGTAAGTTGTTAGAATGGTAATTATAATTTACCCGTGTTACTACTGCTCTTCTTTCCTTGACGGTGCTACTACCAGTAGTAATACCAGTAAATTTGTTCTTCCTTCTTACTACTGCAGTAGTAAGTTGTAAGAATGGTAATTACAATTTACCCTTGTTACTACTTTTAATAAATTGTAATTAAAACTTATTTGATAAATATGATTCATTCTTCTTGGTTTACGCCTGAGGAAAAACATACACATGTCATCATGTGTCATAGATCTGTGTGGAAATTATAGTTTATTGTTTGTCTTGTATAATAAAATAATTAATTATTATTATTATGAGTGGAGATATTGAAGATATTAAATTTATACAAAGAAAAGGAGGAACAATACTAATATGTAACGGACATCAGTATTACAAACTAAAACTTTATAAGAACGGGTCTGTTATATGGAGATGCGCTTCATATTTCACAAAAGACAAATGCTCTGGAAGTTTAACGTTGCAAGTAAGTAAACCGTTACCTATATACTTACTTACCTAAATTAAAAAAATATGATGTATTTCCTTCGCTGACCAATGCTAATTTACACAGGGCAACTCTGTGATACGAAAAATGGGTCATTTATGCAAGCCTGATTTTGAGAAGAACAAAATTGCAATGTCTATAGCGGAATTAAAGGATACAGTTACTAAAAGTGATAAACCGATAACAAAATTGTACAATCGAACATTAAAGAGGTTTGTACTTGAAGATGGTAATAACTCGGCTAGGAATTTTCCGTCCTTTACAAACATCCAACATTCACTGTACGATGTTCGTAACAAAACATCTGCTGTTATGAAAACAGTTTTTAATAAATCAGAGGAGGTACAAGTACCTAAAAACTTTTATAATATGGTTCTTGCTGATTACTGTTTTGAAGGTGATCGTATACTTTTATTTTGTACCTCAGAGGCAAGAGAAGTCATACCTAATATAACTGAATTTTTCATAGACGCGACATTCAAAGCATGTCCGCCACCATTTAAAGAACTCGTCAGCATTCATGGCGATATCGGAAGTACTGCCACTACAACGAAAGTAGTACCCATTATATTCGGTTTATTATGTTATAAGACTCAGATTGCTTACGAAAAAATGTACGATATGATACAATCACAGCTGCCTCAATTCAAACCAGAAATATTTCACTGCGACTTTGAGGTTGCTAATATTAACGCGCTTTTACTTAAGTTTCCGTCCATAAAAATTGTTGGTTGCTATTTTCATTGGCAACGTTGTGTTTGGAGAAAAGCTGAAGCATTAGTGGGTAAATCAAGATGTAAAGCCGAAAACAGAATACTTTCGCTATGTGCCGTATTACCACTCTTACCCTCAGAAATGCTTTTGGAAGGGTGGGCATACATAAAAACAGAAAGTGAATACCTTAGGCAGGTATTCACTTTCCTTTTCCCTGGATAGATTTATAAAATACATACAACGCATGTGGATTAGAGAGAAATATTTAAATTTATTAAGTGTCTTTGGCATGAGACATCGAACTAACAATGTTCTCGAAGGCTATCATTCAAAATTAAATAAGTACGTTAACAAAAATAACAAAACTTTAATGAGGTTGTTAAATGTAATTAAGGATGATAGCTTTATTAAAATCGTTGCCAAGCAATTTAACTTAAGGAGAAAGCGAATTATATTAAATGATGACAATATACAAAATATCCTAATGCAACTAATTAATAAAGAAATCTCTATAGGTTACGCGTTAGAAAAGTTGCGATAGCTAATGTTTTGTTATAATAAAATTATAACAAAACATTATGCAACTGGTTTCCTACTACTTATCGGTTTTTTTGTTATTAAGAATACAAAACTTTTTTGTTAACTATAAGTAATTTTTTTCATTTAAAAATGTTAAGCTAATCTGTGGCATTGCCCATTTTAAATAAATAATTATTTTTATTTTGAATATTTCCTTTTCTTTTCCTTTTATTAAAAGTAGTAACAAGGGTAAATTGTAATTACCATTCTTACAACTTACTACTGCAGTAGTAAGAAGGAAGAACAAATTTACTGGTATTACTACTGGTAGTAGCACCGTCAAGGAAAGAAGAGCAGTAGTAACACGGGTAAATTATAATTACCATTCTAACAACTTACTACTGCAGTAGTAAGAAAGGTAAAAAAATTAACAGTATTACTACTGGTAGTAGAACTGGTAGTAACACGGGCAAGAAAGGGATGTTACTACTGCTCTTCTTTCCTTGACGGTGCTACTACCAGTAGTAATACCAGTAAATTTGTTCTTCCTTCTTACTACTGCAGTAGTAAGTTGTAAGAATGGTAATTACAATTTACCCTTGTTACTACTTTTAATAAATTGTAATTAAAACTTATTTGATAAATATGATTCATTCTTCTTGGTTTACGCCTGAGGAAAAACATACACATGTCATCATGTGTCATAGATCTGTGTGGAAATTATAGTTTATTGTTTGTCTTGTATAATAAAATAATTAATTATTATTATTATGAGTGGAGATATTGAAGATATTAAATTTATACAAAGAAAAGGAGGAACAATACTAATATGTAACGGACATCAGTATTACAAACTAAAACTTTATAAGAACGGGTCTGTTATATGGAGATGCGCTTCATATTTCACAAAAGACAAATGCTCTGGAAGTTTAACGTTGCAAGTAAGTAAACCGTTACCTATATACTTACTTACCTAAATTAAAAAAATATGATGTATTTCCTTCGCTGACCAATGCTAATTTACACAGGGCAACTCTGTGATACGAAAAATGGGTCATTTATGCAAGCCTGATTTTGAGAAGAACAAAATTGCAATGTCTATAGCGGAATTAAAGGATACAGTTACTAAAAGTGATAAACCGATAACAAAATTGTACAATCGAACATTAAAGAGGTTTGTACTTGAAGATGGTAATAACTCGGCTAGGAATTTTCCGTCCTTTACAAACATCCAACATTCACTGTACGATGTTAATAATTAATCATATATGTGTGCGATTTATAGTCTGCTTAAAGTGTATGTGTAATATAATCACGCCTTTCAATATACTTAATAAACTAATAACAATCTTAATAATTTAATAACAATCTTAATAATTTAATAACAATCTTAATAATTTAATAACAATCTTAATAATTTAATAACAATCTTAATAATTTAATAACAATCTTGCAGTGACTTTTAAAACGCACGTTGTATGTGAAATATATTTTTTTCTTATACCACTTAGTTTGCAGACAAGCACACGGCCCACCTGATGGAAAGTGGGTACCGTGGCCTATGGACGTTTGTAGCACCAGAGGAGTCACAGTCGCGCTGCCAACCCTGTAAGTACAGAGTTTCTGTGCTGTCAGGAGAAGACAAAGAAGGACAAGCCTTTTGTCTTCCCACTGACAGCACAAATTCTCCAGTGAGCTTTGGCTACCATACTCACCGCTGAAAATACAACACGAAGTTATTATAGCCACGGTATTCTGTAGGGCGGAGGTACCTACTTCCCCAGTCGGACTGCTCAATTGGGCGGAAATACCGCCGTGTCCTACCTCCTTGGTAATATTCTACAACATTTAATACAACGCTATCTAGACCCACAGTAAGCATAGCTTAACTAGCTTGTGTTATGGAATCTAGAATGCGGATAAACATACTTAGATACATTTTTTTTAAATACATAGTATACATACACATCATACATTATGTAAACAAAAATTAGTTTTAAAAATCGCTGTAAGATTTACCTTTAGTTAAGAATTTTTATTTATTAGGTCTACCAACAGCTGCAACATACATAAATTTATCAGAAAAAATACTTAAGACAATGTAACAACTATTTAAAGGTAAACACATCATGCAACAATTTAATGGAGGAAAGCGTCGGTGGCTTAGTGATTAAGGAGTCGGTTCGAGTCCGACATAACCTCCTCCACCGGCTCCGGTGGGGAGGTGTCCGTGGGGATTTTGCGCACGTAAAAAAAAAGTGATTAAGGAGTCGGCCTTACGATCGAGAGGTCCCGGGTTCGAATCCTGGCCATTACACTCAACCCTCAACTCACTCCTAGCATAAGCAATTTAGCTTAGTAGGAAGGGTTAGACGGAATATTAGTCATTGCGGTTGCTAATATTCTTCATTAAAAACTATAAAATTATAAATTACTAGCACCGCGCCGCGGTTTCACCCGCGTAATTCCTGATCCCATGGGAATATCGGGATATAAAGTAACCTATGTTACTCACGAAGAATGTAGCTTTCTAATGAAAAAAGAATTATTAAAATCGGTCCAGTACTTTTTGAGTTTATTCGTTACATACAAAAATACAAATCTTTTCTCTTTATAATATTATATTATTAGTATAGATAAATTATACTTAAGTACTAAATATATTTAATACTACTACCAAACCTTACCTTACCAAGTTGAGTATAGGTACTTCTATCAATGGAAAGAAAATAACTGTACATCAGGTGTTATGCTACGCTTGGTTAAGTGCCTACCAACTTAACTAGCGGTAAACAAACTTGTTGTGCGCTTTTATTTAAAAACTCAGTTTATCAATCATTCTTGTTTAAAAACTCTGTTTAAAAATAAAACGCGACTAACAATGGTGTGTTTGTGTAAAAAATTTCATCAAAATAGTTTATGTTTAATTAAGTAACTTTTTTCCTTTTTTTAGTTTTAATTACAATTTATTGTTAATTACTATAATATGTAATAATAGATAGATAGATAGATAGATACTTAATACTTTATTGTACCCCAATACATTTACAACTGAGACAAGTAAGTAACATGAATATACAGTTTAATGCTTACCTTATCGCTGAAGCGATTTCTTCCAGGCAACCTTGGGATGGACAGTAATGTGACAAGACAAAAGATATATGGTGTAGTTTAGTTATCATATAAAACTAAATAAAAGGTGTACTAAAACTCAAACTTAGATCAAAACAAAACTAAATAAATCTAGTATAGGTAATATTTACTTACATGAATGAAATAAAACAAAAGTTAAAATGCGTCGTGGAATTCCCTCTTGTAGTAGAGTACCCGAGTAACTACCTAAACAAAGGGAGTAGATATATTTATAACAATGAAAAGAAAATCTATACTCCATTCGGTGAGGTAGGTACCTACTTAACTAAATATAGGTATTTAAACTATCATGGTCACTCACATCATTATCAAAATAAACGGGATATTTACCATGAAATGTGGTAAATATCCCGTTTATTTTGATACTGATACTTAACTAAATGTAAACAATCTTTTAGTTACTTATATTAAAACACATATTAAACAATGAATCAATTTCATTTATTCAGTTTAGGCACACAAAGAGCACATATGAACGTTAAAATTTTACAATTAGGTATGTCAATAAATAATATAAAAATATTAAATAATGTAAAAATAAACCATTGAAAAATGATTATTTCTCTGGTTCGGTAGGTTAGTTCTAGATACCAGCAAGAAACTCAGACAACTATATTAGAACTAGATTATCTTTCTTTTTTAAATTTGCTTTAGTTTACAATTTTTTTGTGCGAGCAAGCAAGAGACTTATGTTCATCATGCATTTACATCATCAAGATGCTCATCTACTTTATTATAATCACGCCTTTATCCCCGAAGGGTGAAACAAAGGTGAATAAACACCCACTTTTCACCAATCTTTGTTTTCGGACTCACGTAATAGGGAGTGAGCCTATTGCAGTCTTCTGGGCACTATTGTTGACTCGAGTCTTGTATCTATGCCTGAGTCTGAGCTGTATAAATCTGTCTGACAACCCTTAGTCACCTTATACAACACCGCATGGGAAGAGATGGGGTGGCCCAAATTCTACTCTGCCGGGAACGACGCGGCAGAGTAAAGTCTTGGTTTTATTTACATCGCATTTTAATTCTATCAAACTAATTAATATGTAGTTATAATCCGATAAAACAGTCCTTTAAGACGCTTTTTAAAAAATCCGTCACTTAATGGACCAAGTTTAAAAAGAAACCAAATTTATACCACTAAGGTGGCAGACAAGCACACGGCCCACCTGATGGAAAGTGGTTACCGTGGCCTATGGACGTTTATAACACCAGAGGAGTCACAGTCGCAATGCCAACCATGCAAGTACAGAGTTTCTGTGCCGTCAGTGTAGAAGACAAAGCAGGACAAGCCTTTAGTCATCATCCCACTGACAGCACAAATTCTCCAGTGAGTTCTGGCTACCCTACTCATCGCTGGGGACACAACACGAAGTTATTATGGCCGCGGTATTCTGTAGGTCAAGTTTCACCCATACATAAAATAATAAACCGAATTGAAAACTTTCTTCATTTTTGAACTCAGTTAAAAAAGCCTTAACACTTATAATTTTATCTTTTACAGGAAAAATCGACAAACACAACAGCATCACCAGCAAAACAAAAGGTTATCACAACATCAGCGAAAACAAAACAAAATCTAATTGACACATCACCTGAGAAAACCACAGAGAATGGGAACCAAACCCAGACGCCGACGGAAGAAGTTTACCTGCGCAAAATAGAAGAATTGTCAAAAGCAAAAATAAATTACAACAAGACAGATACTCTATTTTTACAGTTGGGTAATGGAGAACAGATGCCAGCGATAGCACTCGGAACAGCTTTGGTGAGTGACTTTCTTTTTTGGTCTTCGGTCAGATCCAAGTGGCTGACATCAGCATAATCTAAAATAGGGAGGAGCAAGAATTCTACAAGCGCAATTTTTATGGCAATCGGTAGCAAATGTTTTAGCCTCCGAATTTATCGAAGCAAATCATTTTGCCTTCCCCCTACCCCACCCCACCCCCCCTTTCCCAATAAACCATCCCTCGGTCCATCTAACCAATCGCAAACATTAAGAAATTATAAAATGCATGAATTAAATAATTCTATTAAAATGAAACTGATGATTCATGATGAAAATATTCTTCACGATGCCCCCCCCCCCCCCCCCATTTTCTGGGAATAAGATGGTGTCATCGTGGTTCGCCCACACGAGGGAGCCATCTCCAAAACCGGAAAGGGCCTTAGGTCAGTCGGGTCACGAGGGAAATACCTTAGACCACCCTGAATCTGAAGACCCAAGACGGCGGCGGCGTGCGGATTTAGTCGGTTTGAGTCTGACTTTATATAATAAATAAAATAGTTCACAGGTTTTATAATATATATACTCATATATATAGATATAATAATCTCTGTGGAGACTGCTGACTCCATGGCGGAGCCGTCCGTTACTCCATAGATGGCTGAAGTCTGGTAGGGTTCCTAGTGAATTTCTTTCTAAGTGTAGGCACATTGGATTTGAGGCCTAGAATCACCATAGAGCCTTAACATCGGAGACCACACTGCCTCTCACCCAAGAAGACCAAATTCAAATTCATTTATTTGCTAGAACATGGTGTACAGAGGTGTTATAATAACATAGTGTAGTTCGCTCATATTCTGCCATGTGATGGCGTGCAAATTTAGTACATTTGTCAATTTCTTACATCTACACTAAATCTATAATCATTACAATTATGTATTTATTATTATTATTAATTAACATCATTATTTATTTATGTTCAAGTGTCATTCTATAAATAAATTCGATATATATAATAAATAAGAGAAGAATTCCGGCTGCAATTGAAGTAGCCCTGTAGAAGGCTCGCAGAGTCTTTCCACTTGACCCTCTGACCAGCTGAACACACGGTATTTAATTTCTAATGACTTAATAGGTTATACCCTGGTTGAAGTGCGAGGCCCAGAACCTCCACACGGTGACCCTGGGTATCGGAGACCTCAGTGGGGCTTACCCCAGAAGGCGACTAAGGAAAGAAATCTGACTGCGATAGAATTAGTCCTGTAGAAGTCTGTTCAGAGGCTTCCCATGTGTCCCTCTAACCAGCAGAGGATATCAGATCTTTACTAAGTTATCTCTACTACCTTTGCAGCTGGACCCCCGTCTCGCCCCGCATATAGTGGCAGCCGCCATTGACTTGGGATACCGTGCGATAGATACAGCTTACGTATATGGCACGGAACAAGTCGTCGGGCAGGGTATCAAGACGAAGATTGACGATGGAACTGTGACACGGTGAGATTTAACTCGATCTTCGACCTTCATGAGCGCAGGCTTGGGGGTGACAGATACAACCGTCTATCATCCTAACATAACATTAACTCACGCCTTCGGGGATATCCGAAGGGGTAGGCAGAGGTGCTAGCACCCACATTTTTTTCACACACGGCCCACCTGATGGGAAGCGGTTACCGTGGCCTATGGACGTATGCAACACCAGGGGTGTAGACCATGAAGAAACCTTCTGATGCCCCTCTTGAAGAACCCCATATTGTACGCGCTTGGGAAAACCGCAGCAGGGAGGTCATTCCACAGCTTGAGTGTGCGTGGGATGAAGTTGTTTTCATACCGCACAGTGCGCACCGTCTCAGTTTATGTTTAGGTCCCAATGTCCCAATAGGCTCTATCATCCTAACAGAAGCAAAATGGGTACACCGTTGTGTCTACACTTGAGAGCTTTGCGGTTATGGGAAGCGTGCGTACCAAGGCCGAGGGGCCATCTCGAAACTGGAGTGCGAAGGAAATGTCTTATGGGCATATACCCCGGCATTTGTGAACCGAAACATCTTGCGGTTCGAGTCCAGCATAACTGCCTCCCCCCCCCCCCCCCCAAATTTCCCCACGAAAAATGTTCAAATATAAGGGTCCATTCACATTCACTAAAAAGCACCGTGACTAAATCAAAGAAATTTGTTTTTCGTACGAAAAATCCCCACGAATATGAACCCCCCCTCCTCTTGTCGCAGTCGGTGGGAGATGTTATGTCGGACTAAAACGCCCGGCGTCTGTGGGTCGTTGTTGTTTGCTGGAGGTGAGATCGGCAGACATATCCCTCGTACCTCGGCCGACCTAGGGCCATCCCTCTCGATCTGGCACTCCTTGGGCGTGCAGACCACGGAGTCCCCTTGGCATGTAGGTTCTTTGGCACAGACATCCGTTACAACGGATTTTACAAAAATTCACCCCTAAAGGGGTAAAAAGACTGCTACATATAGTATAGATTCATTTACGATATCGTTTACTTCTACAGAGAGGATCTATTCATCTCGAATAAGCTCTGGAGCACCTTCCACAAGCCTGAGCTGGTGGAGTCAGCGTGCAGAGCGTCACTGAAAGCTATGGGCTTGGAATATTTCGATCTCTTTATGATACATAACCCCATATCCTTAAAAGTAAGTAAATATACCTACTAATATAATTGTGAAAGTTTTTATGAATAGATGATGAATGTATGCATGTTTGTTACACTTTAACACAAAACTGTCGAACAGATCTGGATGAATTTTAGCACAGAAATAGATTATAGTCGGGAATAACACTACACCAGACACACAGACGTATAGATAAACTTTTTATAGCAAAAAACAAATACATACATACATAAATACTTACATACAAGCACACCTTTATCCCCAGAGGGTTAGGCAGAGGTGAATTAACACCCACATTTCACCAATCATTGTATTCGCTCCCACGTAATAGAAGGTTAACCTATAGCCGTCTTTCAGGCACTATTGTCGACTCGAGTCATGAGTCTGAGCTGTATATATCTATGTGATGTTAAACAGCCCTATCCTTAACTCGCCTTGTACGACACCGCATGGGAAGAGATGGGTTAGCCTCAATTCTACTCTGCCGGATACCACGCAGCATGCAAGGGAATCATAATCTATATAGGCTATAGATTTTTATTGGTACTTCTTATTTAGCTAGATTTATGAAATTTGGCATGTAGCAAGATTTTTTATATACCACTTGGTTGACAGACAAGCACATGGCCCACCAGATAGAAAGTGGTTACCGTGGCCTATGGACGTGTGCAACACCAAGGGAGTCACACTCGCACTGCCAACCCTGTAAGCACAGTGTTTCTGTGCCGTCAATGTAAAAGACAAAGCATGACCAGCTTTTGGTCTTCCCACTGACAGCACAAAAACCCTCCAGTGAGCTCTGGCTACCCTACTCACCGACTCGAACACAACACGAGGTTATTATAGGACTGCTCAATTGGACGGAATACCGTCGTGTCCTACCTCCTCCTCTCTTATAGCATTTATAATATTCTGTTCTATTATTCTATTCTATAGTAAAGGGAAAAGTCCGAAAAACTGTATATATGTAGCTACCCACATCACAAAAACTACAACTTTTATTATCATTTATCCAGGAAGGAGGCGACGCAATACCACAAATAGCGAATGTCCTCCAGTTCTCAGAGTACGACTACTTAGACGCATGGTTCGCTATGGAGAACCTGGTCAGCAAAGGCTTGGTGAAAGCCCTCGGCGTCAGCAACTTCAATTCACAACAGATTCAGAGAATTATTGACAAGGGACATATCAAGCCGCTCGTTAACCAGGTTAGTTTCTTTTTACATAGCTATTTTTGAAGTGAAAACTTCTTTAGCGGCGCTGTGTACTTTTTTTGGAATGGGTTTAAATTTCTAAACTCGCGTCAGGACACGTGACCTGATCGAAAATTCGTAAGACGGATGGAGAGAGGACAGGCGGCGCAGGGCGCTTGCGCGAATATCACACGACTGTCACATGTGTGATGGCGGTGATAAACTTTTTAATGTAAAATAATTGTAATAGTTCTGAAGTGTTATTTATTTTATTTATTTGGATAAACAAACAGCGGTAAATTACATTAATGGTGATGAAACACAGCTCAAAAAGTATTATCAAATTTACCCCCCACACCGTTTATCACAAATTGAATTTATGGAGAACAGAGCACAACAGTAAATGAAGTAGACACGTTGAATTTGCTATGTGATAAATTATTACATTGTGTTCCTAGCACTTATTATTTTAAACTTAATCGCTACATTGTGTTCACGACACTAATATTTCAAATTGAATTGTTACATTGTGTTCCTGGCACATCATATTCCAAATTGAATCGTTACATTGCATTCCCGGCTGACCATTACTAAATTGAATCGTTACATTGCACTCCTGGAACTTAACATTTCTGAATTGAATCGCTACCTTGCACTCCTGGCACTTAACACTTCTAAATTGAACCGTTACATTGCACTCCCGGCACTTAAAAATTCTAAATTAAATAGTGTTAAATTTTTAATGTAATATAAATTGTCATGTTTGTGTACGATAGCGCAATAAATGAATATTGTATTCCACCACATAAATAATAGTACTTTTATACTGATTGGTGGCGCGATTGGCCACGTGAGCTAGTGGACTGTATTATGCGGGGATGAAGTTAACTGTTCCATTGACGCTTTACACACAAACAAGACAGGTGATCGGGTTGCCGCGGATGTGATTAGGCATCGAATGCAACCCGAGAAATTAGGAGAGGATGCACTAACCTTTACTACGCCACGTGCTGTTTTGTCATTTGCTGGCTGGGCCGTTGCACCGATCTTCTCTTCCTGGCTCAGGAGCTGCTGTCCACATCACTAAATCACTTGAGGGACACACGAGAGGCACAATCCGATCGGTAAGGGTCTATGAAAGCGGTTAAAATACAACAAATATTATTCATTTGTGAGAGACGCGCGCGCGGTCCGCCATTGCGCTGGCTAGTTGAAAGCGGGACTAAGCGTCTATTTTCACAATTGGCGGGCGAAAACTATTGCTATCTTTCACTTAGAGGTAGTGCGGGAGGGGAGATGGGTACAGGAAGTGTGTGTTTCCGCGTCAGAAAATACAGATTCTACCATCGGCGCAACCATTCCCCCCGGCTTGAAGGGTTACCTTCGAAACGAAAAATGCGGGACAAATCTAAAGTCTAATCTAAATCTAGGTTTGGGAAATAACAACTAAAATATAAACCTAGATTTGAACTCGTGCCTACTGCTGGTCAGGCAGAGGGCAGAGGCGAACAACCGGGCGCAGATGCGATCCGGTTGCGGTTCTCCAACGATTCCAAAACGATTGGACTAATCTATCTAAAAGAGCGTGACGAGTTAGAAGGTGCATTCTATCGTCATCAACATCTATTGCGGGCAAATATTTTTGCGTACTTAAATCACCGGTCAACTCTATATGACCGCGCGTAGATAAAATTCTCAAAAATCGGCCTACATAAACAACACAACGCAACAGTCTCGACCAAGACGAGACGCGATTAGCCAACAACAAAATAAGGGACTCTTCCCGCGGGACCGATACAACAAGCGAATGCTTCTTCTCCTCGGGTGGTTCGGAAACCGTAGTGGGATTGAATTGACTAACTGGCCACTTATCTAACGCGGCATGAATCCAGGACGGTCCACTAAACCATAACGGGTGATCTAAAATTTGCGAAGGAAGCAATCCACGAGAGAGACAATCGGCTGGGTTGTCGGTGCCAGCAACGTGAAAGAGATTATGTGGCGCTAATTCAGATTGAATTTTTGCCACTCTATTAGCGACGAATGTGTCCCAACGATGGGGCGAAGAGTGGGCCCAACACAAAGCGACTGTTGAGTCCGAAAAAGCTAAAATTCTACTAATATTAATGCGAAAATTTACAATTATGTCAAACAAATTACCTTAAAGATTTTGACCACAATACAAAATGTCATTAAGCGACACGGAAGTGCTAGTCTGTCTAGCACTGCCATCCAAAACTACGCGGAGTTTAGTAGTAAGCTTATCTTCTCTAATAACTCCGTGGTGCGGGATAATGTACGAAGGCTGGGTCTCGTCAGTGTCCGCAGGCGCAGGTGAGATGCAACCTTTATCTAAATATTCGTTAACAAACTCATCACAGGCCCGCTTCAACTTTGGAGACGCCTGCATCTTTCGTTCTAAACAAAGAAAGCGTTTTTCAGCGGATACACGGGAGTCACCGAGCGAAAAAATATCTCCCTTGAAAGGGAGCGCGACAACATAACGACCCTGCTCATCACGAGCAGTCGTGCGACAACAAATCTCCTCAGCCATCTTGTCATCAGGGCTTAGGATAGGTGGGACATTGACCTCTTCAATTTCCCAAAACTTGCGGATGGTAGACTCCAGTGGCGGCTCGACGGTGCAACAGAACGAAGCAGTCGAGTGACTAAAACTATCTATAGAAGCGGGTGCGGAACCAATTATAACAAAACCAAGAACTGTTTCCAGTGCGTGCGGAGCGGGGTACGTCGGTCCCCCTTGAATCTTACGTGATAACTGGAGGTGCGGGAGAATCGAAGCGCCGATCAATATATCGACGACTCCAGGAACAGCGTAAGTCTCATCTGCTAAAGGCAAGTCTTTAAATTTCGTTAATAAAGACGTGTCAACCGGGACGGTAGGCAACTGTTCAGTTATTTTATCTATAACGAGCGAATCCATGTCAAACCAAATATTATTATTAAAACGAGATCTAAACCTTGTTTTAACGGTGCCCTGAACAGCTGACCGTAAGCCTCCAAAACCCTTCACCACTGAGCGGGCTGAACGCTTATTAACATTGAAACCAAGACGTTGACAACAATCTTGAGTAATAAAATTACTTTGCGAAGCGCCATCCAACAGCGCTCGAACAATGCGCGGCTTACCTAATGCATCAACAATAACAACGCGAGCGGTCGCGAGACACACAGTAGTGAGCGCGGCACTAGCTGAGACCGAACACAAGGTGACGTCACTCGCAGCGGTCACCGGGCGGGCCGGAGCGCGCGCGAGCGCGGGCTGCGGCTGCGGCGCAGGCTGCCGTGTGTCACCGCTCGACGAGCCAACTGTGCTCACATTGGATGCGGCATTACTATTCTCAAAATGAAGTAAAGTGTGGTGTCTCGCTTGACATTTGCGACAACCATTTCTACTATTACACAAAACAACGCGGTGTTTAGTACCGAGACAATTAAAACAAAAATTATTAGCGCGAACAAATTTATAACGATCACTAGGCGACAATTTTAGGAAACCAGGCCACTTGTACAATTGCGAATGATGAGTATTACACAAAGAGCAAACAGGTGATTGTACATGTGCTGGTGCGGTATTAACATAAGTATGAGTTGACCTCAGTGACCTCGATGAGGCACCTATTTTGCGTTCAGAACTAACAACTTTCTTCGCGCCTTCATGTTTCGATGAAGAGCGTTGCAATACTTTTATATGCTCGCGAACAAAACTTTCTAAGTCTTCGAACTTAGGAATTTTATTGCCGCGATGATCTGACTCAAATAAACGAATGGTTTCGGAATCTAATTTCTTTAAACCCATATACAAAAATAAGAAGTCGCAGAGGTCATCGATCTTTAGGTTCTTTACGGCGCGAACAGATGATGCGAAAGTATCTAGAAATTTCTCTAAGTTTTGATCGTTACATGCCGTAATGGATTTCAAATCAAACATCTGATCTAAATATGCGTTAGCTACTGCTCTTTTATCCTCATACTTAGCTTTCAAAGTATTTAAAATTAAATTATAATTTTCGGCACTAAACGTAATTCCAGCGCAAACGGTTATAGCTTTACCAGTCAATTTTTCAACGAGATAATGCAATTTTTCGTGATCTGTCAACGAATCGTTCTTATCTATTGTATTCTCAAAACTATCTATAAACAAACACCAATTGCGAATGTTACCATCAAATTCGGGTATTTGAATTGGTGGCAACTTAGGTCGGTCGCGAGTGGGGTTGGGTCGGTCAGACGGTTTCTCCAAACTCCTAGCGACGCGTTTGATACGACAATACAAATCGTCAAACGACGACAAGGCCTGATAACTCACTGAGTAATCGGGATTTAAATTTAACTCTAAAACGTTGATGTCATGTAATACAGACTCGAAATCCGCGCGCAAACTATCCAAGTTTTCTATAGAACACAAGAACGAATCTCTAATAGCCAAATCAGAGGTTTTAAGTGCATTATCACAAATCGATTGTACGCGAGAGTAAATCATTTCTCTTTTAGCGTATAAAAGTTTCAGTTGAACTTTACCATCGGTACTACCAACCTTTGGGGGCATGTTTACAATTAAATATCAAACTAAAGTGCGGTAAACAACAAATATGAAATGACTTAATCTTAGCGGTACAGAGCAGCGACGCGGCGCGAGCGATATTCCGTAGGTAGGTAGGTACTTACAACTGTGAATGCACGCTTGAACAAAACGCGCCTAGCAACAGCCAGATCGTACTTACGCGAGCCAGACCGCTGTCTAGGTTCAACTATTATTTCAGGGATTAAGTATTGCGTAATATCTATTCAAATTAAAATACTTTCGTATGAATTTGAATGAAATGCGAGCGAGGTAGGTACAACCACGTATCTACCCACGGAGGTATTAGGTAAATACGATTCGAGCTGCGGCGAACGAACAACTTAATTGAAAAAAAATAAACAAAAGCCAAATGCGTTAGGTATTACACTGTGCCTATGCACTAGGGTGTCTAGTATACCTAAGATCTAAGCCTAAATTCCTAGATGCGGGGTTTTCTACTAAAATAACTAGGTATTTAGGCGCGGTGCGTTTATTCCCAATAGAATAATAACAAAATTGCGAACTACGACTAAGTGTTGATACGATACCTAACCTATGTATGTATTAGGTAGGTACGATGCGAGCCAGCGGCGAACGGACAACAAAATTCTAAGCCTAAATGTCTAGATGCGGGGTTTTCTACTAAAATAACCAGGCATTGAGGTGCGGTGCGCTTATTCCCAATAGAATAATAACAAACTACGAACTACGGCTAAGAATCCGGCTCGATCAGGACCAAAGAATGGTGGCGCGATTGGCCACGTGAGCTAGTGGACTGTATTATGCGGGGATGAAGTTAACTGTTCCATTGACGCTTTACACACAAACAAGACAGGTGATCGGGTTGCCGCGGATGTGATTAGGCATCGAATGCAACCCGAGAAATTAGGAGAGGATGCACTAACCTTTACTACGCCACGTGCTGTTTTGTCATTTGCTGGCTGGGCCGTTGCACCGATCTTCTCTTCCTGGCTCAGGAGCTGCTGTCCACATCACTAAATCACTTGAGGGACACACGAGAGGCACAATCCGATCGGTAAGGGTCTATGAAAGCGGTTAAAATACAACAAATATTATTCATTTCTGAGAGACGCGCGCGCGGTCCGCCATTGCGCTGGCTAGTTCAAAGCGGGACTAAGCGTCTATTTTCACAATTGGCGGGCGAAAACTATTGCTATCTTTCACTTAGAGGTAGTGCGGGAGGGGAGATGGGTACAGGAAGTGTGTGTTTCCGCGTCAGAAAATACAGATTCTACCATCGGCGCAACCACTGATAATGAAAGCAATTCGTACAAAATTATTCTCTAACCATTCCAAAATATCAAAAATGCACAACGTTAATATTCAAGTTTTCACTTCTGCCGGCACTCCCGGAGTGCAACTCGTCGTTTTTATTATATACACCGTGACCACGCCCTAGGTACGTCAGCATCGGATCGATGTTGACTAGCAAAGTAGGTACTCAGTCTTAATACCAAAATTCTAATTTTATATTAGCTAACACAGAGCTCAAATAGTTGTCCAGGACGCATTTGAATTATTTTTAGGTATGCTTTGTTTCATGGTTGTTTTAGTTTTATTGTAATTGTTTGTTATTGTATAAATAATAAGAGGTTGATCGCGGAAATTGGCCGCCGCATCCACGACCAAGGCGGTGACTTCCGAACCGGCTCGTTCCTGGGGCAAAGGTTTTTCCTTTTAACAATAACTTCCGTGTACATTATGTAAATATTAATATTGTTAAAATATATATAACAAAATTTTAAAGAAAAAACACCTTAAAAAAGCATCATCTTATACTATATTGTGAAATAAAGAACATTGAACATTATGGTAATGTACAGAATGATTTGATAACTCAAATATCATTTAGGTAAGCTTAAGGATTATTATATAGATACGTAGAAAGAAAAATGGTAACAAAAGTTAAATTTGTCACTACTTACGATAACAAAGATACTAGTGACGATCTGGCAAGTATGTTTTACGCGTAAGCTAACTATTGCTGTTGATTGTAGCATTATGGACATAGAAAAACAGTGACAATAGATTTTTTTCTTATACCACTTAGGTGGCAGACAAGCGCACCTGATGGAAAGTGGTTACCGTGGCTTATGGACGTGTGTAACACCAGAGAAGCCACACTCGCGCTGCCGACCCTGTAAGCACAGAGTCTCTGTGCCGTCAGTGTAGAGGACAAAGCAGGACAAGCCTTTAGTCATGCCACTGACAGCACAAATTCTCCAGAGAGCTCTGACTACCCTACTCACCGCTGGAAACACAACACGAAGTTATTATAACCCCGGTATTCTGTAGAGTGGAGGTACTTACCCATTCGGACTGCTCAATTGGGCGGAAATAACGCCGTGTAATACTTTCTAAATAAACACTTACTAGAACTGAACACATGAGGTATCGTTAGAAGCATCTTAGTCTTCTGCTGGTTATAGGCTATATAACTTGTCACTGAATCCAATGTGGCGCCCTCTAGCGGTCATAAAGTCATTCTTCTCCTATTTTCTTATCTCCATCCTATGGTTGCCTGTAAGAAATTGCCGCAGAGCGATAACGAAGACCCGTTGAGGCTCAGAATGTCGACTTCCCAAAATGTCCCCTGGTTCCAAAATGTCAACTTCCCATTCTTAGGCTTAAACCAACGAAATAAAAAACCAATTTAGAATTATTTTTTTATTTTCATTAGGTACTTAAGTAGTGGGATTTTTAATAAGAAAAGAAATTTGTAATGAAATATAGTCATGTATTGTCAAAATTTAGGCACCTACTTAAATTTACTTAAGTATGTATTCCAAATAAAATCAATATCAATAGGTATCAATATTTTACACACATTCAAAAAGATCAAAAGAATTACTGTTAGTAACATATCCAAAGGTATAATTAAGATAACAGTAGCTATTACTAATAGTAACTCAAGAATTACAAATAAAATATGTTTTAATCATTTTCTTAAAAATGATAAACATAACATTGATAAAAAAACGATTAAATATAGACAGTGACATATCAAATCTAATATATTTTAATTGTGGTACTGAAATTTACTTTGGTCTATTAACATTGCGAATAATAGTACATTATGGTACAAGTGTGTAAAGTTGGTGATTACCGCTGAGGCGACATTGAGTCGGTCTTAAGAGAGCCGAGGACGGTAATCACCATACTTAATACCATACATAATGTGAAGATGGCAGTACGGAAAAAAATATAATTTTTGCCAGCACTATCGCTAAAAAAATAATAAAAAGGCCAGGTTCATACTATGCCGATGGGACGTTTAAATCAGCTCCAAAACCTTTCTATCAAATGTTTGTATTGCACATGGAATTGGCATCGGATGAAAATATTACAAACATAGTACCAGTTATATACGCCCTCTTACCTAACAAATCGGAACAAACATATGTGCGCCTATTTAGTCTCATAAAAGAGAATTTACAGATCCAAATTAAAACTTTCAAATCGGATTATGAAATTGCCATCATGAACGCAGTTTCGGCTGTTTTTCCGCAGGCTAGAGTGACTGGTTGTTACCATCATTTCAATGAAGCGATTTGGAGATATTCAAAAAAAAAAATTAAATAAATCAAGAGCTGGTCGTAACGTGACTAGAATGAGTGCCATTGTTCTTTTGGTGCCGGCAAATCATATACCAGGCGCATGGAATTATATTTTGGAAACAGCGCCAAATACATCAGAGATGAGGTGTTTTCGCCGTTATATCGAGTCTACCTGGTATCCCAGAAAATCACCGTTAATATTAAGCTGCGCTGACCAACGCCATAGAACCACCAATGCTCTAGAAGGATGGTACCGACGTGTAAATAGCCTTATACCAAAGAATCCAAATTTGTATTATTTTTTATATATGATAAGAAAAGAAAGCAAATAATGGGATGGCCGTATACAGAATTCACTATTTAAGCAGACCAACCGCAGAAGAAGGCTCAGAGATATTGAGTTCGATAGAAAATATACAAGATATTTAAAACAATTACAAGGAAATCATCTCACAATTGGACAATTTTTGAAGAAATTGATATTTTTGAGGCTGGCTTTATTTAATTGAATTTCTTTCTAATTTGATAATCCAAAGTGGCTTATTTCGCAAATTTTGATTATTAACCAAGGTTAATTTTAGTGTGAAGATAATATATTTTTTTAATCATTTATGAAAATGATAAAAGTATTTTTTCAACGCGCTTATAAATAGGGTTTTATTTCACCGCAATTAGGCACGTAATGACACCTATTATCAAAACTGACTTTTCATTGTTATTATTCACAAGTAGTAAATTTTACTATTGTTTTAGTATTATTTTATTCGCAAGTGTCGTATGCCACTCGTGTGTATACTGATTACCGTCCTCGGCTCTCTTAAGACCGACTCAATGTCGCCTCAACGGTAATCACCACGCCTCAACGGTAATCACCAACTTTACACACTTGTACTATAATGTACCTACTATTATTCGCAATGTTAATAGACCAAAGTAAATTTCAGTACCACAATTAAAATATATTTGATTTGATATGTCTGTCTGTCATATTTAATCGTTTTTTATCAATGTTATGTTTATCATTTTTAAGAAAATGATTAAAACATATTTTATTTGTAATACTTGAGTTACTATTAGTAATAGCTACTATTATCTTAATTATACCTTTGGATATGTTACTAACAGTAATTCTTTTGATCTTTTTGAATGTGTGTAAAATATTGATACCTATTTATATTGATTTTATTTGGAATACATACTTAAGTAAATTTAAGTCGGTGCCTAAATTTTGACAATACATGACTTTCTAATTAAAAATCCCACTACTTAAGTACCTAATTAAAATAAAAAAATGATTCTAAATTGGTTTTTTATTTCGTTGGTTTAAGCCTAAGAATGGGGGACATTCTGGGAAAGCGACATTTTGGGAAAGCGACATTTTGGGAAAGCGACATTTTGGGAAAGGGACATTAAGGGAAGTTGACATTTTGGAACCAGGGAACATTTTGGGAAGTCGACATTCTGAGCCTCAACGATAAGACCACCATCTGTACGTGCCACGGAACTTGTATCACTTATTCTAGTGTAACGTGTAATTGGTGTACAATAAAGACTTCATTATTATTATTATTATTGTTGTTAAGAAATAAATTTGAGATAAATATATGTCGCGTTTGGTATAAACTGAAAGCGCTTAATTAGCATATTTCAAATTTTTATAAATTATACCTAGGTATTGCTCGTCCCAAATCTTTATATATAAATAATTAAGATTTAAACTAAAATGCGACTACTGACAAATCACACCTAAAAAAATAATAAACAAGAAAATATCAAGGATAGCCTTGGTCGTATGCCACTCACTGTAACAAAACAATACATTCTAGGGTTTTCCCTTTCCCGAGCACTTAGTAAAATTTATTTTTTAGATAGATAGATAGATAGATAGATAATACTTTATTGTACACCAATACATTTACAGCTGAGACAAGTAGGTAACATGCATATACAGTTCAATGTACAATGGGCGGCCTTATCGCTGAAGCGATTTCTTCCAGGCAACCTTGGGATGGACAGTAATGTGACAAGACAAAAGATATATGATGTAGTTATCATATAAAACTAAATAAAAGATGTACTAAAACAAAACTTCTGTTTGTGCTTACAGGTGGAATGTAACCCATACCTCGCACAAAAACAGCTGCACGATTTCTGCATAGAACGCAACATAACCTTGAGCTGCTACTCTTGTCTTGGTTCTAAAGGAACCCCAGCGGCATATAAGGCCGGCCTCGAACCCTGTATAGATGATCCTCTGATTAAAGTCATGGCTTCAGGATTCAACGTGACGCCTGCACAGCTTCTAATTAGGTAAGTTTTTGTAATGTTAAATACCAAATAAATTGATCTTGGTCTTTGATTCCGCCGATATATTTAAGGCATCAATGCACCGGTTTTTTTACATGCAAAAAAATCCGCACGGATAACTCCCCGCCGGATATGGTGGGAGAGGTTATGTCGGACTCAAACCGACTAATTCGCACGGCACCTTTGAGTCATTTTTGGCTGCCAAAGGTGAGGTTGACAGGCCATCAGTCTCGATCTGGCTCTCTTCGGGTGCGGGGACCACGGGGTCCCCAACTTGTCCCCGAAAAGGGGAGACGCCGCCGCGGCCTACTCCTGCCAGGGTGATAGGCGGCTCCACCCATCACCCCCAGGCCTGCGCTCATGGGGGACAGAGGTCATTTTTTTAATACCACGTAGGTGGCAGACAAGCACACGACCCACCTGATGGAAAGTGGTTACCGTGGCCTATGGACGTTTGCAACACCAGAGGACTCGCCGTGTAGAAGACAAAGTCATTCATCAACCTTCGACGCTCGAGTTGCCTTCGTACGCGGGCAGCTTGGCTTGCGATCCTATCATTGCACCGTTAGACTACGTATGTAAAAAATAACCCTGCTGGGTCCAGGTAGAAGGGGTAGGCCTAAAGTCATGATTATATGTATGTATGATAAATAAATAAATAAAATTGAATTCTGAGACACAAACCGCAATATCTTATGATTACGTTGACTTAGAACTTTGATTCTTGCATAGTTTCAAGAAGTTACAGACCTGTGTATGTGGTATGAGTTTCAACTTGACACCTCCACAAAAAAGTTGTGGAATGAACTCCATGCTGCGTTTTTCCCAAGCGCCTACAATTCTGGGGTTCTTCAAGAGGGGTTTCTTCGGGGTTGGCAGCACGATTGTAACACGTCTGGTGTTGCATAGGTCCATAGGCCACGGTAATCACTTCCCATTAGATGGGTAGTATGCTTGTCTGCTACCTAAGCGGTATAAAAAACAGACTACCAGACAGACGAAGAAGTTTTGTTTTTTTCTTTTTGAGGTACAGAAACCTAAGATCTGTAATTTTCAACACCTGCTATCATTTGCATATTGTTCACAGGTATCAAATCCAGACTGGTCGCCAGGCAGTCATCAAGGCCTCGTCCCCTGGCCATCTGTGGGACAACCTCCAGGCTTTAACCTTCGTGCTGGAGCCACATCACATCACAGCCCTCAACGCCTTGAATAAGAATGGGAGGAATTTTGACATGAAGATGTAAGATTTTTTTTTATTCTTTAACAAAGAATATTAGAACCAAAATTATTAATATTTCCTTTAACCCCTCCAGCTAAGCTAAATTACTTGTGTTAAGAGTGGGTTCATGTCGGTAGTGGGGTTAGAAAGAAACCAGCGGGTCTAAAAAGGTCACTTTGATGAAATCGTATTAGGATAATAATATGAGTGATATTGAAAATCATAAAAAGGTCATACACTGATATGAACTGCGTTCAATTCTAATTTCGCAATTCAAATAGTTGACAGTTTTGTATGGAAAACGTAAAATAGTTCACAAACTATGAATTGCTTTGATGTCAGTTAGCAGATTCGAAAGCAGTAACAGCTTACGATAAGATAAGATTCATTTATTTGTAAGAATATTGCATAAAAGTTGTTACAAAGTTGGTGGTACATAATATTCTGCTGTCTCCAGCGTACAAATATTGAAAGGTAGTAATAAAAATTTAAATAACGTCAGCATACAATTAATAATAATTCCTCTTTTAAATTATATAGTTATGATAGAAGTTATTTAATTACAAAATGTCAAATCATAGGTTATACAAGTATTTAATTCCTTTTGCTTATTTCTTAATAAATACGCTATAATATTAAGAAAAAGAGAATGAAATAACGTTTTGTATTATGTTTTGTCCACAAGATAACCATTATTACTTAATTTAAACCATTATATATGAGCTGGGCCACAACACCATCTAACGAAAAAAAGAGGAATTCCTGTGCTTCAATGATAAGCACGAGAGTACAACACAGATAACATAATACCACAGAGCAAAGCTGCATATTGTATGGTACAAATGATAACAGATAATGGCAATTGATATCGTTCTTATAATTTTATTTCTGATAATTCTATGACGGGCTTTTGATACTTCATCGTTTTATTGTTTTATTTATTTCTTTTTATTTATTTATTTAACTTTATGCACAGTAATTTTGTACAAAGGCGGACTTAATGCCAAAGGCATTATCTAACAGTCAACCTTAGGGTGATGCAGAGATACATTGAGGTAGGTGCAGTGCACTATGTTCACAATAATAATACATACATTATACATACACACTATAATACATAAGAAATTCATACACATACTTTTAATGACACATATTCTACAAATTAACCTAGTTAGTTTGTAAAAACAGTATAGAAAAAAATACCCGTAATAACGCGATCCTTATTTTTGACATGCGGCAACATTGATACGAAATTAAAATCTGAAGGAATCGATCGAGATCTATTGGCAATTCATAAAGTTACTCGTTTTTAGTGGAATCGCTCAATGTGGCCTCTTTAGACCCGCAGGATTCGGACCCAGGACCTCTCGACCGTAAGGTCGACTCCTTAACCACGAAGCTACCGAAGCTACCGAAGTATATAGTATTTATTTTTATAACTATTTTTTTTAATAGAGACAACAAACCCTCTCACAAAAATCGTATGAGCCAAACCAAAAAGGACCAAAATGTACTCCTTCCTCCAGGAAGGCGCTATTTGCAGATTACTGTACTCTGACATAATAGAAATTTGTAATAATAGTTTTTTTTTTTCATTTTATTTCAGGTTCGGTGAATTCCACAAAAACTACCCGTTCAATGTGCCATTTTGACAATTTTGAGATTAATTTTGACTTATCAAACAATAATTTTATGTAATTAATCACAATAATGATCTACCCATCATTATAAACTTTATTTATATAATGATAATGTGACATTTTTAATAATTGACAAATGTGTATTTGAAAACTATTTATCATAATTTAGAAATCTGTAATTTTTATAAGTATTTAGCATTTATTTTATAATAAGAACACTATAAAGCTGGTCACACACATGCGAAATATGTCTCTGTATTCATAATCTGAATTCTATTCTTGTAAACTCATCACAAAGCAAAAATTGACGCACAATACTTAACAAGTGATTTGCAACATCGCATTACAATGCACGACGTTGCCAGTTGACGCGCAACAAGATGTGCGACTCGTTATTTGTTCGACGCCTTATCATATGTGACATACAACACACAGTGTGTATCAGACAACATTGTTAAACAAAGTCGTGCAACATGTCGCCCGTGAAACGTTACCTAGTAGTTACGAAGCTTAAATTCAAGCACAATTTACCTTACACATTCTTTAAAATTCAGATTGATCGGTTAGTCTCGTATTATACAGCTCATACGAACGTCTTTGTGCAAGAGGAATTAACGTTAGCTTTACTGCTTTTCGCTCT
Source organism: Eilema griseolum (assembly GCA_963662185.1). Classification (NCBI taxonomy): domain Eukaryota; kingdom Metazoa; phylum Arthropoda; class Insecta; order Lepidoptera; family Erebidae; genus Eilema; species Eilema griseolum. The sequence goes on from OY759253.1 coordinate 11,533,680, forward strand.
AGCGACATAATAAAAATTTGTAATTTGAATTCCGGGTGTGTGCCGCTTTCTTCAAATGTATGCAATATTTTGGGCTGAAATTCAGAACGCTCATCAAGTCAGATCGATTTGATTTATTCAGAATGTATGTGGAACGTTATAACTTGTAAGGAATTCCAAGCGTTCTGATTTAATAACATGAATTCAGATTATAAATTCAAATCAAAATTCGGATATGTGTGGCCAGCATTAGCAAGAAAATTACCTTATAAATAAAACATTTAGAAATAAAATTTTACAAGCAATGTGATATTTCTTACTTGACTTTGTTTTTCCGTGTTCATTCCTGTATTCCGAACTATAGTTACCCCCAAATTTCGTAAAGATACGTCTAAAAATGTACACATATGGACCAACTAAGCAACCAAGACGCCATAAAAAGGACTAGTTAGTTCTTTTCCTTCAGTGGAGATCTAATCTATACTAAGTAACTAACTACTTTAGAAATATGAATGAATGAATGAATGATTAATTAAATCTGTTATACATTAATAAAAAAAAATAGACAAAAGTTAAAATGCGTCGTGGAATTCCTCCGCATTGCATGCCTCTTGTAGTATCGTTCCCAGAAGACTAGCAGCATTGCCACGTTGTTCAATAACTAACTGAGTAAATAAAATATATAATACCAATAATGTGGAATATTATTGTTGTTAATACTGTTGGCTGGCCACGTTTGTCGAAGGAGCAAACGAGTCTTAGAGTGGAGACTGCGAGAAGGTAAACGAAAGGTAGGACGCCCCCTAGCCAGATGGACGGACGAACTGAAAAAGGTGGTTGGGACAGACTGGATGCGGAAGGCGGAGGATCGGAGAACATGGCGCACATTGGGAGGGGCCTATGTCCAGCAGTGGACTGCAGTGGGCTAATTGATTGATTGATAATACTGTTGATTGATGGCGTTTGATGGAGCCTGCTACACAATAAATATTGAATAAGACACTCTGTACTTCTCCATTATATTTTATTTTCACCTGCACGGTTTCATTTCACGGCATTCTCAAAGGTCTGTATTGGCAGTTATAAAGTTTTATTTTAAACCCCTCGTTTACACCACGAAACAAGTCGTGAAACAAGTTGTAAACTTGTTGAAGACTTGTAGAAGACTAATCAAAACACAATACATATAGTATAAAACTATACTTAGGTGTAAACGAGGGTTAAATATTTGACAATATTTTAAATGTGGGTAGTTTTAAAATTGAAACTGGTATGCATAATGGTTGCGCCGAAGTGGAAACTGTATTTTTGACACGGAAACCCACTCCTTTTATACCCGTCTCCTCTCCCGCACTAATCATAGATATGGCTTCCGTCCGCCATTTGTGAAATATAGACACTCAGTGCCGCTTTGAACTAGCCAGCGTAAAGGCGATCGCGCGCGCGCGTCTCTCAGAAATGAATAATATTTGTTGTATTTTAACCGCTTCATAGACCTTTACCGATCGGATGGTGCCTCTCGTGTGTTCCTCAAGGGATCTAGTGACGCTGACGGCAGCTCCTGAGCAAGGAAGAGAAGATCCGTGTACCGGCTGCGATGAAAAACACGTGGGTCGTGAAGGTTAGTGCATCCTCTCCTAATTTCTCGGGCTGCATTCACTGCCTGGATCGAATCCGCGGCAGCCCGGCCACCTGTCTTGTTTTGTGTGTAAAGTGTCAATAGAACAGTTAGCTACATCCCCGCAATACAGTCCACTCGCACACGTTGGCCCACGCGCCAGCATTTTTGGTCCGGATCGAGCCGGATTCTTAGCCGTAGTTCGTATTTTGTTATTATTCTAATGGGAATGAGCGCACCGCACCTAAGTGCCTGGTTATTTTAGTAGAAAACCCCGCATCCAGACACTTAGGCTTAGAATTTGTTGTCCGTTCGCCGCTGGCTCGCATTGTACCTACCTAATACATAAATAGGTTAGGTATCATATCAACACTTAATCGTAGTTCACAATTTTCGCATCGCACCTAAGTGCCTGGTTATTTTAGTAGAAAACCCCGCATCCAGACATTTAGGCTTAGATCTTAGGTATACTCAGACACCCTAGTGCATAGGCACAGTGTAATACCTAACGCATTTGGCTTTGTTTTGTTTTTTTCAATTACGTTGTTCTCGGCTCACGTCGTATTTGCCTAGTACCTGCGTGGGTAGACACGTGGCTGTGCCTACCTCGCTCGCATCTCATCCCAATTCATACGAAAGTATTTTAATTTGAATAGATATTACGCAATACTTAATCTCGGAAATAATAGTTGAACCTAGACAGCGACCATCGCGTAGGTACGTACGACCTTGTTGCTATGCGCGTTTGTTCAAGCGTGCATTCACAGTTGTAGGTACCTACCTATCTGCCGAGTGTCGCTCGCGCCGCCTCGCTGCTCTGTGCCGCTAAGATTAAGTCATTTCATATTTGTTGTTTACCTCACTTTAGTTCGAGATTTAATTGTAAACATGTCCCCAAAGGTTGATAGGACCGGTAAGGTTCAATTGAAACTTTTAAACGCTAAAAAAGAAATGATTTACTCTCGCGTACAATCGATTTATGATAATGCACTTAAAACCTCTGATTTGGTCATCAGAGATTCGTTCTTGTGTTCTATAGAAAACTTAGATAGTCTACGCGCGGATTTCGAAACCTTAGTACATGACATCAACGTTTTAGAGTTGAATTTGAATCCCGATTACTCAGTGAGTTATCAGGCCTTGTCGTCGTTTGACGATTTGTATTGTCGTATCAAACGCGTCGCTAGGAGTTTGGAGAAACCGGCTGACCTACCCAACCCCACTCGCGACCGACCTAAGTTGCCACCAATTCAAATACCCGAATTTGATGGTAACATTCGCAATTGGTGTCTATTTATAGATAGTTTTGAGAATACAATAGATAAGAACGATTCGTTGACAGATCACGAAAAATTGCATTATCTCGTTGAAAAATTGACTGGTAAAGCTATAACCGTTTGCGCTGGAATTACGTTTAGTGCCGAGAATTATAATTTAATTTTAAATACTTTGAAAGCTAGGTATGAGGATAAAAGATCGGTAGCTAACGCCTATTTAGATCAGATGTTTGATTTGAAATCTATTACGGCATGTAACGATCAAAACTTAGAGAAATTTCTAGATACTTTCGCGTCAGCTGTTCGCGCCGTAAAGAACCTAAAGGTCGATGACCTCTGCGACTTCGTATTTTTGTATATGGGTTTAAGGAAATTAGATTCCGAAACTATTCGTTTGTTTGAGTCGGATCATCGCGGCAATAGGATTCCTAAGTTCGAAGACTTAGAAAGTTTTGTTCGCGAGCATATAAAGGTATTGCAACGCTCTTCATCGAAACATGAAGGCGCGAAGACAGTTGTTGATTCTGCACGCAAAGTAGATGCGTCATCGAAGTCACTGAGGTCAACTCATACTTATGTTAGTACCGCACCAGCACGTGTACAGTCACCTGTTTGCTCTTTGTGTAGCACTCATCATTCGCAACTGTACAGGTGTCCTGGTTTTCTAAAATTGTCGCCTAGTGATCGTTATAAATTTGTTCGCGCTAATAATTTTTGTTTTAATTGTCTCGGTACTAAACACCGCGTTGTTTTATGTAATAGTAGAAATAGTTGTCGCAAATGTCAAGCGAGACACCACACTTTGCTTCATTTTGAGAATAGTAATGCCGCATCCAATGTGAGCACGGTTGGCTCGTCGAGCGGTGACACACGGCAGCCTGCGCCGCAGCCGCAGCCCGCGCTCGCGCGCGCTCCAGCCCGCCCGGTGACCGCCGCGGATGACGTCACCTTGTGTTCGTTCTCCGATAGTGCTGCACTCACTACTGTGTGTCTTGCGACCGCTCGCGTTGTTATTGTTGATGCATTAGGTAAGCCGCGCATTGTTCGAGCGCTGTTAGATGGCGCTTCGCAAAGTAATTTTATTACTCAAGATTGTTGTCGGCGTCTTGGTTTCAATGTTGATAAGCGTTCAACCCGCTCAGTGGTGAAGGGTTTTGGAAGCTTACAGTCAGCTGTTCGTGGCACCGTTAAAACAAGGTTTAGATCTCGTTTTAATAATAATATTTGGTTTGACATGGATTCGCTCGTTATAGATAGAATAGCTGAACAGTTGCCTACCGTCCCGGTTGACACGTCTTTATTAACGAAATTTAAAGATTTGCCTTTAGCAGATGAGACTTACGCTGTTCCTGGAGTCGTCGATATATTGATCGGCGCTTCGATTCTCCCGCACCTCCAGCTATCACGTAAGGTTCAAGGGGGACCGACGTACCCCGCTCCGCACGCCCTGGAAACAGTTCTGGGTTTTGTTATAATTGGTTCCGCACCCGCTTCTATAGATAGTTTTAGTCACTCGACTGCTTCGTTCTGTTGCACCGTCGAGCCGCCACTGGAGTCTACCATCCGCAAGTTTTCACTCGGTGGCTCCCGTGTATCCGCTGAAAAACGCTTTCTTTGTTTGGAACGAAAGATGCAGGCGTCCCCAAAGTCGAAGCGGGCCTATGATGGGGTTGTTAACGAATATTTGGATAAAGGTTACATCTCACCTGCGCCTGCGGACACTGGCGGGACCCAGCCTTCGTACATTATCCCGCACCGCGGAGTTATTAGAGAAGATAAGCTTACTACTAAAACTCCGCGTAGTTTTGGATGGCAGTGCTAAGACTAGCACTTCCGTGTCGCTTAATGACATTTTGTATTGTGGTCGGAATCTTTAAGGTAATTTATTTGACATAATTGTAAATTTTCGCATTAATATTAGTAGAATTTTAGCTTTTAGGACTCAACAGTCGCTTTGTGTTGGGCCCACTCTTCGCCCCATCGTTTGGGACACATTCGTCGCTAATAGAGTGGCAAAATTCAATCTGAATTGGCGCCACATAATCTCTTTCACGTTGCTGGCACCGACAACCCAGCCGATTGTCTCTCTCGTGGATTGCTTCCTTCGCGAATTTTGGATCACCCGTTGTGGTTTGGTGGACCGTCCTGGATTCATGCCGCGTTAGATGGGTGGCCAGTTAGTCAATTCAATCCCACTACGGTTTCCGAACCACCCGAGGAGAAGAAGCACTCGCTTGTTGTATCGGTCCCACGTAAAGAGACCCTTATTTTGTTGTTGGCTAATCGCGTCTCGTCTTGGTCGAGACTGTTGCGTTGTGTTGTTTGTTCGCCTCTGCCCGCTGCCTAGCCAGCAGTAGGCACGAGCTCCAATCTAGGTTTATATTTTAGTTGTTATTTCCCAAACCTAGATTTAGATTAGACTTTAGATTTGTTTCGCATTTGTCGTTTCGAAGGTAACCCTTCAAGCCGGGGGGAATGGTTGCGCCGAAGTGGAAACTGTATTTTTGACACGGAAACCCACTCCTTTTATACCCGTCTCCTCTCCCGCACTAATCATAGATATGGCTTCCGTCCGCCATTTGTGAAATATAGACACTCAGTGCCGCTTTGAACTAGCCAGCGTAAAGGCGATCGCGCGCGCGCGTCTCTCAGAAATGAATAATATTTGTTGTATTTTAACCGCTTCATAGACCTTTACCGATCGGATGGTGCCTCTCGTGTGTTCCTCAAGGGATCTAGTGACGCTGACGGCAGCTCCTGAGCAAGGAAGAGAAGATCCGTGTACCGGCTGCGATGAAAAACACGTGGGTCGTGAAGGTTAGTGCATCCTCTCCTAATTTCTCGGGCTGCATTCACTGCCTGGATCGAATCCGCGGCAGCCCGGCCACCTGTCTTGTTTTGTGTGTAAAGTGTCAATAGAACAGTTAGCTACATCCCCGCAATACAGTCCACTCGCACACGTTGGCCCACGCGCCAGCACATAATTTTAAAACTACCCGCATGTAAAATATTCAATAATATATTTTTTATTGTTTATCAATGATTCCGAATTTGATTCAATGATTTGAATTGCCGTCAGTTAACTTCAGAGTGCTTCTCCTAATGTCGTGTATGTTCCCAGTGAAATAGAACAGGGCCACTCCATCTCTTCCCGTGGGTATCGTAGAAGGCGACCAAAGGATACGGTTGTTCTCCACCCGACAGTGAAAATACAGCACATAAAAATTTGTTCGCTTGATGGCAATAGACGCGCCGCCCATGACGTGGGAAATCATAGTTGACGAAATGTGGGTGTTAATACTGCGTGCTTCTGGCTTTCCTGTTCATGGCGGATAGTATCCTCTGGATAAACCTCTGGATGGACCTTCAGGACTCAAAAGTAGGTTGACCTTTATTTAACTTAAGCAGGATGTCTGTTTTGGGACCTTTCGTGGGTATATTTAAAGGAGCAGAATTTGTTTTCAGCTCTTCATTCATCGGAAACCGCGGTAGCCTAGTGGTATGGGAAATGGATTGCTGAGACGAGGTCCAGGTTCGATCCTAGGTTTTACCATGGTACACACCAATGACTTTTCTATGCTTTTCGAAGTTATGTGTGTATTTTATAGCAGGTTTATAAGTACCCGATTAATGGCAATAGGCTCGCCACCTATTACATTGGGACCTAAACATAAACTGGCGAAATGTGGGTGCTAGCACTTCTGCCTACCCCTACGGGGATATAGACGCGAGTTTATGTTATGTTTATGTTTCTTCTTTTATCAATGCTCTATGTATTCTATTCTCAGGAGTTGGTACGGGTCCACTATTGCTGGATTCAGTCTTCGACCCAAAATGTCGCGATTGCTCCAACAATATCTTCTATAATAACGTATTATTCATCGGGTATAAACATTTCCCTATGTACTACTATTGGTGTTGGTTGCTTTTGGCAACTGCAAGGTTTCGGCAACTCTCAAAAATTGGTAATATGGCGGATTTTTTTTTTTTTTTTTTTTTTTTTTTTATATAGGACACGCCAACTTGACCTCACCTCGCCTGATGGTAAGCTAAAGGCAAAGTCTCAGGAAAGAGGGTCACCATTACAGACACTAAGCGCTACAATGGTGGCACTCAGCTTGGCGGCCTCATCAGATGCTTTTTCACGCCCCGCTTAAAGGCCCCGGGACTGTAGGAAGAAGGAAACACGTGTGCTGGTAATGAATTCCAGGTCTTGGTGGTGCGGCAAAGAAAAGAGTCTCCGAACCGCTTGGTTCTTGCTCGTATATTCTGCACAGTGTGAGGGTGACATCTAAGGCCTGCACGTGTTGTCCTATGTAGGAAAGGAGATGGTGGGATTAGTTGGAAGAGCTCGTCAGAACACTCACCGTGGTAGAGACGGTAAAATACAGCCAAGGAAGCAATATCTCTACGCATCTGCAAAGGCTCGAGGGTGTTCGTGACCTCAGGGTTCCCAATAATTCGGACCGCGCGTCGCTGCAACCTGTCGAGAGCATCTAGTAGGTATTTCGCGGAGCCATCCCAGAGATGCGAGCAGTATTCCACGCAGGAGCGAATTTGTGTCTTATAGAGAAGACACCGCTGCTCCGGCGTGAAAAAACGTCTCACTTTGTTTAGGAGTCCGAGTTTCCGCGAGGCTGTTTTGATGATGCTCTCGATGTAATTTCTGTTATTCAGTTTGCAGCGAATATCCATGCCTAGGATATAGAGATTGTCCTGCAGTGGAAGTGGCGTGCTCTGAAGAGTGGGAAGGGGAAGGAAAGAAGATACCTTTGCTGTGAACGCACAAGCCTGCGTCTTCTTGGCATTGAACTCGACCATGTTCTCGGAGCCCCATTGAGAAATGTGATTCAAGATCCGGTCCAGTTCAGTGACAAGAAGCTGTCTTTTTTCCACGATATCAGACTGTTTGGCCGCAGGTTGTCCGTGATAACTCCCGTGTAAGGTGCTATCGTCTGCATAGCAATGTATGCTGCCGGTGGACAGCATGTCGTTGATATGCAGAAGAAAGAGAGTGGGAGATAATACAGACCCCTGCGGTACGCCAGCATTTATTTGCAAGAACTCCGAAGCCCGTCCATCACAGAGGACGCGGATACGGCGCTCCCGCAGGAAACTAGCAATCCAGTTGCACAGTCTAGGAGGCAGACCAAAGGCTGGTAGCTTGGAGAGAAGCGATTTGTGCCAGACTCTATCGAAAGCTTTGGCGATATCAAGACTAATTGCCAGTGACTCGCCGTGCTTGTCCATAGCCTCACCCCAAAGATGGGTAACGTATGCTAGAAGATCACCTGTTGACCGTTTCGGCCTGAAGCCATATTGCCGGTCATTAATTAAGGAGTGATCCTCTAGGTGACGCATGAGCTGTTTGTTAATGATGTGCTCGAAGACCTTGCACAGCACTGAGGTGACGGCTATGGGTCGATAGTTGGCTGGCTCTGAGCGATCCCCCTTCTTGGGGATTAGCGAAACAACAATTTGACATTCAATTTGTACAAGATATTGACAAAATTTCTTAGTTTCCAGTCGCGTTATGTACAACCCTGACTTGTTTTGACCCTGAAGTTTCAGTCACGTTTTAATAGAATGGGCTGATGATGAATCCCTTCCTATTACCCTAATGTAAGAAGGACCTTATATGTCTAAGATTTCTTTCCCAACTTAATTTTGTCTACTGTTTTCCACAAGGTAATGTTATATATTGAGCCTCTTAGGATGACAGCGCCACGAAGAGGAAGTGGACGATACGGGGTAACGGTCAGCGCTTAGACCGTACCCAAGACCGCCAAAGGGTGATGTGACTGGTGGAGCCGCCTGTCACCCTGGCAGAAGCAGGCCGTGACGGCGGCGCACCTCGCGCATCTCCCCGTTCCCGGGGATGAGTTGGGGACTATGCAGTCCCCACACCCGAGAATTCATTTATTCATAATATTGTGTAACTATAATAAAGTCGTTTTTACCTATAAAACTTCCAGAGGGTCTTTCTCACACGATACCTATCATGTCTTCACGGACAGGCTACTGAAGAAGTGGTACGTGCACGTCAGAGGATGAATGTCAGTGATTTAGACCATACAGAAAACCGTATACGTATAAATAATAAAATGCGTCGTGGAATTCCTCCGCATCGCATGCCTCTTGTGGTAGCGTTCCCAGAAGACTGGTAGCATTGCCACGTTGTATGGCAATGCTTATTCTCTGACCTAAAAAGAGGCCAGCCTTCTGGTCACGAGAAGCGTCACGGAAGAGGTTGCGAGCGCTCGGACCCCATGACCCCGAGTCTCGACTCCAAACGTCACAAATTCATAATCTCCGATGAGATTGGAGTATTTGCGCCGCTTGAGAGCCTCTGCAAAAGCACCAGCACAGCCAGCCGTGCTAGTTATATGGATAGGAGTCATGGTATCAACGCATGTGGCGTCCCACACCAGAGTCCTAAAAACAGAAAACCGTATAAGCATAAATAGGTCGACACTGGCGCAAGTACTGCGAGAACAAGCCTCTTAGACCACCGCAGTTTGGTAAGTACAACTTATCTGCATGATGATCTTATCTGCATGCTGATTGATAAATTGAAGACATGAGAACCACAATATTGACATTTAAGAATTTGAAGGTATTTGTATATGACACGTAGACAGCAGAGGGAACCAATATTCTTGAGATTTAAATTTGAATGAATTTTTCACTTTCGAGCAGTGCATTTATCTTAATCGACTTTTATTATTGCCATCAAACATACCATCGGCACGAAATCATGCCGGACTAATCCTGAACCAACTGACCTTTTCAGTTTCGTGAAGTGTTTAACTTTGACGCTTTTTGTTTACAGCGCCCATGAAAGATTGATCATTACTCAAATTCTACTTCGTAGTATGTAAGAACTGTATTCAGGAAATCGTGCGTGAGAAAATCGCAAAAAGTTGCAACCATCCTTGCAAAGCTTGTTCTGTTTATATTGGGGGCTGTGTGTTCTGGTAGAACTAGATTCTGTTAACCGGCGTAATGTATGTTATTAGGATCTAGTAATCATTATATTGTCACAAGGACTACAAACTTTTGACGTAAGTAAATACAAATTTTGATCGTCGACTCCATAAGATTTTTAATTCATTCCAGAGAACTGCTTAAGGAACAAGGTACGCAATGAAGTTAGAAATGTACCCGTAGATATGTAAGAAAATATCTAGTCACAATGCAAAAGTTAGCTCTCAGTTGGCCCACAGACTACGCTTCTTTTGTAGAAGTTAATAGTTGAGTAATTCTATTACCGGTAAAAGATGAAATCAAAACTGTATAAGAAATATCTACTGCAGAAACAGAAAAACATAATTTGGAACAGATCAAGGTTTCAATTTTAAAAATCTGAATGAAAAAAACACACGGAATACTAGTTCAAATCAAATCAGTTTATTGTGAAAATGGGTACAATAGTGATACAGTAGGTACAATAATATAATATGGTTTCTCCATTCTCCGCCTCAAGGCATACAATAAAATTTACTAATATAATAATTAAGTATTGTAATAATTAAATTATGTCAGCATACCAAAAATCTTACAATTTTACAATTACTACAATTTTAAAATTTGTCATTACATTTTACATACATACATACATACATAAAATCACGCCTGTCTCCCATAGGGGTAGGCAGAGATCACGGATCTCCATTTGCTACGATCCTGACATATTACTCTCGCTTCATTCACTCTCATTACATTCTTCATGCATGCTCGTCGCTTTAGAGTACTCCTGACCTGCCCCTTTTCTAAAACTTCCCCGATTTGGTCCAGGTATGTGCGCCTAGGTCTTCCCCTTCCGACGGTACCGTCCACACTCGCCTCATACACCTGTTTCGTTAGTCTTCTTTCATTCATTCTCTCAACATGACCAAACCATCTCAACATTCCTCTCTCAATTCTCATCACTACATCTTCTATCACTCCACATCGTTCTCTTATCACGCTATTTCTCACTCTATCTTTCAAGGTCAAGCCACACATACTTCGCAACGCACGCATTTCTACTGCATTTACTCTACTCTGATGCTTTTTCTGCCACACCCAACTTTCACTACCATACATAAGAGTCGGCACCAATACTCCTCCATGTACAGCCAGTCGTGCCTTTTCGGACACTTTCCGGCTGCTCATAAAGTTGTGTAGTGCCCCATTCACTCTATTTCCAGCCATCACTCTCCTTTCAACATCTTCTTCATGCTTTCCATCTCATTACATTTTGTCACAAAAATATCTGTATTATATCACTTACAAAGTTTTATCTTCAAGATACTCCTTTATTGTGTAGTATACCTTGTTAGTCAATAGTTTCTTTACTTCTCTTTTGAAAAATACAATATTTGTAATTTGAAGAATGGATTCTGGTAATTTATTATATATTTTGGGCGCCATTCTAAGAAAATTTTGATTGAATTTTGATGTAACATGAAAATTGAACTGTTCAAAAATTACTGTTTTACATACATGATCTGATATGTCTACATCTAGAATTATAACGCAGTGATTAGAAAGTGACACGTACAAGATAGAAGTTGTCTGACCTTGTACCCACGACAGCCTAAAGACAGAATGGATTCAGTGTAATCAGTGCAAACTTTGATTGTATTAAACCCTAAAGAATTGAAAAACTTGATGTTAATGAAATAGACCAAATAGAAAATCGTATATAGATACGTCGATGCTAACGCAGGTATTGTGAGAGCAAGCCTCTCCAACCACCAGTACTCAAAAGCAATAGCCAAAACACAAACAGTCAAACACAGTATCAAATCAATACAACATAATTATTTTTCAGTTTCGTGAAGGGAAAGAATTTCACATCCAGTCTTATTACAAAACACGGACTAACTCTAAAACCAGGTTTAAACCGTCTTTAGACCATGGTCTAAAGAAAATTTTATTACAAAAAGGGTTTTATTACTAAACCATGTACTATCTCTGGTCTAAAGATAAACCTGCGTGACCCTAGGGGTTTTTTTCTTTAACGTTGGTCTAAAGTGTAAATCACAATAATAATATGTCAAACTTGCCATTTCGAAGCCGGTTAGCGTCAGATAAATTCGTTTACTTTCTTATAATACTATGCTCGTAATGGATAATGACGCAGTTGATCTGATGGATATCGCAGATATTAATATCGTGGAGTCATTGGACATACCACGCTTACCTAATAGACATCGTATTCCAGTAAACCCCTTTATGGAACTACCTGCAGAAGCTTCTTAGGCAAAAGTATAGGTTTACTAAACGTTTTAAATAACTTGCAATAAATATATTTTAAAGTAGGTATAAAAATTGGGAAAAATTTGATACCCAGTCAGCGCGAACGGAAAAGTTCGTTCCATTTCACGTCCATAGATCTTCCAATATCATACATAACAATGATTGCTAAATAAAGGCATCATAATGATATTTTATTATAAAATAAAGTATAACTATTATTCATAAAATTGAATTTAATGAAAATGTATTATCTAAATCTTTTTTTCACCATTTTTAGTAAATATTATTTATTAATGATTTCAGATAATTTTTGTTTTCGGAGGAAACGGAACGTTGCGATTGAATGGTATCATAATGAACGAACAATAGTTTGAGTAATCTGTGGTTTTATTTAAGCCAAGGTTTAAATTATGGTACTAAGTAGTCTATGGATTATTCAGCTTTTGTAATAAGGAGAAGTTTAAACCATGGTCTTGAGATTAAGCCTAGACTTTATAGTTCAGGTTTAAACCTGACTTAATTCCGTTTTTTGTAATAAGACCGATCGGGTTTGGTTCAACATATGCTAGACCGTTGAAAACCGTTTACGTATTAATAAGTCGATGCTGACTCCAAGTACTACAGAACAAGTCTCTCAACTACCGCGGTATGGTAAGTACATTTTATCTGCAAAACGCCAGCGCTATATACGAAGTCGACATAGACAGTGATAGGGATGTTCACGGAGTCAGTCTCTAGGTACCTGGAGCCTGTACCAACTGGTGAATCTCAATATTATTTATGTCTTTATTTTCATGTTACAATTACCCAGTATTTCATGGGTCTACAGAGATGCCCAGATTTTTAAAATTGAAACCTTGATCTGTTTCAAATTATTTATTTATGAAATTGTTTAATAATATTGTTTAATAACTAAAAAATGAGAGTTTATGTTATGTATTAATTGGAATAAATTTCATAAGATTCGTACAAAAATTCCCGAGAAAAAAGTCTTGTCAGACAGATGGACGGAAAAAATAATTTCTTGCCGGAGTCTTCTCAGTTCGGGGCCGCGTTTCGAACCGGTGGTAAATTTACTAAACTGATATTCATGTTCCTTTTTTGTTGACGTTTTGTAAGTTCCGTTACAATGGTCTATACAAAATAAATGATTTTTGACTTTGATACTCACAAATCTAAGAAACTATTGTGAATTCTGTTATATTTCCGATTTGGGAATGTAAAAATTCAAATGCACCTTCAAAACGAAGTTGTGTATTATGGCGTTCATTATAGACCCCTAGAAAGAGGATTTGTCGAGACATATTCAAACTTTAAGTTTACAAAAATACTCGTAAAAGCTGCCTTAATAAAATGACTTCAAAAAACAGTCATCATGTTCCTAGCACAATGAATTTAGTGTAATCAATGTAAACGTTGGACCTCGTGGCCAACACTTGGCACACAATAGTGGGAATAAGTTTCATTTTAACTTACTAATCTTCAAATTATTGTGAAACCTTTTGTTTTTCCGATAATTAAAAATTCAAATTCACCTACAAAAACGAAAAGTATATTATGTCGCTCATTTTAGATGCTGCGAATGAAGGATTCGAGAGTCGAGACTAATTTTTATTTGAAGTTTAAAATATGCCAAGGTCAATAGATTTAAGTATTTGGAATAAATTTCAGTTGGCATTACTTATAGCCAATTTAATTTTACATTCCGATATGGGAATGTCGCAAATTAAAATTCCCCTTCAAAACGAAGTTGCACATTATGTCACTCATTTTAGACGCCGCAAATGAAGTATTTATCAAGACCAATTCGAACTTTAAGTTTAATATAAATAGAAGCTGCCTCAATACGATGACATCAGGCAATCACAGTAAATCAAGCACAAATAAAAATTACTACATGATTTGTAATTAATTTCACAGTAACTGTATGCGCTTCCACAAGAAGATTGTAATGAAATTAGAAATATACCCATTCATACATATCTTCGAAGATTGGAAATAGAACAAATTTTAGACTCCATAAGATTAGTAGTTCATCCCAGCCCCGCAGTACAATAATTTCTTCCAATAATAAATACCGACACACTGACGCAAGAGCTGCGAGAGCAAGCCTCTCCGATCACCGCGGTAAAACGCCAGCGCTAAATACGAAGTCGACAAGGACATTGATTTGAATGTACACGATGTCAGTCTCCAGGTATGATGGTTTCAATAATTACCGCGGATAAGTACAAAAGTAAGTAAGTGTTCAGGCCAGACATCTTAGTCAATCTATCTGGCCACAGACATGGAAACGATCAGTTAAATTTGAAAGAATGAAACAATCAGCACCAGTTATGAAACGATACAATACCTATCTTTTCTTCACGAACAGGCTACTGAAGGAGTGGTACAACCATCTCAGTCCACTTCAAAGGATGTGAAGGTTCTTGCTCTAGAGAAAGAAGTGGAGGATATTATCAAGTCTATCGAGCTGCAACAATACATCAACAATGTGTAATCAGTGCTAACGTTGGCTGCATTAAACCCTAAAGAATTGGAAAGTCCATGTATATGTTGATGTAGACGTATAAATACATCCATTTTGACGCAGGTCTTGTGAGTGCAAGAATCTTCTTTTATCAAGTTGAATCGCGTGATGATAAATATAATGACATTTGCGAGTGGCCATATTGTTTAATCTTTGCAAAAATGTGGGTATACAAGATTTTATGAGCTTGATATTTTATGAATGGTCAGCCACAGTGTTGAGCCTTACATCTAAATAGTTTGGAAGAGTATGTTACAGATTCACAATATTTAAACTAATTATTCCCGGTTTTGGAATGTCAAAAATTCTAATTCATCTTCAAAACGAAGTTTACACAACTTTTGGCGTTCATTGTAGACCCCTAGAAAGAGGATTTGTCGAGACCAATTCGAACTTTAAGTTTACAAAAATAGAGAAACTATTTTAATACGAACGGTGCACAAAAATAGTCATCATGTTCCTAGCACAATGAATTTAGTATAATCAATGCAAACGTTGGACCTCGTGGCCAACACTTGGCACACAATAGTGGGAATAAGTTTAATTTTAACTTACTAATCTTAAAATTATAGTGAAACCTTTTAAGTTCAAATTCACCTTCAAAACGAAGTATATTATGTCGCTCATTTCAGATGCTGCGAATGAAAGATTTGTCAAGACTAACTCTTATTTGAAGTTTAAAAATAGGCCAAGGTCAATAGACTTAAGTATTTGGAATAAATTTCATAAGATTCGTGCAAAGATTTCGGACGACAAATCTAAGAGACTATTGTAAAATCTGTTATATTTCCGATAAAGGAATGTAAAAAATTCAAATTTACCTTCAAAACGAATTGTGTATTATGCCGCTCATTGTAGACCCCTAGAAGGAGGAAATATCGAGAACAATTCGAACTTTAAGTTTACAAAAATAGAGCACCTGTCTTTATGCGGACGTGGCCTAAAATACAATCATCATGTTCCTAGCACAATGAATTTAGTATAATCAGGGTAAAAGTTGTTCCCTTGGTACATAGCAGTTGGCCTTACTTATAGCTAATTTAATTTTACATTCACATTGTTTAACCTATTGCCGATATGGGAATGTTGAAAATTGAATTTCACCTTTAAAACGAAGTTGTACATTATGTCACTCTTTTAAACGCAAATGAAGTATTTATCAAGACCAATTCGAACTTTAAGTTTAATAAAAACAGGAGCTGCCTCAATATGATGACATCAAACAATCAAAGTAAATCAAGCACAAAAAGAAATTACTACAAGATTTATAATTAATTTTACAGTAACTGTATGCGCTTCCACAGGAAGATTGTAATGAAATTAGAAATATACCCATTCATACATATCTTCGAAGACTGGAAAAAGAACCAATTTTTATACTCATCACAGTTAAGAGTTCGCAATTCTAAATATATTACAAACCCCTTACTTTGTGATCGTAGACTCCATAAGATTAGTAGTTCATCCCAGCCCCCCAATACAAGCGACATTTAGTTGACTGCCGTATTACAGAAAATTCCTTGAAAATATTGCTCTGTAGGCAGGGATAGGCACAATGTCCTTATAGGGTTTTGGCGCGGGTCTGCTTTTATTACGCCTCCACTCATGGGTTTCAATGGTGAGAAATAATTTTGAAAATTGCATCGAGAAGGCGACGCCGCTTTTATCTGCAATGCGTCAGCGCTGAATACAAACTGGACAACGACTTTAGTAGGCTTTATACACGCTGCAGTTTCGGGGTACCAGGATGTAAGTCTTCAGGCCAGACTAACATCTAAGTATCAATTTAACTGGCCACAGACATGGAAACGATTAGTTAAAATTGAAAGTATGAAACAATCAGCACCAGTTATGAAACGATGCAATACCTATCTTTTCTTCACGGACAGGTTACTGAAGATGTGGTACAACCATCTCAGTCAACTTCAGAGGATGTGAAGGTTCCGGCTCTAGAGAAAGAAGTGGAGGATATTATCAAGTCTATCGAGCTGCAACAATACATCAACAATGTGTAATGAGTGCTAACGTTGGCTGCATTAAACCCTAAAGAATTGGAAAGTCCATGTAAATGATGATTTAGACGTATGAATACATCCATGCTGACGCAGGTCTTGTGAGAACAAGAATCTTCTTTTATCAAGTCGTATCGCGTGATGATAAATATAATGACAATAGCACAGTTCTGAAATTCAGAGAGATAGAGAATTTGATAATAGAAACACGGTCTTCGAATTTGACATTTACGAGTGGCCATATTGTTTAAGCTTTGCAAAAATGTGGGTATACAAGATTTTATGAGCTTGATATTTTATGAATGGTCAGCGACAGTGTTGAGCCTTACATCTAAATAGTTTGGAAGAGTATGTTACAGATTCACAATGTTTAAACTACTTATTCCCGATTTTGGAATGTCAAAAATTCAAATTCACCTTCAAAACGAAGTTGTGTATTATGGCGTTCATTGTAGACCCCTAGAAAGAGGATTGTCGAGACCAATTCGAACTTTAAGTTTACAAAAATAAAGAAACTATTTTAATACGAACGGTGCACAAAAACAGTCATCATGTTCCTAGCACAATGAATTTAGTATAATCAATGCAAACGTTGGACCTCGTGGCCAACACTTGGCACACAACAGTGGGAATAAGTTAAATTTTAACTTACTAATCTTTAAATTATTGTGAAAGCTTTAATATTTCTGAAACAGTTATGTAGAAAATTCAAATTCACCTTCAAAACGAAGTTGTATATTATGTCGCTCATTTTAGACGCTGCAAATGAAGTATTTATTAAGACCGATTCGAACGTCAGAGGATGTGAAGGTTCCGGCTCTAGAGAAAGAAGCGGATGCCATTATCAGCTCAATCCAGCTGCAACCATACATCAACAATGTGTAATAAGCGCAAACGTTGGTTGCATTAAACCCTAAAGAATTGAAAAATGGATGTTGGTGATTTATACAGAAAACCGTATACGCATAAATACCGACACACTGACGCAAGAGCTGCGAGAGCAAGCCTCTCCGATCACCGCGGTAAAACGCCAGCACTAAATACGAAGTCGACAAGGACATTGATTTGAATGTACACGATGTCAGTCGCCAGGTACGATGGTTTCAATAATTACCGAGGATAAGTACAAAAGTAAGTAAGTGTTCAGGCCAGACATCTAAGTCAATCTATCTGGCCACAGACATGGAAACGATCAGTTAAATTTGAAAGAATGAAACAAGCAGCACCAGATATGAAACGATACAATACCTATCTTTTCTTCACGGACAGGCTACTGAAGGAGTGGTACAACCATCTCAGTCCACTTCAAAGGATGTGTAGGTTCTTGCTCTAGAGAAAGAAGTGGAGGATATTATCAAGTCTATCGAGCTGCAACAATACATCAACAATGTGTAATGAGTGCTAACGTTGGCTGCATTAAACCCTAAAGAATTGGAAAGTCCATGTATATGGTGATTTAGACGTATGAATACATCCATGCTGACGCAGGTCTTTGAGAGCAAGAATCTTCTTTTATCAAGTCGCATCCCGTGATGATAAATTTAATGACAATAGCACAGTTCTGAAATTCAGAGAGATAGAGAATTTGATAATAGAAATGCGGTCTTCGAATTTGACATTTGCGAGTGGCCATATTGTTTAAGCTTTGCAAAAATGTGGGTATACAAGATTTTATGAGCTTGATATTTTATGAATGGTCAGCGACAGTGTTGAGCCCTACATCTAAATAGTTTGGAAGAGTATGTTACAGATTCACAATGTTTAAACTATTTATTCCCCATTTTGGAATGTCAAAAATTCAAATTCACCTTAAAAACGAAGTTGTGTATTATGGCGTTCATTGTAGACCCCTAGAAAGAGGATTTGTCGAGACCAATTCGAACTTTAAGTTTACAAAAATAGAGAAACTATTTTAATACGAACGGTGCACAAAAATAGTCATCATGTTACTAGCACAATGAATTTAGTTTAATCAATGCAAACGTTGGACCTCGTGGCCAACACTTGGCACACAACAGTGGGAATAAGTTTAATTTTAACTTACTAATCTTTAAATTATTGTGAAAGCTTTAATATTTCTGAAACAGTTATGTAGAAAATTCAAATTCACCTTCAAAACGAAGTTGTATATTATGTCGCTCATTTTTGACGCAGCAATGAAGTATTTATCAAGACCGATTCGAACGTCAGAGTATGTGAAGGTTCCGGCTCTAGAGAAAGAAGCGGAGGCCATTATCAGCTCAATCCAGCAGCAACCATACATCAACAATGTGTAATCAGCGCAAACGTTGGTTGCATTAAGCCCTAAAGAATTGGAAAATGGATGTTGGTGATTTATACAGAAAACCGTATACGCATAAATACCGCCACACTGACGCAAGAGCTTCGAGAGCAAGCCTCTCCGATCACCGCGGTAAAACGCCAGCGCTAAATACGAAGTCGACAAGGACATTGATTTGAATGTACACGATGGAGACTGGAGACTGACTCCAGGTACGATGGTTTCAATCATTACCGTGGATAAGTACAAAAGTAAGTAAGTGTTCAGGCCAGTCATCTAAGTATCAATCTATCTGGCCACAGACATGAAAACGATCAGTTAAATTTGAAAGAATGAAACAATCAGCACCAGTTGTAAAACGATACAATACCTATCTTTTCTTCACGGACAGGCTACTGAAGGAGTGGTACGATCATCTCCTTAAACATTGTGAATCTGGACTCTGACGTGGTACAGATTCACAATGTTTAAATTATTCCCGATTTGGGAATGTTAAAAATTCAAAATCACCTTCAAAACGTAGTTGTTTATTATGTGGCACATTTCAGACGCTGCGAATGAAGGATTTGTCAAGACTAACTCTTATTTGAAGTTTAAAAATAGGCCAAGATCAATAGACTTAAGTATTTGGAATAAATTTCATAAGATTCGTGCAAAGATTCCGGACGGACAAAGAGGCTATTGTAAAATCTGTTATATTTCCGATAAAGGAATGTAAAAAATTCAAATTCACCTTCAAAACGAATTGTGTATTATGCCGCTCATTGTAGACCCCTAGAAGGAGGACATGTCGAGACCAATTCGAACTTTAAGTTTACAAAAATAGAGCGCCTGTCTTTATGCGGACGTGGCCTAAAATACAATCATCATGTTCCTAGCACAATGAATTTAGTATAATTAGTGTAAAAGTTGTTCCCTCGTGGCCGACACTTGGTACATAGCAGTTGGCATTACTTATAGCCAATTTAATTTTACATTCACAATGTTTAACCTATTGCCGATATGGGAATGTCGAAAATTGAATTTCACCTTTAAAACGAAGTTGTACATTATGTCACTCATTCTAAACGCCGCAAATGAAGTATTTATCAAGACCAATTCGAACTTTAAGTTTAATAAAAACAGGAGCTGCCTTAATATGATGACATCAAACAATCACAGTAAATCAAGCACAAAAAGAAATGACTACAAGATTGCTAATTAATTTCACAGTAACTGTATGCGCTTCTTCGAAGATCGGAAATAGAAACAATTTTTATACTCATCACAATTATAGTTCGCAATTCCAAATTTATAGCAAACCCCTTAGTTATTATTATTATTGCCGATATGGGAATGTCGAAAATTGAATTTCGCCTTTAAAACGAAGTTGTACATTATGTCACTCATTCTAAACGCCGCAAATGAAGTATTTATCAAGACCAATTCGAACTTTAAGTTTAATAAAAACAGGAGCTGCCTTAATATGATGACATCAAACAATCACAGTAAATCAAGCACAAAAAGAAATGACTACAAGATTGCTAATTAATTTCACAGTAACTGTATGCGCTTCTTCGAAGATCGGAAATAGAAACAATTTTTATACTCATCACAATTATAGTTCGCAATTCCAAATTTATAGCAAACCCCTTAGTTTGTGATAGTAGACTTCATAAGATTAGTTGTTCATCCCAGCCCCCCAATACAAGTGGCAATTAGTTGACTGCCGTTTTACAGAAAATTCCTTGAAAAGTTTGTACTCTAGGCAGTGATAGGCAAAGTGCCCCGCTTCGGAGCGGGTCTGTTTTTATTACGCCTCCACTCATGGGTTTCAATGGTGAGAAATAATTTTAAAAAGTGCATCGAGAAGGCGACGCCGCTTTTATCTATAACGCGCCAGGGCTGAATACAAACTGGACAAAGACTTTAGTAAGCTTAAAAGAGATATACACGCTGCAGTTTCGGGATACCAGGACGTAAGTCTTTAGGCCAGACTAACATCTAAGTATCAATTTATCTGGCCACAGACATGGAAACGATCAGTTAAACTACAAAGATAGAAAGAAAGATTTGCGCATCAGGTTTGGTTAAGCATATGCATGACTGATGCTTGCAGCTATAAAACAATACAATACCTATCTTTTCTTCACGGACAGGCTACTGAAGATGTGGTACAACCATCTCAGTCCACTTCACATGAAGGTTCTGGCTCTAGAGAAAGAAGTGGAGGCCATTATCAAGTCTATCGAGCTGCAACCATATATCAACAATGTGTAATCAGTGCTAACGTTGGCTGCATTAAGCCCTAAAGAATTGGAAAGTATATGTATATGGAGATTTAGACGTATAAACACGTCGATGCTGACGCAGGTCTTGTGAGAGCAAGAATCTTTTTTTAATAATAATAATTATTATTTATTTCTAAGAATATGGTACATTGAGGTCTTTATGTTATTTCACTTGTTAAGATGTGGTACAACCATCTCAGTCCACTTCACATGAAGGTTCTGGCTCTAGAGAAAGAAGTGGAGGCCATTATCAAGTCTATCGAGCTGCAACCATATATCAACAATGTGTAATCAGTGCTAACGTTGGCTGCATTAAACCCTAAAGAATTGGAAAGTATATGTATATGGAGATTTAGACGTATAAACACGTCGATGCTGACGCAGGTCTTGTGAGAGCAAGAATCTTTTTTTAATAATAATAATTATTATTTATTTCTAAGAATATGGTACATTGAGGTCTTTATGTTATTTCACTTGTTCAAACATATTAAATTTTATAATAATAATATTTAAGATTTACAATAATACATCAACAATGTGTAATCAGTGCTAACGTTGGCTGCATTAAACCCTAAAGAATTGGAAAGTCCATGTATATGGTGATTTAGACGTATGAATACATCCATGCTGACGCAGGTCTTGTGAGAGCAAGAATCTTCTTTTATCAAGTCGTATCGCGTGATGATAAATATAATGACAATAGCACAGTTCTGAAATTCAGAGAGATAGAGAATTTGAAAATAGAAATGCGGTCTTCGAATTTTGACATTTGCGAGTGGCCATATTGTTTAAGCTTTGCAAAAATGTAGGTTTACAAGATTTAATGAGCTTGATATTTTATAAATGGTCAGCGCCAGTGTCAAACCTTACATCTAAATAGTTTGGAACAGTATGTTACAGATTCACAATGTTTAAACTATTCCCGATTTGGGAATGTCAAAAATTCAAATTCACCTTCAAAACGAAGTTGTGTATTATGGCGTTCATTGTAGACCCCTAGAAAGAGGATTTGTCGAGACCAATTCGAACTTTAAGTTTACAAAAATAGAGAAACTATTTTAACACGAACGGTGCACAAAAATAGTCATCATGTTCCTAGCACAATGAATTTAGTATAATCAATGCAAACGTTGGACCTCGTGGCCAACACTTGGCACACAACAGTGGGAATAAGTTTAATTTTAACTTACTAATCTTTAAATTATTGTGAAAGCTTTAATATTTCTGAAACAGTTATGTAGAAAATTCAAATTCACCTTCAAAACGAAGTTGTATATTATGTCGCTCATTTTTGACGCTGCAAATGAAGTATTTATCAAGACCGATTCGAACGTCAGAGGATGTGAAGGTTCCGGCTCTAGAGAAAGAAGCGGAGGCCATTATCAGCTCAATCCAGCTGCAACCATACATCAACAATGTGTAATCAGCGCAAACGTTGGTTGCATTAAACCCTACAGAATTGAAAAATGGATGTTGGTGATTTATACAGAAAAGCGTATACGCATAAATACCGCCACACTGACGCAAGAGCTGCGAGAGCAAGCCTCTCCGATCACCGCGGTAAAACGCCAGCGCTAAATACGAAGTCGACAAGGACCTTGATTTGAATGTACACGATGTCAATCTCCAGGTACGATGGTTTCAATAATTACCGCGGATAAGTACAAAAGTAAATAAGTGTTCAGGCCAGACATCTAAGTCAATCTATCTGGCCACAGACATGGAAACGATCAGTTAAATTTGAAAGAATGAAACAATCAGCACCAGATATGAAACGATACAATACCTATCTTTTCTTCACGGACAGGCTACTGAAGGAGTGGTACAACCATCTCAGTCCACTTCAAAGGATGTGTAGGTTCTTGCTCTAGAGAAAGAAGTGGAGGATATTATCAAGTCTATCGAGCTGCAACAATACATCAAAAATGTGTAATCAGTACTAACGTTGGCTGCATTAAACCCTAAAGAATTGGAAAGTCCATGTATATGGTGATTTAGACGTATGAATACATCTATGCTGACGCAGGTCTTTGAGAGCAAGAATCTTCTTTTATCAAGTCGCATCCCGTGATGATAAATATAATGACAATAGCAAAGTTCTGAAATTCAGAGAGATAGAGAATTTGATAATAGAAATGCGGTCTTCGAATTTGACATTTGCGAGTGGCCATATTGTTTAAGCTTTGCAAAAATGTAGGTTTACAAGATTTAATGAGCTTGATATTTTATAAATAGTCAACGACAGTGTTGAGCCCTACATCTAAATAGTTTGGAAGAGTATGTTACAGATTCACAATGTTTAAACTACTTATTCCCGATTTTGGAATGTCAAAAATTCAAATTCACCTTCAAAACAAAGTTGTGTATTATGGCGTTCATTGTAGACCCCTAGAAAGAGGATTTGTCGAGACCAATACGAACTTTAAGTTAACAAAAATAGAGAAACTATTTTAATACGAACGGTGCACAAAAATAGTCATCATGTTCCTAGCACAATGAATTTAGTGTAATCAATGCAAACGTTGGACCTCGTGGCCAACACTTGGCACACAACAGTGGGAATAAGTTTAATTTTAACTTACTAATCTTTAAATTATTGTGAAAGGTTTAATATTTCTGAAACAGTTATGTAGAAAATTCAAATTCACCTTCAAGACGAAGTTGTATATTATGTAGCTCATTTTAGACGCTGCAAATGAAGTATTTATCAAGACCGATTCGAACGTCAGAGGATGTGAAGGTTCCGGCTCTAGAGAAAGAAGCGGAGGCCATTATCAGCTCAATCCAGCTGCAACCATACATCAACAATGTGTAATAAGCGCAAACGTTGGTTGCATTAAACCCTAAAGAATTGAAAAATGGATGTTGGTGATTTATACAGAAAACCGTATACGCATAAATACCGACACACTGACGCAAGAGCTGCGAGAGCAAGCCTCTCCGATCACCGCGGTAAAACGCCAGCACTAAATACGAAGTCGACAAGGACATTGATTTGAATGTACACGATGTCAGTCTCCAGGTACGATGGTTTCAATCATTACCGCGGATAAGTACAAAAGTAAGTAAGTGTTCAGGCCAGACATCTAAGTCAATCTATCTGGCCACAGACATTGAAACGATCAGTTAAATTTGAAAGAATGAAACAATCAGCACCAGATATGAAACGATACAATACCTATCTTTTCTTCACGGACAGGCTACTGAAGGAGTGGTACGATCATCTCCTTAAACATTGTGAATCTGGACTCTGACGTGGTACAGATTCACAATGTTTAAATTATTCCCGATTTGGGAATGTTAAAAATTCAAAATCACCTTCAAAACGTAGTTGTATATTATGTGGCACATTTCAGACGCTGCGAATGAAGGATTTGTCAAGACTAACTGTTATTTGAAGTTTAAAAATAGGCCAAGATCAATAGACTTAAGTATTTGGAATAAATTTCATAAGATTCGTGTAAAGATTCCGGACGGACAAGAGGCTATTGTAAAATCTGTTATATTTCCGATAAAGGAATGTAAAAAATTCAAATTCACCTTCAAAACGAATTGTGTATTATGCCGCTCATTGTAGACCCCTAGAAGGAGGACATGTCGAGACGAATTCGAACTTTAAGTTTACAAAAATAGAGCGCCTGTCTTTATGCGGACGTGGCCTAAAATACAATAATCATGTTCCTAGCACAATGAATTTAGTATAATCAGTGTAAAAGTTGTTCCCTCGTGGCCAACACTTGGTACATAGCAGTTGGCATTACTTATAGCCAATTTAATTTTACATTCACAATGTTTAACCTATTGCCGATATGGGAATGTCGAAAATTGAATTTCACCTTTAAAACGAAGTTGTACATTATGTCACTCATTTTAAACGCCGCAAATGAAAACTTCGAACTTTAAGTTTAATAAAAACAGGAGCTGCCTCAATATGATGACATCAAACAATCACAGTAAATCAAGCACATAAAGAAATGACTACAAGATTACTAATTAATTTCACAGTAACTGTATGCGCTTCTTCGAAGATCGGAAATAGAAACAATTTTTATACTCATCACAATTAGAGTTCGCAATTCCAAATTTATAGCAAACCCCTTAGTTTGTGATAGTAGACTTCATAAGATTAGTTGTTCATCCCAGCCCCCAATACAAGTGGCAATTAGTTGACTGCCGTATTACAGAAAATTCCTTGAGAAGTTTGTACTCTAGGCAGTGATAGGTACAGTGTCCGTATAGGGCTTCGGAGCGGGTCTGTTTTTATTACGCCTCCACTCATGGGTTTCAATAGTGAGAAATAATTTTAAAAAGTGCATCGAGAAGGCGACGCAGCTTTTATCTATAACGCGCCAGGGCTGAATACAAACTGGACAAAGACTTTAGTAAGCTTAAAAGAGATATACACGCTGCAGTATCGGGGTACCAGGACGTAAGTCTTTAGGCCAGTCTAACATCTAAGTATCAATTTATCTGGCCACAGACATGGAAACGATCAGTTAAACTACAAAGATAGAAAGAAAGATTGTCGCATCAGGTTTGGTTAAGCATATGCAAGACTGATAATTGCAGCTATAAAAAGATACAATACCTATCTTTTCTTCACGGACAGGCTACTGAAGATGTGGTACAACCATCTCAGTCCACTTCACATGAAGGTTCTGGCTCTAGAGAAAGAAGTGGAGGCCATTATCAAGTCTAAATTAAACCCTAAAGAATTGGAAAGTCCATGTATATGGTGATTTAGACGTATGAATACATCCATGCTGACGCAGGTCTTGTGAGAGCAAGAATCTTCTTTTATCAAGTGGTATCGCGTGATGATAAATATAATGACAATAGCACAGTTCTGAAATTCAGAGAGATAAAGAATTTGAAAATAGAAATGCGGTCTTCGAATTTTGACATTTGCGAGTGGCCATATTGTTTAAGCATTGCAAAAATGTGGGTATACAAGATTTTATGGGCTTGATATTTTATGAATGGTCAGCGACAGTGTTTGTGAATGTCAAAAATTCAAATTCACCTTCAAAACGAAGTTGTGTATTATGGCGTTCATTGTAGACCCCTAGAAAGAGGATTTGTCGAGACCAATTCGAACTTTAAGTTTACAAAAATAAAGAAACTATTTTAATACGAACGGTGCACAAAAATAATCATCATGTTCCAAGCACAATGAATTTAGTATAATAAATGCAAACGTTGGACCTCGTGGCCAACACTTGGCACACAACAGTGGGAATAAGTTTAAATTTAACTTACTGGATTTTTAAATTATTGTGAAAGCTTTAATATTTCTGAAACAGTTATGTAGAAAATTCAAATTCACCTTCACAACGAAGTTGTATATTGTGTCGCTCATTTTAGACGCTGCAAATGAAGTATTTATCAAGACCAATTCTGACCAAGGATGTGAAGGTTCCGGCTCTAGGGAAAGAAGCGGAGGCCATTATCAGCTCAATCCAGCTGCAACCATACATCAACAATGTGTAATCAGCGCAAACGTTGGTTGCATTAAACCCTAAAGAATTGAAAAATGGATGTTGGTGATTTATACAGAAAACCGTATACGCATAAATACCGACACACTGACGCAAGAGCTGCGAGAGCAAGCCTCTCCGATCACCGCGGTAAAACGCCAGCGCTAAATACGAAGTCGACAAGGACATTGATTTGAATGTACACGATGTCAGTCTCCAGGTACGATGGTTTATAATTACCGCGGATAAGTACAAAAGTAAGTAAGTGTTCAGGCCAGACATCTAAGTCTCAATCTATCTGGCCACAGACATGGAAACGATCAGTTAAATTTGAAAAATGAAACAATCAGCACCAGTTATGAAACGATACAATACCTATCTTTTCTTCACGGACAGGCTACTGAAGGAGTGGTACGATCATCTCCTTAAATATTGTGAATCTGGACTCTGACGTGGTACAGATTCACAATGTTTAAATTATTCCCGATTTGGGAATGTTAAAAATTCAAAATCACCTTCAAAACGTAGTTGTATATTATGTGGCACATTTCAGACGCTGCGAATGAAGGATTTGTCAAGACTAACTCTTATTTGAAGTTTAAAAATAGGCCAAGATCAATAGACTTAAGTATTTGGAATAAATTTCATAAAATTCGTGCAAAGATTCCGGACGACAAAGAGGCTATTGTAAAATCTGTTATATTTCCGATAAAGGAATGTAAAAAATTCAAATTCACCTTCAAAACGAATTGTGTATTACCTAGAAGAAGGACATGTCGAGACCAAATCGAACTTTAAGTTTACAAAAATAGAGCGCCTGTCTTTATGCGGACGTGGCCTAAAATACAATCATCATGTTCCTAGCACAATGAATTTAGTATAATCAGTGTAAAAGTTGTTCCCTCGTGGCCGACACTTGGTACATAGCAGTTGGCATTACTTATAGCCAATTTAACCAATTTAAGCTTAAAAGAGATATACACGCTGCAGTTTCGGGGTACCAGGACGTAAGTCTTTAGGCCAGACTAACATCTAAGTATCAATTTATCTGGCCACAGACATGGAAACGATCAGTTAAACTACAAAGATAGAAAGAAAGATTGTCGCATCAGGTTTGGTTAAGCATATGCAAGACTGATGCTTGCAGCTATAAAACAATACAATACCTATCTTTTCTTCACGGACAGGCTACTGAAGATGTGGTACAACCATCTCAGCCCACTTCACATGAAGGTTCTGGCTCTAGAGAAAGAAGTGGAGGCCATTATCAAGTCTATCGAGCTGCAACCATATATCAACAATGTGTAATCAGTGCTAACGTTGGCTGCATTAAGCCCTAAAGAATTGGAAAGTATATGTATATGGTGATTTAGACGTATAAACACGTATGCTGACGCAGGTCTTGTGAGAGCAAGAATCTTTTTTTAATAATAATAATAATTATTTATTTCTAAGAATATAGATTAAGGTCTTTATGTTATTTCACTTGTTCAAACATATTCTACCATACCCTGGTGTAGAAATATTAAATTTTATAATAATAATATTTAAGATTTACAATAGTAATGTCAAATATGTCACTCATGCAATCAATTAATTATTTATTTCTATTACGTTTTACAATAATAATTTAAATTTTACAATAATAATATCAAATAATCACGCATGCAATCAATAATTATTTATTTAATTAGTCATTTATTTGTTTTACATCAGTCAATATAATGTCCTTAAAATTAAATTTGCTATCCATATATTCCCTCACTGAATAAAAACACTTATCTACTAAGAAATCCAATATGCTGAATTTAAATTTAGTCATAGGTAGCGCTCGCACATCAACTGGCAGCTTATTGTATATTTTTATAGCCATACAATATGCATTTGAGGAATATAAATGTATTCTTTGCTGGGGCACTAAAATTTTATAAGGATCTCTACTATTTGTCTTTTTCAATATGTCATCATGTAGTGGAGACATTTGTGGATATTTCTTCACAAATAGGCACATTTCATAAATATAAAGGCAAGGAAATGGCAGAATTCTTAGTTTTTTGAAGATTGGTTTGCAGTGTTCTCGGTATCCGGCTCCATACAGAGCTCTAACACACTTCTTCTGTGCCAGAAGTACACTCTCTACTTCTACCGAGTTACCCCATACAACGATACCATATCGTAGCACTGATGAGATGTATCCATGATACGCTGACAGAGCTGTCTCTCTGGAAGCTATGTGTCTCAATTTCCTTAGAGCGAATACAAACTTGTCCACTATTGCACATACATTTCCAACATGTTCTTTCCAATTTAAATACTTATCTATTGTTATGCCAAGAAACAGAGTTGAGTTGCCAGGTTTAATAAATGTATTGTTAATGTTAATATTTGGTGAAGCGCATTTAGAATTATATGTTTCAAACTTAATTATTTTAGTTTTATCGACATTAATCTGTAAGTTGTTGTTTTGTAACCATTGTATTGCCCTATTTTACTCCTGATTAGTTTCAGTTTCTATGTCAGATTTATTTTTACACTTAATCATAAGTGTCGTGTCATCAGCAAAGAGTATGCAGTCATGCATAATATTCTTGCTGAAGTCATTTATGTAAATGAGGAACAGTAAGGGCCCCAATACACTCCCTTGAGGAACACCGCAACTATTTATTTTTAATGTTGATGTAAAAGTTACCTCTGTGTTTTTTACTATTTTTGTAATCATAGTGCACTGTTGACGATTTGAGAGATAACTTTCCAACCAATTATAAGCGTTACCTCTTATTCCGTATCTCTCGAGTTTGTTTAGTAGGCGGTTGTGTGGGACGAAGTCAAATGCTTTGCTCATATCTAAAAAGGTAGATAGCACTGACATCTTCTTGTCTAGAGCTTCAGTGACTTGTTTTACAAGCGAAAAAGAGGCTAATGCTGTAGAGCTGTTTTTTCTGAATCCAAATTGATTATCTACTAGTATTTTATTCGTCGTCAAGAAATTATTAAGTTTTAGAAACATGGCTCTTTCAAAAATCTTTGAGAAAATGGGTATTAGGGTTATTGGCCTATAATTACTAATGATTGTGGGGTCTCCCTTTTTAAATAGTGGTTTTATGATTGATAATTTCAATTTAGTTGGAAAAATTCCATCTTCAAACGATTTATTAATTAGGTGGCTCATGGGTATGGCTATACTTTTTGCATTATATTTGATTAATTTCGTAGTTATTTCGTCATATCCCGTAGCATTTGTGTCGTTTAGTGACCGTATTATTTTTATGACGTCGTCCTGACTTACCGGAGTTATGAACATACTTTGCAATTCATTACTTAAATTTATGTCATTTATTTTACTATAATTTGATTTATTAGTTATTTCTATATAATAATTTTAAAATATTCACAAATGTCACTAGGTTTATTAATTATTTTGTCATTTATTTTCAATTCTTTAATGTCCTGATTACTATTATTTGTATTCATATTATTCTTGATAACAGTCCATGTCGCCTGGCATTTATTCTTAGCAGTACTTAGGAATCTATTATTATTTATACTTTGAGATTTTTGAATGCATTTTTTCAATATTTTAGTGTAGGTTGTATATTTACTTTTTTGAAATGTCTTGTTTGTCGATTCATTTTGATATTGGTAGTATAATAATCTCTTTTTTCTGCAAGATGTTTTGAGTCCTTTACTTATCCACGAGTTCTTAACTTTTTTATGACCTTTTTTATTACGAACAAAGGAAAACATAGTTTGAACATAAGCGTGAACAAATCGTGAAAGATATTAAAAGATTGGTCACAGTCCCTTTCTTCATAAACTTCTGTGAATGATAATGCCGAAATACACTGTCTGAATTTATTCATATTATACCAACAGAAGTTTCGTCATGTTTGATACCAACACGTGTGTTTAGAGTTCTTAATACTTGCATCTGTATAAAACATTAGAGATTGACCTGTATCGTGGTCTGATAGGTTTAGGGTATGCGTACCGGCCACTACATCTGCAACTAGAATATTCGAAGCTATTTGATCTATACTCGTAGCTTTTCTTGTGGGAGTATTGATATGTGTCAGTATGTTATAATTTCGTAAAATAGACAATATTTTTTTTGTGTCTGCATTTATGTTTAAAACATCGATATTCCAATCTCCACACAGTATAATATATTTCTTAATGTTATGCGTTATAATACTTAATAATTTTTCAAGCCTCGTAAAGAACACATTAATGTCTGAACCCGGGATTCTGTAGATACAAACGATTATAAGATTATAGTCAGTTACCTCAGTGCCACAGCATTCGAATTCATTGGTAAGAGCTATTTGTCCAATTGATGGTAATGTTTTAAATTCTAGATCGCGTTTAATCAAAATACATGAACCGCCTCTTTTTTTATCCCGTCTAGAATAATAAGCAACTAATTTATAATTTGATAATATAAGACTGTTTTCATGACCTGACTGGACAAATGTTTCAGTGAGACATATAAAGTCTATAGGGCCAATTTTATCGATTAGATTAGTGATCGTAACTTTAAATACCCCTAATTTATTGAGTATCCCTGCAATATTTTGATGAAATAGTGTTAACCTTTTCCTATTTTCTAATCTAATTTCGTCGCATGCCTCCTTATTCACGAAAAAAACCAATAGTAAATTCCGCTTGGTTATCAAGCATAGAGGATCGATTTAGTGTTGTTGTAATACTTTGCTCATTCTGATTTGCACTAATTTTATCCCTGTGCATTATAGGGAAATAGAATGGTATAGTACCTTTCTTTGCTACTCCCTTGATTCTCTTATATGATTCAAGAGGTAACATGTTTTTTTTTGCTACCCTTACACTTTTAAGCACTTTTTCATTACAATAATTTATGTAGTTGATCCGATACTCAGTTTTCAGAATTTCTTTGAGTAATAATCTAGTTAAGTAATGGATTAATCTTGTGGCCACTATCAACAAATTCTACATGTTTTAAATTACTGGAAATTAATTTTAGGATCTGGTTAATATTTCTTACATTCATATATCTATTAATGTGTACCTTACCAAGTAAAACGTTCGTATGTGACATATTATATAAGGTATAGTACATAAAAGACTGCATCAAAAGTGAATTCTCGTCACAAGAGCCGGTTATTATAATTACAAAGTCATTTTCATTAAAATTTTTAGTCAATGATAAACAAGATTTTAATATTTCATTCGTAGGAACATCAGGCTTAATAATTGTCAAAATTGAATACTTATTTCCTAAACTATTCTGTAATATATTGCCTAGATCTCTTCCTTCTTCACCAGCAAGAATTAGTACGTTTTTCTTCACCATATTTTGTTGCAGTTGTTCGTTATATTTCAGGGTAGATTTCTTACTAGGACTGATAGAGGCAGATGACACAATGTTACTGTCTTTCACCTCGCACTTAGGTGTGCGGTTGTTATTAAAATGAGTAGATTGTTTTGGTGTACAATCCGTTTTTGTAGGGGTCTTATTTGTCTCAGTCACTTTAGTCAAATTTTCAATAGTTTTTTTAAGACCTGTATTTTCTATACTCAAATTGTCAATTTTTAATTGTGCCGATTCCAATTGTAAATTTAGGTGTTTTATCTGTAGTTTTAGTCGGTTTATTACTTCTTGACTATCCTCTTCGTCTGATATGTCGTGACAGCTATTGTCGTTAGTGTTGGGAGCTATCTCGTTATTATTTGATAAGTTTGAGTCATCGTCGTCACTTCTCGTTTCGGAATATTGTTTATGTCGTCGTTGTGTTATATTTCCGAAGAAGTTCATCTTTTTATTTTATAATAATTATGTCTCACAAAGCCATTCGCACAAAACGAGCAAACAAAACGGGGATCGAACTGCCGTCCTCTTGTACAATAGGCAATGCACTCAGCCTCGAGACCAAACGATCATTAAGATAAGTTCTTAAATTTGGTATTCGCTTAGTAAGGAGATATTTTTACTATGAATAGTTTCGTATTATCTCCGTTTTTAATAGGTACCTCCTTTGTGCATAAAATAATCCAACAAAATGACTCACTGGTTGGTTCGGTTGCTTGAATATTTACTTATAATTGAATTTCTTAACAATTTTGGACATTTTTACACTATTGTCTGGTGTTTTGTATAACCTACGTCGTTTAATGTTTGTTATTGTTTATTTTATTTAACACAAGTTATTATATGTTAACACAAGTTAGACATTTTCACGATTTCACTGGCACAATATTATAACAAGTTCTTTTTCACAATTGGATGGTTTATTTGTTCTGCAAATGATATCCCTTATAATTTGTAAGTTTATGAATGTATATATTACTTCCTTTCGAACTTTTTGTTGTTATAACTATTTTTTAAAACAAAATAACGCGGAGTCAATCTTATCGTGCGGACGGTGGCGCCCTCCTCCAAGTCAAGCCTCCGCCAAGTCGTATCGCGTTGCGATAAATCTAATGACAATAGCACAGTTCTCAAATTCAGAGAGATAGAGAATATGAAAATATAAATGCTGTCTTCGAATTTTGACATTTGCGAGTGGCCATATTGTTTAAATTTTGCAAAAATGTGGGTATACAAGATTTTATGGGCTTGATATTTTATAAATGGTCAGCGCCAGTGTCGAGCCTTACATCTAAATAGTTTGGAACAGTATGTTACGGATTCACAATGTTTAAACCATTCCCGATTTGGGAATGTCAAAAATTCAAATTCACCTTCAAAACGAAGTTGTGTATTATGGCGTTCATTGTAGACCCCTAGAAAGAGGATTTGTCAAGACCAATTCGAACTTTAAGTTAACAAAAATAGAGAAACTATTTTAATACGAACGGTGCACAAAAAACAGTCATCATGTTCCTAGCACAATGAATTTAGTGTAATCAATGTAAACGTTGGACCCCGTGGCCGACACTTGGCACACAACAGTGGGAATAAGTTTAATTTTAACTTACTAATATTTAAATTATTGTGAAACCTTTTATATTTCCAATACAGTAATGTAGAAAATTCAAATTCACCTTCAAAACGAACTTGTATATTATGTCGCTCATTTCAGACGCTGCGAATGAAGGATTTGTCGAGACTAATTCTTATTTGAAGTTTGAAAATAGGCCAAGGTCAATAGACTTAAGTATTTGGAATAAATTTCGTAAGATTCGTGCAAAGATTCCGGACGACAAATCTAAGAAACTATTGTACAATCTGTTATATTTCCGTTAAAAGAATGTAAAAAATTCAAATTCAGCTTCAAAACGAAGTTGTGTATTATATATTACACTATAGAAGCTGCCTTAATAAAATGACTTCCAAAATACAATCATCATGTTCCTAGCACAATGAATTTAGTATAATCAGTGTGAAAGTTGTTCCCTCGTGGCCGACACTTTGTACGCAGCAGCTGGCATTACTTATAGCCAATGTAATTTTACATTCACAATGTTTAACCTATTGCTGATATGGGAATGTCGAAAATTCAAATTCACCTTTAAAACGAAGTTGTACATTATGTCACTCATTTTAGACGCCGCAAATGAAGTATTTATCAGGACCAATTCGAACTTTAAGTTTAATATAAATAGATGCTGCCTCAATACGATGACATCAGGCAAACACAGTAAATCAAGCACAAATAAAAATTACTACATGATTTGTAATTAATTTCACAGTAACTGTATGCGCTTCCACAGGAAGATTGTAATGAAATTAGAAATATACCCATTCATACATATCTTCGAAGACTGGAAAACGAACCAATTTTTATACTCATCACAGTTAAGAGTTCGCAATTCTAAATATATTACAAACCCCTTACTTTGTGATAGTAGACTCCATAAAATTAGTAGTTCATCCCAGCCCCCCAATACAAGCGGCATTTAGTTGACTGCCGTATTACAGAAAATTCCTTGAAAATATTGCTCTGTAGGCAGGGATAAGCACAATGTCCTTATAGGGTTTTGGCGCGGGTCTGCTTTTATTACGCCTCCACTCATGGGTTTCAATGGTGAGAAATAATTTTGAAAAGTGCATCGAGAAGGCGATGCCGCTTTTATCTGCAACGCGTCAGCGCTGAACACAAACTGGACAACGACTTTAGTAGCCTTAAAAGAGATATACACGCTGCAGTTTCGGGGTACCAGGATGTAAGTCTTCAGGCCAGACTAACATCTAAGGATCAATTTAACTGGCCACAGACATGGAAACGATCAGTTAAATTTGAAAGAATGAAACAATCAGCACCAGTTATGAAACGATGCAATACCTATCTTTTCTTCACGGACAGGCTACTGAAGGAGTGGTACAACCATCTCAGTCCACTTCAAAGGATGTGAAGGTTCTTGCTCTAGAGAAAGAAGTGGAGGATATTATCAAGTCTATCGAGTTGCAACAATACATCAACAATGTGTAAACAGTGCAGTGCAATCAAAAATCTTAGAAAAAGTAATATGTAAGTAATATGTAAACAATATGCAATCAGTGCAGTGCAATCAAAAATCTTAGAAAAAGTAATATACAAAAGATTAGATAACTATTTGGGGTCTATTAATTTTATCTCTGAACATCAATATGGATTTAGACCGAAAAGTAACACACTTGCTGCAGCATTGGATCTCAACACTAAAATAAAACATAACATAGACAAAAAAAAATATGGTGTTAGGCATTTTCATCGATTTAAAAAAAGTTCTAAAAAAAACTTCGATACCGTAAGCCATAAACTGATTCTAAAAAAACTTATGTCGATTGGAATTACTGGCCAGGCGTTGAGGATGTTTGAGTCCTATCTAACATCAAGAACACAAATTGTAAAAATTGATAATAAAGTTCAAAGTGACCCACAACCAATAACATGTGGAGTTCCACGAGGTTCAATTTTGGGTCCGTTGCTCTTTTTAATCTACATAAATAATGTGCACGAACTAGGACTTAACGGACACATTACTCTATACACAGACGACACTTGCTTATTCTATTTTGGTCCTTCGCTAAGTAACATAATTTCTAGAGCCCAACACGATCTGGACGCCATCCATGATTGGCTAAGTTATAATCTACTAACCATAAATGTCAGCAAAACATGTTATGTAATATTTAGGGCAAAGAACAAACCACTACCTATGCATATACCTCTCAAAATCAGTGACACTCCCTTGACAGAAAAGAACAACGAAAAGTATCTTGGTCTACATTTGGACGCACATTTAAATTGGAAAATCCACATTGATCACTTAAAAAGTAAATTAATTTCACTGCGCGGGTCCCTTCGACATATAGTACGATGTATCCCCCTCAAGCTTCGTTTCACAATCTACAACACACTTGTGAAACCACACCTATTATACCTTGTCGAAGTGTGGGGAACAGCCGTCAAAACAAGAATAGCTGAACTACAAAAACTGCAAAATAGAATCATAAAACTGCTCTTTAACTACGATAACCTAACAGAAACTAAAAAAATATACAAAGAAACAGGATTAATGACCATCAAACAACTTCACAATTACAATGTTTGTATTTTTATACGAAAAACTATTAACAGCAAAGTTCACACTAATCTGCAATTCCCCAAACGGAAGCAAAATGTTGCGTACCCCTGTACTCGCCGAAGTAGCTTCATCGTCACGCCAAAGATACGAACTAACTATGGTCGAAGTATGATAACATTTGACGGTGCGCGCCTTAATAATAACATACCCTCAGATATTAAAAATATTAGCTCTTTTAACGTATTCAAAAAGAAACTTACAGAATATATTGTTTCCGACAATATGTAATAAGTGCAATAGATGGGAATGACAGTGTTTATTGTTTGTTAGATGGGTTAACAGTGTAAAGTTAAAATCATTATGTGATTAGGTTTCCTAATATTGTGCATCGAATGAGTTTCTTAGTTTGTAGTTTGATTGTGGTCCTAGGTATATATCCGTATCGTACGTAGGTACTTTTTACTTCATGTACTTTAAATATCTCAAATATAGTACTTAATGTTTATATTGATTCTCTTGGCAACGACGAACTGATATTTATAATTTGTAGATGTATTTAGTATTGTTCTCATGGAAGTGATGTAAATCTTATTATGAGAATAAATATCTTTAATCCTAAAACGTTGGCTGCGTTAAACCCTAAAGAATTGGAAAGTTCATATATATGGTTATTTAGACTAGTATAAATACGTCCATGCTGACACAGGTCTTGCGAGAGCAAGATTTTTTTTTAATCAAGTCGTATCGCATGGCAATAAATATAATGACAATAGCACAGTTCTGGAATTCCGAGAGATAGAGAATTTGAATATAGTAATGCGGTCTTCGAATTTCGACATTTGCGAGTGGCCATATTGTTTAAGCTTTGCAAAAATGTGGATATACAAGATTTTATGAGCTTGATATTTTATGAATGGTCAGCGCCAGTGTCGAGCCTTACATCTAAATAGTTTGGAACTACTAAATAGTATGTTACGGATTCACAATGTTTAAACTATTCCCGATTTGGGAATGTCAAAAATTCTAATTCACCTTCAAAACGAAGTTGTGTATTATGGCGTTCATTGTAGATCCCTAGAAAGGGATTTGTCGAGAACTTTAAGTTTACAAAAATAGAGAAACTATTTTAATACGAACGGTGCATCAAAAATAGTCATCATGTTCCTAGCACAATGAATTTAGTATAATCAATGCAAACGTTGGACCTCGTGGCCAACACTTGACACACAACAGTGGGAATAAGTTTAATTTTAACTTACTAATCTTTAAGTTATTGTGAAAACTTTAATATTTCTGAAACAGTTATGTAGGAAATTCAAATTCACCTTCAAAACGAAGTTGTATATTATGTCGCTCATTTTAGGCGCTGCAAATGAAGTTTTTGACCAGACCAATTATGACCGAGGATGTGAAGGTTCCGGCTCTAGAGAAAGAAGCGGAGGCCATTATCAGCTCAATCCAGCTGCAACCATACATCAACAATGTGTAATCAGCGCAAACGTTGGTTGCATTAAGCCCTAAAGAATTGGAAAATGGATGTTGGTGATTTATACAGAAAACCGTATACGCATAAGTACCGCCACACTGACGCAAGAGCTGCGAGAGCAAGCCTCCCCGATCACCGCGGTAAAACGCCAGCGCCAAATACGAAGTCGACAAGGACATTGATTTGAATGTACACGATGTCAGTCTCCAGGTACGATGGTTTCAATAATTACCGCGGATAGGTACAAAAGTAAGTAAGTGTTCAGGCCAGACATCTAAGTCTCAATCTATCTGGCCACAGACATGGAAACGATCAGTTAAATTTGAAAGAATGAAACAATCAGCACCAGTTATGAAACGATACAATACCTATCTTTTCTTCACGGACAGGCTACTGAAGGAGTGGTACAACCATCTCAGTCCACTTCAAAGGATGTGATGGTTCTTGCTCTAGAGAAAAAAGTGGAGGATATTATCAAGTCTATCGAGCTGCAACCATACATCAACAATGTGTAATCAGTGCTAACGTTAGCAGCATTAAACCCTAAAGAATTGAAAAGTCCATGTATATGGTGATTTAGACGTATAAATACGTCCATGCTGACGCAGGTCTTGTGAGAGCAAGAATCTTTTTTAATCAAGTCGTATCGCATGGCAATAAATATAATGACAATAGCACAGTTCTGGAATTCAGAAAGATAGAGAATTTTAAAATAGAAATGCTAATCTTTAAATTATTGTGAAACCTTTTATCTTTCCGATACAGTTATGTAGAAAATTCAAATTCACCTTCAAAACGAACTTGTATATTATGTCGCTCATTTCAGACGCTGCGAATGAAGGATTTGTCGAGACTAATTCTTATTTGAAGTTTAAAAATAGGCCAAGGTCAATAGACTTAAGTATTTGGAATAAATTTCGTAAGATTCGTGCAAAGATTCCGGACGACAAATCTAAGAGACTATTGTAAAATCTGTTATATTTCCGTTAAAAGAATGTAAAAAATTCAAATTCAGCTTCAAAACGAAGTTGTGTATTATGGCGCTCATTGTAGACCCCTAGAAGGAGGACTAGTCGAAACTCAAGTATTTCTTTTTTTTTTTAATAAAAATGTAAATTTAATTGTAATTATTGTGAAATTTGATTCGGAATAAATTTAATTGAAATTGATTTTATAGTAATTTTCTTTGACATTTTAATCTGTAAGTAATTGAATTAATTAAATTGTAATTTTTCGTTGACATTTTATATTATATTGCAATTTTTATTTTTATTTTAATTGAATTAATTCCAGACTTTTCTTAAATTATTATACATACTAACATAGATTTATATAAGTCAATTGTTACTAACACATTGAGTCTTGTTGCTCGAAATAAAGAAATTTATTATTATTATTATTATTATTTCAACAGACTTAAGTATTTGATAAAAATTTCATGACATTCATTCAAAGATTTCCAACAAAATGTCTTGTGAGACGGACAGACGGACAAATCTAAAAGATACAATGTATTTAGTATAATCAGTGTAAAAGTTGTTACCTCGGGGCCGACACTCGGTACACAGCAGTTGGCATTGCTTATAGCCAATTTAATTTTACATTCGCATTGTTTAAACTATTTCTGATATGATTGATTGGTAGTAAAAATATAAGCTTCCTTAATATGATGACTAGAAAGAAGCATTCAGAGAGTGCTATGTCTTGCAGTGGATTGCAATAGGCTTTGCTTGATTGATAATAAGATGATATCAAAAAAACTATCGTCATGTTTCTAGTAAAATTAATTTAGTATAATCAATGCAAACGTTGGACCTCGTGGCTGACACTTGGCACACAACAGTGGGAATAAGTTTAATTTTAACTTACTAATCTTTAAATTATTGGGAA
Organism: Eilema griseolum; assembly: GCA_963662185.1. NCBI lineage: Eukaryota > Metazoa > Arthropoda > Insecta > Lepidoptera > Erebidae > Eilema > Eilema griseolum. The sequence goes on from OY759253.1 coordinate 11,573,232, forward strand.
ACCTTTAATATTTCTGAAACAGTTATGTAGAAAATTCAAATTCACCTTCACAACGAAGTTGTATATTGTGTCGCTCATTTTAGACGCTGCAAATGAAGTATTTATCAAGACCAATTCTGACCAAGGATGTGAAGGTTCCGGCTCTAGGGAAAGAAGCGGAGGCCATTATCAGCTTCATCCAGCTGCAACCATACATCAACAATGTGTAATCAGCGCAAACGTTGGTTGCATTAAACCCTAAAGAATTGAAAAATGGATGTTGGTGATTTATACAGAAAACCGTATACACATAACACTGACGCAAGTGCTGCGAGAGCAAGCCTCTCCGATCACCGCGGTAAAACGTCAGCGCTAAATACGAAGTCGACAAGGACATTGATTTGAATGTACACGATGTCAGTCTCCAGGTACGATGGTTTCAATAATTACCGCGGATAAGTACAAAAGTAAGTAAGTGTTCAGGCCAGACATCTAAGTCAATCTATCTGGCCACAGACTCGGAAACGATCAGTTAAATTTGAAAGAATGAAACAATCAGCACCAGATATAAAACGATACAATACCTATCTTTTCTTCACGGACAGGCTACTGAAGGAGTGGTACAACCATCTCAGTCCACTTCAAAGGATGTGAAGGTTCTTGCTCTAGAGAAAGGATATTATCAAGTCTATCGAGCTGCAACAATACATCAACAATGTGTAATCAGTGCTAACGTTGGCTGTATTAAACCCTAAAGAATTGGTTCCGGAAGTGGGCCGATAGGCTGGCTACGACGAGGAGTAGCTTGCTGCTTGTGGGGGCCGTTCGGCCCGTCCTGCGTGAGTGGGTAGAACGGGGTCATGGCGCTCCCACGTACCACCTCACCCAACTTCTCACGGGTCATGGTTGCTTCGCCAAGTACCTGTAGGAGGTGGTGGGGGTGGAAGCGGAGCCCCGGTGCCGAAACTGCACCAGCGGCGACCCCGACACGGTACACAACACTTTGGCCGTGTGTGACGCGTGGGGCGGCCAAAGAGCGGCCCTCACAAGCATCATTGGTATGGACCTCTCGCTGTCTGCCGTAGTTTCAGGTATGGCCGGCAACGAGCAGTGTGGGGCCGCCGTCGCCTCGTTCGCTAGCGAGGTGATGGCGGCCAAGAGAGAGGCACTGCGGGAGCGGGAGCGAGCTGGGCTCACTCTTCCGCCCCGCAGGCCCCCGGCGAGGGGACGCCGGCGAATGCAATTCGCCCGCGTCCCCGAATGAGAGTGGCCATGGGTAGTGGGTCGGGGGACCCGCTGCCCCTATGCTGATGTGGCGGAATGCGCCCCTGTGTGTTCCTGGGGTGCATTCTTGAGGTGAAAAACCCCCACCATTCCGGCCTGATTAACGGGATGGTGGGGTCTTGAGTAGCGGGCTTACCAAGGGCGCCCCTAGCCGAGTCGCGGTGAGCAGACTATCCCGCGGCTCGGATTAAGCGAGGAAGGAACACCGTGGAGGTTTAGTGGGTAGTCTAGCCTTTGTACGAGGCCAGGAGTCCCACACGAAGCGAGCCCCCTGCCCCCGCGGGGGGTGAGCGAAGTGCGTAAATGCGTTTCACCACGTAAACAAAAAAAAAACCCTGAAGAATTGGAAAGTCCATGTATATAGTAATTTAGACGTATGAATACACCCATGCTGACGCAGGTCTTGTGAGAGCAAGAATCTTCTTTTATCAAGTCGTATCGCGTGAAGATAAATATAATGACAATAGCACAGTTCTGAAATTCAGAGAGATAGAGAATTTGAAAATAGAAATGCGGTCTTCGAATTTTGACATTTGCGAGTGGCCATATTGTTTGAGCTTTGCAAAAATGTGGGTATACAAGATTTTATGAGCTTGATATTTTATGAATGGTCAGCGACAGTGTTGAGCCTTACATCTAAATAGTTTGGAAGAGTATGTTACAGATTCAAAATGTTTAAACTACTTATTCCCGATTTTGGAATGTCCAAAATTCAAATTCACCTTCAAAACGAAGCTGTGTATTATGGCGTTCATTGTAGACCCCTAGAAAGAGGATTTGTCGAAAAATTCACTTTCAGAACAAAGTTGTACATTATGTCGAGACTAATTCTTATTTGAAGTTTAAAAATAGGCCAAGGTCAATAGTCTTAAGTATTTGGAATAAATTTCATAAGAGTCGTGCAAAGATTCCGGACGATAAATCTAAGAGACTATTGTAAAATCTGTTATATTTCCGATAAAGGAATGTAAAAAGTTCAAATTCACCTTCAAAACGAAGTTCTGTATTATGGCGCTCATTATAGGCCCCTAGAAGGAGGACATGTCGAGACCAATTCGAACTTTAAGTTTACAAAAATAGAGCACCTGTCTTTATGCGGACATGGCCTAAAATACAATCATCATGTTCCTAGCACAATGAATTTAGTATAATCAGTGTAAAAGTTGTTCCCTCGTGGCCGACACTTGGTACATAGCAGTTGGCATTACTTATAGCTAATTTAATTTTACATTCACAATGTTTAACCTATTGCCGATATGGGAATGTCGAAAATTTAATTTCACCTTTAAAACGAAGTTAAACATTATGTCACTCATTTTAAACGCCGCAATTGAAGTATTTATCAAGACCGATTCGAACTTTAAGTTTAATAAAAACAGGAGCTGCCTTAATATGATGACATCAAACAATCACAGTAAATCAAGCACAAAAAGAAATGACTACAAGATTGCTAATTAATTTCACAGTAACTGTATGCGCTTCTTCGAAGATCGGAAATAGAAACAATTTTTATACTCATCACAATTAGAGTTCGCAATTCCAAATTTATAGCAAACCCCTTAGTTTGTGATAGTAGACTTCATAAGATTAGTTGTTCATCCCAGCCCCCCAATACAAGTGGCAATTAGTTGACTGCCGTATTACAGAAAATTCCTTGAAAAGTTTGTACTCTAGGCAGTGATAGGCACAGTGCCCCGCTTCGGAGCGGGTCTGTTTTTATTACGCCTCCACTCATGGGTTTCAATAGTGAGAAATAATTTTAAAAAGTGCATCGAGAAGGCGACGCCGTTTTATCTATAACGCGCCAGGGCTGAATACAAACTGGACAAAGACTTTAGTAAGCTTAAAAGAGATATACACGCTGCAGTTTCGGGATACCAGGACGTAAGTCTTTAGGCCAGACTAACATCTAAGTATCAATTTATCTGGCCACAGACATGGAAACGATCAGTTAAACTACAAAGATAGAAAGAAAGATTTGCGCATCAGGTTTGGTTAAGCATATGCAAGACTGATGCTTGCAGCTATAAAACAATACAATACCTATCTTTTCTTCACGGACAGGCTACTGAAGATGTGGTACAACCATCTCAGTCCACTTCACATGAAGGTTCTGGCTCTAGAGAAAGAAGTGGAGGCCATTATCAAGTCTATCGAGCTGCAACCATATATCAACAATGTGTAATCAGTGCTAACGTTGGCTGCATTAAGCCCTAAAGAATTGGAAAGTATATGTATATGGAGATTTAGACGTATAAACACGTCGATGCTGACGCAGGTCTTGTGAGAGCAAGAATCTTTTTTTAATAATAATAATTATTATTTATTTCTAAGAATATGGTACATTGAGGTCTTCAAACATATTCTACCATATCCTGGTGTAGAAATATTAAATTTTATAATAATAATATTTAAGATTTACAATAATACATCAACAATGTGTAATCAGTGCTAACATTGGCTGCATTAAACCCTAAAGAATTGGAAAGTCCTTGTATATGGTGATTTAGACGTATGAATACATCCATGCTGACGCAGGTCTTGTGAGAGCAAGAATCTTCTTTTATCAAGTCGTATCGCGTGATGATAAATATAATGACAATAGCACAGTTCTGAAATTCAGAGAGATAGAGAATTTGAAAATAGAAATGCGGTCTTCGAATTTTGACATTTGCGAGTGGCCATATTGTTTAAGCTTTGCAAAAATGTGGGTATACAAGATTTTATGAGCTTGATATTTTATGAATGGTCAGCGACAGTGTTGAGCCTTACATCTAAATAGTTTGGAAGAGTATGTCACAGATTCACAATGTTTAAACTACTTATTCCCGATTTTGGAATGTCAAAAATTCAAATTCACCTTCAAAACGAAGTTGTGTATTATGGCGTTCATTGTAGACCCCTAGAAAGAGGATTTGTCGGACACATTCGAACTTTAAGTTATAAAAATAGAGAAACTATTTTAATACGAACGGTGCACAAAAATAGTCATCATGTTCCTAGCACAATGAATTTAGTATAATCAATGCAAACGTTGGACCTCGTGGCCAACACTTGGCACACAACAGTGGGAATAAGTTTAATTTTAATTTACTAATCTTTAAATTATTGTGAAAGCTTTAATATTTCTGAAACAGTTATGTAGAAAATTCAAATTCACCTTCAAAACGAAGTTGTATATTATGTCGCTCATTTTTGACGCTGCAAATGAAGTATTTATCAAGACCGATTCGAACGTCAGAGGATGTGAAGGTTCCGGTTCTAGAGAAAGAAGCGGAGGCCATTATCAGTTCATACATCAACAATGTGTAATAAGCGCAAACGTTGGTTGCATTAAACCCTAAAGAATTGAAAAATGGATGTTGGTGATTTATACAGAAAACCGTATACGCATAAATACCGACACACTGACGAAAGAGCTGCGAGAGCAAGCCTCTCGGATCACCGCGGTAAAACGCCAGCACTAAATACGAAGTCGACAAGGACATTGATTTGAATGTACACGATGTCAGTCTCCAGGTACGATGGTTTCAATAATTACCGCGGATAAGCACAAAAGTAAGTAAGTGTTCAGGCCAGACATCTAATTCAATCTATCTGGCCACAGACATGTAAACGATCAGTTAAATTTGAAAGAATGAAACAATCAGCACACACAATGTTTCAACTACTTATTCCCGATTTTGGAATGTCAAAAATTCAAATTCACCTTCAAAACGAAGTTGTGTATTATGGCGTTCATTGTAGACCCCTAGAAAGAGGATTTGTCGGACACATTCGAACTTTAAGTTTACAAAAATAGAGAAACTATTTTAATACGAACGGTGCATCAAAAATAGTCATCATGTTCCTAGCACAATGAATTTAGTATAATCAATGCAAACGTTGGACCTCGTGGCCAACGCTTGGCACACAACAGTGGGAATAAGTTTAATTTTAACTTACTAATCTTTAAATTATTGTGAAAGCTTTAATATTTCTGAAACAGTTATGTAGAAAATTCAAATTCACCTTCACAACGAAGTTGTATATTATGTCGCTCATTTTTGACGCTGCAAATGAAGTATTTATTAAGACCGATTCGAACGTCAGAGGATGTGAAGGTTCCGGCTCTAGAGAAAGAAGCGGAGGCCATTATCAGTTCAATCCAGCTGCAACCATACATCAACAATGTGTAATCAGCGCAAACGTTGGTTGCATTAAACCTTTAAAATTCTTTAGAATTGAAAAATGGATGTTGGTGATTTATACAGAAAACCGTATACGCATAAATACCGACACACTGACGCAAGAGCTGCGAGAGCAAGCCTCTCCGATCACCGCGGTAAAACGCCAGCACTAAATACGGAGTCGACAAGGACATTGATTTGAATGTACACGATGTCAGTCTCCAGGTACGATGGTTTCACTAATTACCGCGGATAAGCACAAAAGTAAGTAAGTGTTCAGGCCAGACATCCAATTCAATCTATCTGGCCACAGACATGTAAACGATCAGTTAAATTTGAAAGAATGAAACAATCAGCACACACAATGTTTCAACTACTTATTCCCGATTTTGGAATGTCAAAAATTCAAATTCACCTTCAAAACGAAGTTGTGTATTATGGCGTTCATTGTAGACCCCTAGAAAGAGGATTTGTCGGACACATTCGAACTTTAAGTTTACAAAAATAGAGAAACTATTTTAATACGAACGGTGCATCAAAAATAGTCATCATGTTCCTAGCACAATTAATTTAGTATAATCAATGTAAACGTTGGACCTCGTGGCCAACACTTGGCACACAACTGTGGAAATAAATTTAATTTTAACTTACTTATCTGTTAATTATTGTGAAACCTTTAATATTTCTGGAACAGTAATGTAAAAAATTCAAATTCACCTTCACAATGAAGTTGTATATTGTGTCGCTCATTTTAGACGCTGCAAATGAAGTATTTATCAAGACCAATTCTGACCAAGGATGTGAAGGTTCCGGCTCTAGGGAAAGAAGCGGAGGCCATTATCAGCTCCATCCAGCTGCAACCATACATCAACAATGTGTAATCAGCGCAAACGTTGGTTGCATTAAACCCTAAAGAATTGAAAAATGGATGTTGGTGATTTATACAGAAAACCGTATACACATAACACTGACGCAAGTGCTGCGAGAGCAAGCCTCTCCGATCACCGCGGTAAAACGTCAGCGCTAAATACAAAGTCGACAAGGACATTGATTTGAATGTACACGATGTCAGTCTCCAGGTACGATGGTTTCAATAATTACCGCGGATAGGTACAAAAGTAAGTAAGTGTTCAGGCCAAACATCTAAGTATCAATCTATCTGGCCACAGACATGGAAACGATCAGTTAAATTTGAAAGAATGAAACAATCAGCACCAGTTATGAAACGATACAATACCTATCTTTTCTTCATGGACAGACTACTGAAGGAGTGGTACGATCATCTCCTTAAACATTGTGAATCTGGACTCTGACGTGGTAAAGATTCACAATGTTTAAACTATTCCCGATTTGGGAATGTTAAAAATTCAAAATCACCTTCAAAACGTAGTTGTATATTATGTGGCACATTTCAGACGCTGCGAATGAAGGATTTGTCAAGACTAACTCTTATTTGAAGTTTTCAATAGGCCAAGATCAATAGACTTAAGTATTTGGAATAAATTTCATAAGATTCGTGCAAAGATTCCGGACGACAAATCTAAGAGACTATTGTAAAATCTGTTATATTTCCGATAAAGGAATGTAAAAAATTCAAATTTACCTTCAAAACGAATTGTGTATTATGCCGCTCATTGTAGACCCCTAGAAGGAGGACATGTCGAGACCAATTCGTACTTTAAGTTTACAGAGCGCCTGTCTTTATGCGGACATGGCCTAAAATACAATCATCATGTTCCTAGCACAATGAATTTAGTATAATCAGTGTAAAAGTTGTTCCCTCGTGGCCGACACTTGGTACATAGCAGTTGGCATTACTTATAGCCAATTTAATTTTACATTCACAATGTTTAACCTATAGCCGATATGGGAATGTCGAAAATTCAAATTCACCTTCAAAACGAAGTTGTATATTATGTCGCTCATTTTAGACGCTGCAAATGAAGTATTTATCAAGACCGATTCGAACGTCAGAGGATGTGAAGGTTCCGGCTCTAGAGAAAGAAGCGGAGGCCATTATCAGCTCAATCCAGCTGCAACCATACATCAACAATGTGTAATCAGCGCAAACGTTGGTTGCATTAAACCCTAAAGAATTGGAAAATAGATCATAATGATTTAGACCGAACAGAAAACCGTATGCGCATAAATACCGCCACAATGACGCAAGAGCTGCGAGAGCAAGCCTCTCCGATCACCGCGGTAAAACGCCAGCGCTAAATACGAAGTCGACAAGGACCTTGATTTGAATGTACACGATGTCAATCTCCAGGTACGATGGTTTCAATAATTACCGCGGATAAGTACAAAAGTAAGTAAGTGTTCAGGCCAGACATCTAAGTCAATCTATCTGGCCACAGACATGGAAACGATCAGTTAAATTTGAAAGAATGAAACAAGCAGCACCAGTTATGAAACGATACAATACCTATCTTTTCTTCACGGACAGGCTACTGAAGGAGTGGTACAACCATCTCAGTCCACTTCAAAGGATGTGAAGGTTCTTGCTCTAGAGAAAGAAGTGGAGGATATTATCAAGTCTAACGAGCTGCAACAATACATCAACAATGTGTAATCAGTGCTAACGTTGACTGCATTAAACCCTAAAGAATTGGAAAATAGATCATAATGATTTAGACCGAACAGAAAACCGTAAACGCATAAATACCGCCACACTGACGCAAGAGCTGCGAGAGCAAGCCTCTCCGATCACCGCGGTAAAACGCCAGCGCTAAATACGAAGTCGACAAGGACATTGAAGGCAGGCTACTGAAGGAGTGGTACAACCATCTCAGTCCACTTCAAAGGATGTGAAGGTTCTTGCTCTAGAGAAAGAAGTGGAGGATATTATCAAGACTATCGAGCTGCAACAATACATCAACAATGTGTAATCAGTGCTAACGTTGGCTGCATTAAACCCTAAAGAATTGCCAGTTCGGATTCCGTCGCGGGAGGTCGACCCTCGACGCCATATCCCGGCTGCGGGACGGCATCGACGAAGCGGTCGCCGGGAGGGAGGTGTTGTTGGCTGTATCGCTTGATATAGCCAACGCCTTCAACACTCTCCCCTGGGCGACAATTGCGGAGGCGCTGAGGTACCACAATGTCCCGTGGTACCTCAGGCGCATCCTGGCGGACTACTTCGTGGACCGGGTTATCATCTACCCGGCCCAATGCGGGGTGGTCCGCCGAACTATGGCGTGCGGCGTTCCGCAGGGGTCGGTCCTTGGGCCGCTTCTGTGGAACGTCGGGTACGATTGGGTCCTGCGCGGTGCTACTCTTCGGGGGGTCGGCGTACTTTGTTACGCCGATGATACCCTAGTTACCGCGCGGGCCCCAACGTTTAGCGACGCCGCCGTTCTCGCCACGGCAGGCGTCGCCCATGTCGTGCGCCGTATCGGGGCGCTGGGACTGAAGGTGGCCCTCGAAAAGTCCGAGGCCCTTTTCTTCCATGGGCCTCGGCGGCTGCCGCCTCAGGATCAAGCGATCGTGGTGGGTGGCACCTCCATCGCTGTCGGGAGCAGCCTGAAATACCTCGGGCTCGTTCTCGACACTCGGTGGCGTTTCGCGGAGCATTTCCGGCGGCTGGCACCTAAACTGCTAGCGTTTGCCGGAATGCTCTCGCGATTGCTGCCCAACACTGGGGGTCCGGGGTCTGCCTGCCGCCGTCTCTACGACGGTGTGGTGCGCTCAAAGGCGCTCTATGGAGCGCCCATTTGGGAGGAGGCCCTCTGCCGTGCGAATGTTGTGCTGCTGCGGCGTCCACAGCGCGCCATCGCGCAGAGGGCCGCACGGGCGTATCACACCGTCTCTTATGAGGCGGCGTGTTTGATTGCGGGCAGTATCACCTGGGATCTCGAGGCTGGCGTCCTTAAGAGGGTTTACGAGGAGGGCGCCCTGATGCGGCGTGATGCAGGAGGTCGGCCGCTTCCGGAGGAGATCGATCGCTGGAGACAGGAGGCTCGCGATGTTCTCTTCCGGAAGTGGGCCGATAGGCTGGCTACGACGAGGAGTAGCTTGCTGCTTGTGGGGGCCGTTCGGCCCGTCTTGCGTGAGTGGGTGCAACGGGGTCATGGGGCTCCCACGTATCACCTCACCCAACTTCTCACGGGTCATGGCTGCTTCGCCAAGTACCTGTGGGAGGTGGTGGGGGTGGAAGCGGAGCCCCGGTGCCGAAACTGCACCAGCGGCGACCCCGACACGGCACACCACACTTTGGCCGTGTGCGACGCGTGGGGCGGCCAAAGAGCGGCCCTCACAAGCATCATTGGTGTGGACCTCTCGCTGTCGGCCGTAGTTTCAGCTATGGCCGGCAGCGAACAGTGTTGGGCCGCCGTCGCCTCGTTCGCTAGCGAGGTGATGGCGGCAAAGAGAGAGGCCTTGCGGGAGCGGGAGCGAGCTGGGCTCACTCTTCCGCCCCGCAGGCCCCCGGCTGACGCCGGCGAATGCAATTCGCCCGCGTCCCCGAATGGGAGTGGCCATGGGTAGTGGGTCGGGGGACCTGCTGCCCCTATGCTGATGTGGCGGAATGCGCCCCTGTGTGTTCCTGGGGTGCATTCTTGAGGTGAAAAACCCCCACCATTCCGGCCTGATTGCCGGGATGGTGGGGTCTTGAGTAGCGGGCTTACCAAGGGCGCCCCTAGCCGAGTCGTGGTGAGCAGACTATCCCGCGCCTCGGATTAAGCGAGGGAGGAACACCGTGGAGGTTTAGTGGGTAGTCTAGCCTTTGTACGACGCCAGGAGTCCCACACGAAGCGAGCCCCCTGCCCCCAAGGGGGGGGAGCGAAGTGCGTAAATGCGTTCCACCACGTAAACAAAAAAAAACCATAAAGAATTGGAAAGTCCATGTATAAATTAGACATACGTCTAAATTATACATGGACTTTCCAATTCTTTAGGGTTTTTTTCTTTAGGGTGCGTCAGCATGGATGTATTCATACGAATACATCCATGCTGACGCAGGTCTTGTGAGAGCAAGAATCTTCTTTTATCAAGTCGTATCGCGTGATGATAAATATAATGACAATAGCACAGTTCTGAAATTCAGAGATATAGAGAATTTGAAAATAGAAATGCGGTCTTCGAATTTTGACATTTGCGAGTGGCCATATTGTTTGAGCTTTGCAAAAATGTGGGTTTACAAGATTTTATGAGCTTGATATTTTATGAATGGTCAGCGACAGTGTTGAGCCTTACATCTAAATAGTTTGGAAGAGTATGTTACAGATTCAAAATGTTTAAACTACTTATTCCCGATTTTGGAATGTCAAAAATTCAAATTCACCTTCAAAACGAAGCTGTGTATTATGGCGTTCATTGTAGACCCCTAGAAAGAGGATTTGTAGAAACCTTTTAAATTCAAATTCACTTTCAAAACGAAGTTGTATATTATGTCGAGACTAATTCTTATTTGAAGTTTAAAAATAGGCCAAAGTCAATAGTCTTAAGTATTTAGAATAATTTTTATAGGAGTCGTGCAAAGATTCCGGACGACAAATCTAAGAGACTATTGTAAAATCTGTTATATTTCCGATAAAGGAATGTAAAAAGTTCAAATTCACCTTCAAAACGAAATTCTGTATTATGGCGCTCATTGTAGGCCCCTAGAAGGAGGACATGTCGAGACCAATTCGAACTTTAAGTTTACAAAAATAGAGCGCCTGTCTTTATGCGGACGTGGCCTAAATTACAATCATCATGTTCCTAGCACAATGAATTTAGTATAATCAGTGTAAAAGTTGTTCCCTCGTGGCCGACACTTAGTACATAGCAGTTGGCATTACTTATAGCTAATTTAATTTTACATTCACAATGTTTAACCTATTGCCGATATGGGAATGTCGAAAATTGAATTTCGCCTTTAAAACGAAGTTGTACATTATTTCACTCTTTTAAACGCCGCAAATGAAGACTTCGAACTTTAAGTTTAATAAAAACAGGAGCTGCCTCAATATGATGACATCAAACAATCACAGTAAATCAAGCACAAAAAGAAATTACTACAAGATTAGTAATTAATTTCACAGTAACTGTATGCGCTTCTTCGAAGATCGGAAATAGAAACAATTTTTATACTCATCACAATTAGAGTTCGCAATTGCAAATTTATAGCAAACCCCTTAGTTTGTGATAGTAGACTTCATAAGATCAGTTGTTCATCCCAGCCCCCCAATACAAGAGGCAATTAGTTGACTGCCGTATTACAGAAAATTCCTTAAAAAGTTCGTACTCTAGGCAAGTGATAGGCACAGTGACCGTATAGGGCTTCGGAGCGGGTCTGTTTTTATTACGCCTCCACTCATGGGTTTCAATAGTGAGAAATAATTTTAAAAAGTGCATCGAGAAGGCGACGCCGCTTTTATCTATAACGCGCCAGGGCTGAATACAAACTGGACAAAGACTTTAGTAAGCTTAAAAGAGATATACACGCTGCAGTATCGGGGTACCAGGACGTAAGTCTTTAGGCCAGTCTAACATCTAAGTATCAATTTATCTGGCCACAGACATGGAGACGATCAGTTAAACTACAAAGAAAGAAAGAAAGATTGTCGCATCAGGTTTGGTTAAGCATTTGCAAGACTGATGCTTGCAGCTATAAAACAATACAATACCTATCTTTTCTTCACGGACAGGCTACTGAAGATGTGGTACAACCATCTCAGTCCACTTCACATGAAGGTTCTGGCTCTAGAGAAAGAAGTGGAGGCCATTATCAAGTCTAAATTAAACCCCTAAAGAATTGGAAAGTCCATGTATATGGTGATTTAGACGTATGAATACATCCATGCTGACGCAGGTCTTGTGAGAGCAAGAATCTTCTTTTATCAAGTCGTATCGCGTGATGATAAATATAATGACAATAGCACAGTTCTGAAATTCAGAGAGATAGAGAATTTGAAAATAGAAATGCGGTCTTCGAATTTTGACATTTGCGAGTGGCCATATTGTTTAAGCTTTGCAAAAATGTGGGTATACAAGATTTTATGGGCTTGATATTTTATGAATGGTCAGCGACAGTGTTGAGCCTTACATCTAAATAGTTTGGAAGAGTATGTCACAGATTCACAATGTTTAAACTACTTATTCCCGATTTTGGAATGTCAAAAATTCAAATTCACCTTCAAAACGAAGTTGTGTATTATGGCGTTCATTGAAGACCCCTAGAAAGAGGATTTGTCGAGACCAATTCGAACTTTAAGTTTACAAAAATAAAGAAACTATTTTAATACGAACGGTGCACAAAAATAATCATCATGTTCCAAGCACAATGAATTTAGTATAATAAATGCAAACGTTGGACCTCGTGGCCAACACTTGGCACACAACAGTGGGAATAAGTTTAAATTTAACTTACTGGATTTTTAAATTATTGTGAAAGCTTTAATATTTCTGAAACAGTTATGTAGAAAATTCAAATTCACCTTCACAATGAAGTTGTATATTGTGTCGCTCATTTTAGACGATGCAAATGAAGTATTTATCAAGACCAATTCTGACCAAGGATGTGAAGGTTCCGGCTCTAGGGAAAGAAGCGGAGGCCATTATCAGCTCAATCCAGCTGCAACCATACATCAACAATGTGTAATCAGCGCAACCGTTGGTTGCATTAAACCCTAAAGAATTGGAAAATGGATGTTGGGGATTTATACAGAAAACCGTATACGCATAAATACCGACACACTGACGCAAGAGCTGCGAGAGCAAGCCTCTCCGATCACCGCGGTAAAACGCCAGCGCTAAATACGAAGTCGACAAGGACATTGATTTGAATGTACACGATGTCAGTCTCCAGGTACGATGGTTTATAATTACCGCGGATAAGTACAAAAGTAAGTAAGTGTTCAGGCCAGACATCTAAGTCTCAATCTATCTGGCCACAGACATGGAAACGATCAGTTAAATTTGAAAAATGAAACAATCAGCACCAGTTATGAAACGATACAATACCTATCTTTTCTTCACGGACAGGCTACTGAAGGAGTGGTACGATCATCTCCTTAAATATTGTGAATCTGGACTCTGACGTGGTACAGATTCACAATGTTTAAATTATTCCCGATTTGGGAATGTTAAAAATTCAAAATCACCTTCAAAACGTAGTTGTATATTATGTGGCACATTTCAGACGCTGCGAATGAAGGATTTGTCAAGACTAACTCTTATTTGAAGTTTAAAAATAGGCCAAGATCAATAGACTTAAGTATTTGGAATAAATTTCATAAAATTCGTGCAAAGATTCCGGACGACAAAGAGGCTATTGTAAAATCTGTTATATTTCCGATAAAGGAATGTAAAAAATTCAAATTCACCTTCAAAACGAATTGTGTATTACCTAGAAGGAGGACATGTCGAGACCAAATCGAACTTTAAGTTTACAAAAATAGAGCGCCTGTCTTTATGCGGACGTGGCCTAAAATACAATCATCATGTTCCTAGCACAATGAATTTAGTATAATCAGTGTAAAAAATGTTCCCTCGTGGCCGACACTTGGTACATAGCAGTTGGCATTACTTATAGCCAATTTAACCAATTTAAGCTTAAAAGAGATATACACGCTGCAGTTTCGGGGTACCAGGACGTAAGTCTTTAGGCCAGACTAACATCTAAGTATCAATTTATCTGGCCACAGACATGGAAACGATCAGTTAAACTACAAAGATAGAAAGAAAGATTGTCGCATCAGGTTTGGTTAAGCATATGCAAGACTGATGCTTGCAGCTATAAAACAATACAATACCCTCTTTTCTGGGACTTTGCCTTCAGCTTACCATCAGGCAAGGCGAAGTCCAATTGACGTGTCCTATATAAAAAAAAAAAAAAAAAAAAAAAGCCTATCTTTTCTTCACGGACAGGCTACTGAAGATGTGGTACAACCATCTCAGCTCACTTCACATGAAGGTTCTGGCTCTAGAGAAAGAAGTGGAGGCCATTATCAAGTCTATCGAGCTGCAACCATATATCAACAATGTGTAATCAGTGCTAACGTTGGCTGCATTAAGCCCTAAAGAATTGGAAAGTATATGTATATGGTGATTTAGACGTATAAACACGTATGCTGACGCAGGTCTTGTGAGAGCAAGAATCTTTTTTTAATAATAATAATAATTATTTATTTCTAAGAATAAAGATTAAGGTCTTTATGTTATTTCACTTGTTCAAACATATTCTACCATACCCTGGTGTAGAAATATTAAATTTTATAATAATAATATTTAAGATTTACAATAGTAATGTCAAATATGTCACTCATGCAATCAATTAATTATTTATTTCTATTACGTTTTACAATAATAATTTAAATTTTACAATAATAATATCAAATAATCACGCATGCAATCAATAATTATTTATTTAATTAGTCATTTATTTGTTTTACATCAGTCAATATAATGTCCTTAAAATTAAATTTGCTATCCATATATTCCCTCACTGAATAAAAACACTTATCTACTAAGAAATCCAATATGCTGAATTTAAATTTAGTCATAGGTAGCGCTCGCACATCAACTGGCAGCTTATTGTATATTTTTATAGCCATACAATATGCATTTGAGGAATATAGATGTATTCTTTGCTGGGGCACTAAAATTTTATAAGGATCTCTACTATTTGTCGTTTTCAATATGTCATCATGTAGTGGAAACATTTGTGGATATTTCTTCACAAATAGGCACATTTCATAAATATAAAGGCAAGGAAATGGCAGAATTCTTAGTTTTATGAAGATTGGTTTGCAGTGTTCTCGGTATCCGGCTCCATACAGAGCTCTAACACACTTCTTCTGTGCCAGAAGTACACTCTCTACTTCTACCGAGTTACCCCATACAACGATACCATATCGTAGCACTGATGAGATGTATCCATGATACGCTGACAGAGCTGTCTCTCTGGAAGCTATCTGTCTCAATTTCCTTAGAGCGAATACAAACTTGTCCACTATTGCACATACATTTCCAACATGTTCTTTCCAATTTAAATACTTATCTATTGTTATGCCAAGAAACAGAGTTGAGTTGCCAGGTTTAATAAATGTATTGTTAATGTTAATATTTGGTGAAGCGCATTTAGAATTATATGTTTCAAACTTAATTATTTTAGTTTTATCGACATTAATCTGTAAGTTGTTGTTTTGTAACCATTGTATTGCCCTATTTAACTCCTGATTAGTTTCAGTTTCTATGTCAGATTTATTTTTACACTTAATCATAAGTGTCGTGTCATCAGCAAAGAGTATGCAGTCATGCATAATATTCTTGCTGAAGTCATTTATGTAAATGAGGAACAGTAAGGGCCCCAATACACTCCCTTGAGGAACACCGCAACTATTTATTTTTAATGTTGATGTAAAAGTTACCTCTGTGTTTTTTACTATTTTTGTAATCATAGTGCACTGTTGACGAATTGAGAGATAACTTTCCAACCAATTATAAGCGTTACCTCTTATTCCGTATCTCTCCAGTTTGTTTAGTAGGCGGTTGTGTGGGACGAAGTCAAATGCTTTGCTCATATCTAAAAAGGTAGATAGCACTGACATCTTCTTGTCTAGAGCTTCAGTGACTTGTTTTACAAGCGAAAAACAGGCTAATGCTGTAGAGCTGTTTTTTCTGAATCCAAATTGATTATCCACTAGTATTTTATTCGTCGTCAAGATATTATTAAGTTTTTGAAACATGGCTTTTGCAAAAATCTTTGAGAAAATGGGTATTAGGGTTATTGGCCTATAATTACTAATGATTGTGGGGTCTCCCTTTTTAAATAGTGGTTTTATGATTGATAATTTCAATTTGATTGGAAAAATTCCATCTTCAAACGATTTATTAATTAGGTGGCTCATGGGCATGGCTATACTTTCTGCATTATATTTGATCAATTTCGTAGTTATTTCGTCATATCCCGTAGCATTTGTGTCGTTTAGTGACCGTATTATTTTTATGATGTCGTCCTGACTTACCGGAGTTATGAACATACTTTGCAATTCATTACTTAAATTTATGTCATTTATTTTACTATAATTTGATTTATTAGTTATTTCTATATAATAATTATTAAAATATTCACAAATGTCACTAGGTTTATTAATTATTTTGTCATTTATTTTCAATTCTTTAATGTCCTGATTACTATTATTTGTATTCATATTATTCTTGATAACAGTCCATGTCGCCTGGCATTTATTCTTAGCAGTACTTAGGAATCTATTATTATTTATACTTTGAGATTTTTGAATGCATTTTTTCAATATTTTAGTGTAGGTTGTATATTTACTTTTTTGAAATGTCTTGTTTGTCGCTTCATTTTGATATTGGTAGTATAATAATCTGTTTTTTCTGCAAGATGTTTTGAGTCCTTTACTTATCCACGAGTTCTTAACTTTTTTATGACCTTTTTTATTACGAACAAAGGAAAACATAGTTTGAACATAAGCGTGAACAAATCGTGAAAGATATTAAAAGATTGGTCACAGTCCCTTTCTTCATAAACTTCTGTGAATGATAATGCCGAAATACACTGTCTGAATTTATTCATATTATACCAACAGAAGTTTCGTCTTGTTTGATACCAACACGTGTGTTTAGAGTTCTTAATACTTGCATCTGTATAAAACATTAGAGATTGACCTGTATCGTGGTCTGATAGGTTTAGGGTATGCGTACCGGCCACTACATCTGCAACTAGAATATTCGAAGCTATTTGATCTATACTCGTAGCTTTTCTTGTGGGAGTATTGATATGTGTCAGTATGTTATAATTTCCTAAAATAGACAATAATTTTTTTGTGTCTGCATTTATGTTTAAAACATCGATATTCCAATCTCCACACAGTATAATATATTTCTTAATGTTATGCGTTATAATACTTAATAATTTTTCAAGCCTCGTAAAGAACACATTAATGTCTGAACCCGGGATTCTGTAGATACAAACGATTATAAGATTATAGTCAGTTACCTCAATGCCACAGCATTCGAATTCATTGGTAAGAGCTATTTGTCCAATTGATGGTTATGTTTTAAATTCTAGATCGCGTTTAATCAATACATGAACCGCCTCTTTTTTTATCCCGTCTAGAATAATAAGCAACTAATTTATAATTTGATAATATAAGACTGTTTTCATGACCTGACTGTACAAATGTTTCAGTGAGACATATAAAGTCTATAGGGCCAATTTTATCGATTAGATTAGTGATCGTAACTTCAAATACCCCTAATTTATTGAGTATCCCTGCAATATTTTGATGAAATAGTGTTAACCTTTTCCTATTTTCTAATCTAATTTCGTCGCATGCCTCCTTATTCACGAAAAAAACCAATAGTAGATTCCGCTTGGTTTTCAAGCATAGAGGATCGATTTAGTGTTGTTGTAATACTTTGCTCATTCTGATTTGCACTAATTTTATCCCTGTGCATTATAGGGAAATAGAATGGTATAGTACCTTTCTTTGCTACTCCCTTGATTCTCTTATATGATTCAAGAGGTAACATGTTTTTTTTTGCTACCCTTACACTTTTAAGCACTTTTTCATTACAATAATTTATGTAGTTGATCCGATACTCAGTTCTCAGAATTTCTTTGAGAAAATTCAAATCTAGAATTAAGTAATGGATTAATCTTGTAGCCACTATCAACAAATTCTACATGTTTTAAATTACTGGAAATTAATTTTAGGATCTGGTTAATATTTCTTACATTCATATATCTATTAATGTGTACATTACCAAGTAAAACGTTCGTATGTGACATATTATATAAGGTATAGTACATAAAAGACTGCATCAAAAGTGAATTCTCGTCACAAGAGCCGGTTATTATAATTACAAAGTCATTTTCATTAAAATTTTTAGTCAATGATAAACAAGATTTTAATATTTCATTCGTAGGAACATTAGGCTTAATAATTGCCAAAATTGAATACTTATTTCCTAAACTATTCTGTAATATATTGCCTAGACCTCTTCCTTCTTCACCAGCAAGAATTAGTACGTTTTTCTTCACCATATTTTGTTGCAGTTGTTCGTTATATTTCAGGGTAGATTTCTTACTAGGACTGATAGAGGCAGATGACACAATGTTACTGTCTTTCACCTCGCACTTAGGTGTGCGGTTGTTATTAAAATGAGTAGATTGTTTTAGTTTTTGTGTATTATTTGATAAGTTTGAGTCATCGTCGTCACTTCTCGTTTCGGAATATTGTTTATGTCGTCGTTGTGTTACATTTCCGAAGAAGTTCATCTTTTTATTTTATAATAATTATGTCTCACAAGTTAGACATTTTCACGATTTCACTGGCACAATATTATAACAAGTTCTTTTTCACAATTGGATGGTTTATTTGTTCTGCAAATGATATCCCTTATAATTTGTAAATTTATGAATGTATATATTACTTCTTTTCGAACTTTTTGTTGTTATAACTATTTTTTAAAACAAAATAACGCGGAGTCAATCTTATCGTGCGGACGGTGGCGCCCCCCCCCAAGTCAAGCCTCCGCCAAGTCGTATCGCGTTGCGATAAATCTAATGACAATAGCACAGTTCTCAAATTCAGAGAGATAGAGAATATGAAAATAGAAATGCTGTCTTCGAATTTTGACATTTGCGAGTGGCCATATTGTTTAAGTTTTGCTTAAGGGTTAATTTTTAATTTAAGGGAATGTCAAAAATTCAAATTCACCTTCAAAACGAAGTTGTGTATTATGGCGTTCATTGTAGACCCCTAGAAAGAGGATTTGTCAAGACCAATTCGAACTTTAAGTTAACGAAAATAAAGAAACTATTTTAAGACGAACGGTGCACAAAAAACAGTCATCATGTTCCTAGCACAATGAATTTAGTGTAATCAATGTAAACGTTGGACCCCGTGGCCGACACTTGGCACCCAACAGTGGGAATAAGTTTAATTTTAACTTACTAATATTTAAATTATTGTGAAACCTTTTATCTTTCCGATACAGTAATGTAGAAAATTCAAATTCACCTTCAAAACGAACTTGTATATTATGTCGCTCATTTCAGACGCTGCGAATGAAGGATTTGTCGAGACTAATTCTTATTTGAAGTTTAAAAATAGGCCAAGGTCAATAGACTTAAGTATTTGGAATAAATTTCGTAAGATTCGTGCAAAGATTCCGGACGACAAATCTAAGAGACTATTGTACAATCTGTTATATTTCCGTTAAAAGAATGTAAAAAATTCAAATTCAGCTTCAAAACGAAGTTGTGTATTATGGCGCTTATTGTAGACCCCTAGAAGGAGGACTAGTCGAAACTCAAGTATTTCTTTTTTTTTTTTTTAATAAAAATGTAAATTTAATTGTAATTATTGTGATATTTGATTCGGAATAAATTTAATTGAAATTGATTTTATAGTAATTTTCTTTGACATTTTAATCTGTAATTGAATTAATTAAATTGTAATTTTTCGTTGACATTTTATATTATATTGCAATTTTTATTTTTATTTTAATTGAATTAATTCCAGACTTTTCTTAAATTATTATACATACTAACATAGATTTATATAAGTCAATTGTTACTAACACATTGAGTCTTGTTGCTCGAAATAAAGAAATTTATTATTATTATTATTATTATTTCAACAGACTTAAGTATTTGATAAAAATTTCATGACATTCATTCAAAGATTTCCAACAAAATGTCTTGTGAGACGGACAGACGGACAAATCTAAAAGATACAATGTATTTAGTATAATCAGTGTAAAAGTTGTTACCTCGGGGCCGACACTCGGTACACAGCAGTTGGCATTGCTTTGCTTATAGCTAATTTAATTTTACATTCGCATTGTTTAAACTATTTCTGATATGATTGATTGGTAGTAAAAATATAAGCTTCCTTAATATGATGACTAGAAAGAAGCATTGAGAGAGTGCTATGTCTTGCAGTGGATTGCAATAGGCTTTGCTTGATTGATAATAAGATGATATCAAAAAAACTATCGTCATATTTCTAGCAAAATTAATTTAGTATAATCAATACAAACGTTGGACCTCGTGGCCGACACTTGGCACACAACAGTGGGAATAAGTTTAATTTTAACTTACTAATCTTTAAATTATTGTGAAAGCTTTAATATTTCTGAAACAGTTATGTAGAAAATTCAAATTCACCTTCAAAACGAAGTTGTATATTATGTCGCTCATTTTAGGCGCTGCAAATGAAGTATTTATCAAGACCGATTCGAACGTCAGAGGATGTGAAGGTTCCGGCTCTAGAGAAAAAAGCGGAGGCCATCATCAGCTCAATCCAGCTGCAACCATACATCAACAATGTGTAATCAGCGAAAACGTTGGTTGCATTAAACCCTAAAGAATTGGAAAATGGATGTTGGTGATTTATACAGAAAACCGTATACGCATAAATACCGCCACACTGACGCAAGAGCTGCGAGAGCAAGCCTCTCCGATCACCGCGGTAAAACGCCAGCACTAAATACGAAGTCGACAAAGACATTGATTTGAATGTACACGATGTCAGTCTCCAGGTACGATGGTTTCAATAATTACCGAGGATAAGTACAAAAGTAAGTAAGTGTTCAGGCCAGACATCTAAGTCAATCTATCTGGCCACAGACATGGAAACGATCAGTTAAATTTGAAAGAATGAAACAATCAGCACCAGTTATGAAACGATACAATACCTATCTTTTCTTCACGGACAGGCTACTGAAGGAGTGGTACAACCATCTCAGTCCACTTCAAAGGATGTGTAGGTTCTTGCTCTAGAGAAAGAAGTGGAGGATATTATCAAGTCTATCGAGCTGCAACAATACATCAACAATGTGTAATCAGTGCTAACGTTGGCTGCATTAAACCCTAAAGAATTGGAAAGTCCATGTATATGGTGATTTAGACGTATGAATACATCCATGCTGACGCAGGTCTTTGAGAGCAAGAATCTTCTTTTATCAAGTCGCATCCCGTGATGATAAATATAATGACAATAGCACAGTTCTGAAATTCAGAGAGATAGAGAATTTGAAAATAGAAATGCGGTCTTTGAATTTTGACATTTGCGAGTGGCCATATTGTTTAAGCTTTGCAAAAATGTAGGTTTACAAGATTTAATGAGCTTGATATTTTATGAATGGTCAGCGACAGTGTTGAGCCCTACATCTAAATAGTTTGGAAGAGTATGAATTTAGTATATTCAATGCAAACGTTGGACCTCGTGGCCAACACTTGGCACACAACAGTGGGAATAAGTTTAGTTTTAACTTACTAATCTTAATTAACTCTCTCTAACAATAATTTATTGCGAAAGCTTTAATATTTCTGAAACAGTAATGTAGAAAATTCAAATTCACCTTCAAAACGAACTTGTATATTATGTCGCTCATTTCAGACGCTGCGAATGAAGGATTTGTCGAGACTAATTCTTATTTGAAGTTTAAAAATAGGCCAAGGTCAATAGACTTAAGTATTTGGAATAAATTTCGTAAGATTCGTGCAAAGATTCCGGACGACAAATCTAAGAGACTATTGTACAATCTGTTATATTTCCGTTAAAAGAATGTAAAAAATTCAAATTCAGCTTCAAAACGAAGTTGTGTATTATATATTACACTATAGAAGCTGCCTTAATAAAATGACTTCCAAAATACAATCATCATGTTCCTAGCACAATGAATTTAGTATAATCAGTGTAAAAGTTGTTCCCTCGTGGCCGACACTTTGTACGCAGCAGTTGGCATTACTTATAGCCAATGTAATTTTACATTCACAATGTTTAACCTATTGCCGATATGGGAATGTCGAAAATTCAAATTCACCTTTAAAACGAAGTTGTACATTATTTCACTCATTTTAAACGCCGCAATTGAAGTATTTATCAAGACCAATTCGAACTTTAAGTTTAATAAAAACAGGAGCTGCCTCAATATGATGACATCAAACAATCACAGTAAATCAAGCACAAAAAGAAATGACTACAAGATTGCTAATTAATTTCACAGTAACTGTATGCGCTTCTTCGAAGATCGGAAATAGAAACAATTTTTATACTCATCACAATTAGAGTTCGCAATTCCAAATTAATAGCCAACCCCTTAGTTTGTGATAGTAGACTTCATAAGATTAGTTGTTCATCCCAGCCCCCCAATACAAGTGGCAATTAGTTGACTGCCGTATTACAGAAAATTCCTTGAAAAGTTTGTACTCTAGGCAGTGATAGGCACAGTGCCCCGCTTCGGAGCGGGTCTGTTTTTATTACGCCTCCACTCATGGGTTTGAATAGCGAGAAATAATTTTAAAAAGTGCATCGAGAAGGCGACGCCGCTTTTATCTATAACGCGCCAGGGCTGAATACAAACTGGACAAAGACTTTAGTAAGCTTAAAAGAGATATACACGCTGCAGTTTCGGGATACCAGGACGTAAGTCTTTAGGCCAGACTAACATCTAAGTATCAATTTATCTGGCCACAGACATGGAAACGATCAGTTAAACTACAAAGATAGAAAGAAAGATTTGCGCATCAGGTTTGGTTAAGCATATGCAAGACTGATGCTTGCAGCTATAAAACAATACAATACCTATCTTTTCTTCACGGACAGGCTACTGAAGATGTGGTACAACCATCTCAGTCCACTTCACATGAAGGTTCTGGCTCTAGAGAAAGAAGTGGAGGCCATTATCAAGTCTATCGAGCTGCAACCATATATCAACAATGTGTAATCAGTGCTAACGTTGGCTGCATTAAGCCCTAAAGAATTGGAAAGTATATGTATATGGAGATTTAGACGTATAAACACGTCGATGCTGACGCAGGTCTTGTGAGAGCAAGAATCTTTTTTTAATAATAATAATTTTTATTTATTTCTAAGAATATGGTACATTGAGGTCTTCAAACATATTCTACCATATCCTGCTGTAGAAATATTAAATTTTATAATAATAATATTTAAGATTTACAATAATACATCAACAATGTGTAATCAGTGCTAACGTTGGCTGCATTAAACCCTAAAGAATTGGAAAGTCCTTGTATATGGTGATTTAGACGTATGAATACATCCATGCTGACGCAGGTCTTGTGAGAGCAAGAATCTTCTTTTATCAAGTCGTATCGCGTGATGATAAATATAATGACAATAGCACAGTTCTGAAATTCAGAGAGATAGAGAATTTGAAAATAGAAATGCGGTCTTCGAATTTTGACATTTGCGAGTGGCCATATTGTTTAAGCTTTGCAAAAATGTGGGTATATAAGATTTTATGAGCTTGATATTTTATGAATGGTCAGCGACAGTGTTGAGCCTTACATCTAAATAGTTTGGAAGAGTATGTCACAGATTCACAATGTTTAAACTACTTATTCCCGATTTTGGAATGTCAAAAATTCAAATTCACCTTCAAAACGAAGTTGTGTATTATGGCGTTCATTGAAGACCCCTAGAAAGAGGATTTGTCGAGACCAATTCGAACTTTAAGTTTACAAAAATAAAGGAACTATTTTAATACGAACGGTGCACAAAAATAATCATCATGTTCCAAGCACAATGAATTTAGTATAATAAATGCAAACGTTGGACCTCGTGGCCAACACTTGGCACACAACAGAGGGAATAAGTTTAAATTTAACTCACTGGATTTTTAAATTATTGTGAAAGCTTTAATATTTCTGAAACAGTTATGTAGAAAATTCAAATTCACCTTCACAACGAAGTTGTATATTGTGTCGCTCATTTTAGACGCTGCAAATGAAGTATTTATCACGACCAATTCTGACCAAGGATGTGAAGGTTCCGGCTCTAGGGAAAGAAGCAGAGGCCATTATCAGCTCAATCCAGCTGCAACCATACATCAACAATGTGTAATCAGCGCAAACGTTGGTTGCATTAAACCCTAAAGAATTGGAAAATGGATGTTGGTGATTTATACAGAAAACCGTATACGCATAAATACCGACACACTGACGCAAGAGCTGCGAGAGCAAGCCTCTCCGATCACCGCGGTAAAACGCCAGCGCTAAATACGAAGTCGACAAGGACATTGATTTGAATGTACAAGATGTCAGTCTCCAGGTACGATGGTTTATAATTACTGCGGATAAGTACAAAAGTAAGTAAGTGTTCAGGCCAGACATCTAAGTCTCAATCTATCTGGCCACAGACATGGAAACGATCAGTTAAATTTGAAAAAATGAAACAATCAGCACCAGTTATGAAACGATACAATACCTATATTTTCTTCACGGACAGGCTACTGAAGGAGTGGTACGATCATCTCCTTAAATATTGTGAATCTGAACTCTGACGTGGTACAGATTCACAATGTTTAAATTATTCCCGATTTGGGAATGTTAAAAATTCAAAATCACCTTCAAAACGTAGTTGTATATTATGTGGCACATTTCAGACGCTGCGAATGAAGGATTTGTCAAGACTAACTCTTATTTGAAGTTTAAAAATAGGCCAAGATCAATAGACTTAAGTATTTGGAATAAATTTCATAAAATTCGTGCAAAGATTCCGGACGACAAAGAGGCTATTGTAAAATCTGTTATATTTCCGATAAAGGAATGTAAA
Source organism: Eilema griseolum (assembly GCA_963662185.1). Classification (NCBI taxonomy): domain Eukaryota; kingdom Metazoa; phylum Arthropoda; class Insecta; order Lepidoptera; family Erebidae; genus Eilema; species Eilema griseolum. The sequence goes on from OY759253.1 coordinate 11,598,211, forward strand.
AAATTCAAATTCACCTTCAAAATGAATTGTGTATTACCTAGAAGGAGGACATGTCGAGACCAATTCGAACTTTAAGTTTACAAAAATAGAGCGCCTGTCTTTATGCGGACGTGGCCTAAAATACAATCATCATGTTCCTAGCACAATGAATTTAGTATAATCAGTGTAAAAGTTGTTCCCTCGTGGCCGACACTTTGTACGCAGCAGTTGGCATTACTTATAGCCAATTTAATTTTACATTCACAATGTTTAACCTATTGCCGATATGGGAATGTCGAAAATTCAAATTCACCTTTAAAACGAAGTTGTACATTATGTCACTCATTTTAAACGCCGCAAATGAAGTATTTATCAAGACCAATTCGAACTTTAAGTTTAATAAAAACAGGAGCTGCCTCAATATGATGACATCAAACAATCACAGTAAATCAAGCACAAAAAGAAATGACTACAAGATTGCTAATTAATTTCACAGTAACTGTATGCGCTTCTTCGAAGATCGGAAATAGAAACAATTTTTATACTCATCACAATTATAGTTCGCAATTCCAAATTTATAGCAAACCCCTTAGTTTGTGATAGTAGACTTCATAAGATTAGTTGTTCATCCCAGCCCCCCAATACAAGAGGCAATTAGTTGACTGCCGTAATACAAAAAATTCCTTAATAAGTTCGTACTCTAGGCAGTGATAGGCACAGTGACCGTATAGGGCTTCGGAGCCGGTCTGTTTTTATTACGCCTCCACTCATGGGTTTCAATAGTGAGAAATAATTTTAAAAAGTGCATCGAGAAGGCGACGCTGCTTTTATCTATAACGCGCCAGGGCTGAATACAAACTGGACAAAGACTTTAGTAAGCTTAAAAGAGATATACACGCTGCAGTTTCGGGGTACCAGGACGTAAGTCTTTAGGCCAGTCTAACATCTAAGTATCAATTTATCTGGCCAGAGACATGGAAACGATCAGTTAAACTACAAAGAAAGAAAGAAAGATTGTCGCATCAGGTTTGGTTAAGCATTTGCAAGACTGATGCTTGCAGCTATAAAACAATACAATACCTATCTTTTCTTCATGGACAGGCTACTGAAGATGTGGTACAACCATCTCAGTCCACTTCAGAGGATGTGAAGGTTCTGGGTCTAGAGAAAGAAGTGGAGGCCATTATCAAGTCTATCGAGCTGCAACCATATGTCAACAATGTGAAATCAGTGCTAACGTTGGCTGCATTAAACCCTAAAGAATTGGAAAGTCCATGTATATGGTGATTTAGACGTATGAATAGATCCATGCTGACGCAGGTCTTGTTAGAGCAAGAATCTTCTTTTATCAAGTCGTATCGCGTGATGATAAATATAATGACAATAGCACAGTTCTGAAATTCAGAGAGATAGAGATTTTGAAAATAGAAATGCAGTCTTCGAATTTTGACATTTGCGAGTGGCCATATTGTTTAAGCTTTGCAAAATTACAAAATATCAAATTCATAAAATCTTGTATACCCAACAAGATTTTATGAATGGTCAGCGCCAGTGTTGAGCCTTACATCTAAATAGTTTGGAAGAGTATGTTACAGATTCACAATGTTGAAACTACTTATTCCCGATTTTGGAATGTCAAAAATTCAAATTCACCTTCAAAACGAAGTTGTGTATTATGGCGTTCATTCTAGACCCTAGAAAGAGGATTTGTCGAGACCAATTCGAACTTTAAGTTTACAAAAATAGAGAAACTATTTTAATACGAACGGTGCACAATGGTATATGGTGATTTAGACGTATAAACACGTCGATGCTGACGCAGGTCTTGTGATAGCAAGAATCTTTTTTTATCAAGTCGTATCGCGTGGCGATAAATCTAATGACAATAGCACAGTTCTCAAATTCAGAGAGATAGAGAATATGAAAATAGAAATGCTGTCTTCGAATTTTTACATTTGCGAGTGGCCATATTGTTTAAGTTTTGCAAAAACGTGGGTATACAAGATTTTAAAATCATCACATCTAAATAGTTTGGAACAGTATGTTACGGATTCACAATGTTTAAACTATTACCGATTTGGGAATATCGAAAATTCAAATTCACCTTCAAAACGAAGTTGTGTATTATGGCGTTCATTGAAGACCCCTAGAAAGAGGATTTGTCGAGGCCAATTCGAACTTTAAGTTTACAAAAATAGAGAAACGGTGCACAAAAAGTTCCAAAGTTCCAAGCACAATGAATTTAGTATAATCAATGCAAACGTTGGACCTCGTGGCCAACACTTGGCACACAACAGTGGGAATAAGTTTAATTTTAACTTACTAATCTTTAAATTATTGTGAAAGCTTTAATATTTCTGAAACAGTTATGTAGAAAATTCAAATTCACCTTCAAGACGAAGTTGTATATTATGTCGCTCATTTTAGACACTGCAAATGAAGTATTTATCAAGACCGCTTCGAACGTCAGAGGATGTGAAGGTTCCGGCTCTAGAGAAAGAAGCGGAGGCCATTATCAGCTCAATCCAGCTGCAATCATACATCAACAATGTGTAATAAGCGCAAACGTTGGTTGCATTAAACCCTAAAGAATTGAAAAATGGATGTTGGTGATTTATACAGAAAACCGTATACGCATAAATACCGACACACTGACGCAAGAGCTGCGAGTGCAAGCCACTCCGATCACCGCGGTAAAACGCCAGCACTAAATACGAAGTCGACAAGGACATTGATTTGAATGTACACGATGTCAGTCTCCAGGTACGATGGTTTCAATAATTACCGAGGATAAGTACAAAAGTAAGTAAGTGTTCAGGCCAGACATCTAAGTCAATCTATCTGGCCACAGACATGGAAACGATCAGTTAGATTTGAAAGAATGAAACAATCAGCACCAGATATGAAACGATACAATACCTATATTTTCTTCACGGACAGGCTACTGAAGGAGTGGTACAACCATCTCAGTCCACTTCAAAGGATGTGTAGGTTCTTGCTCTAGAGAAAGAAGTGGAGGATATTATCAAGTCTATCGAGCTGCAACAATACATCAACAATGTGTAATCAGTGCTAACGTTGGCTGCATTAAACCCTAAAGAATTGGAAAGTCCATGTATATGGTGATTTAGACGTATGAATACATCCATGCTGACGCAGGTCTTTGAGAGCAAGAATCTTCTTTTATCAAGTCGCATCCCGTGATGATAAATATAATGACAATAGCACAGTTCTGAAATTCAGAGAGATAGAGAATTTGAAAATAGAAATGCGGTCTTCGAATTTTGACATTTGCGAGTGGCTAGACCGAAAAGTAACACACTTGCTGCAGCATTGGATCTCATTACTAAAATAAAACATAACATAGACAAAAAAAATATAGTGTTAGGCATTTTCATCGATTTAAAAAAGTTCTAAAAAAAACTTCGATACCGTAAGCCAAAAACTGATTCTAAAAAAACTTATGTCGATTGGAATTACTGGCCAGGCGTTGAGGATGTTTGAGTCCTATCTTACATCAAGAACACAGATTGTAAAAATTGATAATAAAGTTCAAAGTGACCCACAACCAATAACATGTGGAGTTCCACAAGGTTCAATTTTGGGTTAAATAATGTGCACGAACTAGGACTTAACGGACACATTACTCTATACACAGACGACACTTGCTTATTCTATTTTGGTCCTTCGCTAAGTAACATAATTTCTAGAGCCCAACACGATCTGGACGCCATCCATGATTGGCTAAGTTATAATCTACTAACCATAAATGTCAGCAAAACATGTTATGTAATATTTAGGGCAAAGAACAAACCACTACCTATGCATATACCTCTCAAAATCAGTGACACTCCCTTGACAGAAAAGAACAACGAAAAGTATCTTGGTCTACATTTGGACGCACATTTAAATTGGAAAATCCACATTGATCACTTAAAAAGTAAATTAATTTCACTGCGCGGGTCCCTTCGACATATAGTACGATGTATCCCCCTCAAGCTTCGTTTCACAATCTACAACACACTTGTGAAACCACACCTATTATACCTTGTCGAAGTGTGGGGAACAGCCGTCAAAACAAGAATAGCTGAACTACAAAAACTGCAAAATAGAATCATAAAACTGCTCTTTAACTACGATAACCTAACAGAAACTAAAAAAATATACAAAGAAACAGGATTAATGACCATCAAACAACTTCACAATTACAATGTTTGTATTTTTATACGAAAAACTATTAACAGCAAAGTTCACACTAATCTGCAATTCCCCAAACGGAAGCAAAATGTTGCGTACCCCTGTACTCGCCGAAGTAGCTTCATCGTCACGCCAAAGATACGAACCAACTATGGTCGAAGTATGATAACATTTGACGGTGCGCGCCTTTATAATAATATACCCTCAGATATTAAAAATATTAGCTCTTTTAACGTATTCAAAAAGAAACTTACAGAATATATTGTTTCCGACAATATGTAATAAGTGCAATAGTTGGGAATGACAGTGTTTATTGTTTGTTAGATGGGTTAACAGTGTAAAGTTAAAATCATTATGTGATTAGGTTTCCTAATATTGTGCATCGAATGAGTTTCTTAGTTTGTAGTTTGATTGTGGTCCTAGGTATATATCCGTATCGTACGTAGGTACTTTTTACTTCATATACTTTAAATATCTCAAATATAGTACATAATGTTTATATTGATTCTCTTGGCGACGACGAACTGATATTTATAATTTGTATATGTATTTAGTATTGTTCTCATGGAAGTGATGTAAATCTTATTATGAGAATAAATATCTTTTAACCTAAAACGTTGGCTGCATTAAACCCTAAAGAATTGGAAAGTTCATATATATGGTTATTTAGACTAGTATAAATACGTCCATGCTGACACAGGTCTTGCGAGAGCAAGATTTTTTTTTAATCAAGTCGTATCGCATGGCAATAAATATAATGACAATAGCACAGTTCTGGAATTCCGAGAGATAGAGAATTTGAATATAGAAATGCGGTCTTCGAATTTTGACATTTGCGAGTGGCCATATTGTTTAAGCTTTGCAAAAATGTGGATATACAAGATTTTATGAGCTTGATATTTTATGAATGGTCAGCGCCAGTGTCGAGCCTTACATCTAAATAGTTTGGAACTACTAAATAGTATGTTACGGATTCACAATGTTTAAACTATTCCCGATTTGGGAATGTCAAAAATTCTAATTCACCTTCAAAACGAAGTTGTGTATTATGGCGTTCATTGTAGATCCCTAGAAAGGGATTTGTCGAGAACTTTAAGTTTACAAAAATAGAGAAACTATTTTAATACGAACGGTGCATCAAAAATAGTCATCATGTTCCTAGCACAATGAATTTAGTATAATCAATGCAAACGTTGGACCTCGTGGCCAACACTTGACACACAACAGTGGGAATAAGTTTAATTTTAACTTACTAATCTTAAAGTTATTGTGAAAACTTTAATATTTCTGAAACAGTTATGTAGGAAATTCAAATTCACCTTCAAAACGAAGTTGTATATTATGTCGCTCATTTTAGGCGCTGCAAATGAAGTTTTTGACCAGACCAATTATGACCGAGGATGTGAAGGTTCCGGCTCTAGAGAAAGAAGCGGAGGCCACTATCAGCTCAATCCAGCTGCAACCATACATCAACAATGTGTAATCAGCGCAAACGTTGGTTGCATTAAGCCCTAAAGAATTGGAAAATGGATGTTGGTGATTTATACAGAAAACCGTATACGCATAAATACCGCCACACTGACGCAAGAGCTGCGAGAGCAAGCCTCACCGATCACCGCGGTAAAACGCCAGCGCCAAATACGAAGTCGACAAGGACATTGATTTGAATGTACACGATGTCAGTCTCCAGGTACGATGGTTTCAATAATTACCGCGGATAGGTACAAAAGTAAGTAAGTGTTCAGGCCAGACATCTAAGTCTCAATCTATCTGGCCACAGACATGAAAACGATCAGTTAAATTTGAAAGAATGAAACAATCAGCACCAGTTATGAAACGATACAATACCTATCTTTTCTTCACGGACAGGCTACTGAAGGAGTGGTACAACCATCTCAGTCCACTTCAAAGGATGTGATGGTTCTTGCTCTAGAGAAAGAAGTGGAGGATATTATCAAGTCTATCGAGCTGCAACCATACATCAACAATGTGTAATCAGTGCTAACGTTAGCAGCATTAAACCCTAAAGAATTGAAAAGTCCATGTATATGGTGATTTAGACGTATAAATACGTCCATGCTGACGCAGGTCTTGTGAGAGCAAGAATCTTTTTTAATCAAGTCGTATCGCATGGCAATAAATATAATGACAATAGCACAGTTCTGAAATTCAGAGAGATAGAGAATTTGAAAATAGAAATGCGGTCTTCGAATTTTGACATTTGCGAGTGGCCATATTGTTTAAGCTTTTATGAGCTTGATATTTTATGAATGGTCAGCGCCAGTGTCGAGCCTTACATCTCAATAGTTTGGAACAGTATGTTAAGGATTCACAATGTTTAAACTATTCCCGATTTTGGAATGTCAAAAATTCTAATTCACCTTCCAAACGAAGTTGTGTATTATGGCGTTCATTGTAGACCCCTAGAAAGAGGATTTGTCAAGACCAATTCGAACTTTAAGTTTACAAAAAAAGAGAAACTATTTTAATACGAACGGTGCACAAAAAACAGTCATCATGTTCCTAGCACAATGAATTTCCTGGCAAAAGCAGGCCGCGGCGGTGGCGCGCGTGGCGCGCCTCCCCGTTTCCGGGGACTAGTTGGGGACTCTGTAGTCCCCACACCCGAGAAGTGGGCCAGTTCGTGAGAGATGGCCCTGAGTCGGCCGGGGTGTGAGGGATATGCCTGTCAACCTCACCTTCGGCAACCAAAACGACCCGCAGGCGGCGTGCGTTTTAGTCGGTTCGAGTCCGTCATAACCTCCTCCACCGGATCCGGTGGGGAGGTATCCGTGGGGATTTAGCGCACAAAAAAAAAATGCACAATGAATTTAGTGTAATCAATGTAAACGTTGGACCTCGTGGCCGACACTGGGCACACAACAGTGGGAATAAGTTTAATTTCAAATTTATAATCTTAAATTTATAGTGAAACCTTTTAAATTCAAATTTACCTTCAAAACGAACTTGTATATTATGTCGCTCATTTCAGACGCTGCGAATGAAGGATTTGTCGAGACTAATTCTTATTTGAAGTTTAAAAATAGGCCAAGGTCAATAGTTTTAAGTATTTGGGCTAAATTTCATAAGATTCGTGCAAAGATTCCGGACGACAAATCTAAGAGACTTGTAAAATCTGTTATATTTCCGATAAAGGAAAGTAAAAAATTCAAATTCATCTTCAAAACGAAGTTCTGTATTATGGCGCTCATTGTAGACCACTAGAAGTAGGACAAGTCGAGACTCAAGTATTTCAACAGGCTTAAGTATTTGATAAAAAATTTCAACAAACACAGTTCTGAAATTCCGAGAGATAGAGAATTTGAAAATAGAAATGCGGTCTTCGAATTTTGACATTTGTGAGTGGCCATATTGTTTAGGCTTTGCAAAAATGTGGGTATACAAGATTTCATGAGCCTGATATTTTGTGAATGGTCAGCGCCAGTTTTAAGCCTTACATCTTAATAGTTTGGAACAGTATGGTAAAGATTCACAATGTTTAAACTATTCCCAAATTGAGAAGAAGAAGGAGAATTAGTCGAGACCAATCCCAACTTTAAGTTTACAAAATAGAAGTTGCCTAAATAAAATGACTTCCATAATACAATCATCATGTTCCTAGCACAATGAATTTAGTATACCTAATCAGTGTAAAAGTTGTTCCCTCGTGGCCGATACTTGGTACACAGCAGTTGGCATTACTTATAGCCAATTTAATTTTACATTCACAATGTTTGAACTATTGCCGATATGGGAATGTCGAAAATTCAAATTCACCTTTAAAACGAAGTTGTACACTATGTCACTCATTTTAGACGCCGCAAATGAAGTATTTATCAAGACCAATTCGAACTTTAAGTTAAGTAATATAAATAGAAGCTGCCTCAATACGATGACATCAGGCAATCACAGTAAATCAAGCACAAAAGATTTATAATTAATTTCACAGTAACTGTATGCGCTTCCACAGGCAAAATTGTAATGAAATTAGAAATATACGCATATATATCTTTGAAGATTGATTTTTTCTTAAACTCATCACAATAAGAGTTTGCAATTCTAAATTTCTTGCAAACCCCTCTATTTGTAATAGTAGACTAACAGATTAGTAGTTCATCCCAGCCTCCTTAGATAAGTGGCAGTCAGTTGATTGCTGTATTACAGAATATATGTAGGTAATAATGAATATATTATGGATTGACTAGTATTTTGACATTTGTGACGTCTATGACAGTCAACAAACTAGTTGTATTTTTAAGTTCAGAAACATTAAAATACAACAAACACCTCTTGATATTAATAAATTATATTTTCATGTTAAGACCTATTTAAGTTTGCATTATTTTAAACCTAGCTGATAATACATTTATTTTTGAATATGACATTAGATTTTTTTGATAGATAAAGCTGTTCTGACTCTGGGACTTCTTGTAAAAAAACTTACTCGAAACATATTATACCTATATTGAATTATTACATTACACCTGCGTACGCCGACCGATAATACAACGCTGTCACAAAACTTTATTTATTTATTTATTTTATTTATTTATTATATTCTTTATTGTACGCCAATTACAATATTTATGTTTACTTTACTTTAAAAACTCAAATCCAAAAAGACCCACAACGACCTCTAGGTACGAACAAAATATGTTTTAAAATTCGAAAAAACTGAGCTCAAATAAAAGAAACAAAATTATTTATATTTTTTTCTTAAGACTCAAAAATCAGAAACCTACAAAGACCTCTTAACACGAACAAAACACATTTTTGTATTCCAAAAAACACAAAATAATTGTTTGCATCTTCTTCTTATATTGCTGTTAGCAGTAGTTCGAGGCGTGACCATATTTCTTTGAAAGTTCACTGGAATAGTATATCAACACCTCTTTTAAGATATATGCGATATATATTTTATTTATTGTACGCCAATTACAATATTTATGTTTACTTTACTTTAAAAACTCAAATCCAAAAAGACCCACAACGACCTCTAGATACGAACAAAAGACATTTTAAAATTCGAAAACAGTAAACCCAAATAAAAGAAACAAAATTATTTATATTTTTCTCTAAAGACTCAAAAATCAGAAACCTACAAAGACCTCTTAACACGAACAAAACACATTTTTAAATTTCAAAAAAATCCAAAATAATATTTTGCATCTTCTTCTTATATTGCTGTTAGCAGTAGTTCGAGGCGTGACCATATTTCTCTGAAAGTTCACTGCGATAGTATATCATCACCTCTTTTAGGATATATGCGCCTTCTCAATTTGACTGGTGAGATCCGCTGGTGGAAGGCCAGTCAAACCGATTCGCAATTAATAATTTTCTTTGTAACTGACTTTATGCAGGAAATCTTCAAATGACGCAGTAGCTGTGTGCACCTGCATACGCCGACTGACAATACAACACTGTCTCAAAATTTTATTTATTTATTTTATTTATTGTACACCAATTACAATATTTATGTTTACTTTACTTTAAAAACTCAAATCCAAAAAGACCCACAACGACCTCTAGATACGAACAAAATCCATTTTAAAATTCGAAAACAGTAAACCCAAATAAAAGAAACAAAATTATTTATATTTTTCTCTAAAGACTCAAAAATCAGAAACCTACAAAGACCTCTTAACACGAACAAAACACATTTTTAAATTTCAAAAAAATCCAAAATAATATTTTGCATCTTCTTATATTGCTGTTAGCAGTAGTTCGAGGCGTGACCATATTTCTCTGAAAGTTCACTGCGATAGTATATCATCACCTCTTTTAGGATATATGCGCCTTCTCAATTTGACTGGTGAGATCCGCTGGTGGAAGGCCAGTCAAACAGATTCGCAATTAATAATTTTCTTTGTAACTGGCTTTAAGCAGGAAATTCTTCATATGCGCATCTGTCGTACGTCGATCAATAATGCACGTTGATGCATACGAACCAACCTCATTTACAAGTTTGGACAATGGATCCAACAAAGATATAAAAATACATACATATGTTATATCTAAAGACTCAAAAAGACTCAGAAAGACCTCAAAATACGAATAAAATACATTTTCAAATTTGAAAAAATCTAACAACGACCCAAAAATACATACATAGAAGCACGTTTCAACATTTAGCCTTTATATTTTGAAATGTTCTCTAAAATCGGTTGCTATGGCAACCGAAAAGGAGAGAAAGCGGGGGAAATTACCAAGAGCTATTTTTTTAACCTAAAGATCAGGCTGTTGTCTCAGCCTACCCCAATGGGAATATGAATATTTATGAACATAGAAATTATCACAAAATGGTTGAAGTTACATTTTCCGTATTAGACACACACATAGAACATTACAGTCCCGGGCTCTTCAAGCGAGGCGTGGAAATGCAAGTGTTAACGCCGTCAATGTAGGACGCCATTTTAACATCGATGATTTCTGGACTTCTGGACTTTGCCCTAGCTTCTCATCATACAATTGAGTGTATTAACCGACAGAATACAATTCACTAAAACTTAATCTTGTCACTAACGCATAGAATACGATTATAACTCCTTGACAATCTTCTTCGTATTTAGTTCAGCGCGTAGTAAATTATATCTTGGAATTTTCAGTTTGAAATTACACCAACACGTCTATTAAGATATGCGCATTCTCAATTCAAGGCTAGTAAAACCGATACATATTTTTCCTTGTCACTGATTTATTCAAAAATTCTCCCACCATCTTCGCGCATGTTTCATATGTCGATCGATAATTAATACTGATTCTAATTTGTTGATTAATAGCAGTAAGATACTGTGTCCAATATGATATAAGTTGTTGTCAATAGATATCCTTGCACGTCCAACAAAATTATGTTTAAAATCACACATGACTCAAATCACTCTTAAAAATTTATTACTGAATATTAGACGTGAGCCGAGAGGTGTTATCACGACCGAGACTGGGAGCGTACTAAAGTTACTGATCAATATCCCATTAAAATTGGCAGGTGTAATATGTTTTGGGTGCGCAGTTTTCCGAAGGGGTGTAACAGGTTATAATAGTCTGTGTGGCGGGAGCGAATTCTATAGATTGAACATTCGTAGGAAGGGTGGTTAACAAAAGGTAATTAGTTGGTAGGTAAAGAGTTGTGGAGATAGTTATCGGCATTTTTCGGTCGGTTTTATGTTCTAGATTCGAGGAAATTGGTTTTTTTTAATAAGCCATGCATATTTGAATTTTATATACCTTTTATTCATACCACGCTAATTTAAATAAAGATTTGAGGGTGCATAAATTCGCGGGTAATAATTGCATCATTAAAATTTAAAAAACATAGTCGGATCTTTTTTTTTTATACCACTTAGGTGGCAGACAAGCGCACGGCCCACCTGATGGAAAGTGGTAACCGTTGCCTATGGACGTGTGTAACACAAGAGAAGCCACACTCGCGCTGCCGACCCTGTAAGCACAGAGTTTCTGTGCCGTCAGTGTAGAGGATAAAGCAGGACAAGCCTGTAGTCATCCCACTGACAGCACAAATTCTCCAGTGAGCTCTGGCTACCCTACTCACCGCTGGGAACACAACACAAAGTTATTATAACCACGGTATTCTGTAGGGCGGAGGTACTTCCCCAGTCGGACTGCTCAATTGGGCGGAAATACCGCCGTGTCCTATCTCCTATAAACTTCTTTATACGTCATAATAAAAAAATATCAAAAGTCACCATCGATTGACCTTGAACATTTTTTTATTCAAGGTCAAAGGTCAAACATATATTCTCACATTTTTTCTCAATAACAGCAAGTATTGGTGCAAAAGTATGTTCTAATTTTAAAATTGCGATATCTCCGAAATTATCTGCGCAGCAAAAAAGTGAGACTATTTTTGTAGGTATATGCTCTATAACTTTGTCTAACATATATGTGCTGTTTACGAGAAAAATACGAGAATCCAATATATTTAACTTTTCACCTTGAATTTTAAAAACTGGGCAAGTACAATCGATGCTGACTTTTGATGTATCTTTTATTATATTAGGTCTTTACGTATGAAATTGCCGAAATTTTCTTACAGATTCATGAGTTCGTTATTCCTGTAATTTAATAGCTATTTCCATTATTTATATTTTGTTTGATAGTTGATTTTAAGATTTTACAACTCTGTGTTAAATTATGTTTTTATTGGCCGCTTGATAAATTAAGTTCGAGTTTCAAAAACAGTACTTCCTAAATGCTGTCCATTTTGATGATAAATTTTTTATTACTTTTTTACAGCTGTCACTTTTCCAAAATGTTATAAAGGTGTTTGTTAGCTTAATGTTGCAATTTGTTAGCTTGTTGTTGCGTCTTACGTAGTATTGTATTCTCTTTGTAATGTTGTCTCATTCATACACAAAAAAAACATAAAATATGGATTGTCATTCCTAAAAAAATTCAAAAATGTTAGTACTGAAAATTGGATTTCCTCTCAAAAAGACGGCTACTTCATACGAAAAACCCTTTAATAATTAGGAGTCCTATTATATTTGACGGCGCCTTGGTGTTTCGAGAGTCAAGAAACGTCAAAAGGGACATGACAGTTGACAAGTGTCAGTTTGAAAGGCGCGTTCTGACGTTTCTTCACTCTGACGCAACTCCGAACTCTTTTGTACGCAGAGGCAAAGAGAAGAGAATCCATTTGCATCTCGCGAAGACAAGACGTGTTCGGTGGAGTGTCATTGCAATATAATTGTATAGTGATTAGTGATTATATTAACGGCTATATTTCGCTGAAATAATAATTTAATTTCGAATAACATCTAAACACGTGGTTTTAATTTCTCCTCGCCCGTCTACCCACATTCGCTCAGCATTCACAGATGGATCAAATAAACAAGGATGTGCCTTTATCAGAAGTGGGATGTGAAGGGCTTACTTCTGAGGAGAATACTCGTACCAGATCGTCAGTGCCGGCACCGGTACAAAGCCTGTCGCAACAGATGGAGTTGTTTTTATCCCGAATGATGGCTTTATCGCAGCCGCAACCTTCGAGCAGCGCGTCTATCCAGTTGATTGAGTTCGATCCTGATAACAACGAAGCAGACATCGAAGGTTGGTGCAACGTAACCGAAATCGTAATCAACGACCGTAAGTTGAGCGGGGCAGACCTACTTTTGTTACTTACACGTGCACTTAAAGGCCGAGCTAGTACCTGTTTAACACGACTACAAGCAGCAGCGCAGCTGACATGGCCTCAAATAAAGGAACTATTGCTCGCCAAGTTTGCCAAACCTATGACGCCTCAAGATTATTTCGATGAAATTCTACGTTTCCAAGTTGGTGCTAAAGAAACCGCGAGTGAGGCAGCCATACGCCTTTGGAACATCATCGGACGTATACCGCGGATGGAAATGCCTGAAGACATAACCACGGGATTCGTATCGTCAGTTTTGTGCCAGAAAGATGGAATGATTCGTCGTGAGCTCCACTCTCACAACCCGACCACTAGATCTCAACTTCTGCGAATTCTCAACGGTATATCGCTGAAACGGAAGCACGAGGGCAGTGATAACCACGATCCGGATGTTAAGAAGACCCGATTTAATGAATGGCGCTTCACGGGAACATGTCATCGCTGCGGTGTTTCGGGTCACAAAGCGATAGACTGCCGCAAGCGAAAAGAAGAACCTGCTGCTTCGGACAAGACGCGTCCCCAAAGTTCCAGAGCCACTGCTAGACCAATCACCTGCTTCATGTGTGGACGACCAGGACACGTGGCGTCGGCGTGTCCAGATCGAGCGGGCAGCAGCGGAGCAGCGGTGGTCAAAGAGGTCAATGTGTGTGAACGCAAGGCGTCGAGCAGCACGTTGACTACATCATCCGGTGAGCCAGTTTCCTTTCTTTTTGATAGTGGATCTGCTTGTTCTTTAGTAACGAATAGCTACGCGGATAAGTTTCCTGGCACTGCGCAGTGTGAATTAGTGTATCTGACGGGCATCGGTAGCGGTGATGTAGAATGTGTTTCCCAGGTCATTAGTCCCATCAACGTTCAAGGCCTTTCGCTCTCAGTATTGTTTCACATAGTACCTGATGGCACTATTGCTGAACCGGTAATAATAGGTAGGGATATATTAGACGGGAACGTGCACGTACATATCGATAATGATCGAATCACCTTTTCTCAGCATAAAGAAGTTAACATAGCTGACAAGTCTAGCGGATTTAATTTTGCGAATATTAATACGGACTTACAAGGTGATGCAAAGTTGGCCTTGGTTAGAATTCTAGAGAAATATAGTGAGTTTTTCATCGACGATATCCCAACGCGACGAGTCACGACGGGCGTTCTCCGGATAGATCCTATTGATCCGAACAAGACCGTGCAAAGGCGTCCTTATAGGTTAGCACCCGCGGAAAAAGAAATAGTCAACGAGAAAATAGAGTCCCTATTAAAAGCGAACGTTATCCGAGAAAGTAGTTCTCCTTTTGCGAGTCCCATTTTATTAGTTAAAAAGCACGACAATACTGATAGGATGTGCGTAGACTATAGGGAACTCAATGCCAACACGCGTCCCGAGCATTATCCGTTACCGCGTATTGATGAACAAATTGACCGTCTCCACGGCGCGCACTATTTCTCGTCACTAGACATGGCGTCGGGCTATCACCAAATACCAGTCGACCCCGATAGCGTGGCAAGAACGGCATTTGTGACACCGGAAGGTCAATTCGAATATTTGACCATGCCGTTTGGGTTACGAAATGCCGCTTCCGTGTACCAGCGGTGCATCAATACTGCTCTCGGGCCCTTAAAAGACAAAGTAGCGCTGGCGTACATGAATGACGTCATGTGCTACTCAAACGACGTCACTACAGGGCTAGAGCGTCTAGACTCTACTTTGAAAGCTCTTTCTGAAGCGGGTTTTTCAATGAACTTCAAAAAGTGCAAATTTATGAAAAGCGAGATAGATTACCTCGGTTATGTCATAAGAGCAGGAGAAGTAACACCAAACCCCAGAAAGATACAGGCTTTAGTTGATGCTCCCACCCCAAAAACAGCCACTCATGTTAGGCAGTTTTTAGGTCTGGCTTCTTATTTCAGAAGATTCATACCGAATTTCACCCGTGTAGTAGGACCTTTGTACCCTTTAACGAAATTGAAAGGTCCTATTAAATGGACAGACGCTCACAACGACATTCACAAAAAGATTGTCGATATTCTTACGTCAGAACCGGTACTAACAATATTTGATCCAGACTCCCCTGTTGAACTTCACACCGATGCGAGCTCTGAAGGCTACGGGGCCATATTAATCCAGAGAAAAGATAGCGCTCCTCACGTGGTGTCTTACTTTAGTCGTCGAACGTCTGACGCGGAATCGAGGTATCACTCATACGAGTTGGAGACCCTGGCGGTTGTTCGTGCGGTTGAGAACTTCCGACATTATTTGTATGGCCAGCATTTTACGGTCTTTACAGACTGTAACTCTTTAAAAGCATCCAAGTCAAAAACCGATTTAACTCCACGCGTACATAGATGGTGGGCTTTCTTACAAGCGTACGATTTTGATATAGTCCATAAACAGGGTATTAGCATGAGCCATGCCGACTATTTATCTAGAAATCCCATTTTGGAGCCCATATCCAGTGCGCAAGGAATTAATGACGCCAGTGACTCAAGTAAGAGGAACAAGGAAGTTCATTTTATAGAGTTACATCAGGGTTGGCTGGCCGTAGAGCAAAAGCGCGATAGCGAAATATGTGACCTTATCAGCAAACACGAAAACAACGAGTTGCCAGAAGCGATTGCACACACGTATGACGTGCGAAGAGGTATACTGTATAGGAAAATTGACCGCAATAGAACCAGCTCGTGGTTACCGATTGTTCCTAGATCCCTCACGTGGACACTTATAAATCATGTTCATTCAGAAATTATGCACCTCGGGGCAGATAAGACACTCGACAAAATATATGAGCAGTACTGGTTCCCACAAATGTCCAAGCAGGTGCGTAAATTTGTAGATTCATGCATAGTATGCAAAGCTTCAAAAGGATCCTCAGGGGCACAGCAAGTTCGACTTCATCCGATACCCAAAGTGTCCGCATCCTGGCATACAATACATATAGACATCACGGGCAAACTAAGTGGTAAGAGTGATAGGAAAGAATATGCATCCGTAATTATCGATGCGTTCACTAAATATGTTCTCTTAGAGTACACACCTTCCCTCGATGCTGCAAGCGCAATCCAATGCCTCAAAAAAGCAGTTTGCTTATTTGGCGCACCAAAGCGCATTATAGCGGACCAGGGTAGATGCTATATTAGTGCAAATTTCAAACAATTTTGTAGCGAACATAGTATAGAGCTTCACCTTATCGCCACTGGCTCTAGCAGAGCTAACGGTCAAGTTGAGAGGATAATGCGCACCTTAAAATGCCTGCTGACAATAGTAGAAAATGACCCAAACAGAACGTGGCGAGATGAACTCCCCAAAGTCCAGCTCGCGTTGAATAGCACCAGATCCAGAGTAACGGGTTACTCTCCCACAGAACTAATGTTCGGTATACGGGCACAATCATTAGGGATATCATCCTTATCCGTGCACGAAGAACCTGAGCCCCGTTTAGATTTAGATACTATACGGCATAACGCTTCTGAAAATATCAAAAAGACAGCTTCAGCGGAAGAAAAACGCTTTAACCGGGGTAAAGCAAAAGTGAGGCCATTTAGTGTAGGTGACTATGTCTTTATCAAAAGCAGTGAACGTAACCAGACTAAACTACAGCGAAAGTTCAAAGGTCCTTTTACTATAGTCAAGGTATTAGATCACGATAGATATGAGCTGCGAGACATTGATGGGACTAACCGAACCTATAAATACGCCCATGAAAACTTACGTGCAGTGCCCGGGGGCATCAGTGGGCTAATAGAAGTAGCTACTTCCTTAACTCATAATGCAGAAGGGTCCGAGACGGCGGCAGTCCATAGTCTTGAGAAGGGAATGGCAACATCTGATGATGATAGTGATACTGTGTCGGTATCTAGTTTAAACACTTTGACTGCCGGTTCTGACACCCTCTCTGCTTCCGAACATGAAGAATAGTAAATGGTGAGTGTATAATAGTGCGTAAATCCTGCTCTTCTGCCAACATCAGATCTAGAGTTCATGGTATTGTTTCGGCTGTTGGGTGCGGTGTAGTTGGCCAAGTGGGCTGGCCTAAACCGGGTCGATGCCCATGACCAGACTATGTTGTCTTATGTGGTGTATGGTGTAGCTGATCGACTGGGCTGGCCTAAATCGGGTCGATGCCCAGGGTCAGATCACTACATCTTGAGTGTGAGCTGAGTGGCAAGGTACTGGTCTGGAACTGGCCTATGGGGGTCGACGTTTCGGGTCAGTGAATTGCAGCAGCTGTGTGTGATTTTCGTGACTGGCGGAAGGGGCGCTGACTGGTTGTCCGGTCCATCTCACCATGTGACTTGGTGAGCTGGTCGAAGGGACGCCTGAGGTCCGTCCAGTGTGTGTAGTTAAAGTGAGAGATGAGAACTCGGATCTGTTTAAACAGGTGACGTAACTGAGTAGCTGGTCAGGGATGGGCGAGCAGGCCTTGTAGTGGACTACAGTGGTATTCTGTTTTTGCAGGTAACACGGGGCGTACGCTGTCGCACGAGGACGTGCGAATGTCAGTCCGGCCGTGACGGCGCCTTGGTGTTTCGAGAGTCAAGAAACGTCAAAAGGGACATGACAGTTGACAAGTGTCAGTTTGAAAGGCGCGTTCTGACGTTTCTTCACTCTGACGCAACTCCGAACTCTTTTGTACGCAGAGGCAAAGAGAAGAGAATCCATTTGCATCTCGCGAAGACAAGACGTGTTCGGTGGAGTGTCATTGCAATATAATTGTATAGTGATTAGTGATTATATTAACGGCTATATTTCGCTGAAATAATAATTTAATTTCGAATAACATCTAAACACGTGGTTTTAATTTCTCCTCGCCCGTCTACCCACATTCGCTCAGCATTCACAGATGGATCAAATAAACAAGGATGTGCCTTTATATTTAAAGTGCTTCTTAGAGAAAGTACCTATTCTTTCTGTAAAGTGCCGAACATAATAAAAAAAATTGAAAAACCATAGAGATGTATTTACAGATGTATTTACAGTAGAGGTTTCTCTACATAGTTTTGTGTGTCCTATATAAAACATATAGGACACGTCAATTAGATTTCGCCTCGCCTGATGGTAGGTAAGCTGAAGCCAAAGTCTCTGGAAGTTATAACCATTACAGACATCGACAATGTAACAATGATGGCACTCACGGCCTCATCAGACGCTCGCGTGTCCGTTAGGACACGGAACTGTAGTACCTAACAATTTAGACCATTTTTGCTAGGGACAGGTAACAAAAGAGATAAGTACCCAGGTATACATACATACATATAATCATGCCTTTATCCCTGGAGGGTTAGGTGGAGGTGAATTAACACCCACATTTCACCATCATTCTATTCGGTCCCACGTAATAAGGGGTGAGCCTATTGCCGTTTTCCGGGCACTATTGTTGCCTCGAGCCATAAATCTGATGCTGAGTTTGGGCTGTATATATCTGTCTGATGTTAAACAGCCCTATCCCTTAGTCGCCTTGTACGCCACCGCGTGGGAAGAGATGGGGTGGCCCTAATTCTACTCTGCCGGTAACCACGCGGCACCCAGGTAAACACCCATTCGATAACCGCTCGCTTTTAAAGCGTTCAATAATTTTAGACAAGAGCCAACAGGCGACTTTGCGTGCCTTTTGTTCTTCGGTCATTCAACACAATCTACACGATATTCTCAACTAAACTGCATTTGGTTAGCTACTTACTTAACTAAAGAGAAACACTCTTGATGTGTCTTTTTACATCACATAACAGCTCTTCCAACTAATCCCACCATCTCCTTTCCTACATAGGACAACACGTGCAGGCCTTAGATGTCACCCTCACACTGTGCAGAACATACGAGCAAGAACCAAGCGGTTCGGAGATTCTTTTCTTTGCCGCACCACCAAGACCTGGAATTCATTACCAGCACACGTGTTTCCTTCTTCCTATAGTCCCGGGGCCTTTAAGCGGGGCGTGAAAAAGCATCTGATGAGGCCGCCAAGCTGAGTGCCACCATTGTAGCACTTAGTGTCTGTAATGGTGACCCTCTTTCCTGACACTTTGCCTTAAGCTTACCATCAGGCGAGGTGAGGCCAAGTACGCCAACTTGACTATAAAAAAATATATATATATAACAGAAACTTACACCTATATCCTTGAAGGGGTGGATAGAGTTGCTAGCACCCACATTTTGCCAGTTTGTTTTTTTTTTTCTAGCACCTTCCACTGCGTGTCGGGGCACTTCGTGGAAGCCTATTCTTAACATTTCTTATTATTTAAACTAGGCTAACTAATGTGCCAGTCTTAAAACTGTAAACCCGCTCAGGGTTCAATATTAAATTACTTAAATATATATGGAGATCTTAATTATCTCGCTTTCATTCCTGTCCTCTGATAACATACAATTTCCCGCTCGTATACCTCTAGTACTTTCACCCTATACCTTTCACAACTCTTAGATAGGGGAGGAGGGAGGGTGCCAGTTTATGTTTAGGTCGCAATGTAATAGGTGGCGAGCCTATTGTCATTAACCGGGCACGTATAAACCTTCGAAAAGCATCGAAAAGTCATTGGTGTGTGCCATGGTAAAACCTGGGATCGAACCCGAGACCTCGTCTCAGCAGTCCATAACCCATTTTTTATATGTTTTATTTCTGTTTAGACACTCATTTTGAGGACTAACAACCGAAATTTAACCAATATTTAGTCTGATAAGCTCTTCTAACTAATCTCACCCTCTCCTTTCCTACATATGACAACACGTGCAAGGCTTAGATGTCACCCTCACACTGTGCAGAATATACGAGCAAGAACCAAGCGGTTCGGAGACTCTTTTCTTTGCCGCACCACCACGACCCCGAATTCATAGGTCCTTTAAGCGGCGCGTGATAAACCATCTGATAAGGCCGCCAAGCTGAGTGTCACCATTATAACATTACTCAGTGTCTGTAATGGTGACCCTCTTTCCTGAGACTTTGCCTTTGGAAATACCTAAAATTTATGGTGAAGTAACGATTCTAAATAGATTTTTTTTTGTAATTCGTACCTACTAGCCGTAGTTGCGTGGCTCCCGGCCGAGTACAATTTGGGCCACCCCATCTCTTCCCATGCGGTGTCGTACAAGGCGACTAAGGAATAGTGCTGTTTAACATCAGATGCGTAGTGATGTTGCTTCCTTGGCTGTATTTTATCGTCTCTACCATGGTGAGTGTTTTGATGAGCTCTTTCAACTAATGCCATCCTCTCCTTTCCTACATAGGACAACACATGCACACTGAAGAATATACGAGCAAGATGCTTTTTCACGCCCCGCTTAAAGGCCCCGGGACTGTAGGAAGAAGGAAACACGTGTGCTGGTAAGGAATTCCAGGTCTTGGTGGTGCGGCAAAGAAAAGAGTCGCCGAACCGCTTGGTTCTTGCTCATATGTTCTGCACAGTGTGAGGGTGACATCTAAGGCCTACAGGTGTTGTCCTATGTAGGAAAGGAGAGGATGGGATTAGTTGGAAGAGCTCATCAGAACACTCACCATGGTAGAGACGGTAAAATACAGCCAAGGAAGCAATATCTCTACGCATCTGCAAAGGCTCGAGGGTGTTCGTGACCTCAGGGTTCCCAATAATTCGGACCGCGCGTCGCTGCAACCTGTCGAGAGCATCTAGTAGGTATTTCGCGGAGCCATCTTCAGGGTCGGCAGCACGAGTGTAACGCCCCTGGTGTTGTATACGTCTATAGGCCACGGTAACCACTTTCTATCAGGTAGAACTGTGCTTGTCTGCCACTTAAGTGGTATAAAAAAAAGTCAAGGAATATGTAATCAATATTTATTACAATACAATATCATTCTCAATAATACTATTAGTCACAAATTCATGATCAATGAGGTACACTTAATTTCACCGTGATATCTAAAATGGAGGCATATTGATATATTTACGAAAACATCAAGAAGTTCGCGCATGTACTGTACAAACCAAAAAAAACAATAAATATTCTACAACATTCCACACAACGCTATCTAGATCCACGGTAAGCATAGCTTAACTAGCTTGTGTATGGAATCTAGAATGCTGATAAACTTAACATAAAATAAACATAAACCGTTTTTTGTCGGGGGACCTTGGATCGTGCCGATAATATGACGTAGTGCTCTACCAGTTAGGGTCCCCCGACATGACAACGCTTGCATCAAAATATTTATTACTAGCTACATCAAAGTTATAGGGCTAATTCTCCTTTTTGAGGGTTGTTTTTTCTGACGGGGTTTCTTAAAAATTGTAATTTAATTTTTATGTTACGCTTTTTAAACTGATCATCTAGTAATTTCGTTTGATACCCATATTGAGGGAGTTGAGAAAAAATATGTACTCCGTCATTTTGTAGCGGCGGCCATCTTGGACCGAATTTTTTCAAACATAGCTAAGAACACTCCTGACTAATCTACCTTTCAAACAAAAAAACTAAATTCAAATCGGTTCATTCGTTCAAGAGCTACGATGCCACAGACAGACAGACACACACACACACAGACACGTCAAACTTATAACACCCCGTCGTTTATGCGTCGGGGGTTAAAAAAGAGAAAACGAGCCCACTGGAGAATTAGTGCTGTCAGTGGGAAGACTAAAGGCTTGTCCTGCTTTGTCTTCTACACTGACGGCACAGAAACTGTACTTACAAGGTTGGCAGCGCGAGTGTGTCTCCTCTGGTGTTACAAATGTCTATAGGCCACGGTAACCACTTTCCACCGGGTGGGCCGTGTGCTTGTCTGCCACCTAAGTGGCATAAAAAAAACGAGCAAAACCAGTCGTGTCTAAACGAACGAAACGCAACTATAGTTAGTAAGTCAAGTTTATTTGTTTGAAATGCGTTTAAATAAAAAGTCGCTACCAGATTGTTTACCTCCAGTTAAGTGTACCTAAACGAACGGAGTATAGATAAATATATAATCTATGGTTGGTTGACTGACGCGCCCACACCCACCCCCCATCCCCACCAATGAGACCTAAAAACGCACTACTTCTTCTTCGACTCAATGACCAGGTCTAATAATGGTTTATTTTAAATTTTATTGACCCAAAACTTAGCCACAGCATCAGCGTTCTCCATTGCTCTGAGGTCGAAGATAGTGCAAGTGACAAGGTACAGCAAGCAGGGAAGCAAATGTGATATGGACTGGGATTGGGCCCCGCAGTCACAGGACTCTTGCGACCGGTCGATAAAGCCCCATTTTGCCATGTTTAAACTCACTTAACGTAAGTCAAGAGTACATTGTCACAATGTTTGACGATCACTAAACTAATTTTGAAGATTTCGGCATATTTTTCTTCAAGAACCCTGAAAAAGAAACAATATTAATTTATTTAAAGAACATGTAGTTTCCGGCAGAGTAGAATTTGGGTCACCCCATCTCTTCTCATGCGGTGTCGTACAAGGTAAATAAGGGATAGGGCTGTTTAACATCAGGCAGATATATACAGCTCAGACTCCGGCATAGATACATGCCTCGAGTCAACAATAGTGCCTGGAACACGGTAATAGGCTCACCCCCTATTACGTGGGTCCGAAAACATTGGTAGGTGAAATGTGGGTGTTAATTCACCTCTGCCTAACCCTTCGGGGATAAAGGCGTGATTATATGTATGTATTGTTATATCCTTGTGGCGTGTTGGTAGAGTTTTCGACTGCTACATCAATAAACATACATACATACATACATACATACCTGATTAGGTTTCCTAATCAGTAATTTAGTTTGGGAATTCCGCGTGTCTTGCGCATTTATAACTTTTTTTTTAAGTATGTTTATCCGCATTCTAGATTCCATAACACAAGCTAGTTATAATATGCTTACCATGGGACTAGATAGCGTTGTGTAGAATGTTATAGAATATTGATTATTTATTTTTGTGTTAGGAATTTATAGAGTCAGTTCGAATTGAAACGATATGCTAGCGAGATTCAGAATGGTAATTTCAGTTTGTCTGTAAACGCTGCGTTCGGAGTGATGTCAATGGGATTTTTCCGTTCATAAAACCCGAACGAATTCCAAAACGACCGTCGGATTTATTTTCGTTCGAAAAAAGTAAAGACGTGTGACTTGTTGAATATTATGTATGTAAATGAAGCATTCAGATTTCCGAATCTGAATTTCAAATTAGGAAACTGAATCAGAAAAGCGAGTTAGGCATTCGATTGCTATCTTGGTGTGTCTTTTTAATATGTTTCATTTTAAAACTCAGTTTATAAAAAAAAATCTGTTTAGAAACTCATTTTAAAGACTAAAAACCAAAATTGAACCACTATAGTTCGTAAAATATAGCTTGATACCTGTGACTTTAGAGACTTCGTTTATAAAGACTGCAACAATAAATTTGTTGTTGGAAAAGTTTTAATTTTTTAAATATTAATAAGACATTTGTATAGAAATCTAGAACACTTTTTTCAAATAGAACTTGTTATCAAGGAGATACTAGTAAAAACAAAGGTAATTTAAAATATTTATTATATTTTATTATTTATATTTTTTTTGTTAGCTTACTTCGTAAACTCTTTTCGCAGCCTTGTAGGGATGTGTAATCGACTGGCCAGCGAATATCGATAAAATAAATGTATGACAATTTCATTAATATAAATTGTATAAATGATTATATCTAATAATTTTTTCACAACAAATTCGTATTTTTTTAGTCTTGCAATACCTACTGCTTTCGCATGCAGCGAACAAGCGGGCGCCATCTTTTTTGAGTGCCCACGCCTTGTATACGCTATCGCTACGTGATTAATATTGTTTTGTCGTTATTACTGTTGCTTTGTTAAGTTTTGTTGTTATTTCTAGTTATTTGTTTTTTTTGCACCACAATGCCGAAAAGAACAAAAAAAACTGTTTTGAATAGCGAAAGTCGCGAGTTTGTGATTCGTTTGCGCGAGTATTTTGACCGCGAGAATCAAAATGGCGGACCGCTACTACCATTGGAGCAAGTGTGCAATAGAGTTGCTGACGCTCTTGGTATCGGACGAGCTACAGTGTCTCGAATTAGCAAAGCTTTTCTTTGCTAATTCGAGACATACATGGAGATGAATATTATAAATAGTATGGTAACCCACCTACCTATTGACTATAAATAGTATGGTAACCCACCTACCTATTGACTTATAATGTATGTTTGGTGTGATTATTCATTCTGTATAGCAATGTATTGCAAGAAGTGTGTTTAGCCTAAAGTATTTAATAGCCACTGTGTCTTACAGATTTCATTTGTGGATGCTTATAGTAATACATACCTGCCTAAAGTATTGTATAAGTAAACATACAGTTTTGTTGTTCTGTCGTTTCGCGTGAATGCATTGTATCGGATATTTTAAATGTGACTATGATGAGTACTTTTGTTGTGGTAGGTACCTACTTTGTCAGCCGTAGCATTCGAATGCGTCTGACAAAGACAATAGATACCTACTTACAAATTAATACAGGATGAATTGTAAACATTGACAATAATGTAATGCGCTGTTTAATTCAGGCATATGAATGAGCATAACAATAATACAAATGATAATGTGTCTAATTTTTAAATCTAATTTATATAATGTATCTAATTTTGGTAAATAATTAATGAAAAACTTACTGAATAAGTCAGGGAGCTTCATCTGCCAACAAACTGTTATACAGTTTGGCAGAAGAAAAATTATTGTAACAGTGCTTGTTTTCCGTAAATAAATTTTATTTCATTTTTTTTTTTTTTCATGAGCATGATGAACACATATGGAGAATCGTCAAAGGAGATGGTGGCCGAAGATGAGGGAGGTAAAATATTATCGACTCCTAATAAAAAAAGGAAGAGAGTTTCGCCAGTCACCGAAATTGACGACTTTGATGCTGCCGCAATTCGAAATCATATATATGCGTATTACGCACGTGGTGAATTTCCCACGTTAAAAAAAATATCCGTTTCGCTTAAAGACGCGGATTTATTTAAAGGAAGTCCACCATCGTTGTCCATAATATTGAAAAAAATCGGCTTTGCTTATAAAAAAGCGATAAAAGAAAAAATTTAATGGAGCGAACAGACATTGCTTTGACCCGAATTGACTTTTTGCGCAAAGTCAAAAATATAACAGATTGGCATAAAGTGGTTTTTCTTGATGAAACATGGCTCAACGCAAACCACACTGTTTCAAGATCGTGGACAGACGATAAAGCGGAGTCTACCACCAAGGTGCCCGAAGGCAAAGGACAAAGATTAATAATTACTCATGCGGGGACATCGTCTGGTTTTGTGCCCAATTGTTTACTGGCGTTTAAATCAGTAAAAACAACAGAGTACCATGAAGAAATGGATTTTACAAAATTTAAGGAGTGGTTTCTAACTCTTCTAAATAATTTGAGTGAACCACATTTTATTCTGATGGACAACGCTCCGTATCATTCAGTACAAAAAGATAAGGCACCTACGACAAGCAATCGTAAAATTGAAATTATTACTTGGCTGCAAAACAAAGGAGTAAAAGCCGACAACAGCATGCTCAAGAAAGAATTGCTAAGATTAGTAAGCATTCATAAGCCCCCCACTCCAAGATATATTATAGACGAAATTGCAAAGGAAATGGGCCACACCGTCATCCGTTTACCACCATATCATTGCCATTACAATGCAATAGAACTAATCTGGGCTCAAGTCAAAGGTTCGTATAATCTAAAAAAAACATACATAAAAAGCTTACAAAGAATTTAGTAGGTTTTTTGTTTGATCGGATACCTTTTTTTTCTAGGTTACGCTGCCAGACATAATGTAGCACCGCCTTTCACAGCAAACAAAATGTTGACATTACTACATGAAGCTTGTGTACATGTAAATGCTGATGATTGGAAAAAGGTAGTTGAGAAGACAAAAAATGTGATTCAAAAAGATTGGGAGCGCGATATTCAATTTGACAACATATGCGATCAAGAATTAATTATTAATCTACAGGACTGCTCCAGTGATGAATCAGAATTTGACTTTGAAGTTGATCTCGGCTGTACACCATTTGACAATTAAACTTTTAAATACCTTCAAATTCATCTTTCATTTCCTTTTTTCTTTCTTTCAATATCGTTAAAATGTATTTTTTTAATAAACTCATTCTATATAAATATCGATAAAATACTAAAGACGTCCCATACCTATTACATGTCATTCTGACAAACGTCACAGGTATCAAGCTATATTTTACGAACTATAGTTAGTCAGTTAGTTAGCCTAGTTTATTAAGAGGCGGGGCAGGATCGGCAGAGGGAGCGATGGATGATCGCAAGCCAAACTGCCCGCGTACTGAGGCCACTCGAGCGTTGGAGGTCGATGAATGACCTCCGCCTCCAATGAGCGCAGGCCTGAGGGATGCGGGTGAAGCCGCCTGTCTCCCTGACAGTAGCAGTCCGCGGCGCGCCTCCCCTTTCCGGGGACCAGTTGGGGACTCCGTTGTCCCCACATCCGAGGAAGGCCAGATCGAGAGAGATGGCCCTGGGTCAGCCGGGGTGCGAAGGATATGTCTGCCAACCTCACATCCGGCAACCAACAATGACTCCGCGACGTCGTGCGTTTTAGTCGGTTCGAGTCCGACACAACCTCTCCCATCGGCTCCGATGGGGTATCCGTAGGGATTTATCGCACATAAAAAAAAGTCTAGTTTATTTGTTTAATATGTGTTTTTATAAAAAGTCGTTCCAAGTTTACCTTTAGTTAAGTAACTAACCAATAAAAAATAGAATTGGTACAGGCGGGATTCA
The DNA here is from genome assembly GCA_963662185.1 of Eilema griseolum. Classification (NCBI taxonomy): domain Eukaryota; kingdom Metazoa; phylum Arthropoda; class Insecta; order Lepidoptera; family Erebidae; genus Eilema; species Eilema griseolum. The sequence continues at coordinate 11,625,256 of OY759253.1, forward strand.
AACCCGTGATCTTTCGCTTACAGGAGGAACACCCTGACCACTAAGCCACAGAACCTTCGTCCGAAACCATCCAAATTCTTCTATACACATATCTGTCTTACGGCGCGATGGTGGGAGCCATCTAGCGACATTCGTACGAACTATCGAAACCAATGAATGATATTGCAATCATTTTTAAACATTGATTTTTGATGACTCCCTCTTCCTACAGTCCCGGGTCTTTTAAGCGGGGCGTGAAAAAGCATAGATAAGACCGTCAAGCTGAGTGTCACCATTGTCACATGGTATGTGTAGGTAATGGTGACCCTCTTTTCTGAAAATTTTGCCTTCAGCTTACCTTCAGGCAAGGCGAAGTCTATAATATTTTTCACGTAGCATGGGTACGGTGACATTTGACTAATTCCATTTCATGCATGATTCATTTCGAAACAATTTACCTAACGCGGAATACAGGAAACAACACTTAATACGAAGATAAAAAGAAAACTGTTTTATTTTGCATTTTTAACTTAAAACTATTTTTATTTCTCCGTAATTATTTAAACTTTAAATATAAACATTCCAAATACATAATTCTTGATGCGTGAATCGGAACAGGTTGCGTTAGAGATTGACATAGTAAAATCGTTATAATCGATAAATTGTCGAATAAAGTATCATAAATCGTTAGTTGTATTTTTAACTAAAATACGATTATAAAATATAATTATGTAATAATAAACTTTAAACAAAGCATTTTTGTCTTTGTGGAGCTTTATTATAATATAGCAACACTGCTTAAGCATGAGCTGGCAGCCATCTTGTTATATCAACTCAGTACGAGTGCGTCTGCCTTGTATGCGGTCTGTTTTCTTTGTTTTGAGCTTGCGTGGTGTTTTTGTTACTTGTTTTTGTTATTGACTATCGTTGTGCTTTGTTGTTTTCGTTACCGTTTTTTGTTATTGACTTTTGCTTTGTTGTTTTTTTTGGCAAAATGCCAAAAAGAACGAAAAAGACTGTGCTTGGTAGTCAAGCCCGTGAATTTGTAGTTCGATTGCGGGATTACTTTGAGCGAGAACGTGAGAATGGCGGAACGCTATTGCCTGTGTCCAACGTTTTGGATCGAGTGGCAGATGCGTTAGACATTGGGCGGAACACGGTTTCTCGAATCACTCGAGAAAAATATTGTGCTCACGATACAGAAGAAAATAAGTTGTCCACCCCTAATAAAAAGCGAACCAAAAAGGCATCTGTAACAGATGTAGACAGTTTTGCGGCCGATGCTATACGGAGCCACATTTATAACTATTACCAGAATAAAGAATTACCGACGCTTCTAAAGCTGGTCAAGTCTTTAAAAGATGCTGATTTGTTTACTGGAAGTCCTACATCCTTGTGGCGCGTATTGAAGGACATTGGTTTCCAATTCAAAAAAGTAAACAAAAGAAAAATTGTCATGGAGAGGGGCGATATAGCACTTGCGCGGGTTACCTTTTTGAAAAAGGCTAAAGCGATTACCGATTGGAGCAATGTCGTCTTCCTGGATGAAACTTGGCTGAATGCCAATCATACGGTCGGTAAAATGTGGACTGACGATACACCTCATGCCTCGACCAAAGTGCCAGAAAGAAAAGGGGAGAGATTGATTATTTGTCACGCAGGCACATCGAAAGGATTTGTAGAAAATGGGCTACTTGCTTTTAAATCGAAAAAGACGGGAGAATATCACGAAGATGTGAATGCGGAAGTATTCACGGAGTGGTTTCAAAATATGCTTAGCAATTTAGAAGAACCCAGCACAATTATTATGGACAATGCCCCATATCACTCCGTGCAATTGAACAAACCGCCGACTTCTTCCAATAAGAAGAGCGAGTTGATCGAGTGGCTCCAAGCCAATAATGTGGAAGCCGATGAGACGAAATTAAAGGTGGAGCTAGTGAAGCTCGTAAAAATGCACAAGCCCTAAACGACATACAAATTAGATATGATGGCAAACGAATATGGTCACGAAGTCCTGAGGCTTCCACCGTACCACTGTCAGTACAATGCCATTGAATTAATTTGGGCCCAAATCAAAGGTAACTTGTTTAACCATAGTCTATTTACATACTGACAAAAATATGATTATGTTTATTACTTGAAATTAGAATAGACTGCATAATTGATTCCCAAATAATTATTCACGTCGACGAGTCAGATGACGATGATGATGATGAAGATGATGAACATGTTTGATTTTTAATAAATAATTAAACAGGTTATCAATTTTGTTTTACTTTTTTTCTTCAAAATTATTAGTTAATAGAATCGATTTCTTCTTCATTAATAAATGATCTCGATAAGATATATAATCGATTTTATTTCATGCGATTTTATCTTGACTACATCTCTAGTAACTTCAAATCCCAAACGTCACCGTACCCATGCTACGTGAAAAATATTGTAATTGACGTGTTCTATATATAAAAAAAAAACTCCGCTCAAAAAAAAATCATTCAAAATGAAGTATTACATACAATATTTTTAGAATAGTTACTACATAACAGATATATTACTGCCATACGAGAACGACAATAATCTCAAAACAGATAAAGACTTAAAAGTTTTTTGTTTTTTGTAACCACGGTAGCCTAGTGGTATGGGTAATAGACTCCTGAGACGAGGTCTCGAGTTCGATCCCAGGTTTTATCATGGCACACACCAATGGCTTGTCGATGCTTTCGAAGTTATGTGTGTATTTATCGCAGGTTTTTAAGTGCCCGGTTAATGGCAATAGGCTCGCCACCTATACATTGGGACCTAAAGATAAACTGGCGAAATGTGGGTGCTAGCACCTCTGTAGAGAGAGAGAGATCTCTTCCCATGCGGTGTCGTACAAGGCGACTAAGCGATAGGGCTGTTTAACATCAGACAGATATATACAGCCCAGACTCAGCCTCAGATGGATGACTCGAGTCAACAATAGTGCCCGGAATATGACAATAGGCTCACCCCCTATTACGTGGGACTGAATACAATTATTGGTGAAATGTGGGTGCTAGCACCTCTGACTACCCCTTCGGGGATATAGGCGTGAGTTTATGTTATGGTAAAAAGAATATTAGAACCAAAATTACTAATATTCCCTCTAACCCCTCCAGCTAAGCTAAATTGCTTGTGTTAGGAGTGGGTTCATGTCGGTAGTGTAATAGCCAGGTTTCGAACTCGGGACCTCTCGATCGTAAGGCTGGCTCCTTAACCACTAAGCTTCAGCTTCAACTTTCTTGTTCATTCAAACTTACTTGGAATATTTGTGGACTTCGTGAATTGTTTGACATTTAGATCTTGAGAAATTGATTTCAACTTCAATGGTAGCCTTCCTGAAAGAAAGAGTAAATTTAGGGGGTTAAATAATTGGCAGAGATTTTTTTTTGGGGCGTTTTTACATACATACATATATATAATCACGCCTTTATCCCTAGAGTTAGGCAGAAGTGAATTAATACCAACATTTCACCAATAATTGTATTCGGTCCCACGTAATAGGAGGGTGAGCCTATTGTCATATTCTGGGCACTATTGTTGACTCGACCCATGCATCTGAGGCTAAGTCTGGGCTGTATATATCTGTCTGATGTTAAACAGCCCTATCCCTTAGTCGCATTGTACGACAGCGCATGGGAAGAGATGGGGTGGCCCTAATTCTACTCTGCCGGCAACCACGCGGCTAGGGGCGTTTTTATTTACACAGATATGTCAACCCATCGTACCCTGTACCAGTAACACATTCTTTTTTCTTTTCTTTGCAATTGTTTCCAGTTCACGCCTAGTTTAAATCTAACCTAATCACTTTTAAGAAACTCTAAACTTCACTGTTGGGAACTGTTGGCAGATGTGACCAAATGACATAGCTTTCTGGCCAGGTTGGCTCGGAGAGCATAGACTGAACCCAACCCACATCCAGAACATTGAGGTTCAAGTCACTCATCAGTAACACCCTCTCAGCTCCGTTCCGCACACACTCCATAAACAAATATTGAATATCTTTAATTTGATTGCATTCCCTTGAATTTTGAGAGTCAGCTTTCTTCATTAGGAAGGCAAATTTTGCGCATGGATAGTGCCCAGAACGAAGCCTTAGTAATAAGCCCCCTTGGTCCATGTGCTTGTTGGTCCGTTAGTGGTATATAAAAAAATAAGCTTATAACTAAAAACAGATTACTGAAAAAGTATTAAACAAGAAAATATCAAGGATAGTCGTGGTCGTATGCCACTTTTCCCTAGAACATATTGTTTTGTTAGACTAAGTGGCATACAACCACGGCTATCCTTGATATTTTCTTGTTTAATACTTTTTCTGTAGTCGGGTTTTAGTTTTAAACTTATTTTTTTATTTATATTAGTTTAGGATAAGCAATAGGTATAATAATTTATACATATTTGAAATGTGCTAACTAAGCCCCTTCAGTTAATACCAATCACGACATATTTATCTCAAACTTATTTTTTATCACAGTACATCCCGGCAGAGTAGAATTTGGACCACCCCATCTCTTCCCATGCAGTGTCGTACAAGGCGACTAAGGGATAGGGCTGTTTAACATCGGACAGATATATACAGCCCAGACTCAGCCTCAGATGCATGACTCGAGTCAACAATAGTGTCCAGAATATGACAATAGGCTCACCCCCTATTACGTGGCACCGAATTCAATGATTGGTGAAATGTGTGTGTTAAATCACCTCTGGCTAACCCTCTGGGGATAAAGGCGTGATTATATGTATGACTTCATGACTGCTAGCGGACGCCATATTAGATTAAGTGTCACATTATACAGCCTGTAACCAGCGGACGACTAAGATGCTTCTAACAATACCTCATTTGTCCAGTTCTAATAAGTGGTTGAGGAGCTATGAGGGAACAGATGAGTCTACATACATACATAGCCTGTCAAAATCATAACCCTCCTTTTGCTTAGCCGTAGTCAGTTTGGGGACTCTGTAGTCCTCACACCCGAGAAGAGGGCCAGATCGTGAGAGATGGCCATGGGTCAGCCGGGGAGCGAGGGATATGCTTGTCAACCTCACCCTCGGCAACCAAAGCGACCCACAGGTGGCGTGCGTTTTAGTCGGTTCGAGTCCAACATAACCTCCTCCACTGGCTCCGGTGGGGAGGTATCCGTGGGGATTTTGCACAGGTTAAAAAAAAAAAGCCATAGTCGGTTAAAAAGAAAGACAAATAGATACATACTTGGACTTATCCTGGGGATATTAGACTTGATACTCGTTTCACTATTTAGCGAAATCTTCTTTTGAGGAATCTTAGATATTATTATATCTTTCTTTTTATCTTTTGGTGTACTAGTTCTGGGTATGATCTTTTCAGATTTTTTATTTCTAATAACATTATTTATGTGTTGTGTCTTATTTCTTTCATTACCAATATTTAAATTTTTCATGGTATTAATTTTGTTTGGTTCATTTTCGTTGTTTTTTGGTAGTTTTTTGTCTGGTCTGTTAATATCAGTACTGCTTTTAGATTTTTTAGGATTCGATTCACCAGTTTCAATATTTTTTCTTTTGATTTCTTCATTACTTTTAACTTTTTTAAGTTCTTTACTTTCAGTTTTGTTACTTTGAGTCATTTCTGGGCCTTTATCGTTGATTTTTCTTTTCTTTACTATGTTTTTGTTATTTTCATTAACACCTTCAATAGTTTGTACATTCTTTCTTTTAATTTCTTCAGTACTTTTAACTTTTTTATATTCCTTATTTTCAGTTTTGTTACTTTGTGTCAAACCCGGACCATTATCATTATCATTATTTTTCTTAGCTATGTTTTGAATATTTTCAGTTTTATTACTTTCCTTATTAATAACTGTTTGAACATTCTTCCTTTTAATTTCATCATTACTTTTCACTTTTTTAAGTTCTTTATTAACGGTTTTATTACTTTTTGTCATCTCTGGACCGTTATCATTATTCCGTTTCTTAACTACATTTTTGTTATTTTCAGTAATATTATTTTCATTAACATTGTGGACTGCTGTCATTATGGTTTCACCAGTTTGGACATTTTTCCTTTTAATTTCTTCATTGCTTTTAACTTTAAGTACCTTATTATCGTTTTTACTTGGTTTTTTCATCTCTGGACCATTACCGTTACTCTTCTTAGGAATGTTTTTATTATTTTCATCAATACCGTCTACAGTTTGAACAGTCTTCCTTTTAATTTCTTCATTACTTCTAGTTTTTTTAAGTTCCTTATTATCTTTTTTCACTTCTGGGCCATTATCATTATTATTACTTTTCTTAGCTACGATTTTGTTTCCATTTTTATTATTTTCATTAATACCATCAATATGTTGAACGTTCCTCCTTTTAATTTCTTCATTACTTCTAGCTTTTTTAAGTTCCTTATTATCATTTTTACTAGCTTTTGTCACTTCTGGGCCAATATCATTATTATTACTTTTCTTAGCTACGATTTTGTTTGCATTTTTACTATTTTCATTAATACCGTCAATATTTTGAATGTTCTTCCTTTTAATTTCTTCATTACTTCTAGCTTTTTTAAGTTCCTTTTTATCGTTTTTGTTAGCATTTGTCACTTCTGAACCATTATCCTTATCATTCCCTTTCTTAGCTACATTTTTATTGGTTACATCTTTATTATTTTCTTTGACATTGTGAGTGGCTTTTACAGATTCACCAGTTTGAACATCTTTTCTTTTAATTTCTTCATTACTTTTCACTCGTTTAACTTCTTTAATATCGTTTTTATTAGCTTTAGTCATTTCAGCAACTTTATCGTTATCAATCCTTTTCTTAGCCATGTTTTTGTTGGTTACAGTTTTATTCTTTTCATTAATATTTTCATCATTTGTCACTATAGTAGCTACATCAACTTGGTTATGTTTGTTATTTTTGTTAGTTTGTTGAACTTTGTCTTGATTATTTGTCTTCTTTAAATTATCATTATGCTTGTTTTTATTTCCTTCTGTATCATTTATATTTTTATCTTTTTTATTTGGCTGCTGTCCACTTTTTTCCTTAGCTTTAAAAATTATCTTTACTTCACTATTATCATCTTCCCCAGTCTTCATTTTTTTATTATTACCTCCATTGTTAACATCTTCTGCACTCCTTTTCTGGGGAACTGAATCTTTAATCAATTGTTTATTTATATCTTTTTCTTTTACAATCTTTTTAGTTTTCTTTGGTAAACTTTTAGGTGGGGCCATAACTTCACTATCTTTGTCCTTTGACTCTGTTTCGGTTCTCACGTCTGTCTGTCTGGATTCTGCATCAGACTCAGAGTCTATAGGACCTTTAGCTTGTAGACAGACGTTGATGATTTTAGCCAAGAGTAGAGACCGTTCATCTGTTTGTATTGTTGGATCTAAGAGCTGTTTGTGAGCTTGTGTAATTATTTTTATATAGGCTTCATCTGAAATAAAAAAAAAACAATTAGTATTTTAGTATTTACCGCGGTAACAACGGTAGCCTAGTGGTATGGGTAATGGGACTGATGAGACGAGGTCTCGGGTTCGTTCCCAGGTTTTACCATGGCGCACACCAATGACTTTTCGATGCTTTTCGAAGTTATGTGTGTATTTATCGCAGGTTTATAAGTGCCCAGTTAATGGCAATAGGCTCGCCACCTATTACATTGGGCCCTTAACATAAACTGGCCAAATGTGGGTGCTAGCACCTCTGCTTTGCCTACCCCTTCGGTGATATAGGCGTGAGTTTATGTTATGTAATGTTATGTTAGTATTTCACGAGTAATATCTAGGTAACATTTTTATAAATAACTAGCCTTCCTCCTGTGGCTCTGCCCGTGTTCCGGTTTAGTTCTACTAAACCGATTATGAACAAACAGACAGAAGTATTGTGTGTATTGTATGTAGATATGGTGTGTATTGTATGTAGATGTAGTGTGTATTGTATTTAGATGTAGTTTGTATTGCATGTAGACATTGTATGTAGTGTATATGTATTATGTATGCTTCTGTAGTGCATCGGCTATGTTCGCTCACGCACGTACCGATGGTTTCGCAGTGTTGTGGCGTAAAAAAAATTACTTCGATGCTGTATGGAATGCGCGGCAGTGGCAACAGTATCAATGTACTTGTGGACAGGGGCTATGAGTGCCACATATTAAGTGACGTCTATGAGACCAACCTTTAGTGATAACTAAATACTAACATAGATTTAAATATTTACTAACAAAACAATGGATTTGAATTATCTGGAATATACAACTGTGTACCTACCCATATATCGCAATAAAATGAATTTGATTTGAAAAAAAATGAATTATATTATATTATTGATTTTTACACCATAAACCTGTTCATCCAAAGGTTGCCTGGAAGAGATTGTTGTTTGCAATAAGGCCGCCCATTGTACATTATTATGTATAAAATCCATGTTTATTTGTGTATTTTGGTGTACCATAAAGTTTTTTTATTTATTGTCTGTATACCCAATAACACATTACATTACAATATGAGATACAAGTTTTGTGGTACGTACAGATCGAGGCCTTATCGCTCTGCGGCAATTCCTTACATGCAACCAGATTTTAATTGTAATTAATAACTTTCAAACTAAAGAAAACGTACCATATCCGTTCAGAAATTTTTGTGTCAAAAACATATAGCGGTCTATACCTGGACTCCAATTCTACAAATTTTTAAGGTTCCGTACCTCAAAAGAAAAAAACAGATCCCTTATAGGATCACTTTGTTGTCCGTCTGTCTGTCAAGACCTTTTTCTCAGGAATGCGAGGAGGTATCAAGTTGAATTACATACATACTCAGGTTTATAAAGTTTTGGAACTATACAAAAATCAGACATTTAAATAAACACATTCAAAATCTTGTATAGTGAATTTTATAAATAAAAATAAAGAAAAAAAATGTAAAAAAATAATAATAAAGAATGAAAAAATAGAATTAACTCTTTTTCATTTAATTTTGGATTTTCAAGTCTATTGTTAGACTATTGTTATAATAGTCTTTTTTTTATGTGCAAGAAATCATCAAGAATACCCCCTCCGGACTAAAACGCAAGGCGCTTGTGGGTCATTGTTCGTTGCCGAAGGTGAGATTGACAGGCAACCGGCCGACCCATGGCCATTTCGCTCGATCTGGCCCTCCTCGGGATCCAAATGAAGTCTAAATTTTACTGGCATTTTTGCAGAGACAGTGGTATGACAATGGTTAACAGTTAGCACAATTAGGCTCCTGGTCATCCATTTGTGGAAAGGACTTGGAAGGTCACCTTTTCCCCGTGGTTTTTTTTTTTTATGAGATGTTCATGACTTATCCGTGAGGTGATGGAGAAAGAATACAAGTAACACCACCCGATCACATACGAAGGGTGTCGTAAGAGGTGACCAAGGGTAAAATATGCGGTTGATATCACTGCGAGAGAAGGAAAGCTTGAAATAAAACCCTGTACCAACCCGTCGGGCCAGTGTGGGAATATTAGGCCAAACCCTCCCAAATGGCGTTGCGTAACGAACTATATGCGAGCATTTGCTTGTTGTTTGTTTTATTTACCTATCAATAATTATGTATTTTTTTATTATGAATGTTTTTCTGTAATCTATTGGTGTACAATAAAGAATTATCTATCTTTCTATGTTTAGTATTTATTTTTATAGGTTTTATTTCTTATTTTGTATTTGTGTATGTTTGTGTGTTTAATAAATGCATTTTCTTTCTTTCTTTTCTTTCATTGTGAGAGGCCTATGTTCAGCAGTGGACTGCGATGAGCTAGTTGTATGTTGTTCATAACTTACCCATATATTCTAAGTCGAACTTCATTCTATGATGGAAGGGGGCGACCGGCGACCATTTATTCTCCAATCGCCACAAGATTTCCACGAGATTGGCACATTTCAGGACGAATCCGCCTTCGGGCTGAAGATAAATAAATAAATAAATAAAATAAAATAAAATAAAAATAATTTATTTCGGACAACAACGAATCCATATCTTGTTAGTAACAATATAACCACTTAAAAATATGTTAGTAAAAAATTTGCATTGTCTTTGTTTGTCATTTATTGTCAAAATTATTTAATGTCAAAATAGAGGAATAGAAGTAATGTCACGCAGTAAAAATCTAAACTATTTTGTCAAATTTGTAATTTATTTATTAAAATCAATATAAAATTTTTAAGATACGAGTATGTCAAGTCCGCCATTCAATTAATAGAATTATTATATTTTTAATTATATTGTGAATTTTTGCGCTTATTTATCAGTGTCATTACCCCCACTGTCCCTACTTAGACACTATTTTTGTGTCCGAGATACATTCACGGATCCACTTAATTATAATAGGCGAGTCCCATCGATCTGCCATAGTTTTCAGAATGGTGTTGGAGCTGCCCCGCAATCTACAGAGCAATGAGACAGTTTTCTTTCTCATTATGGTTTGGAAGCTATCCACGCAAGCCTGGGCGAACATGCCTGATGCGCTGCAAAATCGAGGCAACCCCATCAACATCCTGAAGGCGTTGTTGTATTGGACACGCAGTGCACTGATGGCCGTCTGCCTATAGTTGAACCAGAGGCTACAAGTATAGAAAACTTGGCAGTATGCTCTGAATAATGTCAGTTTTACTGGCGTACTACAGCGTGCAAACCTTCGTACCAACATATTACAGCGCACCGCCAGCGCCCTGCGTTCCCTTTCGATGTCTACTTCATCTCTGAGGTCGCTAGTTAAAAAATGTCCTAAGTATTTAAAACTATGTACCCGCTTAAGGTCTGTCCCGTTAAGTTTAATACTAGGTACAGATGCGGGACACTTTCCGCCAACGGCCTCAAACACCAAGTATTCGCTTTTGTTTGTATTATAAATGAGACCATGTGTTTCCGCATATTGCTCGCACACCTGAAGCAATTTCCTAGTGGCGTTGATCGTTGGACTCAGCAGCACCATGTCATCTGCGTAACTGATATTGTTGACACTGACGTCATCCACGCGACAACCAAACTTCATACTGCTGAGTTCAACGATCAATTCATTTATATACAGATTAAATAGGCGAGGCGAAGTCAGGCCGCCCTGTCTCACGCCGCACTCCAACCTATAAGACTGTGAGAAACTACCGCCCCACCTCACGCAGTTTTCCTGGTTGAGGTACCAGTACTGGAAGATGCGCAACAGTTCTGCTGGTACTTTTCTATTCCGAAGCTTTCTCCACAGTACGTCATAGGAAACGCGGTCAAAAGCACGAGAGAGGTCCAGAAAACATGCAAATACTGGGGTCTGTCTGTCCGTGTAATACTTAACCGTATGTTTTAAAGCAAGAATAGCTGTTTCTGTTGACAATCCGGACCGGAAACCAAACTGTGCATCGTGCAGCTGCAAGTAACTATCTAGATGTGTATCCAGCAGGCCGTCTAGCACCTTCGCAACAATAGTTGCCAGTGAAATCGGTCTATAATTTCCCTTGTCCGCTACATCACCTGTCTTATTCTTAATTATTGGCACCACTATAGTACGCATAAGATCAGCGGGAAGATACGAGTGGCACATACACAGCGAATAGAACATGGACAGGACTCTTGTTAAATGAGGTCCTGCGTACCGCAGGTGTTCGACGCTGAGACCATCGTGACCAGGGGATTTCCCTCTAGTCATACCTTTAATCACATCTGTAACTTGCTTGGACGAAAAACGAATGAAATCACTGTCACGACAGATCTCATCGTCGACCACCCGCGACACGTTCAGAGGTGAGTGCACTTTAAAGTGCTTAACAAACATGTTAGCAATGGACAGGGGTTCATTCGCGCCATCTACAGTGTCCGGTAACCCTGGTTTGACATTAAATTTGCCCGTTGCCTTCCAGAAAAGTTTAAATTTTTGATTTGAGTGATGTGAAGCCATTTTATCACATTTTATTTGATGTTGATTAGTTTGACACCACTTCAATCTACTTTTAAATACCTTGCGACTTGTACACATGTCCTCATATATAGGTCCTTGTACGGGCTTATTATATAATAACCACATTTGATATTTCAGTCTCGCTACCCCATGTGCCTCTCGAACATATTTATTCCACCCTGTTATCTGCCCTTTAGCAGGTTGGGGTCTCATCAGGTGAGTCCGTTGCGCTGCGGACGCCAGAATACTCACAATTTTTGTATACATACTATCCAGTGTCCTACAGTGTTCCACACTGTTACAATGAGAATTACTACACATTGCAAAGTTTTGAGGATAATGAATATGCCGCAGTTCATCATTACAAAGTCTACAATACTCCTTGATCTGCTCATCACTCCTGTCACCCCAGATGGCTTTATTAATTATACCACTATTTGGATACGGTAAGGACTTCATAGTATCAATATTACTAGTTAGAATGACAGGAAAATGGTCAGACCAAAACACATCATTTATTACTTTTACATTTTCGACACTCATAAATGCAGATTGTGTAACAACGCAGTGATCCAGCCATCGTTGACACCCATGCGTATCACTGATGTAGGTGTAACACTCAGATTGAGCGCCAAGTATCTCTGCATCAGCACACAACCAGCTTTGCTCAGAACAAAAGTTCATAAGTTCTATCCAAAATGACTCACCGGGATGTGCATTATAGTCCCCGAGCATGAAAACCGTCCCGCAGTCACCAGACTCCACAATAGCGCTTATTTCACCCAAACACTCCGTAAATTCATTTAAGTTATGGCTAGTATATAATTATGGCTAGTATATAAAGATATACAATATATGTTTTAGAATAGGGATGATGACAAGTATTATATATATATTTTAAGGAGGTAAGAAACTGCGGTATTCCCGCCCAATTCATTAGTCCAACTGCGGATGCACCTCAGCCCTACAGAATACCGCGGCTATAATAACTTCGTGTTGTGTACCCAGCGGTGAGTAGGGTAGCCAGAGCTCACTGGAGATTTTGTGCTGTCAGTGGGAAGACAAAAGGCTTGTCCTGCTTTGTCTTCTACACTGACGGCACAGAAACTCTGTACTTACAGGGTTGGCAGCGCGACTGTGACTCCTCTGGTGTTACAAACGTCCATAGGCCAAGGTATCTACTTTCCATCAGTGTCAGGCCGTGTGCTTGCCTGCTACCAAAGTGGTATAAAAAAAAGTATTATTATTGAAAATATCACATTTCATTAAATTAACTGCTAATGTGTCATATTATTGTGAGTGATGATTTTAAACATATTTCAGACAGATGTATACAGTCCAGACTCAGCCTCCAATGTATGGCTGGAGTCAACAATAGTGCCCGGAATATGGTTCACCCTCTATTACATGGGACCGAATACAATGATTGGTGAATTGTGGGTGTTAATTCACCTCTGTCTAACCCGGGAATAAAGGCGTGATTATATGTATATATGTATGTAAGGCTGGTGACACACCACACTCACTATGTTAGGTTTTAATGGCACTATTTTTTTTACAGTAATTTTTTGAATTTTTTGGGGGTTTTTATCTACACAGATAAGTCAACCCCATTGTACCCTGTACATAACACATTTTTTGTTGTTTCCTTCCAATTGTTTCCAGTTCATGCCTAGCTTAACCTCACTGTTGGGAACTGTTGGTTAACGGCACTATGTTTTATGTTATCAGTAGCTTAATATTATTTCACATCCCGGACAGTTTGAATCCATCTTCCCTATTTAAATTTTAATTTTAATTTCAATAGCTTCACGCCTAATCCGTGAATAGTAGTGGCGATCAGTGGAGAGGACTTTGGGTTGAAGATGCTCACGATGATAAATTGAGAAACGTCCCTAACCATATTAATGAAATAAAGGCTTTAACTACTGATATACTTACATGCGGTTCCATGAATAGTGAACTGGCATATTTATTGGCCAACCGCGCGAGGGTCGTGCGGCGAGAACGATAGCCAACTGCATAACTTCGGACTACCTGAAACATTAATTGCAGATTTTTTTATCTATTGTCTGTGCAGATCTTATACAGATCTGCCACTGTCCACCACATCGTACCCTTTAACAGTATAAATTTATATTTTTTAATACAACTTAGGTGGCAGACAAGTACACGGCCCATCTGATGGAAAGTGGTTACCGTGACCTATGAACGTGTGCAACACCGGAGGTCACACCTGCCCAGCCTGTAAGAACGGAGAGTTTCTGTGCTGTCAGTGCAGAAGACACAATCGGGATAAGCCTATAGCTTTCTGACAGCACAAAAACTCTCCATTGAGCTCTGGCTACCTTACTCACCGCCGGGGACACAACACGAGGTTATTATAGCCGTGGTATTTGGCCCGCGTTCGAGAAACTTCCAAGATACCTCAAAGCACACTGTTGAGGTGATATGACCAAACAACACAGTCTTCTAGATTTGCCAGAGATTGGTTAAATTGTATATGAGATGCTAATTGGCAAGCTAAAGTGGCAAAGGCCAGTGGGCTGGCCAAATCACATCAACCAACCAATGGCCGATGGAGCAAGAGTGGAGATTCAAGAAGACAATTGGAATGTCCTCTAGCCATAATGGACTGACAACCTGGAAAAGTGGGGGATAGACTGAATGCGGAAGGCAGGAGTATCAGGAACAATGGTGCACATTGAGAGTGGCCTATGTCAAGGAGTAGACGTAGAATTATAGTTACTTACTTCAATCGCATCACTGGGTCTTTTCAAGGTATGTAAAACAGAGCTAGTAAGCTCCACTTCGTGGGATTTCTTTACAAGGGATACCTGCAGCCCGCGGTATGATGTAGAAGCGAATTTGCGGTCCTGGAAATATAATAAAACATAATGATTCAATAGGTTATTGGACAAATTTTTTTTTTCATTTAGTTAAACCGTCACCACGGGTGCTGCAACGCATCCGAAACGTCGGCTGAAATAGTAAGTTCCATGATTTAATAGCGAAAAGTCCAGAACTGCTGCATAATTTTAAAAAAATATTATTATAGAAAAATGACCACCTTATAATAATTAAATGAACTGCTAAAGTGAAATATTCATACACCGAAAGCGCTCCGTACAAAATCGTGCTTGCGAGTGACGTCACACGCCATGTCTCCCCAATGCACAGGCAAAACTAATCTCGGATGGTGTCTGTGACCTTCGATGGTGTTTGTCTTAAGAATTTCAACAACTGGTCTAACTGCAATGTTTCGATATGGGCTTTGGGTTGTGGAGGTCATATGACAAATCCGCAGTTAAACTGCCATAACTGGTAAAGCGGACCCAAGATACCGAGGTCAAAGTTTAACACTAGGATGAAAAAAGCCTGAAAGAGCACATTAGCTATATTTAATTCCAGAAATGGTAATTCAAAGTGGATGGAAACACCAAGGCCTGGAATTATTTACCAACTTGCATGTTTTCTTCTTCCTACAGTTCTGGCTCCTTTATGCGGAGCGTGAAAAAGCATCTGACGCCATCAAGCTTAGTGCCACCATTGAAACATACTACGTGTATGTAATGATGACCCTCATTCCTGACTATGCCTTTAGCTTATCATCATTTAAAAAATAACTGCAAAAAATTACTATAGTCTCTTGATATTATAATAGTTAGGTAATACTTACAGGAGTGTGCACATAAAATGTGATTGTAAATGGGACCAGATCAATTCTGCATTCAGCTGTTACTTCCTTCCAGGTACCAGGTTCTGTCACTGGCCTCTCACTGGAATCAAAAATTATAATAATAAATATCAAATACATACAAGCTGCATATGGGATGATATGGGAAAGATCTTGATATGATTTTAATTTTAATCATATTTTCTCTCGCGTTTAACCCTGAGAGCAAAAAGTATAAGAAAAAAAAATATAATTGATCAATAATTCCCATTAAGAAAATCAAACCAAAGGGTATTCCCATCCCATTTGAGCAGTACAACTGTAGAAGTACTTCCACTCTACTGAATACCTATAATAACCTCATATTCTTAAGGAGGTAGGACCCGACAGTATTTCTGTCCGAATTGAGCAGTCCGACTGTAAAAGTACCTCCACCCTACTGAATACCATGGCTATAGTAACCTCGTGTTATTTAGGAGGTAGGACACGATGGTATTCTCGTCCCATTTGAGCAGTCCGACTGTGGAAGTATCTCCACCCTACAGAATACCACGGCTTTAATAACCTCGTGTTGTGTTCCTGGCCGTAAGTAGGGTAGCCAGAGCTCAGTGGAGAGTCAGTGGGAAGACCGAAGGCTTGTCCTGATTTTATGTTCTGCACTGACAGCATAGAAACTAGTATTCTCCCTAACCCCTCTAGCTTAGTGTTAGTAGGGTGTTCACATCAGTAGTATAATAGCCAGGATTCAAACCTCTCAATTGTACGAGCGACTCGTTAACCTCTAAGCTACGAACACTTGAAAAGCTATAATTATTTAATACATACCCATTCAAGTCAGGATCTTGCACTAGTACATTAACCTCTGATTGTAATACCGTCAGACTCGTAAGCTCTTGTGTAGCCTGCAGACAAGTTTTAAGCATTGCTTGCTGTATCTTCAGCTGTCCAACATCAGGGCCAGTGTTGATGCTGCTAGGGAAGTAGTCTTCGGCATCTGAACTGTAATAATAAAGAATAGAATTAGTATTAGAGTCAATGTTAGCCAATATTGACAGTCAATATTAAAGTTTTTTTTTTTTATACCACTTCGTTGGCAGACAAGCACACGGCCCACCTGATGGAAAGTGGTTACCGTGGCCTATGGACGTCTGTAACACCAGAGGAGTCACAGTCGCGCTGCCAACCCTGTAAGTACAGAGTTTCTGTGCCGTCAGTAGAAGACAAAGCAGGGCAAGCCCACTGACAGCACAAATTCTCCAGTGAGCTCTGGCTACCCTACTCACCGCTGGGAACACAACACGAAGTTATTATAGCCGCGGTATTCTGTAGGGCGGAGGTACTAACCCAGTCGGACTGCTCAGTCGGGCAGAAATACCGCCGTGTCCTACCTCCTCCAATATATTGCAGGGATGAAAAAAAGTCTGTGTTATTCCAAACCATCTGACTATCCTCCAACCAGCTCAGACTATCCCTGTACCAAACTTCAACAAAACTCTATCCTTTTGAGTGTTATTCAAGAAGTTTAGATAAACATACAAAGATCTTTACAAATTTTAACAATTATGATATAAGTAGGACTATCTTCATAATTTACTGAAAAATAATTACTATCATGAGATTAATAAGTAATATGATCTTAAAACTTGGAGTATACCTGTCAGCATCATCATAATAGCAATTATTCCTATGGCTAGTGGGGAACTCATCAATTCTCTTGTCATAATGTTGTATCTCCTCAAGAATCTTTTCCTTGTAAGCCAACAGGGCCTTCTTCTTGTCGTTTATAGGATTATTATTGGACATATTTTAATGTTAATTCTTTATTTGTGTTCACCAGTTCACCTCACACAAAATAAAACGATATTCTTCCATTCAAATAGCAAAACAACGCGTTCTCTGTTTTTTAAACAGTGACAGTTAAAGTTTTGACAGTTGATTAAGCAGTGTTTTCAGATATAAAAAATTGCCTATGAAATGATTTTGAGTGTGAAGCTGAAAATGTGCAGCGCTCTGGAAAATGAAAATTACAGTAAAAGCATGGCAAAAACTGTAAAAAACTACACGTTCTTTTCTGTTCAAATAAACATTTATAAATTAAAACCGTCGCTAGTCTAGTTTCGGGCCCGCAGCTAGAGCAAGTTGCTGTGATAGTGTTTCGCTGGCGCCAACCCTTGAATGCTTGAATACTAGCAGTGATTTATTGATACTACTGATGTGGTGATCAAATCACTATGAACCTGAAAAGTTGTTGCACCAGTGACATCGTCAGTCGCTGAGTGAACACCTGTGCGAATTTAAAATGAAGGACTTGTGTCAATATTCTATCTTTCGATAAAATTGAATACAAGTAACAATAGACACCAGTCTGCTACGAAAGCCATACAGAAAGATAACATAAAATAAAATTACAAATATTAGCCTAGTGGTATGGGTAATGAACTGCTGAGACGAGTTTTCGTGTTCGATCCCAGGTTTTACCATGGCACACACCAATGAGGTTTCGATGCTTTTCGAAGTTATGTGTGTATTTATCGCAGGATAATAAGTGCCCGGTTAATAGCAATAGGCTCGCATTGGAACATAAACATAAACTAGCGAAATGTGGATGCTAGCAGGTAGGCAGAGGTGAGTTTATGTTATGTTACAAATATATAAATCTCTAACTAGAGTCACCATCGATCAGAATCACTGTAAACCGAGCTTTATAGTGCGCAGTTGTGCACATAGCGTAAGATACATGACATTTAATGCTTTTGGATACACATCCACAACAATTATAAATTGGAAACTACTTTTCTACTCAACTAACTAAAATAAATAAACCAAACAAGCATACAAAATATAAAAATATTAAAAGTATTTCTAAGGGTATGAAGCTAAGTTCAACTTATAATTCACTTATTTATTTACTCACAGCAAAATATACATATATCCGATCAGTGATTTTTATCAATTTACATGTCAAAGAGTCAAAGTTATTCTAATAGTGAATTGTAATGTTTAATTATATTATATTTAATTTCTTGTAATAGCAATAGTGTAATAAATAACGTGCAATATTGATTATATAATACTCTAAGTTAATCCAAAATTATTTCTACATTTATGACTTGAAAATTCACTTTAATTCAATTACTTGTGTGCGAAATAATTGACAATCTTATTTTATAAAAATAAAAATTAATAAACATGATCGCGAGGTATTCGTAGGTCAAGTTTGTGTGTGTAAAAAATTATTAAAGGTCTCTAAATGTGTTAAATGGCCGTAAATATTGTATAAACACCGTAATTATCTGTGAAATTTTGTGAGTTAGCAGCGATTTGAAAAGTTACCAGAAATGGGTCAGACTGGCAGCTCTGTACCGGGTAAGTGATGATAATTGTATTCTAAACACGGGCAACCACATTCTAATAAGATTCTAATTGGAATAAAACATATATACTGTCCTAACCTCTACTTTTCTTATTGGAAAATATTTTAACTCTGTTGGCAATACATAAGTCCATTTTTTTTTTAAACAAAATTTTATGTGTCTAAGATTTATTTAAAAACACAATTTGAAAAAAGAATTGTCTATTTAAATAAAAATATAAAAACAATACATAATAACTAAGCCTACATACTGTAAATAATTCTTATGTACATTATGTAAAAATAAGTTTATATAGGGGCTGTCCTTTAATCCTGTGAGGCTCAACAGAGGGGAGGGGGTACCTACGGAAAAAACTTGAAATATCACCAGGGGGAGGGGTATAGTGAGATATCATGTATATTTATTTTTTAAATAAAGCGATCAAGTGATTTTATTTTTTTATAACTTGTACCATTAAAAATGCACATTACATTAGTATTAACACAATCATCAAAGCCATGATCACGTTAATTCCTATGTACATTATATAGGCCAACTCAAAACTACCGTCATCCTAAACAACCCTCATTTCTGAAACTTCTCCTTCAGCTTACTGTCAGATCAGGTGAAGTCATATTAACACGCTATTTATAAAATAGAAAACCTTGAATGTATTTCATTTTTTACACACCCATACTCATATACAGACATAAATGACACACACACACTAACTTAAATGACACACACACACTCACTTTATGCACAATGCAGTCCTCAAATGTGTGTCATAATTAATTTCTGCTGAAATACTTTACTGTTGAGTAGGTATATTATGTTTATTATTCTCTTTGTTTTTGAATCCATAAACAATGTCCCACGTTTTCTTAAAAAAAAACCAGATGACCTTCCTTTGTTTTAAAACTTGACTTTTGAAACTATTCTTCTTAAATTTGGTGTTCTCCATCCAAATCATACAGCTCATAACAAAGTGCCTGCTTGATGGAAATAGGCTTACCTCCTGAATATGAGCCAAAAAATCATAATTGGCAAAATGTGGGTGTTAATTACATCTCTGCCTACCCCTTCGAGGATTTACAGGCGTGAATATATTATGTATGTATCTAGGTGTAGTTGCTTATTTTAATATATATAGCAAAAATATATACCTAAAAAGTGCTGGCTTGTCATCATAGAGGATGTTGATTATCACGCCTTTTGCTCTTATCTCCGGTTCTATACAACTCGGATTAAAGTTACGTAATTAAAAAAAATACATCGAAATCAAATAGTTTCAGTAACCATTGAGAACAGACTAAAACTATAATAAATCCAAAATAATATTCAAACATAGAACAATGTCTGTACACACCCCCTACATTGTTATTATTGTTCTATATTCAAAAACTTCAACATTTGAACAAAGAACCTACGCTTCTATGTACAGAGTACATATTTCGCAAAGTAATGACGAAATTTTCACTCCAAATTCATACCTTACGTCTTAGGAGTAAGGTAGATTTTTGATATCAGAAACTCCAAACAGCTGACAGTCAGCTGTAAAATTGAATACCTGGACTGTTTTTTTTTAATTCCGGCCATTGCACGTGTTTAGTGCATTGTGTTTATTGCAAAATGGACGTGGACGTTCTACAGATATTTGACCTTATTTTTAGCTTCATAAGAATTATTTTTGTGTGTCGAGTAAGTTAAGGTCTCGGCAATAAAACGAAGTATACTTGATACTTAATACGAAGCTGCTGGTTCACAGTGATGCAATTTTTTTTATAGCGCTAAGGTAGCAAAAAATATAATAATGAGGTCTATGAACGTTCGAGCGTGATCCCAATCCGCAGAGATCGAAGGTCGCTCAATGACCTCCGTCCTCATGAGTGCTGGGCAAGGTGTGACAGGTGAAGCCGCCTGCCACTCTAGCAGAAACAAGTCGGGGCAGTGCTGCGATGCGTACCGTCCCTTTCCGGGGGCAAGATGGGGACACCGTGGTTGGTTACCGTTACCACATCCGAGGGGACCATCTAAAAACTAGCTGTTTGTTAATCCCACACGCCTTCTTGGGTCTTGAGACAGACCCAAGAATGCGTGCGGTTTTAGTCGGTTCAAGTCCAACATAACGGCCGCCGTCGGGTGAAGGGGGACAGTAACCCAGGTGACTTCCGCACGAAATAAAAAAATTATACCACTTAGCTGGCATTTTTATTATACACCCAGTTTGCTACCTTAGTAGTATACATTGAATAATTTCAATCACAACTCAGCTGTTAAATTCAAACTTCCTAAATCAGCTGAGATGTCCCGTGACTCGCGCACAAAGACTGACAATGTCATTTTTTCTGTCAACTTATGCAACGTCTACCTGTGTGACAATCAGCTGATGTGAAAGAGCTTTCTATTTAATAAGTCGTTACATATGAAATTGCCGTTTTTTGAAGAAATTGGAGGAAACCCAATTTTCAGTACTAACATTTTTAATAGGTATTTAAACTATCATGGTCACTCACATCAGTATCAGAATAAACGGGATATTTAACGGAAACTCAAAATAATGAAACATGGTAAATATTCCGTTTATTCTGATATTCACATTTTTAAATTTTTTTAGGAATGACAAATCCAAATTTTATGATTTTTTTTGTGTATGAATGAGACAATATCAAGCTAACAAACACTTTTACATTTTCAAAAAGGGACAGCTGTAAAAAAGTAATACGAAATTTATCATCAAATTGGATAGCATTTAGGAAATGCTGTTTTTGAAAATCGAATTTAATTTATCATGGTATGGTTCCCGTCAGAGTACAATTTGGACCACCCCATCTCTTCCCATGCGGTGTCGTACAAGGCGACTTAGGGATAGGGCTGTTTAACATCGGACAGATATATACAGCCCGGACTCAGCCTCGGACGCATGGCTCGAGTCAATCGGTGCCCGAAATGCGGCAATAGGCTCACCCGCTATTACGTGGGACCGAATACAGTTATTGATGAAATGTGGATGATAATTCACTTCTGCCTAACCCTTCGGGGATAAAGGCGTGATTATATGTATGTATGTACTTCATCTCTTCCCGTGGGTTTTGTAAAGGGCAACTTAGGTATAAGGCTGTTCTCCATCCAACAGTAAACGTACTACCTAAGACAATAAGCTATGCAATGGTTTCGCCCCCCATTACGTAGGTGCGAGAAGCACAGTTGCCGATGTGTTGTTTACAGGTTCGGGGATTTACAGGAGTGTATATGCTTTGCTACTATAGTAGCATACATTGAATAATTTCAATCGCATCTCAGCTGTTAAATTCAAACCTCGTAAATCAGCTGAGATGTCCCGTGATTCGCAGACAAAGACTGACAATGTCATTTTTTCTTTAAACTTATGCAACGTCTACCTGTGTGACAATCAGCTGATGTGAAAGAGCTTTCTATTTATTTTAAATGGGGCAAAAACTCTTTTGAATCTTAAAAGAGTCGTATTTCAATGCTAATTTGATACATTTCGATACTGTTCTGCGGTTTAGTTTCACAGGAGGTAGGACACGGCGGTATTTCCGTCCAATTGAGCAGTCCGACTGGGGAAGTACCTACCACCGCCCTACAGAATACCGCGGCCATAATAACCTCGTGTCGTATTCCGGGGAGTGAGTAGGGTAGCTCACTGGAGAGTCTGAGCTATCAGTGGGAAGACTAAAGGCTTGTCCTGCTTTGTCTTGTACAATGACGGCACAGAAATTCTTGTGCTTACAGGGTTGGCAACGCGAGTGTGACACCTCTGGTGTTGCACACGACCATAAACCGCGGTAACCACTTTCCATCACGTGGGCCGTGTTCTTGTCTGCCATCTAAGTTATATAAAAAAAAGTTCATCATGATAGTAGGGTAGCATGAGCTCACTGGAGAATTAATTGCTTTGTCTTCTACACTGACGGCACAGAAACTCCTTATTGATACAGGGTCTGCAGCACGAGTGTGACTTACTTGGTGTTGCACACGTCCATAGGCCACGGTAACCACTTTCCATCACGTGGGCCGTGATCTTGCCTGCCACCTAAGTGGTAAAAATCTCTCTATTTAAAAGTCGGCTATCATTTTATGAGCGTTTTCCCAACTATGTTCTCTGATGCGGCAGAACCACGATATTTTCCGTGAAGCGACTGTCATCTGACCTTCACAACCAATTGGCGATATCAAAGTTCTGCAGTTTGATTAGTTGGACATTTGATGTTTATTTTTTTAAAATTCAAATACTTCGTAGTAAGTTCTTACCAAAGAAAATTAGTAATGAAATTTTCAGATTTTTTTTTCTGTATTTCACGCAATACACGTGGTCGGAGCAACAGCCAGTACATAATGTAATCTAAAAAAAACTTATTCTCTTCACATATTTATTGTGTACCTAAATGGGCACTTTTTCTAGCCAACGTTATGCAAGGATACAGCTACAGCTACCTGGGATCTTAACAATCAGCTGACAGAGCAAGTTGCTTTTGTAATCAGCTGATGGTACAATCTTTTGTCGTGTCTTTTCTTATCTCACAGTGATAAATGTACTCTAGAGGTACCTGTGATACAATTTGAATAACTTGTACTAACAGTTGCGGGTTTATAAAGTAAAATTTATAGTTACTTCGTGAACAAACGTCAAAAAAATACACATAATAAAAATTTAATTAAATATTTAAAAATCCCCCGTCACAAAAAACTACCTTCAAAAGTCGAAAATAAGTTGTGTTAGTTAGCCCTATAACTTTGATATACCTAGTAAGACATATTTTGAGTCAAGCGTTGTCATTGTCGATGTCGGGGGGACCTTGGATCGTTCCGATAAAATGACGTAGTGCTTTACCAGTTAGGGTAATCAAGCAAAAAAAGTAATCCTAGTTATTCCACTAATAATTTTTGTCAGTTACATTCTTTTAACAAAGAAAAACAGTCTATTACGAGTAATATAAAATGCAAACACGCTCAGCTGTTTTTTTTCCTCAAAACCTTTCGTAATTTGGACAAATTTCAGCTACAATGCGAACTAACTGGGCCTTTGTCGTTAAAACCGCAATTGTGCAAAGTATACCTGTATCAGCTGATAGATACCTTCCCTATTCATATCAGCTGATTTAAAAAAAAAAGTTTCCCAAGAAGTTTATAGGACAAAAGAGGATGACTATACAGGGAATGTGGTCGTCTCTTTTTGTCCACTATACCAGTACAGCGAACCACTAAATATCTCGTAGATATCTCTCATTCTTTCGTCTAGAATTTTCTTAAGGTTTCCTTTTATTTTTTAAAGAGTAGTAGTAACCAAAATTGCTGCTATATACACTTAACATGTCCAAGATTAGATCCTATCACAAATAAACCCATTTAAGACTCCTTTCTTTAAACAAAACTTGGGATCGTAACCGAAATTACTTATATTCAAGTTAACCCCTCCAGCTAAAGTTTTCCTTTTATTTTTTAAAGAGTAGAAGTATCCAAAATGGCTGTTATGTACTCAAGCTCTCCAGCTAATTACTCCCTGTTTCCGGGGACGAGTTGGGGACTCTGTAGTCCCCACACCCGAGGAGAGGGCCAGATCGAGAGAGATGGCCCTGGGTCGGCCGGGTGCGAGTCTGCCTATTAACCTCACCTTCGGCAACCAAAAACGACCCATAGGCGTCGTGCGTTTTAGTCGGCTCCGGTTATGTGGGGATTTTTCGCACCTTAAAAAAAAAGCCCTCCAGCTAAGCCAAATTTCTTTTATTAGGAGAGGAGTCACATCGGTAGTGTAATAGCGAGGATTTCAACCGGAGACCTCTGGGTAGTAAGACTGCTTCCCTACCTACTAAACTGCTGTAGCTAAATTTGAATCATGTTCGTCGTTACCTTTGTGGCAAGTCTACCTGCATCGATCAGCGGATATCTTTGCTATTCATATCAGCTGATTTGAAAAAAACTTTCTCAAGAAGTTTATGGGACAAAAAAGGACGACATTACAGAGTATGTTGTCATCTCTTTTACTCCTTTTTTTTGTTTTTTTTTTATACCACTTATGTGACAGACAAGCGCACGCCCACCTCCACAGTAGTTACCGTGGCCTATGGACGTGTATGCGCAGAGTTTCTGTGCCGTCAGTGTAGAGGACAAAGCAGGACAAGCCATTAGTCATCCCACTGACAGTACAAATTCTCGCGGTATTCTGTAGGGCGGAGGTACTTCCCCAGTTGGACTGATCAATTGGGCGGAAATACCGCCGTGTCCTACCTCCAATAAAGTATCTATATATAAAGTCCTCCTTTATGCTGTTTAGTAAAGCCGATTTCTGTAATATTATATCCTGTAGAATCACTCATTAGTTGTGTCTCGCAGTTTTACCCATGCTGGAAGCCGCGTGGTTACCGGCAGAGTAGAATTTGGACCACCCCATCTCTTCCCATGCGGTGTCGTACAAGCCGACTAAGGGATAGGGCTGTTTAACATCAAAAACATATTATATACAGCCCAGACTCCGCCTCAGATGCATGCCTCGAGTCAAAAATAGTGCCCGGAAAACGGCTTTCCAGTTTTAAGTGTAATGCGACTGTTCTTCGATATTTTCCGTGAAGCGACCACAAACCAAAATATCACAGGTGTAGTTAATAAAATCGATTTAAAATACTATTTTACCGTCTAAAGTCCGAAATAATTTATTTTATTGACTGTTTCCTCTCCATAGGTCTAAAATCAGACCATAGGCCATCTGCCCAATCTTCATAACCGTATTAATTGAGCGAAATTAAAAATTGAAAACCGGTCAAGTGCGAGTCGCACACTGTGGGTTCCGTACGAAACTGAATTGAGGATCGAACACAATGCTACATAGGCAATATTTTTTTAATTGTGTTGTCTTAGAAGTTTGATTTATTCACAGCTTCAAGGCATCGCATTTAAGTTACTTAACCTAAGTATATGATATTATGAATTTTCTTTTGATGCCTCAAACCATTTCAGTGTGGTCAAAAGGTCGTGACAGACAGACAGACAGACTGGAAGTGAAGTAATCCTATAAATGTTTTAATTGGTAATTTTTAATGGTAAGCTGAAGGCATATGTTTTTTCACGCCCCGCTTAAAGGACCCGTGACTGTAGGAAGAAGGTGACATTTTTGAGTGCCGATTTTATGAATACGTACGGAATCCTAAAAATATTTAAAAAAATATTCAGAGTATTGGACAACAGCTGATCGACCCAGCTGCATCAAGAATGTCTACCTGTGACCATTGTAAATGAAATTGAATCTTACCGCTATAATAATATAGTTTAAAATAATATTTTAGGTTTTGTGTTTTGAGTACTTTTTGTATGTTTTATAGAGTTTGAATATTTCTTCTAGGGAATATGGTTGAAATTACAATGACAAATGTAGACAAATAGTTTTGCTAAAATTTTTGGTAGTAGGTATTAATTATATACTACAATATGTGTATTAAATTAAAAGGCTTATCACGAGGATTTCAAAATAGCATATCATAACCTCCTTTTAATTAAAAAAAAATTTTTTTTAAATAAAAAAAACCCGACTCATGCTGAAAATATCGAAGAAATTTTGTCAGCAGGCTGTACTTATTAATATTTTATCTGGTTTATGAAAGGCAAATGGGTACCGCCTGCTATAAAACTTATTTCGATATTTTCAACATCAGTCGTGTTTTTTTTTATTTTTTATATTTTAACATAATTTTATTAGACGCGGGTTCCCGGCAGAGTAGAATTTCGACCACCCCATCTCTTCCCATGCGGTGTCGTAAAAGGCGACTAAGGGATAAGAATGTTTAACATCAGACAGATATATACAGCCCAGACTCAGCGAGAGATGCATGGCTCGAGGCAACAATAAAAAAACGTCAATAGGGTCACCCCTTATTACGTGGGACCGAATACAATGATAGTGAAATGTGGGTGTTAATTCACCTCTGCCTAACCCTCTGGGGATAAAGGCGTGATAGATATGTATGTATGTAATATATTTTTTTAATAAACTAGTATGACCACTATGACCCTATGCATTTTGAAGGATCAGGTGTTCAGACAGCTGTCGCATATTTACTTGCCGCGCCGGTCAATGACCCGGTCGCAACTTTTTTATAT
Source organism: Eilema griseolum (assembly GCA_963662185.1). Taxonomy (NCBI): domain Eukaryota; kingdom Metazoa; phylum Arthropoda; class Insecta; order Lepidoptera; family Erebidae; genus Eilema; species Eilema griseolum. Next base: position 11,652,277 of record OY759253.1, read on the forward strand.
GTTTTTTTATACTCTCTCTTGTATATTGAAGGGGATAATCGAAGGGGGTAGGTAGAGGTGTACAATCCAACATTTATAATGAGTAAGCTAATTATCAAAGATTTTTTCTTCTTCATCATCTTAGCGTTAATGGGAAGTGATGAGAAGTGGTTACCATGGCCTAAGGAATTAATTCCACAGCTTGAGTGTACGTCTTACCTGTCTTAGGTGGGCCCTACCAATATATATTATATATATATTGGTAGGGCCCACCAATTGTATTCCCGTATCAATTGAGTAGTTCGACTGGGGAAGTGCCACCGCCCTACAGAATACCGCGTCCTTAATAATCTCGTGTTGTGTTCCCGGCGGTGAGTAAAGTAGCCAGAGCTCACTGGAGAGTTTTTGTGCTGTCAGTGGGAAGACCAAAGGCTTGTCCTGTTTTGTCTTCTACACTGACGGCACAGAAACTCTCTATTCTGACTCCCCTGATGTTGCACACGTCCATATTTCCATCTTTCCATCAGGTGCTTTTTTTATACCACTTAGGTGGCAGACAAGCACACGGCCCACCTGATGGAAAGTGGTTACCGTGGCCTATGTACGTTTGTAACACCAGAGGAGTCACACTCGCGCTGCTAACCCTGTAAGTTCAGAGTTTCTGTGCCGTCAGGGTAGAAGACAAAGCAGAACAAGCGTTTAGCCTTCCCACTGACAGCACAAATTCTCCAGTGAGCTCTGGCCACCCTACTCACCGCTGAGAACTATTATGGCTGCTTACTGCTCAATTGGGCGGAAATACCGCCGTGTCCTATCTCCTTATCTGCCAATTAAGTTGTATAAAAAAGTTCTAGATAACGTTGTCTGGAATGTCCTAACTAACTTCACATTTGTTATACATGGTTCTATATGAAAAATGGCGTCCGTCTATGATTAATTCCTTGACTCTCGATTACATACGCGACTGAGAGTCTTCCCATTGACTCTTCAGTTCATTTCTCACACAATAGCAACCATCAAACATCACGTGAGTTGGGTACTGTTCAAAAACCCGAAAACAAAGAGTTTAATCGGAGCGTGGAAATGCATGCGATAAGGCTGTCGAACTGAATGCCACCATTGTAAAGTAACATGATTTATGTATGTAATGGTGACCCTCTTGCCTGAGATATCTGTCTTCAGCTTACCATTAGGCGAGGTGAAGTCGTATTGACGTGTTTTTTTATACTACTTTGTTGGCAGACAAGCACACGGCCCACCTGATGGAAAGTGCTTACCGTGGCCTATGGACGTTTGTAACACCAGAGGAGTCACAGTCGCGCTGCCAACCCTGTAAGTAGAGAGTTTCTGTGCCCTCAGTAGAAGACAAAGCAGGACAAGCCTTTAGTCTTCCCACTGACAGCACTGTTCTATATGTATAAAAAAACTTGATATTAAACATTCTTCTTTATCCGAGCACCTGTTTTGGTTGGAATCGGGATCCGATTTTCTACTCTTTATCCCCTTGATGATTGATCTACGATCAAATTTCATCAAAATCAGTTCAGCAGTTTAGGCGTGAAATTGTAACATAATTTATATTAAACTATAGGAAAATACCGAATTCAGGATTTTGATCTACACCCGCATCCCACAACTGTAGAGTAACGACGAGTTTTATCGTGAGAGAAGCAAAGGTATCATTCTTCCGGCCTATAAGCGCCCTCTATTATGCTCGTGAGTTATTACTTTTACGTAGCGTAGGAAGCGCTTTTGTGAACTTTTTTTTTAAACTAACATAGATATGATACCTTTCTATCTTTGTCTCCTGTTGCCTTTGAGCCAGGCTGAGCATGTGAAATGTGTGACGGTAGAAAGTTCGACTGCTAGGCAAGGGTTTCGATTCTCGCTCTGTGCAAATATTTCTATGCATGAATATGTATATTTGCATTGATCTGGGTGTTTCTATATAAATATGTATGTATTTACGTAAAAAAGTATCTAAGTATGTTTATCCGCATTCTAGATTCCATAACACAAGCTAACTAAGCTATGCTTAGCATGGGTCTAGATAGCGTTGTGTGGAATGTAAGATTATTTATTTAATAAAACCCGAGTACTGAAAATTCACGTTTTAAAAAATATTAAACAAGAAAATATCAAGGATAGCCGTGGTCGTATGCCAGTTTTGCCTAGAATGTATTGTTTTGTTAGACTAAGTGGTATACGACCACGGCCATCCTTGACATTTTCTTGTTTAATACCTTTTTAAGTGTGAATTTTCAGTAGTCTGATTTTAGTTTTGAACTTATATTATTATTATATTTTATTTATATCTATATAAATATATATTTATCTCAAATTATTTTTTTAACACGGTACTTTATGACCGCTAGAGGGCGCTACATTAAATTCAGTGATACGTCATACAGCCTATAACCAGCGGACGACCAATGCTTTTAATGATACATCATTTGTCCAGTTCTAATCAGTAGTTCAGGAGCTATGAGGGTACAGATGAACCTACATACATACATAGATAGCTTGTCAAAATCATAACCCTCGTTTGGTTGGTTTCGTCGTAGTCGGGTAAAAAAAAGAAGTTCTACAGACTACATGACTTCAATCTTAAATCTTTAAAGGGGTAGGCAGATGTGGCGTGTTAGTACATCTCTGCCTACCCCTTAGGGATATGACATAAATTTATTTTTGTAATCTCCTTCTAAAAAAAAAAAAAAAAAAAAAAAAAAAAAAAAAAAAAAAAAAAAAATCCCTTCATTTTGATATCCTACTCGATAAATTTGAATGAAAAAAAAAATTTTAGGTCAAAAATCTAGTGCATGGGTTTTTTTGACATTTCATGTACCCTATGATATTCGGGGAATGAATACCTTTCATTTGAGAACCCATTCGTCGAAATCCGTCCAGCCCTTAGACCTGTAGAGGGGAACAAAAAAACTACATACATCATTCAGCGCAGTCGGGTAATAAGGGAATACTTCCTTTGAGTGTTATTCGCTATATCCGGTATTTAATATTTTATTCCAGATACGTTCAAAAATTTTCATCCTGTATAGGTACTTTGTCCTTGAAGAAATCGTGTCTATAGAAAAAAAAAAACAAATTAAGGCGTTTTTCAACGTAACGTTATCATAAAACTAATTTTTTAAAATCATAATTTACATTATCTTTCAAAAAGGCAAACGAAATAATAAAATAACAAAATATATCAGTGAGTTTTACTTTAATTTTAAGTTAGCACGAAGAGTAATGGACGGATTGTACCGCGAATTAGTACACCGACGCTCGATAGATGGCGTTGCTCCTTTTTTCTGAATCAGGTTATGGTTTCGTTACAAGGTGCTGTACTTAAAGGCCTGGCAGACAACGTTACAGTATTGCATACGATTTTATCTTATGCAAACTTTCCATCATATTTTTGAATAGTCATATCGTAGTAGAAATACTACGGTGTGGCATTGAAATACCCTAATATTAGAAATTATAATTACAGTATTAAAGAAGCAACTCTTGTTTGTACTGTATTAAGATTGAAACTCGCGTGCCGTACTGATCAAGAACGCCTAATAGGCTAGATGATTATTCTTTACCCAACTACGGCGAAGTAAAAGGAGGGTTATGTACTTATGTACGGCAGGTTCATCTGTTACCTCATAGCTCCTCAGCCACTTATCAGAACTGGAAAAAATGAGATAGAGCGTTTTAATCGTACGCTGGTTATTGGCTATACAATGTGGCGCCCTCTAGCAGTCATAAAGTAAAGTACTGTATAAAAAAAAATTGAGATAAAGATGTCGTGTTTGGTACCATCTGAAAGGGCTTAATTAGCACATTACAAATATGTATAAATTATAGCCGTTGCTTGCCCCAAAATGATATAAATAAAAAAATAAGTTTCGAACCGCGGTAGCGATACCAACTAGTATTTATTTGTATGTGTATATGTGTATGTGTATATTTGTGCCTATTGTCGGGGGTATACACATTGTATACCTTCTTATATTAATTTTACACACTAGACTTAGCCTCTCGTATTGCAATTCCTCTGTGCACTCCCGGGTTTGCTGGAAGAGAACTCAACTTTGAGTTAAGCTTGCCTTTGTACATTACATCTCATCTTTTTATATAAATGTATTATATGTGTGTACAATAAAGTAAAAATATAGTATGGGTAATGGACTGCTGAGACGAGGTATCAGGTGCGATCTCAGGTTTTACCATGGCACACACCAATGACTTTTCGAAGTTATGTGTGTATTTATTACAGGTTTACAAGTGCCCGGTTAATGGCAATAGGCTCGCCACCTATTACATTGGGACCTAAACATAAACTGGCGAAATGTGGGTGCTAGCACTTCTGCCTATCCTTTCGGGGATATAGGCGTGAGTTTGTTTAATGTTAAGTTTAAAACTAAAACCCGACTACTGAAAAATCACGCTATAAAAAGTATTAAAAAAGGAAATAACAAGGATAGTCGTGGTCGTATGCCACTTTTCCCTAGACTGTATTGTTTTGTTAGACTAAGTGGCATACGTCCACGGCTATCCTTGATATTTGTTTTTTTAATACTTTTTAAAGTCGGGTTTTAGTTTTAAACTTATTTTTTTATTTTGAATAGGTCTTAAATAATTAATAAATGTTTCATTTGACTGAAAAAAAAAATACGGATTCAACAAATTTTCCAAAAATATATTTAAATTAATGCGGAAGGCAGAGGATCGGAAAAAATGGGGCACATTAGGAGAGGCCTATGCCCAGCAGTGGACTGCGGTGGACTAACTGATTGATTGGTCATTAAATTATATTTTTTTTATGAATTAACTAAAACACTCATCCATAATGGGATGTGGATTACTGTATAGGTACCGTATTTCTGTAACTGTGTACTTTTTTATACAACTTAGTTGGTAGACAAGCACACGGTTACAGGGTTGGCAGCGCGACTGTGACTCCTATGCTATGGTGTTACAAACGTCCATAGGCCACGGTAACTACTTTCCATCAGGTGGGCCGTGTCCTTGTCTGCCACCTAAGTGGTATAAAAAAAATGTATATTTGCATTGATTTGGGTGTTTCTGTTTAACTAGCTGTTGCCCGCGGATGTTGCCGCGACATTGGAAAATTTTGGAAATTTCATATGTAAAGACTTAATATTTCCAATGTACTACATATACGCGAATTATTTTCAATTTTATATTAATAGTATAGAAATAAAGATATTTGAGATAAATTTCAAAAGTCAATGACCTATTTGCACCGAGTGAGGCAGACGACAGCTGACTATGCACCTGATCCTTTTTAATATACTGGTTGGGAGCGGCGGCTTCCCTCGCATTAACTACTCAATTATTACATACCTATTCTTAATTCGACAATAGTCCCCGGAATACAGCAATAGGCTCACCCCCTATTACATGGGACCGAATACAATTATTGGTGAAATGTGGGTGTTAATTCACCTCTGCCATTTTTCTTCTCTGTTTGAAAGAAAACACATTTATTAAGGTTTCGCACACATTGACATAGATACATACATACATACATAAAACCACGCCTGTTTCCCATAGGGGTAGGCAGAGATCATGGATCTCCATTTGCTACGATCTTGACATACTACTCTCGCTTCATTCACTCTCATTACATTCTTCATGCATGCTCGTCGGTTTAGAATACTCCTGACCAGCCCCTTTTCTAAAACTTCCCCGATTTGGTCCAGGTATGTGCGCCTAGGTCTTCCCCTTCCGACGGTACCATCCACACTCGCCTCATACACCTGTTTCGTTAGTCTTCTTTCATTAATTCTCTCAACATGACCGAACCATCTCAACATTCCTCTCTCAATTCTCATCACTACATCTTCTATCACTCCACATCGTTCTCTTATCACGCAATTTCTCACTTTATCTCTCAAGGAAAAGCCATACTTCGCAACGCACGCATTTCTACTGCATTCACTCTACTCTGGATTACAGTTCTTAACTGTAGTATGCATGTACATATAAATTAATGTGTGGCTTTTCACACTTTTCGCCAGTTTATGTTTAGGTCCCAATATAATAGGTGGCGAGCCTATTGCCATTATCCGGGCACTTATAAACCTGCGATAAATACACACATAACTTCGAAAAGCATCGAAAAGTCATTGGTGTGTGCCATGGTAAAACCTGGGATCGAACCCGAGACCTCGTCTCAGCAGTCCATTACCCATACCACTAGGCTACCGCGATTATACTAGTAATAGATACTGCACATCACATGTTAATATGATGTGCAGCGCTAGTATACTGATGGCGTCTTTGCAGCGACGCGACGTCACGCAAAAGCTGCTATTATCAATTATGATAATAATACACTATACTGTTAAGTACATCTGCATTAGAAGAATATTTATGTACCTATATATAACAGTTAATACCAAGGTGTGCTCCCAAAAGCTGTGAGTACTTACATTCAAACGCCGTCACTCAATCGTTATGAATGACAGATGCGCACGCGCAACGCGCAGTCGCGTGCGCAGTTGCCGGAAGTCAATGATATCGGGATGAAAAAAGTACCACCAAACTTGTGTTAATGGCATCATCTGGTGTATCAGATGTTTGATAAAATTTTGTTGCTATTTAATGTATTGAGGTGATATTAAAAGCTTTTTTTTTATGTCACTTAGGTGGCAGACAAATATACGGACAATCTGATGAGAAGTGGTTACTGTAGGCTATGGACGTTTGCAACTTCATGGGAGTCATAATCGTACTGCCTCTCGTCTTCTCTTCGTTAAATGATAATTGTACGATACCCTATTATTTCCTATGCTTCTATAAGTCAAAAGTTAAAAGCCGTGCAGCGGGCTATGGAGCGAGCTATGTTTGGAATTTCTCTGAAGGATAGAATTCGGAACGAGGTAATCAGGCAGAGAACTAAAGTTACCGACATAGGTCACAGAATAAGGAAGTTGAAGTGGCAGTTGTCGAAGGACCGATGACCGTTTGAGCAAACGAGTCCTAGAGTGGAGATCTCGAGAAGGTAAACGAAAGGTAGGACGCCCCCTAGCCAGATGGACGGACGACCTGAAAAAGGTGGCTGGGACAGACTGGATGCGGAAGGCGGAGGATCGGAGAAAATGGCGCACATTGGGAGAGGCCTATGTCCAGCAGTGGACTGCAGTGGGTTGATTGATTGACTATCATTTCCTATGCTTCTTTCCATCCAAAGGTTGCCTGGAAGAAATCGCTGTTAGCAATAAATAAAATAAAATATATTTTATTTCGAACGCATTGATTCATATTTTGTTAGTAACGACATTTTAAAACTAAACTAAAACTATTTAGAGACCAATTGTACGGTAGACATACATCTACGCGTACAATGGTTCAAAATAGGCGAGTCATGCCTTTCAGAAAACAGTCGCAAAATACTGTTGGAGCTGGCCCGAACTGTACAGAGCAAGGAGGCTGTTTTTTTGCACCATATTGCAGCGAATACCCATCAAAAGTAAATAATATTTGAACATGAACCAAGACAAAATATTTAATCTATAAATAAAATATAAAATGGTTCATACCAATAAAATAACCAAAAAAAAAAAAAAAAAATTAAAACTATACTATACGTAAATTGTTGCAAACCAATCATCCTGTATCCAGAGTGCGTCTATTAGCGACCGCGTGCAAGTAGGTGCAAATAGCAGCGTTGCATCTACCGTAAACAACAGCCGGTTTACACTCAAAAGACTACACCTACCTACTCTGCACTTACTATTCCTCGTCACCGGCGAAACTTATTTATATTTTTGTTTGATATGTAGGTATTTATAATTGTATTTTTTGTTGATTATATAAATTAAATGTAATGTACACTCACACCCAAGATAAACCTATGCGGGTTTTATGGGTGCTTCTATCTAAACTAATGTAATAATATGGAAATAAATAAATAAAAAAATAAAAAAAAAGAATGCATGACTTTGCGCAAACATACTCCTGAAGCACTGCAGAAGCGAGGCAACCCCATCAGCATTCTATTGCCATAATTATATAGGACACGTAAAGCGCTGACGGCACGCTGCGTATAGTTGGTCCACAGGCTGCACGTGTAAAATACTTGGCAGTATGTCTTAAACAAGGTAACTACTAACCTAGCTCATTGTGCATTATATATAAATAAATTGTTATTATGTAATACATACTTCTATGGTGTACAATAAAGAATATCTTACTGCCGACCCTATAGAAACCTTCTAATGGCCTTATAGAATCACATATGGTGGTCACTTGGAAAAGCCACATATATGTAATACATAGGGCAATACAATTTTCATAGATTATTGTATTGCTGCCACTATAGTAACAAATATCTACTAAAACATTAAAATTTATATTGGTACAGAACCCTTCATGTGCATGTCTAACTCGCACTTCAATAAATCATCAACCGTTTAATGTGACGTGAATGGTAATAAATAATTAGGAGTTTAGCGACAATAGTCTTCAAACTAATAAGACTTAAAGGCCCTCTCTTTTGACGCTATATTCAATGATTAAAATATGCTGTAGTTTTAAAAAAAGCGATGTAATTTACATACTCCCAAGTTTTTTAAACACACTGCCAAAATAAATAGCGGGTGTTGACCAGACGCATAGGTATGCAAGCTGCGTAGCAACGCACTCACATCACCTCTCCTAAAACCCAAAAGGCCGAACAAGGACGTCTTGTGAGAAAAAAAGTTCATGAGAAAAAAAAAAGAAACTTCTACCATCTGTCGCACAGGCACGCGCCGCACGGTATACGGCCAATGGTAAAATGGCGGGCGCGTGCAGGCTTCTTGAACGACATATTGCGAAGTTTTTTTTTATTGAAAAACTTTGGTAACTATTTATCGTGATCGTATATTATTTTAGTTTTAAAACATATTGCTTTTTTTTTTTTCAACGGTCGGCTGCTTATGCGATTTTTAATCGTTTTACAATATGCCTTAGGTGCTTAGGTGATCCAGAAATCTGTGGTTCAAATCCTGGCCATTGCACTAGCTATGTGAACTCACTTTAACGCAAGCCACTTCTTCATTGCCTTCTATAAAACTACTACACTGACGGCATTACATAAAAACTCTGTGCTTACAGGGTTGGCAGAGCGAGTGTGACTCCCTTGGTGTTGCACACGTACATAGGCCACAGTAACCACTTTCCATCAGGTAGACCGCGCGTTTATCTGCCACCTAAGTGGTATAAAAAAAATCCAAAGATCACATAGGTATTTATTGACGTAATTGGGTTCAAGATATATGCCGGCAATGATTACTGTCCAACACCAATAAGATTAAAACAAACCCTGATGTCACCGCAACTGCGAGAATCCTCTCAAGTGCTGTTAATTTCTCCAATTAGTAAATTGGTCGAGTCATGAGGTCAACTATTTCCTTTGTTAGAGCAGGGGAGTGAGCAGGATTGTTAAGATTATGATCTGTGAACCAATTATCGTGATAAAAATCTGTTAATCGCAGGTTTATAAGTGCCCGGTTAATGGCAATAGGCTCGCCACCTATTACATTGGGACCTAAACATAAACTGGCGGAATGTGCTCTGCCTACCCCTTCGGGGATATAGACGTGAGTTTATATTAAAAAAAAACTGCTATAAGCTCAATTTCAATCTAATATCAATTTTCAAAATGTGAAAAATAATCAAGATGTCGGCTGTTCGATCTTGAAAATTGTGTATTTTTTTGCCAAAATATAAGAGTGTTTCCGTTCCCTACCCACGAAACTGTAATATAAAAATGTAATAGTGTTTGTTAGCTTAATGTTGTCTCATTCATAAACAAAAAAAAAATGCAAAAATGTTAGTACTGAAAATTGGTTTTCCTCCAATTTCTTCAAAAAAAAACGGCAATCATATGTAACAACCTATTATTTGTTTGAATGAATATGTATTACTAGCTGACCAACCCCAACTTCGCCCGGGGTATATTTTGAAGCTTCATATCCCTTTGACCCCGTATGTTTTAGTCTTCAAAATATGTATTAAAAATTGCCGCATTTGTTAACATTTATTATCAATGCTCCGCTCCCTTAAGTAGTAGCGTGATGATATATAACCTAAAACCTTCCTCGACAAATGGACTACCCAACACTGAAAGAATCATTAAAATCGAACCAGTAGTTCCAGAGATTAGCGCGTTCAAACAAACAAACAAACTCTTCAGCTTAATTATCTTATATATAAAATTCTCGTGTCACGGTGTTCGAACTTGAACTCCTCCGAAACGGCTCGACCGATTCTCATGAAATTTTGTGAGCATATTGGGTAGGTCTGAGAATCGGCCAACATCTATTTTTCATCCCCCTAAATGTTAAGGGTAGTCCACCCTTAACATTATATGGCAAAACAACGTTTGCCGGGATAGCTAGTCTTATATATAAAATTCTCGTGTCACGGTGTCCGAACTTGAACTCCTCCGAAACGGCTTGACCGATTCTCATGAAATTTTGTGAGCATATTGAGTAGGTCTGAGAATCGGCCAACATCTATTTTTCATCCCCCTAAATATTAAGGGTAGTCCACCCTTAACATTATAAACAACGTTTGCCGGGACAGCTAGTATTAGTATAGATATTGGTTTAGGTATCTCCTGAGAGCAGCCGTTAATCCCGGTTGTCGTACGTACATCTATTTGTAGTAGTTTCAAGTAGTTATAGCCCTAAAATGTCCAAAAACTGGTTTAATTGCTTGTGACGCCAATGGGTTGACATCTAAGCCCTGCACGTGTTGTCCTGTGTCCCTGTGTAGGAAACGAGAGAGTGTTACTGTTGGTTGTTCAGCTTAAAGACAATTTACAACGTCCCACATCTCTAAAACCAACTTACAAAATCCAGTTATAAAAAATAAACTTCAATGTTTTTACTTTGATAACAATGTTTTCGAAGCGCAAAAATAACTTTGTTGATCTTTGTTGTCTCTTCAGTCTTTGTTATAAATATAGTATCACTTTGTGCTTGATTCAACTACGTCATATTTAGAGAATATTTGCTATAAAATGTTTTCAAACAAAATATAAATAATGGAAATAGCTATTAAATTACAGGAATAACGAACTACTGAATTTTGAGTTAAGCTCGCCTTTGTATATTTTCTTTGGAATGTTTTTATTTATGATCACTGTACTGTGTGTGTGTGCAATAAATAATCAATTAAATAAATAAATGAATCTGTAAGAAAATTTCGGCAATTTCATAGACCAAATATTTACACAGAGTGGGAATCGAATGCATTACCACCACGTTACAGAAGCTGTGTAAAACTTGTTTAAACTCAAGGGGGACAAAAATACTGTTATACTTTTTTTTACTTCACCTAAAGAACTCTTAGACCAGCCAATTATCCACTAAGATGGTCCAATGAGATAATACCAAATGCCTATGCAGTCTATGCTATTTTTTATAATGAGAGGGTATGAAAGGTCACTTAAAAGGGCATTTTTAATAGATGAAAGGTGCGTGTATTTCTTGAGAGCCCTTTTAACCAACCTGTTCTGTTAAAAGGGTTTTTTTACGTGCGCAAAACCCCCACAGATACCTCCCCACTAGAGCCGGTGGAAGAGGTTATGTCGGATTCGAACCGACTAAAACGCACGCCGCCTGTGGGTCGTTTTGGTTTCCGAAGGTGAGGTTGACAGGCATATCCCTCGCACCCCGGCCGACCCAGGGCCATCTCTCACGATCTGGCCCTCTTCTCGGGTGTGGGGACTACAGAGTCCCCAACTCGACCCCGGAAACGGGGAGGCGCGCCACGCGCGCCACCGTCGCGGCCTGCTTCTGCCAGGGTGACAGGCGGCTCCACCTGTCACCCCCAGGCCGGCGCTCATGGGGGGCGGAGGTCGTTCATCGACCTCCGACGCCCGAGTTGCCTTCGTACGCGGGCAGCTTGTCTTGCGATCCTTCGTCGCTCCCGCTGCCGCTCCCGCCCCGCCTCCTCCTTCACGAGCATTACTTGCTCGCAGAAGGAGGCGCCGGCCGCCCACGCATCCGCGCAGCGAACCATCGCCGCGAGCAAGGTGGAGAGCGTGAGAACCCTCACTCCCAGGGCCGCCACAAGCTCCCGCCTCGGCGTCTCCCACGCCGGACACTCGGTGAGCGTGTGCGGACCTGAGTCCTCGCTCGCGTCGCAGTGATGGCACTCGGACGTTGGCTCTTTCTGCATCCGACGCAGATACTTTCCGAAGCATCCGTGCTCGGTGATCATCTGCGTCAGACGGTACGAGAGGCTGCCGTGTGGCCTCTCTAGCCACTCCCCCATGATGGGGCCGCCGCGGCCCTTTTAAAAGGGTATAAGTTCTAGACGTATATCATAATTCTTAACCCGCTAGAAACTAAGCCCAAACGCGCCGACTCTTCTTCTCCACCTTAGCGTTAATCCCAGTAGCATCCGAAGCTCTCACCTCGGAGTCTGGGGTCCGCTTCACCAGTCTAACTGCGGATTTGGCTGAACTTCGATTTTTCCTTGAAGCCTCCACATTTCAAAGGCGATAACATGGAGGTAGGACACAATGGCATTTCTGTTCAATTGAGCAGTTCGACTGCGGAAGTACCTCCACCCTACAGAATACCGCAGCCATTATAACCTCGTGCTGTGTTCCCGGTGGTCAGTAGGGTAGCAAGAGCTAACTGGAGAGTTTTTGTACTGTCAGTGGGAAGACCAAAAGCTTGTCCTGCTTTGTCTTTTACACTGACGGCACAGTAACTCTTGTGCTTACAGGGTTGGCAGCGCGAGTGTTACTCCCTTGGTGTTGCACACGTTCATAAGCCACGGTAACCACTTATTATCAGCACAAATATGCTTGTTTACCATCTTAGCAGTATTAATCCAATATTTGTCCTCATTTAGGCACAAAAAAACCCTTTGACAGATGTTGAAAGAAATTAGACTGGTACCTCGGGTGGGGGCGGGAGATATAAGTAACATGCGCGTACGCAAGGTGCGCGTGACATCTGGCATTTGGCAATGTGGCGCGCGCTGTATACTATTAATAGTAATATAGTGCACTTTCTATTAAACTTTGTGTTCCTTAGGGTCCTGTACCTTAATAGGGAAAAGGGGCGTCGGTAGCTTTTTTTTTTTTATTATTTATTTATTGGTCCACCAACAGTTGTTTACATTGTACATGTTATAAACAAATATTATAAAGGTAGCAATTTCTTATGTAACAACCACTTATAAGTAGACACATCACTCAAAAACAACATTTAAAAAAAAAGAGCTTACATACTATCACAGCAACACAATGTGATTGTCCGAGTTACAAACTCTGTGGTAGTAACTTCTTTTATACATATTAAAAAAAAAAACTATAGGTAAAAAAAAAAAAATAAGAAACTAAGTTAGTTCTGGCAGCGAGTCATAAATTGACTTTTGTTTGCGATGCGAATCGTAGTTCGTAGCTTACTGGTGGGAGTGGGATTACAAGCTAGAAGTATAGGTATGGCCGCAGTATATTTATTTATATGTATAAATATAGGTATATACATTGTTCTGTTCGTGCCTCGGAGGGCACGTTAAGCCGTCGCCCCCTGTTGCCATACCAACATCAATGGAAGTTGTTACAGGTAAAGCCCTAAAAAGTCCAACAACTGGTCTTGCTGCAATGCTCCGATATCCACTTTGGGTTGTGGAAGTCAGGTGGCAGTCGCTTCACGGCAAATATTGAAGTATTGTGCTGTCAGTGGGAAGACTAAAGGCTTGTCCTACTGTACTGTACATTGACGGCACAGAAACTCTGTACTTACAGGGTTGGCAGCGCTACTGTGACTCCTCTGGTGTTACAAACGTCTATAGGCCACGGTAACTGCTTTCCATCAGGTGGGCCATGTGCTTGTTTGCCACCTAAGTGGCATTTAATAGGAGGTAGGACACGGCGGTATTTCCACCCAATTGAGCAGTCCGACTGGGGAAGTATCTCCACCCTACAGAATACCGCGGTTGTAATAACTTCGTGTTGTGTTCCCAGCGGTGAGTAGGGTAGCCAGAGCTCACTGGAGAATTGGTGCTGTCAGTGGGATGACTAGGCTTGTCCTGCTTTGTCTTCTATACTGACGGCACAGAAACTCTGTGCTTACAGGGTCGAAAGCGCGACTGTGACTCCTATGGTGTTACAAACGTCTATAGGCCACGGTAACCGCTTTCCATCATGTTGGCCGTGTGCTTGTTTGCCACCCAAGTGGTATAAAAAAAAAGGTTAGCCAAATCTGCAGTTAAATTGGTAAAGGCTCCGATGTAAAAAATTTGGATGCAACTGGGATGAACGCTAAGATAAAGAAAAAGATGGATTCGTATACTTCCCATGGGTTGCGGGAACGGGATCAGGATTCCACTCAGACGGAGCCGCGGGTATTAATTAGTTACTCATAAACTGAGACAAGTTTTTTTTTATACAACTTAGGTGGCAGACAAGCACACGGCCCACCTGATGGAAAGTGGTTACCATGACCTTTGAACGTGTGTAACACTAGTGGAGTCACATCCGTGCTGCCGACCCTGTAAGAACAGAGATTTTGTGCCGTCAGTGTAGAGGACAAAGCATGACAAGCCTTTGGTCGTCCCACTGACAGCACAAAAACTCTCCAGTGAGCTCTGGCTACCCTACTCACCGCCGAGAACACAACACGAGGTTATTATAGCCGTGGTATTCTGTAGGGTGGAGGTAATTCCCCAGTCGGACTGCTCAATTCTCTCTTTTCATTGAAATCGTGATCGTTTTTGACATTTGGGATGTTGAGAGTGGATCGAGACTCAATTCTAAACATCTTTTTGATAGGAAATTTGACTTTCTGGACTATTTTGATTTTTTTTTACATTCGATAATCCCCCTCGGAAACACCCCGCACCAACACGAAGTTATTATAACCGCGGTATTCTGTAGGGCGGAGGTACTTCCCCAGTCGGACTGCTCAATTGGGCGGAAATACCGCCGTGTCCTACCAAGCAATTAACGTAACTTGCCTTAACAATCGATTTGAATTCGATGTACCATGAACAATATTATTACCTTTTCTAATAGCCATTAAAGTCGTTTAACGTGATAAAATTATTAAGTAAGGGTTTTCGCGTGAAATCATTACTGTAAGTATCATTACGAGGAATGTATCTTAATTCGTGTGCCATCCGCGTGCTGACGGATAAAGAATACAAGTATCACCACCCCATCTCATTAGACGGGAGTCGTAAGAGGCGACTAATGGAACAATACGCAGACGATATCACTGTCGCGTGGTTCCCGGCAGAGTAGAATTTGGACCATCCCATCTCTTCCCATGCGGTGTCGTACAAAGCGACTAAGGGATAGGGCTGTTTAACATCAGACAGATATATACAGCCCAAACTCAGCTTCAGATGAATTACTTGAGTCAACAATAGTGCCCGGGAGACGGCAATTGGCTCGCCCCCTATTACGTGGGACCGAATTTAATGATTGGTGAAATGTGGGTGTTAATTCACCTCTGCTTAACCCTCCGGAGATAAATGCGTGATTATATGTAGGTATATCACTGCGAGAGAAGAAAATCTCGAAATAAAACCCTGTACCAACCCGTCTGGCCAGCGTGGAAATAGTAGGCCAAAGCATCTCAACGCTGGGTGTGGCCTATGTCCAGCAATGGACTGCAATAGGTTAATTGATATTTTTTATACCACTTGGTTTGCAGACAAGCACACGGCCGCGGCTCACCTTATGGAAAGTGGTTACCGTGGCCAATGGACGTGTGCAACACCAAGGGAGTCACACTCGCGCTGCCAACCCTGTAAGCACAAGAGTTTCTGTGCCGTCAGTGTAAAAGACAAAGCAGGACAAGCTTTTGGTCTTCCCACTGATAGTACAAAAACTCTCCAGTGAGCTCATAGCCAGAGCTACCTACTCACCGCCGTCGGGAACACAACAGAAGGTCTATTTATGGCCGCGGTATTCTGAGGGCGGAGGTATTTCCCCAGTCGGACTGCTCATTTAGACGGAAATATCGTCGTGTTCTACTACTGTTCGTGGTAATGATATTGTGTTGGTTTGGTTCCCGGGGGAATAGAATAAGGACAACCATATGTCTTCCTGTGGGTGTCATAGAAGGGATAGGTGTTCTAACATAACATAACATAAACTCAAGCCTATATCCCTGAAGGGGTAGGCATAGGTGCTAGCACCCACATTTCGCCAGTTTATGTTTAGGTCCCAATGTGGCGAATAGGTGGCGAGGCTATTGCCATTAACCGAGCACTTATAAACCTGCAATAAATACACATGTAACTTCGAAAAGTATCGAAAAGTCATTGGTGTGTGTCGTGGTAAAACTTGGGATCGAACCCGAGACCTCATCTCAGCAGTCCATTACCCATACCACTAGGCAATGAACATGCAGCCAATGACATTGTGATTTCTTTACTATTACTACTATTACTTGGGACAGAAAGTCATGGTTTACGAACTCCTTTCAGCCATTCTATGAGCCTTTTCACAATTCAGTTGGAGTCGGTTTTATAGCCTTGACTGTGATGCGGCTGAACTGCTATCTGACCTTTACAAAGTTCTATTAGAACTCTTTTCAGTAAAAAAAGTAATTTTCAGAACAGGTCATAACTATTCTCATTATTAATGACTTATTCTGAAAATTACTTATTCGGAAAATGACTATAGATCATTAATATCCTAAATATATTTATTTCTATAAAGACTTCCCCGTAAAAACACTCATTTCGTAAATGGCTTTAATCTAGTCAATTATAAAAGTACTTTTAAAGTAATGTAATAAAATTTAAAAGCAATTAATTAGCATGTAAATTATTTAAATCGATTAAGGCCCTTACTAATGAAAAATAAAAAGGAAACTCCTTTAATTTTAACAACATGCTGTATATATACTGTTATGTCAAAATATCCGTACAATATTTTGACATTTGTAATTTTTTATAATTAAGTTTTTATTAGTAAGCTCTGCATATTTTTGTTAGCAAGAGCCTTAGACACCAACTTTTTTAAACTATTTTATTTAGTAGTCCTGACTGGGGAAGTACCTCCGCCCTACAGAATACCGAGGCTATAATAACCTCGTGGTGTGTTCCCGGCGTGAGTAGGGTAGCCAGAGCTCACTGGAGAGTTTTTGTGCTGTCAGTGGGATGACCAAAGGCTAGTCCTGATTGTGTCTTCTGCACTGATGGTACAGAAACACTGTTCTTACAGGGTCGGCGGCAAGAGTGTGACTCCCCTGGTGTTGCACACGCCAATAGCTAGGCCACGGTAACCACTTACTATCAGCACACGTATGCTTGTTTACCGTCTTAGCAGTACTAATCCAATATTTGTCCCCATCTAGGCACAAAGAACTCTTTGACAGATGTTGAAAGAAATTAGACTGGTAACCCGGGTAGGGGCTAAAGGTAGTAGGAACTAAAATTAAATAAATAAATATTCCACGACATTCTACTACACAACGCTATCTAGACCCATGGTAAGCATAGCTTAACTAGCTTGTGTTATGGGATCTAGAATGCGGATAAACATACTTAGATACTTTTTTTTGTAAATACATACATATTATACATAGAAACACCCAGACAAATGCAACTATACATATTCATGCATACAAATATTTGCACTGGGCGGGAATCAAACCCGCGCCCCCTGCATAGCAGTCGAATGCTCTACCGCTACGCCACAGAGGTCATATCACTGTACTTTGCCGACTCCATTAAAAAAGTGTCAATTCGGACAAGTGTCGTGTATCAAATGTCAAACATGTATGTATCCCAGACGCAAAACTAGTCTTAATAAAATAGTGTTCATCTAATTATAAAAATAAGTAACAATAAAAAGAATTAATGCACTTGTACCGTTTTTAGAAATGAACAATCTATCGATCAAAGGGCATTTTTTATCGTCAATTGTTTAGCACCTTTTAAGAACAGAGGTCCTTCAAAATGTCACGCAACAAAATTAACTTTTCACTATTCCTTTTGTCCTACCCATCTGCTAAGCTGAAAATATCTATGTTGATATTCTCCCTCCAATGCTATCCCCATACTCTTCTAACTACAGTTGATAGACAGAGAGAGAATAAGGGCTGGTGATGCGCACGCAGCTTTCCCGAAGCCCTTGATACGAACGCTTCGCCGAGCCGTTCGTCACTCCGCGGCTGGCTCGCTTACCCCGCGGACGTCTCGCGTTACAATCGTGTTTAAGTGCGTTATGGATATCGTGAGTTAAAAACATTGCGTTTTTACCGTGTTTCGTGTTATATTTTCCTTGTGATAGATAATGAAATAGAAGTTTTTTAGTTCGAACATTTTTATTTGGGATTAACCGCATCGATGATGGGCGTAAGTGGTTGTATGAGCGTGCGGCAGGCCAGGGGCTCCTGCCACTGTCCGGCGTGCCCTAGGGCTTCGGGTCACGGCGCTCCGATGCCGCCCCAAACGCTCGTACTGCCCCCCATGGCTTTAGAACCTGAAACCACTCCGGTGAAGGACAAAAAGGGCTCAAAGATGAAAGTCCTGAAAAAAATTAAGAAAAAGATTGGCTTGGGTAAGTGTAACGGTTTTTTTTATTTAATCAAAGTACGTTAGGGGATAGATAATTTCGATAACGTTTTTTTTTATTAAGAGAGTGTAGTTTAATCTTATTTTACAGGGCGTTTCATTTCTTTTTATATATTAAAGATATTACAAATACATATTTTAAGCAATGTACAATGTGCAATATGATGATGACTAATCTGTATAATGTAACAGTAATGTTAATTATTTATTTCTTTACAAATACTTGTTACTAAAAAGTAAGTCCTTCATTAGATTGTACAATCATGAATTTATGACTAACATAATATATTTGTAAAAAAAAATGTATTTTTTTTTCACAACTTAGCACAGATTACTTAACAGTATCAATTATTTCTGTCGTACGTTTGTCAACGTCCATAATTTATATGTTGGTATAAAAATTACATATTAGAGTAATAAAATCAATGCATTATAATAAACACCAGACTGACATAGTATTACTAATTTCAATGGCTTTAGTCGGTTCCAGTCCGATAAACGCAGTACGCCAGCGGAGAAATATCCGTGGGTATTTCCGCACGAAATAAGTTATTCCCAATTTAAAAAAAATCAAAAACTGTCATCAATATAAATAAATCTAGGCTACCCACAGATTATAAAATCTAGAAGAAAAGAAAAACCCTTGCCTGAATGTGTATTCAGTATCATAGTTTTTTTTAAATATATTTAAATGAGTAATTTTAATGAAGGTATGTAAGAACTCATTAATTTAGTACGTACAGTTATTTCATTATCAACTATTTAACCATTATCAACCATTATTATAATACGTTGATTATAATTGCCAGTAAACACGGAAAACCCATTTGATAATTAATTATAGGTATATTATTAATTGAAGTTAAACAGTGAAATTATACTTAACTAAATAAAGTTAGGTATTGTTTCATTAGAAATCCTTTATCCCCGGAGGGATAGGCAGTACATACATATAATCACGCCTTTATCCCCGGAGGGTTAGGCAGAGGTGAAATAGCACCCACATTTCACCAATAGTTGTATTCGGTCTCACGTAATAGGGGTGAGCCTGTTGCCGTATTTCGGGCACTATTTTTGACTCGAGCCATGCATCTGAGGCTGATTCTGGGCTGTATATATCTGTCTGATGTTAAACAGCCCTATCCCTTAGTCACCTTGTACGACACCGCATGGGAAGAGATGTGGTGGTCCAAATTCTACTCTGCCGGGAACCACGCGGCGGATAGGCAGTAATAGCTAGTTATTAATAAATTCAAAAGTTTTTGATAAACTCGTGCCATCTGCCGTCCTGCGGAGAAGATGCATCAGTTTTATATCTTTTTCATAATGTATTTGGCAGGTGTATGTTTTTACCACCTTGGCTAATTACGGCATTTTTTGTTTTAATTTTATGTAGGTTGATATTTATTTTGTGTTCTAGATCGTGCCTTTTTGCTTATTTATTGTACTACCACAGATAAGATAGCACTGCGCGGTTTGCTTACTTTTTTTATGTATATATTTTTGTGATAACCGCGGTAGCCTAGTGGTATGGATAATGGACTGCTGAGACGAGGTCTCGGGTTCGATCCCAGGTTTTACCATGGCACACACCAATGACTTTTCGATGCTTTTCGAAGTTATGTGTGTATTTATCGCAGGTTTATAAGTGCCCGGTTAATGGCAATAGGCTCGCCACCTATTACATTGGGACCTAAACATAAACTGGCGAAATGTAGGTGCTAGCACCTTTGCCTACCCCTTCGGGGATATAGGCGTGAGTTTATGTTATGTTATGTTATTTTTGTGTACTAGCCGCTGACTGCGGCTCTGCCCACGTTGATGTCGTATAAAAGCAATTTGTGGTCATATTTTCGGTTGTACTCAATTAAATAATATTAAATATTGTCTAGATCCGAAGTAAACATTGCTTAACTAGCTTGTGTTATGGGTTTTAGAATGCGGATGAACAAATTTAGAAACATTTTTTTTCTAAAACACCCTGACCAATACAAATATACATAATATATTCATGCATACAAATTTTTGTACTGAGCGGGAATCGAACACGCGACATATAACTTTTTTATAGCAGAAGTCGTCAATTGCAGATATTGCAATAAAACATTCAATGCATTTGAAGTTTGGTCAATACCTTTGTAATAATGATGTCATGATGTGAACCCACTCCTAGCACAACCAATTAAGCTTAGTTGGAAGGGTTAAGTAATCATTAACTAAACCCCCCACCCCTATGTCATCAAAAATAAGCAATGCAAATACAGGAGGTGTTACCGTAGTGCTTACGTAATACTTTAACGGCCTCGAAAGTAAAAAGTATTATAAGATTTTTGGGTAATTTTCTGCCAAATATTGTAGAGAATACATACATACATATAATCACGCCTTTATCCCCGGAGGGTTAGGCAGAGATGAATGAACACCCACATTTCACATCATTAAATTCGGTTCCACGTAATAGGGGGTGAGCCTATTGCCGCTTTCCGGGCACTATTGTTGACTCGTGCATCTGAGGCTGAGTCTGGGCTGTATATATCTGTCTGATGTTAAACAGCCCTATCCCTTAGTCGCCTTGTACGACATCGCATGGGAAGAGATGGGGTGGTCCAAATTCTACTCTGCCGGGAAACACACAAGGGAAAAAAAGCTATCAACCAATTCTATTTTTTTTGTACTTTAGAGTCGGTTATTCGACATAACCTAAGTATTTTTAATATCTTCTATATACAGACAAATTTAACAATTATATTATTGTAGTATGGGTAACAAAGATATAAATAATATTTAACTGAAGAGCTAGTGGCACCTCACACCTGCCTTCCATTTTTAAGACGATGCATAATTTTTGTTTCTTTTTTAATGAATGAACAACAGCTGTACTACACCTTGACCAATTATAACTTCTTTTTTGTTAATTAATTTTGAAACTTAGATAAACAAAAACTGGGTTAGCGTATTTTTTATATTTCAATGCCTTTTTACTTAAATTTTGAATTCAAAGTAGGTACTGTTTGCTTTCTTTTTTACCCGACTGCCAAGGAAAAAAAACACGAACTGATTTATAAAATTTGTACGTCTCGATAAAAAAAATAGTAATTTTTAGCTTCCTTCATTTTTTCCTCCATTTTTTTTCTGTTTCAAGTTGAAATCATTGTGGTAAACTCTAAAAATGTTATGAAATAAGTTTGTATGAGATCACAACATCGTAATGAACGTAGCTTGTGCTTGACGCATGACCTCGATAAAAAGAAATAGAATGGTACGTAGAACCTGCATGTTGCAATTGATTGTTACATGTTGAAAAAAATCCTTTTTTTTGGCATAATTTTCGCATGCGATCTTTTATATAATAATTATTTGGCGTTATTTCAGCGTTTCTACATTAAAAACTAATATTATGTCAATATTATTCGCGTAGAGTTTGGTTATTAAATATTTTCTTTCTAAAATTTTAAATCAGAAAAACTATGTTTAAAAAAAATCACTCCATAGATGCTAGTTCTCGTACCGTCTGAAACTAATAGGTATAACAGAAAGAAATTCTTTTTTGGCTATTTGTCAATTTTGTAATTGCCAATTTTTGTAAAATTAAATTAATAATAAAAAAATAAGTAGTAAAAAAAACCATGCTAGTAGAAACCACTGCATAATTCTTAATACAGACCAGATCCACTATGAAGGTTAAAAAAAAAACAAATTCATATTACAAAAGTTTGATAAACGATTTCTCTTTCAGTTCAAGACTTATTAAAAAGTCCTGTTATAACATGGTAGGTTAAAAATCATCTGTAAAAGTTCCTACGTGGGAAACAAAAGTATGGTTAGTCTTACTTCAACACAAACAGGTTTAAAATAGTTAACAATTGTTCGCAAGTAATCCTTTAATTGTGTTTAGACGCCATTTTGGAAAATATGGCGGTCAATACTTTGAAAAGAAAGCTTAACTAAAGCTTGCGTTTCACAAGACAAAAGCAATTTACGGACAATAACCTATTAAAGTTAAGTTCCGAAGTCGGAACATCTGTTCCTGTTCCGCAATGTGTTCCTAAAGTTGTCCTTTCCGGAATATTTAAGGACAAAAGGAACAGATGTGGTACTTTTAAGGTGGTTACGCCAGATGTCTTAGAACGTGGGATTGCTCATTTTTGACTGTGTACAAAGATTTATGATTTTGAATTTGGAATTGCTAGTTTTTTTTTTACATTTTAGAATCACGTTTTCGACACCAGATGTTTTATGCCAGTTGTCGTTTTGCAATTATTTTTTTTGTTTTACTCGTTTAAAATGTGCATGGCGTTCCCTCGACTCATAGGAACCTATTCCCGGGATAAAAAAATAACTGTGCTGTTGTAGACTATAAATTATCTCTATACCAAATTCCATCCAAAACCTTTCAACTGTTTTTACATGAGAGCATAACAAAATTACGCAGTTAGGCAAATTCACACCTTATAACACATAAACCACCAAAATTGACTTACACACCTAAAATTCCACCTTTCCCACAAAATCTTATAATTACAGTTAACTCGAGCACACATCTGATAATTACACCATATTTACGTGGTCTTACTTCGTGCAGTTACGAGGTGTTGACGCGTGCTTACCTCACAGTGACTCACTGTCGGAGAACGATTACATCTTACCTACCATAGATATATATACATATATATCTCATCCTAAGCTTAATAACCGGACAGCCAACAACTTGTGCTCTAGCTGCGCAGAAAGCATTTTTTTAGGTCTTGTTATTTGATCATTAAAAAAGCCGGTTAAGTGCGAGTCGGATTTTCGTAACGAGGTTTCTGTAACTTAAGCTACATAAACCGTAATATACTTTGAATCACAGCACAGGGTCAAGACGTTATAGACTGGAGAATGTGATGATATGATACCTCCGCGAATTACTGAGGAAAAGGTCTTGATAGACAGACAGACAGACAGAAACGAAGTAATCCTATAAGGGTTTAGTTTTTTCCTTTTGAGGTACGGAACTTTAAAAAGACGGTATAAAAAATACCACTGGAATTCTTTACCAGCACACGTGTTTTCCTCCAGTCCTGGGTCCTTTAAGCGGGACGTGAAAAAGCATCTGATGTGGCCGCCAAGCTGACGGTTTATGACCTAAATCTAATTTGCACAAAGTTTCCACAGAATAAAAAGATTTTTTTTGTTATCTATTCTCTATCCTATTCATCACTTTTCTCTATGGTATCAATTCTCATAATGGCCACAACCAATATATATTTTTCGATTGTTATTGGTAACAAAAAAATTATGCTAATTATTTGCTTTTTTCAATAAGAACCGCTTGAATAGATTGGGCAATCACTATTGTCATAAAGTCATTAACATGGTCAGTAATTCAAAATTCACCTATTGTTCTATGCGCATGACGAAGTATCGTGCAGACGTGATTTTTGTGTGCTCGTGTGGGTACAATCGTGACGTCATTGATTTTACAGGATGTTACTTTATTGAAATTGCTGGTTCTTATTCGCTTGAGTCGAATTTATTTATATATGTTGGTTACTTTACCGCGTGGTTTCCGGCAGAGCAGAATTAGGGCCTACCCATCTCTTCCCATTGTACGACAACAAGGCGACTAAGGGACAGGGCTGTTTAACATCAGACAGATATATAGCGTCACGGTTACGGTCCCAGATTTTACCATGGCACACACCAATGACTTTTCGATGCTTTTCGAAGTTATGTGTGTATTTATCGCAGGTTTATAAGTGCCCGGTTAATGGCAATTGGCTTCGTCACCTATTACATTGGGACCTAAGCATAAACTGGCGAAATGTAGGTGCTAGCACCTCTGCCTACCCCTTCGGGAATATAGGCGTGAGTTTATGTGATGTTATGTGATATCTACCAACCACTACTTGAGTTGCATATGTTTCAAAAATCTTAGTAATAATCTAAAAATATACACGCACTTGATACGCTCCGGCATTATGGGCTTTGAAGAAGCTTCAGTCTACTTGTACACGACTAGCTGTTGCCCGCGGATTCGCCCGGATATTAATAAGAGGGGCATCAGGTTATTTAATGGTCGGCAGCGCGAGTGTAACACCCCTGGTGTTGCATACGTCCATAGGCCACGGTAACCACTTCCCATCAGGTGGGCCGTGTGTTTGTCTGGCTCTTAAGTGGTATAAAAAAAATAAGCGTTGGTACCTTGGTGGTTAAGGAGTCGGACTTACGATAGAATTGTTCCGGGTTCGGATCCTGGCTATTACACTTACCGACGTGAACCCACTACTACCACAAACAATTTAGCTTAGTTGGAGGGGTTAGAGGGAGTATTAGTAATTTTGGTTCTAATTATCTAATTAAAAAAAAACAAAATAAAAAAAATATTTCCTATTTTTGCCTATATGTTATAAACTCTCTACGGCGTAGAAAGTGATGTAATTTTCGAAACGTCTACGTCTGTTGTAACAGTTTAGTTTTAAAGGGTACATCGGGTCTTGGTCTACCTAGGACCTTCAGATTCTTATACCTTCGAAGTCCAAGTCTAGTTTACCTGCGAGTTAATACTGATTAGATTTCCCCTCGGCGTCAGAGAAAGTCATGTTATATCAATTCGTAAAGAAAGGAACCATAGGATAGTGGATACAGGGTTTCAAAGTGCAAGCTGATGATGATGATTTCTGAAAGGAACCGCTTAAAATCACGTCACTTGTTTGCTGCCTTAGTAGTGTAAAAAAAACTTAAAACATCAGCTGTCACTTAAAAAAGTTTCCATCAACGAAAATAAGAGCATCTGCCTAAAAAGGCTCGTATCTCCGTCTCCGTTTACCCAGTTGTGTAAATTTTTATCTATCTTTCGGAAGTATACGTTATCATTATCACCTATGAGCATATGCCGTAGCGCTGTCTCGCTCTGACGCGTTGTACTTGTGCATTCGATTCTGCTCGCGCATATTTACAAACGCCAGCTGTTTTGCAACGGGATTTTTGTGGCGTGCGCCTGCGTTTTCTAGGGCTGCCCGAAACAATTTTGAGATGTTTTTAGCTAGATCTGTTTTTATCTCAAATAATCGAGACGATTTCCTTCTAATTCTGCTATTTAAACTCAAATTAATCATCATTGTCATTATCTGAACACCAATGGAGCCTGGGGTTCGGTCTTTTATGCCTTACTTATTATGTTATAATTTACCAATTAGAGCCACTGCGCCTATAGTTGACAGGCGCAGTGGCTAAAAGAAAACCGGCGTCATACTCAGCCAATCAGTAGGAGAAATTGATTTGGACCCAGAAAATCTAAGACCCCATTCACCCAAATGCATCAAAATGATTTCGAAGTTTATCAGACTATGTCTAACATTTCAAGGTCTGGTAACAGATACAGAGATTTGACATATTGTCTATAGTCTATAGTTCTGTCCATATACAATCTGTCCTCAGAAAAAAAGATATAGAATTGTGTACCATTCTAGAATACGGCCCAAAACTTTTTTCAAAGGGTAATAAAATAACGTTGACAACCCTGGCTGTATATAAGTCAGCTGCTCCTGCACTCGCCATTTCATTCCAAATTTGAACACAGCTGGTCCTTTGTATTTTTTTATTAGGTACCGACCTTCGTAAAGGCTGTATGGAAACAGACGTGTGCGTGAAAAAAAAAATTGCGAACGCTCATTGTCAAGTAACTATAAGCTTTTCTTATAACTCACACTTATAGGAAATATTTGGGGTCTTGGTATTTTTTTTCTTATAATACTACGATGGCAATGAACCGCTATGAGAAGCCCTAATGTCCCAGGATTCCACATTTCAGTAGGAATAAAACATGATCATTACCCCCTTAGCCCGGGTTCCGCTTTTTATATTTTTGATCACCCGGGTACGGGTACCTTTGTGAGTACGGGTACGTAGCTGCACTTTAGATCCCGAGGTCCATTCTGCCACACCTCTAAAATCCAACACTGAGTGAAAAGGCCAAAATTGATATTACTTAAGTAAGAGGACCCCTGAAACTATTTCTGACGAGTATCGCCCATTACGATCTGCCTTCGCACATGCTCCAAAAATCGATAATATCCTCAATAGATGAAAAAGGTAACAAAACAGCTGTCTGCTTCAATTGTAGAGCGAGACACAATATAAGGAAGTATCCTTAATAATTTAGTTATCCTTTATAACACTGTCCTTTTCTTTCTTTAAAAGTATTTAAAGAAAGAAAAGGACAGTGTTATAACAGCTGATGTACCAGGTGAGGTAAAGATGTTTGGTGATTTTTTCAAAAGCCGTTACGAATTCAAGGTGAATTCGAAATTTGAATTTTTTGTATGATTACCGGCCATTTTCTGTGATTTATAGAGATTTCGTTGGATTTCTGGAATCGTATCAGCTGCTTGCCCGCATAAAAGGTGTTTTAAATTTCTTAACTAACCACCCTAAGCTACAAATTCACGCTTGATGGCTGAACAGATTTTTTTTATTAGGATAAGTTATAACTATAACCCAAAGAGAGGTAAAATACTGATTATTTCGGAAAAGCATGGAAAATCACTATTTTCCTCAATAAAAGGGTTTTACGCGAATGAAGTCTTGGCAGCATAGCATACATCAAATAATCATGCTAAAGACATTTTTTGGAGTGTTAATCAACCAACATTATCCTTGTTGTGACGGAGAAAGAATACAAGTATCACCACCCCATCTCATCCGAAGGGTGTCGTAAGAGGCGACTAATGGAAAATACGCAGACGATATCACTGCGCGAGAAGGAAAAGTCGAAATAAAACCCTGTACCAACCTGTATGGCCAGCGTAGAAACAGTAGGTCAAAACCTCCCAACATTAGGCAAGCAGTGAAATGCGATTGATTGAAATTGATTGATTGAATCAATCAACAACCTCTTTGATTAATTTCCGATTACCCATTACCTTTTGATGTGAAAGTATTAAAAGATCAGATAAATCTCATCTAAATGTATATTTAAACAATCAATAATGTCCAACACGATCAAATTCCATTCAAAAAATGATTTCCAATTAAAATATCATTACAATAATTCTAAATTAACAAAGGTGTCCGACCGTCCTCCGAAAACGACCGAAGTCATTCACTAATGATCGTGAGAAAACATCGGGGAATGTTTACCACAGAATAAGCGTTCGGAATATTTTGAAATTCGAATATGTTGCTTTATTTATTATCTATGTGAATAGTGATTCAGAAATCGAACAGTTTAAATCGAATCATATTATCATTCAAATTGTTTTATCTGTAGGTATTCTATATCATATCGTTTATTAAGATGTTTGTATAATCTGTTATTTTGACACTTACCAATATAAATAAACGCCGGGGATAATTTTAGTGTGGCTGTAAAACTACAAGAAATCAATCGAATCCATTTGCATTAAGAGTTTTGAATCAGACGTGTTTAGAGCTCCAGAGATCTTTCACTCCGCCTGGAACACCACACGAAATACATAGGTAATGTAAAGAAATAGAAATACATCATCTGTGAATTTTTTAACTGCCTAGCGATCAGGGTTCTTGAGATACATCCCGGTAACAGACAGACAGTAGTCTTTGTAACAGGGTTCTGTGTTTACCGCTGTATAAACCCTACTAAACAGTAGACTATTCTAGTGAACATTGGGAACTGAAATTCAGTGTGGTATAAGTCTTTTGCTCTGTCTCTTACAATGCTTTTTCTGCTACAATCTCTGAGTAACCACGATTACTTTAATACAAATTAACTGTTTTAAAAAATAAGTTAAACCATAAACAGTTAAATAACGGATGTTTACCAGTGAAACAAATTGATTATGACCTTTAAATTTGGTGTGGATGATGATAAGCTGTTCGCGCCATGACGGCCGGCATAGCGGATAGAGAGGTTATTAATTTTGGCGGGTATTTCCGTGCTCGCCATAGATTAAATAATAGAATTGTTATAGTTTTAAAAACTGAATACGGTATCAAATCACGAGGTCGTAATTTTACTCCATCATAGATTATGTGACCTGACATGATGTGAGATGTGTACAGTACATTAAAGTTTTCTTTTCATGGCACAATATGTTCTCTTTACGTGCAAAACGCGTTTTTTGGGTATATTTTGAGGATAGCACGAGGTTTTACGGCGGCGGAGAAACTCAAAACACCAATCATAGATTATATAAACCACCTACCACAGGTAGTAAATTTTAAATAGTATTCAAACGATTCATCCATCAATAATATTAGCGATACTCAATAAAATAATAACTAAAACAAATTTTAAATACCTACAAGTGAAAGCTTAAATAGTAGTAATATCAATTTTGATAGAAAGTTGTATGTTGGTTTATCATTTTCATTGCCGCGCCTGTCCCAATTGTATCTTCGGTACAAGGTTCGGAGGGCATGTTATAAGTTATTCCCGGCTGAAAACCACAACACATGTCGGCAGGTCAAACGGCAGTCGCTCACAATAATAGCCGTAATATTTCAAGTGGATCCTAGACTGCAAGGTGATCGCCTCGCATGAGCCCGGGACTATATGTATAACAATAATGATGATCACAGGCACAAAAAGCTCGCGTCATTGGTTGATCAGCTCCTTTAGACAAGTGGTACCTACTACTTTTGTAAAATATAATAGACTAAATTGGATCTATGTATGGGGTTGAAATACGTTGACGTCTGTCATAAATCATAAACGTCACAAACGTCAAAATATGTGTCATTCTCAAATATTCATAATTCTATTGTACAATAAGCCGGCCGAATTTTCACTAGTCTGGGGGTATCCGTGGGGATATTGCGCACAATAAAAAAAGGGGGCAGCGCTTTTATTTATTTTTTGGTTGTACCCTGTAGCCTAAATTTCTAAGGAATCTTTATTCAAGAAGTTTGCCGGTATCAATTCACGTGGGACGTACCATCGATGTTAAGACGTGTTATCAATGTTTATTTATGTATATTTAAAATATAATCTGTTGGAAATATTTATCGGTTTGTGTTGTGGTAACATCGGCGGGTCAACGCGGTCGTGGGAGCATGCGTTTCACTAGTCTGGTAACTCTGGGAGTTGCATTACTGTGCTAGGGTGAATGACATAGGTATATATTACGGCTGTACATCTGTCAAGGGGTAAGCAGAGATATATTAACATCCACTAGCCAACTATGATTTTCGGTCCCATGTAGCACGGAGTGAGCTGTGAGGCTATTGCTGTCAAGTGGGTAAATTGTCATGGTCTTTATGTTTACTGTCGGATGGAGAACAGCCCTATCCCTTAGTCGCCGTTTACGATACTGAGTTAAAGAGACGGGGTGGCCCTATTCTAATCGACCAGGAATTCTAGAGATTTGCTATAAATGTGTGCGGGCCCTACTAAGACCACTAAGACCCAATCTCTGCGGTCTAAATCCTCAGCAGCTAGTAAACCTGTTGATTGAAGGCCCAGACTTTGGAGCAGGTTTTCATCTGGGGTTTGGTTGCTCCCGAAAAATAGGGACAGTGAATTTTTTGAATAAAATAACATTGCTGTCGAAATACAGTTCATTATAATACCAACAACATAAACAACTCTATTGTGTTGCAATTTAAATAATTCACCGTTACTTACCATAAATAGCACAAATAAGTTATAAAATATTCAATAATATAGTTCTAATATCCCGGAAGCGCCGCCGCCATCTTGGAAACGCGGGAACAATCGTTAACAATTATTGCTACTATTACTATTCATACTCTGTTGCGTTCGAGAAACTTAGAATATTACATATAACTATAAAAATATGCCTTACGTGCTTGCAATAAAGTTCCAAATCGTTTGTATTGATCTAATGAGTAAGACACGCCGCAGCGGTTGGTCGGTGCTACTTTATGAACTAAATAGTTGAAAAATGTACGTTAAGATGTTAAAGTTAAAGTTCAAATTAGACATGACATGAAATGAGACAGACAAAATTCGGTATTGCAACAACCTAAGATAAATTATTTAGAAAACAAAGCACGAACTTTATTATCACATTGTTAAAGTTTATTTTTGTTTGAAAATGTTTTTCCATAACAGCAAAAGTTAAATTGTTATCTCACCTGGCATTTCCATTCCCACGGTCGAAATTTGAAAATTTGCTTTTTTTAGAGCCGACGCATTTTAAGCAGCTTGTCCTGGTGCAAAGGGTTTTTGCAGCTTTCCGTTCAAAAATGATTTCGCAAATAGGATGAATGATAAATTTCGAAAAGGAAAGGGTGGTACAGGTAAAAATATGATATGACACCTGTTGAACAGCTATTGTTACTTCTAGTTAGTGACAATTTCCGGGTACATTATTGCATTTTTTTTTAATAGTTAGGAACTAAGGTTTCCAGAGCTTGGGAAAGAAGAAATTCGTCAATGTACACACGTACGTGTGAACTCTTTGGTGTTAAGAGTGGGTATGGGTACCGGTAAACACTTGCCACCTGACCAGGTGTTTATTTGCAGCTTTAGAACCATACAAAAAATGTATTTAAATAAAAATGTATGTTGTTAAGCGCAAAACTCTAGAACGGCTATATTATCGTAAGCTTTTATTTAAAAAGAAGTTCCCATGAGTCACGGGAAATGCAACAGAATTCCACGCGGACGAGCGAGAACATGAACAGAATTCCATACGATCATCAATCAGCGAGTAAGAAAAAATAACGGAAAATCTTGCAAAATGGCGGCTGACTACAGCCTACATTTGAAAACGTTCCATTCTCCAATATTACTTTTTTAAAGATTGAATACAACAGACACAAAAAAAATCCCATAATATTAAACTTACCGAGAAACATCATTACGTTTTTTCCGACGCAAGCGCAGTAATCGGATTTAATTCGGATCACGAGTGCCGTGGCTAATGATCTACGGCACGCAGAGATCTATAGCTCAGATCTACACGTGAGATGATTTTAGGATCGAGATTTTACGTTATTTTTGAAGATTTTGAGTCTACGGAGTATATTTATTAGAATTTTGTCTTGCTATGGAAAGCAGTCATTATTATGCATGGTGTTATTTTTGTGTTTATGTTATAATTATAATCTCTTATTGAAAGTTTCCTAGCTTATACAATTCTTGGGATGTCTTATGTTATTTGGATAACATAACAGTTTCCAAAAAGCCTTCAGTTGGATTGAGGTATTAGTCGCAATTTTCCTCGAGTTTTTTGTCTTATAACAACGTTTTAAAACGTTATTATAAACCATTTTTATTCAGAATAGATCACGAATAACCCAAATTGAGTACGTTTTTTTTTTATTAAACAGAAGTCGCTTTTGTTTCTGGTTCTTAACAAAACAAGATAAGATTATTGGCATACAACGTACTACTAGAGTTTGGCAAATGATTCAATTATATTTGAACCATAAATCAAATCTAAAACAAATATCTTGGATAAGATTATGGAGCCGTATTAGGTACAGTAGTACGTTTAACTTATAAATTCAGCCTGTTTGAAATCTCCTTAGACAATTTGTATACCTTGAAGTATCACTTTACCAAAAACCATCTATTGCCCAACTTTACGCATCCAGCCACTATTGCTGTCGCAACACTACACCCCTCTCTTTCCCTCCGCGTCTCTCGCTCGCACGCTCTCACGGACCGTGGGAACCTCACCTTTGCGATGCTGCATCGATTTGTCATTCGGTACATCGATACATCGATTCCGTGATACTCGAAGGACTTTCAGGATGAATCGGGATCGTTTTAGAATCGAATAGTTTTGGTAATCAAGAATTCCTGTTTAAGAAGAGTATACTTAATTGCGTTACGTAATAACTGGTTATAGATACATATTAGAAAGTTTTCATAAAGTAGGGTAAATCCTGAGTTGATAAGGAATACTGGTTTTCTGTGAAAAGATCATAAATAGTACACAGTTCTCCCTTGTACAATCGTTTCGGCGTCTTCTGAATTATATAAGGTCTTCCGAAATCAGAAAGTTACAAATAATCCATAACAGGGTCTAAAAACACCTGTACGACCTCCATAATACGACCCAAAGGGGTCGTATTATGTGTGGTGGATGACCTATAAAGATAGATGAGGTCCATACTTTCGAGACCTTACGGGTACATAGGTAATCAGAACACACAAGTAGCTTAGTTATTGGGTCTTCCAACATCTTGATGACTCACGCATTCTAAATTCAAAATTATTGAGTTTGTTGACCAAGATTTTCGACGATAACAAAAAATTTAATATCACTTTTTCTCTGTGATATGAGAAAGATTGTGCCAAAAAATGAAGTTTTCTTTGATTAGATTACTGAAGTACTTATAGGTAACTCTCTCACACACTGACAATTTTATCGACGAACACGATCGAGATAACTGCCACGGGAAAAGATTTACAGACATATACAAACAGTTTTTTAATGTCGGAATTCCAAAGTATTGAATGGACGTAGTAAGGCGTTAGTTAAGTAATAAATATTGGAATTACGATACTAACTTGTGAATACTTGGGTGCCGAAAATAGAGTTTAATGGTACATATTTAAAAAATATATCTGACATTTAGATTTACTAGACTTTTTGAAATATTTTGCCGCTCATGTGGCTTTCCAAATTCAAATCAAAACATGATATTGCTATTGTCGTTTTCAAATTTCGAATTTCGTTTTATTTTTTATTCGATTGTGAAAACCACGAGTACCTGCCAGTACGTAAATAAGGCTAAGGAAATATTATACATGTATCAATGATTCCGTGTAATAGTTAAAATCGGAACTACGGTTGTCACTGTCAAATTCATACTGTTTTATTGCAAATCAAAGTCAATTTGGCACGATTTTACAATATTAAAAGGACGTTTGCGCCATCCTTCACGGAGTTATTGGTTTCACTATAAACATTATTGACAGGTCTTTTGAGTATTCATATTTTAAAATAGGAATCAGTAACTAGTTGCAGTCTCAATGAGTAAAACCGTGTGACAGGATATCTGTTTTTAACGCGTGGGAAGCTCACTCAAGTCCATTTTTTTATTTTTTTTTATTTAACCGTTAAGTGTGGCTTGATTATTGTGTCTGCGTACACTGTCTATGGTTTGTTTACGTTTTATTTTTAATAATAGTGGACATGGGACATGATATTGTTACGTACGGTCAGGTTTACGCGGGATGTCTGGTTTTTTCTTTATTGGGTATTTACTGGTTATGCTGCGTACTGTGCACAATATTTCAATTAATGTTCCTTTACTTGTTTCTCTGATATGTTACCGTACTTTTGAAAATAAATAAATTGGTAGGCATTTGATCCGGGGTGCTTCAGTCTTCATGGGCAACAGAAGAGATGCAGCGTTTATCACAGATGCTATTTCTAATGTCAAACGGTGTTACTTGAAATAAGAAAATAAATGACTTGTCTGTTTGCATTGCCATCGGAATTTAGATTGGATCTAGATAATGTTGTGTATATACTTACCTTCGGCTATGGGTTCTAGGGTCTAGAGTGCGGATAATACATAAGTATTTACTTACCAAATAGATATATCTATATATGCATACAAATATTTACGCTGAGAAGGAATCAAACCTTCGCCATTTGATGTAGCCGTTGAAAAATACATGCATGAAGATCTGTAATTAATATTTCAACAATTTAATATAAATAAGCCATTGATAATACAAAACTAGCTCAAGCTTATTTTTCAGAATAAGAAGATTATTAAAAAAAGACACCCTCCCACAAGTTTATTACCATAATATAGTCAACCATTAACAAGATCTACAACAATAAAGAAACTAAAAGTTACAGAAAAAAAAAGTAGAAACCAAAATGGCGCTTAAAAATAAAAGTAATTGTTCGTGGGAAACGGGATGGTGCACCGTTATAATAGACTACGTCCTGTCAATTCGCGGAGATCCGCAAATAAAGATAAAAACTCTTGTAATTTCTATCTACCCACTTACACAAAAAAAATCTAATATTTTATTTGATGGGTTGCCGCCTGTTTCTTGGGTAGCTTAGTGGTTAAGGAGTCGGGTAACGATCGAGATGTCCTGGGTTCGAATCTTGACTGAAAACCCATTTCTAACACAAGCGATTTAGCTTATCTGGAGAGGTTATATTTTTGACCATGATTGTGTCTTTGACCTTATTATGCACATATGATAAATAAACAAAGTTTCACCGCAATCGGATGAACGGTGTAGCATACAAATAAAAAAAAAATAAGAAACACTAATTTTAAACATGGAATAACATTCAAATATTTTTAACAGCCATAATCAAATTAACTCAATAAATAATAATTGATTTACAGTCCATATTTTACGCTCAGACTTTAGTTTTATCTAGTATAATGTTTAAATACCTATTTCATAAACATTTAATTACCAATAAAAAAAACACCAAACGCCATTTCACGGTTACCGTAACAAAAATAAAAGCGCCAATATACTAGGTTACAATTACAATAAAAAAATGAAAGGAGTTGTCTCCGATCCCGTGAGAAATGTTGCTTGCTTACTGAAACTAGACTCTATGGCTCTAAGAATGAGGTTGTTTGTTGAATGTATGACGTGTATTGTGTAAGACTGGACTGAATGGATATCGGTGTAAACAAGTTCAGACAATCTCGAGAACTGATAGATCTGTAAATATTCACACGTTTTTCGATTATTGCTACAAGACTAGCCAATAGCCTAAAAATATATTGAATGTTTAAAAGTCGAAGGGGTAGGCAGAGTTGTATTAACACCCACATTTCGCCAACAATTATTTTCGGGATAACAAGGGGTGATCTTACGCCGTCATGCGAGCACTTTGTCGTGGGCTGTACGTTTTCTATCAGATGGAGAACAGCCCTATCCCTTAGTCGCCTTCTATGATACCCACGAGAAGAGATGGTGTGTCCCTATTCTTATCCACAGGGAATCAAAATGTAATATCCTCGATACTTATTTCAAATTCGTAGTTCTACCCAAGCCATATCGACTTCGCTTTTTAAAAATATTTTGTCTATGGTACTGGCCTTCTTAGAAAAAAAAACTACAGTTCTTGAGTCTTGCCTAGTCGAACATTTACGTTCCTCTCTGAAACCAGGTAGTTTAAGCCATATAATTGGTATACTTGCACCGCTTAAGACTGACTCACGATATTGCCATACGCATAATTTTTAACGTCGCCGTTGTTAAGAAATAATTATTATAATGATCGCGATGATCTATAGATCATTTGCCGTGGGAACGCGTTGAGCGTGCACAATTAATGTTACCTAATTCTAAATGATTTATAAATGTATTATTATGATTGTTAACAAGACAAAGATATTCAAATTGAAATAGTAAGTACATACTAACCTCAACCTTCCAAATGACATAAATCAGAACCAATGTTCTTTATTGCATATACGAGAATACCGTTTTTGACATATAGGCGATTAAGATTACAACGAGACTGAATTTTGAACAGATTTTAATTGAATTGACACTCAGAAATCTGTCATAAGATTTGAACTGACACATTTACCTTTTTATTGGGTGTAAATCTAAGAAATTTCGTCATAATAAAATATGGTACCGCCGCCAGTAACATTTTTATCATCTACCCTCAACAGTGTTTTAAAGTTGGTTCCCGGCGGAGTTGAATAGGGCCAACCCATATCTTCCTGTGGGTATCGTAGAAGGCAACTCAGGTTTAACCTAATCCGTTAAAGAAAGAAATTCATCCATTGAGTGAGGATAGTAAGTCTCCTACACCCGGCTTTCCTTAAAAGCCCCTGAATATTGTTTTTCAACACTTCCCGGCTTCTATTATTACTTGCTATTCGCTAACAAGCGTGACAAATGTTTACAATATGTGTTGTACACCATGTACTTAACATGTGCTCGGTATGGTACACAAATGTTTGTACAATACATTGAACAAATATTGGTCTATCAAATTTTCTTGGTTAGAGTTGTTAGTAAAGAAAAATATCGCACACGTAGTGCGGCTGTCAAATTTCTGGGAAATAATATAACATACAAAACCATATTATTAATTACGTTTAAAATCCACTTAACAATAAATAAATAATCCATGAACTTTACTTTAGAGAGCAGTCATCAAGATTTGCGCATAGACAACCCAACAATTCTTTTTTTAAAAAGATAGCACTCTATTTTAATAACACAAACACTTTCCCTCCAAATTTAACCGAAGCGTGTGGGCGGCCATGTTAAAAATAAACAATAGGTACTCTGTACTCGCGTGGGGCATAGAATAAGTAACAAATGTGGTGCACATGGCATTATTCCACGGGGATTTCTTGTGTTAGGGCAATCGTGGTTGATATTGTGAAAACGGATTTATGTGGTCATGAACTCATGACTCATGTGATTAAAATGGTCAGAGAAGTAACTGCAAAGAGATATAATTTTAAAGGTTATACATACATGAAGTACCTGTATATGACTAATCATATTTGTATTTAGTTAAATAGATGTGAAGATAGATAGATACTAAAAACTAGTTTGATAACATTAAAATATATCCCCGTCTTTGTGTTGTTTTAAGTAGCTAAAGATATGGGGATACCTTTTAAACTGGTTAAAATGATTTAAATTAAAAAAGACCAATCAACTCGACTCGATTTATTTACTTTTAGACTATATTCCAAGTTCAAAATTATGACCAAACATGTCACTTTTTTTGTGACGTAATTGGTCATAATGTAAGTACATCATTTTGACCAATTATGTAATCAATTGACCATGAATTCATAACTGAATTATTACCACAGATATTTTATTAAACTTTCGCATTGCCGCGTGGTTTCCGGCAGAGTAGAATTAGGGCCACCCCATCTCTTCCCATGCGGTGTCGTACAAGGCGACTAAGGGATAGGACTGTTTAACATCAGACAGATATATACAGCCCAGACTCAGCCTCAGATGCATGGCTGGAGTCATCAATAGTATCCGGAATACGGCAATAGGCTCACCCCCTATTACGTGGGACCGAATGCAATTATTGGTGAAATGTGGGTGTTAATTCACCTCTGCCTAACCCTCCAGGGATAAAGGCGTGATTATATGTATGTATGTTTACAGGAAATATATGTTTTTAATATCTAAACACATTTAAGGATATGAGATCGCCGACGTCTCAGTAAGAATCGAGTTTTTAGATGCGGTTACCATCACGTTTGGTTTCCTCCACGCCCAATCATCCGGTGTGGTCATCCTGTCCAACATAGTATACCACACTTTCCGTTCGAAACCAGATACGGTTGAGAAAGTCCGTTTTTTATTGTTTATATCCTGTGGTAGCGAGGAAGTTACGTTTGAGAGGTAATTTAATGTAGTTGAAAAGATCAACTCTGAAGGAAAAGCTTGTGCCAAAGCCTCGTATCAACAGGTTTGTAGTTACGGGCATATTTCTTGACCCCAATCATAGTGTGTTTTGGGTGTCTTTTGAGGATGACATGGGGTGTTACGGCAGCGGAGGAGCTCCAACCCACATCGTAGATTTCATCGTTGCTCCCGACTTAATGTAAAAATACATACCGGGAACCAGTTGATTTGGACCCGGAAAATCTTCATGAGGACCTTTACAACTCAAATTAAATAAAAATAGGTTTTTTCGTCCCAATTGTGAACCCGGTATCATAAGATCGACATCTTATAGCCATTAGGAACTTTCGATAATTTCATAATTGAACTCTTTATCACGTTTAACTACATGAAATTCATTGACTACATTATTTATCACGCCTGAAAACGCCCACTTTTATAAATTAAACAAAAGAAATCACAAAGTTCTAATAAAACCATTTTTTTATTAATCAAACCACAAGATAAAATACTTCTTATTAATATTTTAGTAGCTCCAATCTGCGTTCTTTATGCCCAATGTTGTTCTTATTTCGAAAGTATAATAGAATTTTCTCCAAGCAGGGGGTAACACCGTAACGCCGTTTCGCGGCATCTGCAGCCCTTATTAAAAATAAATCGAACTCCATCCCCCTGGGGTAGCCATGTTTGATCCAATTTTGCCTCGGGATTAGTAATTTATAGACTTATATCTTTAAAGGTTAATGTATTTTTACTTCAACCTTTTGAGAAACAATTTTGTCTTGTGTACACACTTCATAAGCATAACACAACCTTTTTTATGCTTAGTAGGAGGAGTTAACGATTTTTTTATTAGTGGCCACACCCATTCTTCTAGCTGGCCGGTAAAAAAAGTAAATTAAGTTAATCTATGGGTATTTGAAGCATTAGAATTTTACTCTCAATCGTACAGCGATTACACGTTATCTAAAAACTTAATAATGGTTTTCCTATTTCAAATTTTATTTTGATTAGTTATGAATTGCTTATATTAAAAACGTAGGCATATACCTAGGCATAACATAGGCGAAACATTTTGACAGATGTCAAACACCATCAAAATGGCGCCAACAAGTTCTTTTTTTTTTAATTAGAGTAATGCATTTTATGAGGAAAGGGACTAATTGAGTTACTTAATGGTCTACGACTATCATAGTCGCATCATTATCGTCTTAGAATGTCGTGGTAACGGTGGTACCCCACAACAATGACTGCATCATACCTACCTGACGTTCTAAAAGATCATGAAGCGTGACCAAGTGAACGCTATAATGTGCTTCAGAGCGTGACGAGAGACAGAGATGAACATACGTGGTCATGGTATGTGCGAACAGCGTAAATATATATGTCTTATAGACTTGCTCTATGTATGATAGATATTATGTGTAATGAAAGTGTAATACGTGACTACTATCATTGTTTTTTTTTAATAACTGATAGATATTCTTAAAAACTTCATCAACAACTTTTAATTTTCAGTCACGCTAAAAGGGCTGAACGTGTCTGGCTGGATGATATTTGATGCGTAAACTATAAGTCTGGAATAATAATTAAGCTAATTTTTATTCCAGAATAAGGTATCTATGAGTCGCAAAAACGGCATCAAAATTCTTAATGATGCAATAAATGTAACAATCTATGAAGAAACTATTGGTAGGCATACTTGTGTATGTATTACCTATAAACAATGTACAATAAGCTATACTTTACAGAGTATAATCATCTCACGTAGCATAACAAATCAGGATTTCCTACAAAATAGATTAGACGTCTAACTACATTACAGTAAGGAATTTGCCAAAAGGCCTCGTTTCAAACCCATTAACACCATGACGACGACGCTAACAATCCATAAAAATAACAATTAAAAAGTATTGTTCAATTTGATTTTAGAACACAGATGCCAATCAAATTCCTAGTAATAAAATCTCGACCGTTGCGTACCGTGTCTAAATGTTAGATTGAATTAAAAAAAAAACAGAGCATGGTCATTGGACGGGTAGTCACGGTAACTGAATACTTGAGGTCTATGACCTAATCGCGTTTCTCGTTGAAGTAACGATAAAAATATGTTTTATGAATATGGTGATGGGCCTACATTAGTACATTTTAATTTGTAATATAATAAATTTTATTTTAATTGTCGCTTGGGGAAACATAAGATTATTTTATTTATGAAAATTACATAGAAGAATAATTTTAACCTTTCAAATGTCTATGGTGCAAACGAAGCCTGTACTACACATTCCCACAACACTAGAGTCGGTCTTAGGATAAGTGTGACACGTCTCTATGTGTTCTTAACACATGGAGACCTCTCCGTATCTCAGAGAGCACGTTAAGCGTTCGAGTCCGACATAACCTCCTCCACCGGCTCCGGTGGGGAGGTATCCGCGGGGATTTTGCGCACGTAAAAAAAAAAAAAAGAGAGCACGTTACCATACTAACATAAATGGCAGTCGTTACGGGTATTTGGAGCACTAAAAAGTACGACAACAGCTCTCATAAGATAAGTGGCAAATGGCCGACAAATAAATGATAAAATAAACCCCATACATTCGTA
Source organism: Eilema griseolum (assembly GCA_963662185.1). Taxonomy (NCBI): domain Eukaryota; kingdom Metazoa; phylum Arthropoda; class Insecta; order Lepidoptera; family Erebidae; genus Eilema; species Eilema griseolum. The sequence continues at coordinate 11,692,698 of OY759253.1, forward strand.
ATTATATTCAACAATACGCCGGGCCAACGATTTGTAAGAACTTCGATCAAATCAAATTTTATTTCCAAAAAACATGGTAACATTAAATGTAATATTGTTTTGGCACAGCACATTCTACCGTGAGGCGCGGAAATATTTATTATATGGAAATACAATTGAAAATTGAAACTTTAAACATTCTGCCTATGTCCATATTTTATCAAAAAAAAAATATCGGTGCGATATCGGTTGTGGAGGTCAGATGAAATTCGCTTCACGGGAAATATCGAAATTCTTCTATGCAATTCGATAAGCACAAAGCGTGGACGACGACAGCGCTGAGACAGCTTTGATAAGCATTGTCATTGGCTGGACTGGGTGACGTCACAGGAGATCGACCAATGATTATCAAGGCTGTCGCGGCGCTGTGCTTGACGTTGCATGCATAGAAAATTGCACAGCTGCTTGGAAAGCCGACCCCAACTGGGCTGGGAAAGGATTTAATGGATTACCTATTGCCAAAAGTTTGGATTTAATTTTATGGTAGCACCCTAGTACTGCATTTCTGTCACCTCTTCAAAGAATTGGAACGATGACGTATCTGCCAACGTAACCCCATTGTGTTAACATCAATGTTCGGAGTATATACACAAAGTGTGACGTCATTCTTATTGCATTGTTGCATTATGTGCGCACGTTGATTCACCTGAAAACAAACCACGCCATTTGATGTATCTGCAATTGTTTGGTTTGAAGGCCAAAATATGCAATACACAAACTCACGGTCGGCAGCGCGAGTGTGAGGCCCTTAATTGCACGCTACCATAGGCCACAGTAACTACTTTTCATCAGATAGGCCGTATTCTTGTCTGCCACCAAAAAAAGTCAATTTGACGCGTGTACAGTAAGCTACCCACTGTCGCCGTAAGACGGATAAATATAGGAAGATTTCAATGATTTCTAGGCGTGAAATTTTAAAGCATTTAGTATGCTTACTATTCAAATATATTTAGGTAGAAAAAATTTAAACAGTCCAGTCGGGACCAGAACTCAGATGCATGGCTTTAGTCAAAATTTAATCTTTAATCAAAGTCAAATAGTGGCTGGCAATAGGCCCCCTATGACGTGGACCCGAATTCAATTATTGGTAAAATGTTGGTGATAATTCATCTCTACATAACCCTCCGGGTATAAAGGCGTGATTACCACACTAGTTATTTAACCAAAGGTCCATCAATTAAGCATTAAATGTCAGCGTTGACGTCACGCCATCTTCCTAGTGCAATCCCGGTCTAATCTTAGACTTATTGACGTCAGATGTGATCTAGATAGCTAGGAATAGACACGAAGTACCCAATGGTTTGTTGCTCGTTTTGTTTGTGTAAATATTTATGTTTATATGTTACATCATAGTGAATAAGGTGTCGGGTATCTTATTGTGATTCGTTTATGGAAAAATTGGTGATCAATCTTGACCATGGCATGATAGAATCAAAGCCCATCGCAGTCCACTGCTGGACTTAGAACCTCCTAATGTTGGGAGGCTTTGGCGTACTGTTTTCACGCTGGCCAGTCGGGTTGGTGCAGGGTTTTATTTCGAATTTTCCTTCTCTCGCAGTTATATCGTCTGCGTATTTTTCTGTTAGTCGCCTCTTACGACACCTGTCGGATGAGATGGGGTGATGATACTTCTATTCTTTCTTTGCCAAAACTCCGCCTGTAAATTCCCGAGTGGGTAGATAGAACTAAGAATTTCGGTACCATCGATCGGTGAGCCTAATGTCGTCATGTGGGCACTGTTATAGGACTGTCGGAAGGAGAATAGCTCTCCCTTAGTCAAGTCGTAATAATCGTTGAAGATGACTGAAGAATAAGGCTGTTCTCCATTCGACAGTTAAACTACAACCCATGACAAAGTGCCTGCTTGACGGCTATAGGCTCGCATCCTATTACGTGGGCCCGAGTATCATATTCAGTGAAATGTGGGTGTTGATACACCTATACCTACCCACCTACACTATCGGGAATTAAAGGCATGAATGTATGTATAAAAAAAATCGAATACCGAGAGAGACAACAATAGTTTCTTTCTATCTAAACAAGTGAGATAGTGATATCTGACGTCACAAGTGATTGACCTCTTCTATTATACATACTTCATCCATATTCCAACAGGAACAGCGCATATAAAACAATGATTATAAACGAAAAAATTAAATCTAATTACCCGTGACACCCTTATCAGCGGCAAGTGGTAACCCTAGTGAGGAGATGCGCGCCGCTGCGTCTGCGCATCCGGTGATGCGTGTGCGCAGGAAATGTACCTATACCATTACGGAGTGTTTACTGGATTTGTAAGTTCCTTTTTAGAGTTCTGTACCTCAAGAGAAAAAAAAAATGGATCCCTTATGTCAGTTCATTGTCCGTCCATCTGTCTGTCTGTCTGTTTGTCTGTCAAAATCTTTTTCTCAGGAATGCGTGGAGGTATCAATTTGAAATTTATACCACATACTCAGGTCTTGAAAAGAAACTCAAAGCTCCTAAGTCAAGGCATTCAAAATATATTATGCTTTATGTAGCATAAATAATAATAATAATAATAATATAATAATTTATTCATAAATCACAATTGTAGCTTCACAGAGTAAATAATGTTGCGCATTTGTAAACATAGGGTTGTTCTTCTACAATAGGTTGGTTGATATGGTTGACTGATAGAGAATGGCCGTGGAATTACGTACGCCTATGTACTTGTGCATAAAGTTTAAAATAAATAAATAACTATAATTTTGAACGGAACCCTCGGAGTGCGAGCCCGACTCCCACTAGACCGGCTTTTTTATATTTGTCTATTAAGCATTCTTCCTCCTCAGCAGAGTAAAATCTTGGACAGCCTCTGTGGTGTAACGGTAGAACATTCCAACTGCTACGCAGGGGGAGCGGGTTCGGCCCTCTGCTGCTACTTTCTCTTACAGGCTACACCAATTCATAAAAAGATTTTTTTCTAATTCAAATTCAAATTGTTTATTTGTCAAAATTGTGCAACGTAATTACATCTTTTTGACGTCAAACTCTGCTTAAAACTAAGTTCACCACCACTTCCTTAGGCGTTAGTGGAGAAGAAACGTCGAAACAAACTCCACTGCGGCATTTTCGAGACGTCAGCTTACAAATGAAGATACATAGGTACTAGTTTTTGATTGAAATGTTAAAGCTTAGTATACCAACGATTCCCTCCTAAAGCGATTAAATTTTTCTTATCTTAATCATAATAAGATATTTTCTATTGTATATTCAAATGTATTGAATGCAATTGGCTGACTTATGACTGCTTATGCAATCATAATGATGTAACATTGTTTAGTAAATAATTTGAGAAAATAACAATAATATTTAAGATGTCAAGAAATGTAAATAAAATACATAATCACGCCTCTAATATCATATTTCAATTTCAATCATATTTCGCTAACTATTATTTTCGGTCCCACGTAATAGCGAGCCTATTGTCATCAAGCGGGCACTTTGTCATAGGCTGTATATTTACTGTCTTATCGGAGCCTTATCCCTATATAAACGGATGTTGAAAATCCGAATCACCACTCGAAAATCCAGGTGTTTAAAATCGGAAGTTGTTGAAAAAACTATTGGAGGGGTGTCTAACAGACAGGGGTTCGACTTCCGGCGGTTATTTCCGATTCTATCTTGTACCTATTGTACAATTTTGGGGGAAATTGGATACTTTTGGAAATCTTTTAAGTGTGAAATAGAATACTTCATTGATAATAATGGCCTGTATTGTCTTACACAGAATAAAAATAATCCTGTAACTACCCTACAACATAATAAATGTGATTTTTTTTTGAAGATGTTTGAATATTTGTTACTCAATCACGCTCTAACGGCTGAATGGATCTGGGTGAAATTTAGTACAAGGATAGATAACAGTTTTGAATAACGCATAGGCTTACGCATAACTTTTTCCCTTGAATAGGTGCCCATGCGATGCGGGAAAAATCCATGCTTTACGAAACCGCGGGCAAGTCACTAATAATTTTTCCAAATGTGGTTAATGGCCACCACTATTTTTAGGGTCTAAGCTATCCCCATGCAAGCCGAGGCCGAGAATCTGCATATACAACAGACAAAGCATAAGGCCTATGGCATAATCAAAATCTCTTTTGCTTTGGTTATGCCTTACGCCTTTTGACTTGCATAATTCACGCCTTAGACTTCCTCTTCAAGGTTAGAGGTCACGTGGCATTCACACCTATAAAAGCGAAGATAAGCCTTTTCCCCCCATATAGGGTCAGACAACAGTTGTGTTATTCGTTCTGCACTAGTTCGTGATATGACCTTCACGAACAAACAAACATAGCGTGTTAAGTATAATATATTCACCCATTGTGAATGATATATAACATCATTAAATACGTAAAATAAAAATACAAATTCAAAATTTCTCCCTACATTTATTGTAAGAAAGAAATAAAGAAAAACCATTTATTATACACACTTAAAAAGAAAAGAAAATACAATATCGCAATCTGCCATCCTTCTTTTTAACGTTCGAAAAATCCCCACGGAAACCCTTCCTCGCCGGAGCGTGTGGGACAGGTTATGTCGGACTCGAACCGACTAAAACGCACGATTTCTTGGGGTCATTGTTGGAGGTGAAGTTGGCAGGAATATCCCTCGCACCTCGGCCGTCCCAGGGTCATCTTTCTCGATCAAGTCCTCCTCTGGCCCAAAATACAAGCTTCAGCTTAGTTTAGGAACCATCGTAGTACTTAAGCACGTACCTCAATTTGTTGCCTTAGTTTTAACACCATTATCTGTGTACCTTATTTTTCTGAGTCAATTTCTGGTGTGGGGGGAGGGGGGGGCACGGAGTCCCCAATTCCGCAGTCTGCCATACTTAAGATGTTCGTATGGCAACTGGGACTTCGAGTTTAACGTGCTCTGCGAGGCACGGAATTTTTCTTGACATAATGTGCACTCAATATTCCGAAAATGAATACTCTGACCAAAATACCTATATAATCTCATTCATACACATCTGTGTTTATGAACGATATTCTCAAGGGGTTGTGGTAATGAAATGCCATTGTTAATTCCCTCTGGGGAGGGCAGATCTTAGGGTGAGTGCACTTGTGGATTAGATACGGTCTTTTGAGTCTTTTGGCCAAATGTTTGCAATTTTTTTTTATAAGGGCTGCCTATTACGGACTTGGGTATTTTGAGGGTTATAAGAATATTAGGTGATTTTATATTTTCACTTGGTAAAAGAGTGGCGATAAATAATATTTGAGTTGATATTTTTGTTTTTCTTTACAAAATGGAGGCGAATCGTTTATGGCGATTTCTGTCATTTCTTGTACTGATACTCTAATGGTTCATAGTCTTTTGATCTCCACATAAAGGAGGATCGATTGCCAAAAAAAATTTGGTAAGTAAGTTAGCATTTTATTTGCTGAATGTTTGATATTTCTAAAATCTGTGAATGCAGTTCAGAATATATAAAAAGTATAGATAGTAATAGATAGTCTCCAAAGAATGTTTTGCTGTAAGTAACTATTATTTATTATTACTACCCAGTCTCCAAAAAAAAAAACAGTCTGTATAGTTCTTATCTTTTATTTATTTATTTTTTTATATAGGACACGCCAACTTGACTTCACCTCGCCTGATGGTAAGCTAAAGGATATTTCTATACTCCATTTGATCATATACTTCAACTTTAGATCAAAAATAAATAATCTGATAGCGACTTAAAAACATATTAAACTGACTGACTAATGGTTCAATTTCGGGTTTTAGTCTTTAGAATGAGTTTCTAAACAGAAAAATATTAATAAACTGAAGTTTTTAAACGAAACGTATTAAAAAAAAAACACATCAAGATTGTTTATTTAGTTAAGTACCTAACCAAATGAAGTACAGATAGTATTGCAACTAGAAAAAAATAACATAACATAAACTCACGCCTATATCCCCGAAAGGGTAGGCAGAGGTGCTAGCATCCACATTTCGTCAGTTTATGTTTAGGTCCCAATGTAATAGGTGGAGCTATTGCCATTAACCGGGTACTTATAAACCTGCGATAAATACACACGTAACTTTGAAAAGCATCGAAAAGTCATTGGTGTGTGCCATGGTAAAACCTGGGATCGAACCCGAGACCTCGTTTCAGCAGTCCATTACCCATACCACTAGTCGCCGTACCCTAAAGACTAAAAACCTGTAGAAAAAAAAACTAATAAAAAAAAATCTAACTTCGCCTCGTTAACACCTCTGTACACTATACATCTATACTGGCAACATTTCATCTAAATAAACTGCCAGTTGCCACCCTTACACTTGCGTACTTACATCGCAATTCACTGAATCCACCCCTATTATACACCACTTTTATCCCTCATAGTGAGGGGCGAGGACCGCGAGGGTATTACGCGCGCACGTGTCCTCGCAAGGAAGGAAGTGACGTAACTCGAGTCAATTTACTCACTAATTATAATAGCTGTGTTATATTCACTTCCTGAACGTTGTGCATATGGTTTTAGGGCTCTTGTACGGTATGGAGATTGGTAAAACCATTGAGTTAGATATCTATAGGTAGAATATAAAAAAAATATCAATCATTATATATGCCGCGTGGTTCCCGGCAGAGTAGAATTTGGACCACTCCATCTCTTCCCATGCGGTGTCGTACAAGGCGACTAAGGGATAGGGCTGTTTAACATTCGACTGATATATACAGCCCAGACTCAGCCTCAGGTGCATGTCTCGAGCTCTCGAGTCAATAATAGTGCCCGAAATACGGCAATAAGCTCACCCCTATTACGTGGGACCGAATACAATTATTGAACAAATGTAATGTGTTAATTTACCTCTGCATAACCCTCCAGGGATAAAGGCGTGATTCTATGTATGTATGTACAGATTAAACATTCTATTTGGACTGGACAAAGTAAATGTCCAAAGCGGGTTTGGGTTCCAATCTAATGATATGGTTTTTTTTAAAGTCTTGGTCGGTCTTACAATCTTACGCTTGTTTGATCCGTAGATATGACGGACGGAGCCGTGGGCAACAGTTAGTATGATATAAAAATATAACATGCCTAAGAGGTCATATCTTTTAACTTCACTTAAGTCTTTCGCTAAACCAATTGGCAAATGTAGAACGGGTTAGGGGAGATATAACATTTAATATAGCAGTGTGTGAAAAAAAATTATAGTGAACTATTTAAGTCAATCTTTGTGTGAAGAATTGTATTATAAAGATGGTATAGCATTCTCAGAAACAGTGACTTTTATTTGGTGTTAAAAATCAATCAGAGTTAGAACAGCCCTATCCCTTTAGTCGTCTTGTACGACACCGCATGGGAAGAGATGGGGTGGCCCTAATTCTACTCTGGAAACCACGCGGCATGTTCATAACAGCGAAATAACATTCACTGATTATTCACGAAATCTCAGAAAATATAACACCTACAAACTTAAAATTTGGCAGGTAATTTCCTTATAGGATGTAAATATTATCTAAGAACTGATTTTGCGAAACTCCAGTGCTAAGGGGGTAAAACGGGTTCACGCGTACGAAATCACGACTGACCGCAAGTATATCATATTTACAAGAAAGATTTAAAAACATGATATCCCCAAACTAGAAAATATCTCTATCTTTAAACGAGTAATTTACAATTAAGAAGCAACTACTTCGTATATAATTAAAGATATGCCCCTTGTATGCGCGTGCACAAGCTGCTCGCGCATCTGCCGCGCAGGTGGCGACGCCATGATGCTAAAATGGCGGCAGAGGGGTGGAACACAATGAAGTTTCTTAGGGGAGTGGACAGAATATCCTTCGAATAATATTTAGGGGAGTTTTAAGAATATTTCTGGTGTTTTCTGTCGACATTTGCATATATGGAATTCTTTTTAAAATAGGTAATAGTTAAAAAGGTAATAAAAAATAAAAAATTAAATTGACAAACTATCTTTCCGTATGCTAATCTCCGAGATCGTTGGGTCGATTCTGACCAGATATGCCACCAAGTGGTACAAAATTCTAGATTTTTAACCATTTTTTTTTCTTTGTTACAGCACCCCGCACATCTTGCACGGGCGGCACACCAAACAACCTACCACCCCTTGGCTTCCACTCAGTCCACGGAGAGAACGTCAGAGTTTCAAGAGATGGCTCCATGGTACGGCGTGTGGAGTCCTTCTGCAAAGGCGTGGCGTTCAGCGCCAGACCCGTCAGGATTAATGAGAAGGTGAGCCAGTTCATCATGATACTGTATGGAGTTTGCGCGAATCCAATCACTATTTAAACGACCAATTTTAGTCTCCCCGGGACCATGAGTGCTGCAAAGTAGCCGAAACATCGGGCTAAATAAATCGCGATAAAATCCGTTAAAAAACGTATCCGAAACTTCGAATTTGCACGAAATTTTCGTTTAGCAAGATTTCGTGTATCAGGTGCGATCGCGTGTTTTTATTGCCCGAACCTCCGAATGTACGTTTTATGTTAGGCCTGCATTTGAATATTCCCTATAAGAAAACTAATTTGTGTTTTGTTTAAATAATTAAGTCTTAAATATACTTATCCCTTGAAATCTCATTCCAGGTCTGCCTTCGTTTCGTCGAGATCTCGAACAGTTGGAGCGGTGTTATCAGATTCGGGTTCACCAATCATGACCCCGCTTCTTTAGCCCACTCCCTACCCAAATACGCTTGCCCGGACTTGACCAACAAACCTGGCAACTGGGCCAAGGCTCTCGGCGAAAGATTCTGCGAGAAAGATAACATTCTGTACTACTATGTCAACTCCTCAGGAGATGTCCATTTCGGCATAAATGGAGAAGACAAAGGACTATTTTTCTCTGGTGTAGACACCAGGAGTCCTTTATGGGCTTTAGTGGACGTTTATGGTAATTGCACTGCCGTCCAATTTGCAGACCCAAGAGCCCCAAGCCAAATCAGAAGACACAGTCCTTTGGAGGAAGACAGGCTAGTCGGAAGCATGCGGTCTTTGACTGTAGAAGAATCCTTACCTCCACCAAGATATCAAAATCCTTTAGTACCTCTGAGTCTTCATAGGACAAAAGGCAGAAACGTTCAGTTCGTGAATGATAGAGGTGTAGCCGCAAGGGTTGAAGCAGAATTTTGCCAGGGATATGTATTCACAGCACGTCCAATGCGTCCAGGACAAACTATTGTAGTCCAAATATTGGCCACAGAATCAGCCTATGCAGGCAGCTTAGCAATTGGTCTAACATCCTGCGACCCAGCAACTTTAAGAACATGCGATTTACCTGATGATGCTGAGTTATTATTAGATCGGCCAGAATACTGGGTGGTACGAAGAGATGCAGCCAACGCCCTCCGGAGAGGAGACGAATTGGCTGTCACTCTAACTTTAGATGGGGAAGTCCGAGTCAGCAGGAATGGCTCAACCGCAATCACAGTAATGCACGTGGATCATACACTAAGACTTTGGGCTTTTGTGGACATTTATGGAGCAACACAGAAAGTAAGAATGCTGAGCACGCAAGTACCACAGCCTGCACAAACTCCTCCGCAGCAGTTACGAGTATTGACTGGATCTGCGGCATCGATCAACGCTGGTACCATCAACGCCGGCGCTGGTGGTACTGTTCTAGTAGTTAGTCTACCTCCTCAAAATGGCGGACAGAATGCATCGAATCAGCAGAGTATGACATTAGCTAGCGCACATTATATTGAAGTGAGTTTTCAACCATTTTTCATGTCTTTGGTAGCTTTCTTTCTAAAATATTTTAATTTTACACTTGTCTAAATTGCACCAAGTCCTGAAAGCACCCGCACAATAATTTTTAATGAACTGTTCACCAGGGTTTTCCTTATGGTTATGCCTGCAGGCAAGCTCATCCAATACTTCTTGAGCATTTTATTCCACAAAAGTTTCCTGAAGTGCCCTAGTAGTCCGAATAAACTGTTGACCAGGTTTTATCCATCAGATTTATAGCAGTTTAATCCATAAAATAGAAGTTTTAACATATATTTTTTCTTTATTTTACAGCCAATTCAAACATCCCAGCTCTGCCTGACCAGTCTACCCAACATACCGATCAGCCAATCAAGCTGTAACTACCAACAGCGTCCACGAACCGACAACCAGTGCTCCTCAGCCAGTCAGAACAGCCAAAACGAACAAGTCCAACTGCCTAGCGGCCATTCAGAGCCTCTCAGACTTGTGGAGAGGCAGCCAAGCGGCCCTTCAACAAGTCGTCATCAGCCTATATACTCTGTTATAGGCGAGGGTCGGGAAGGTAACCTAACAGGTACAGAGTGCACGATATGCTATGAGAATCCTATAGACAGTGTTTTGTACATGTGTGGGCATATGTGCATGTGTTATAGGTGTGCTGTCCAGCAATGGAGGGGCAAGGGGGGTGGCCAATGTCCGTTATGTAGAGCACAAATCAAAGATGTAATCCGCACGTACAAATCTTGATGTGTTTGAAATTGCCAAAATCGTTTTTTTTGTAATCCCAAATAAATTTGTATATATGCTGTAGTGTAGGGATTTTGTGCTGAAATTGACGTTGCGATATTTTTTTGTCGCACGATATTTGATCATGTTTGACACGTGATTGACGTGACGTTTTTGATATTGCGACAAAAATTGTATACGAACATCTTTGTAAAAGCGATTTCAGCGCAGAAAGTTATAATTAGAAAATAATATATCAATAGTAATAATAATATATAAAGAAATGCTTATAGGTCAGTTATTTATTCGATGACATAAAAATCGGCGGTAGTGACGTAAGCAGTGACGGTTAAATGGCTATGATTCGTATTAAGTGTTGCTTGTATAAAAAAATCGTAACTTTTTTTATACAAATATCGCTTATTTAAATAATAACGTTGACATAATAAACAAAAAATAATTCTTTGATGTCCAAGAACTAAATAATACTTAGATTTAATTATTAATAATATTCGTATAGGATGACATGAAAAGACTTGAATTTTTTTGACATTAGATAATAATAAACATAATTACAGTACCTTTTTGATTATGGCACGTCGTAAATAAGAGTGAGCGTTTGGCAAAGATCGGTTTTCGGATTTTTCTGTCGTTTATTATGTCTACAGCTTGATATATTTATAGAGTAGATAAAATTGAAGTAATCGTTTTAGCATTTTACAAATACAACGGTTTTACCTACACTATAAAAGTGTCAAACTGTCAGTTCGATGTGGGACAGAGAAAGCGCTCTACAAACCCAAGCCAGTCGAGTTCTCACTCTTTTTCTCGATGTCAAATCAAAAGTCCAGGTACTATACATTAGTCTCCATCACATAATTCCAAATTTAAAAATTGGGACTCTAAAGACCTGACTCACTTGAATATTCGATACTGTGTTGCCATTATATAACTGTTTATTTCAGATATTTAAAAACCTTATATCAGTGAAATAAATAGTAAATTTATTGGTGAATATGTATACTCTTTTCTTGTCTTAAATTTGTCTATTTTTTTTTCTTTTGTAACTCAAAATAGATTTTTTATGTATGCAATACCAACGTCAACTGTTAGGTAAGTGACTCCTTTTCAAATTGATATTACCTTGATTACTTGCCATTGTTTCTTCTCTACTCTTCATACCAAATTTCTTCATATTCACCAAAAGATCTAAAAAATTCTGACAAAAAATATTAATTCACAAAATCTCGAAAACCAAGCGTGAAATTTCCGGGTTAGCCTCGTTTCTCCCCGTTCTCGTTTTCCCCAATTTTTTTTGCCTTATTTTTGGGAGAAATCGAGATGAGGGGGAATCACTAACCCAGATTTTCGAGCGCCCAGTGAGGCTAAGCAATGTATATACAATAGTATGCTAGGATTGATATGCTGTAAGTTCCTAGAGTTACAATTTTATAGCGTTCTGTGTAGCACTATCCTTAGGAGGTAGGGTGTCGTTAGAAAAATAAAATACCTCTCAATACTGTTTAATAATTGAAAGAATTGGGATCCCACTAAAAGCGGTAGCGGCCGGAATTTGTTGTGAGAAGATTCGACGATGACATGACGTTATGCGGAGCTTTTTCCTCAAATGACTATGAACTCTGTCACCGGTACATAAGATTCAAAATGGTTTGTCATATTTCGCATCAAAAACGTTGCCGGCCGCTCTTATTTATTCCAAATTTAAATAAATTGATGACCACATCCTCTGTACTCGAATTCTGTCACTACATTTATAAACTTCATACATAGATGGCGTTGTAATATATTTTCTAATCGACACGCGACTCCTACTACAACTTACTATCGATGTTATAACGTCCATGACACTATAATAAGCATTTAATAAATAATAATACATAATCATATCATAATTTTTTAATAATAAATACAGGTTACCGGTCCAGTGGGGCATAGAAATAATTAAAGTAAATTTTTACCATAAATATTTCTTATCCTTATTTCCAAAGACTACTTATTGGGGTTTACATACTAAAAAAATAATAAAAAGTTTGTTTATCAATAAGTAAAACTTTATATTAGCATACAGAAATTGGAGTTCCTAAAAATGCCTCTGAACGACTTTCTTTACTAAGCGAGTTTATCGAAAATTCTCATTTTTTACTAAATACAATATAGCGAAAATTTTAACACGACATCAAGAGAATATTCGAGAAACAATCGCTTTAATAAACGATCGAAAATTTAGTTTAACAAGCCCGTAGAACTACCATAGCTACCACGCTCTGTTGACAATGTAAAATTTTTAGTATCGTTTAGTAGAAAATCGTGAAGATGCATTTTTTATCAAGACAATAGGCATTGCAAAGCTTTAAAATAAGTCTACTATTATTCACGTTAGACCTCTTTAGTGACTTGGACTACCAATCTCAGTCTTTGGCAGGCCATAGACATACTATAGATAAATAAAATAGCTTTAGTTTTGACATGATGAGTTTTTTTTAGTTTCTATTTAGAAAAATTACATTTTAAACAATTTATTGAAAATAAATTGTCTGTCAAATTGTATGTCATTCCTTAATGCTCAATTTCATGGTAGTAATTTGTGACATATCATATTATTGCTTCAATATGAACGTGAGAGCAATATTTATTATGTTTTAATTAATAACAAAACTATACCATCCTTGTATAAGTATAATCAATGACTTTTATGTATTACTAGACAAGTTTATTAGAACAAAAATGGTATCATGGGTGTGAGACGGAACAGCCAGAGACTAGATGAATTTTGACATCTATCGTTTTACGCGCCTTTTTATAACGTCATCTGTGTGACAGCTACTTTAGCGCCATAGAGATGAATCAACGATTCAGTAAAGTGGCTAAAATCGGAACTACGGCAGTCACTGTCAAATGTTTACCGTTTTATTGCAAATCAAATACAATTTAGCACGATTTGACATTACCGAAGGGACGGTGGCGCCATGCTTTAAGTCCACGGAATTGTTAGTTCGACTATAGTAAATTGACTATTTTTTTACTCGTCATCAAGCCTTCAATACCATTGTTCCGTGCAGTCAGTAGGTCCTGTATATAAAAGTCATTGACTAGAATGGGGTGTTCGTTTGAAGGGTTAATTTAATAGTTTTGTTATAATATAAGCAGTTAATCATCGTGAATCCCTGTATTCGAATATCGAAATATTCAAACAAGAAAACATCTTTAATGGTGTAGTAAAAATTACACATTGGACAACGATGGTCCAATGTATCAAAATGTAAGCACAGAAGGCCAATTGTAATAAAAACCCATTCAAAATTAAGTCTCGATCTCCCAAATGTCAATGTCAAATTTATGATTTATTTTTCAAAATTAAACCTTGATTTAATGTTCATAACCATTACGATGTCAGCGTTCTTTTTTTGAAAATTGTGTTTTGACATTTCATTTGATTTGACAAGTCGAGACTGAATTTTAAACAGATTTTATGGCCTTCAAAATACAAAATTAACTCTCCAGTTGTAAATAAACCATTCCTTGATTACCACAACTCGTACCAAACAATTTTAGCCAGTTGCTGTCAATTTATTTATATTATTAAGTTTTGTTTAAACACGTCATTATTTCTTCTTCTTATAATTTTTTTGTGTATTCTGCACTGTCTCTGTTATGACAATATTTTGACGAGAATATCGGCGTTTCTTTTTTATTCTTGCCTTCTTTTTTCGAACATATTTTGCATTTATTATTCTGTATCACATCACTTCTATATTTAAAAAAAATGTCATATTCTCGTCTTTTATTATTGTCATAATATTCAGTGTATTTTAGATTTATTTATTTATTTATAAGACTTTTATACTGTAATTGAATACCAAAACATGGTTGATCAGTTTGACAATTGTAACAACATACTATCAAAGCCAAATCTTGTAGTGTTTAGTGGAAAATGTACATAATGAGCGAATGTGGGATAAATGTATGACTAAAAATATATTTTGATATCATAAAAAGCTGAAAGTTTAAGTCTGTCCAATTTCAATCTCAATCTAATTTCAATCTCACAAATGTCAAAAACAACCGCGATGATGTTGAAAATTTTGTTACGAGATTACTGTTTTTGACATTTGGAGACTGACTTTTAAATGGCGGACTATCACCCTCAATATAAAACACCTGCGGCTTTGAGTGCCAACAGCTGCTAATAGAGCCAGTTGCTCGCCATTATGATACAATCTTAATAAATATACTGGTTTTATTTTCTCATAAAATGACTTTGTGGAAACTGAAGGGCTACTATTGTAACATTGTAAGTTTCTGTAATGGCAACCTTCTTTTCTGAGTCTATTTCTTTATGGTAGCAAAAAATATCTAACTTTTTTTTAGTCATACATTAATCTAAAAGACTAAGGTGTATGTGATATTCTGTTTCTTTTTATTATATTTTCCGAACTTGGTCAGTGTACAGCGTTGTCATCTAGTCTTTAGTAATTTATTTTTCTTTTTTTTTTATTATTAGTTTGTGTAAAATCGCACTCTTTGTAACAATGTTGGAGTTTAGATTAAGTTTGGAAATTAAAATGGTTATCGATCGAAATTTGTGTATTTTTAAAACCTGATTCGTCACACATTCTAGTATTATGACCCTACTATAGTGCGCGAGAGCTATGCCAGAAGCTACCTCACCCCCAGTTTGGGGACTCCATGGTCCTCACACCCGAGGAGAGGGCCAGATCGTGAGGGATGGCCCTGTGTCGGCCGGGGTGGGATAGATATGCCAGTTAACCTCACCTTCGGCAACCAAAAACGCCCCGGTTTTAGTCGGTTCGAGTCCGACACAACCTCTTTCGCCGGCTCTGGTGGTGGGAGTAACTGTGGGGATTTTTCACACGTAAAAAAAAATATCATCCCCGGGAACTAATGGTCCGAGACGGCTGTGCGGTTTTAGTCGGTATAACCACCCGCGCTGGGTGCAGGGGAGGTTAAGGGACGAATGAGCCCCTACTACAGTTACCAGCATAAATTTTGACTCGCAAGTCGCTAAAGAAATGAGGTCCTGCCGCGCTGATTGGTTTGATATAATCTATGATTAGTGTATTAAAGCTAAGCCGCCGGGTTCGATTCCCGCACAGTGCAAATATTTGTATCCCTGAATATGTATATTTGCATTGGTCTGGGTGTTTCTATGTATAATATGTATGTATTTACAAAAAAAGAAGTATGTTTATCCGCATTCTAGATCCCATAACACAAGTTAGTTAAGCTATGCTTACCATGGGTCTAGATAGCGTTGTGTGGAATGTCGTATAATATTTAATATATTGTGACGTATATGGGGTCAAGACATATGTCGGTAAACATAAAACGTCATTGAGACCAAAGACAACTTCAATTGCAGGTAGATACACCTGTTAAGTTGCAGGTGGCTCGCAAACTGCGTCGCACCCGGATAAGTTCGATAACCAATCAAAAATAGCACACACCTTGTAAGTTAGGAATGTAGATATGTACACACGGAACAAGAATATGTTATTTTGTACCCGTTTCTGGTTTGACCTGCAACTAGAATCCATATTCAGCTATACAAGTGTATCATATGGTATTTAAACTATCATGGTCACTCACATCAGTATCAAAATAAACGGGATATTTACCATGTTTCATTGTTAGTTTCCGATATTTTGGCGCTGTTGCAAGCACCATGATCACGGAGGAACTGGAGTAGAACAGAGAAAAAGTTTTTTCCTAGGAGTATTTATATCGATCTACCCTCTTTCGAGTTCTTTTAGTACGCGTATCTGCACTACTATTGGTTTCATTCTCACTACAAACTCGAACCCGATCTCGATCACTCAAGAATATTCCTTTTATTTTGATACTGATGTATCGTATGGTGTATGTGAGTAATGGTTACCCTCTTTTCTGAGACTTTGCCTTCAACTTACTATCAGGCAAGGCAAGGCAAGGCTAATTGACGTGTCCTATAAAAAAAATCAATGTAACTTTCTATATAGAATTTACTATTCAAATATTATATTACTTGATATACAGAGTGGAAGATTTTAACCTTACCTGGAGGGAAAATAATCTAAAAACATTTTTTTTACGTGCGCTAAAACCCCACTGGTACCAAATTTTACCCAGTAAGCAGGCTAAACTAAATAAAAACGTTAAAAAACACAACCCTCCTGGCGCAGTAGGGTAATAAGGGCTAGATGCTTGCAAGAGACACGCTATTTCAACATAGTCAGCTTGTATACTGGCACATCGTCCAGTTTCCTCCTCTCTTACGTCGCGTTCACGTTTAAAGTGCCTAAAACTTATAATAACAAAAAATAATAATAGTTTTCTTTATAACCCCTGTGCTGAGTGGGTCCACATCGACAGTGTAAGCACGCGGGTTCGAACCTGAAACCGCCGCTTTATACCACAAGTTTGCAATAAAAACAACGAAAATTTTTATAAAAATGCAATTTATTTACAGAAAATTACCTTGTACAAATTATTTATTTGTAATATATTTTTACAAAAAAATACTTAATTTTAATCGGAGTATTTTTACACCCGTACGAGGAATAACGTATACACGCTATGGTGGGACTTCACATAGCTATTTGTATATTTGACATAATATTTGGCAAACAATTACCACGCGTGGACAGTATATTTGACAAAGTATTGGCCTTATATGCGACCACCCGCAAATTCGTACGTGTGGACCCTTACCCCCTTATAGTAGGGGAGCCCAAGAGGGGATTTGAAGAGTTACTCGAGCGCGTCAGAAAACTATATGAGGAGAAACCTTATTCCTTGTAATGTACTCCTACCATATATAAACCCTTTATATAAGGGCGTGCTCCGAGGACAGCCCGTCAGATTTGTAAAAAAAAAACAATCCTTAGAAAAACTCGAGCGTGTCAGATTAAGGCCAGGTAAGTTAAATACATACAGAACAGACTATATTTCAATAATCTGATAATTTTTGCGTGGCATAAGGAAATGGGTAAGTGGCAAAATTGTAAAAAAAAAACGTCACTGTGAAATACTCGAGCGCGATTAAATTTTTTTTTATTTTGAAGGAAATCCTGTAAGAATTACAGAATAAAAATAATCTGACGATTTTCATGGGGCTATGTAGCTTAAACCATAAATAAAGTGTGGTGCGTACAGCTGCTGAGAACTGGATTGAAACTCCGCGCCTCTGTTTCCTTCTCACTCTTTCTTTATATTTCACTCTCTCGCACCATCCCCACACTACTATCTGCCGCCATATTGATTTAACAGCTGATCATAATAACTTGTTTGTGTTTCGTCGATGTATGGTGTTTTGATTTATTTGTTGTGTTTTACAATAATTTTATTAATTCAATGCAATCAATTTTATATGCATTGCAATAATGAGCAATGTAACAGTGAAATGTGTACTTTGTGAGAAAGAAACATGTGAAAAAATTAAAAAGTTCACACCCGATACTTTAAGAAAATGTATAACTATTTTGGAGTATCGTAAAGTAAAACCAGTTCGAAGAAAATCTAGTAATGCTTATGCTACGGTTAAAATTTCTAATGAAACATCTTTAAACGATGGATATCATATACAGTGCTACAAACTTTTTACAGCTATAAAAATACCGTACGATTTTCAAAAAAATGATGAAATAACACCAGAAAGTGCTCAGGAACGTGATGATACTCCAGAAATTGCTGGAGAGAGTTCAGAATTATCTATTTCTAGCACAACGCAAACTACTGGAAAAACAGCAGATGAGTAAGTTTTAATGTAATATATTATTCATTGTGTGATTATATCCTAAGTAAAAATCATAGCATTCATTTTTTTAAATCAAATTTTGATAAGCTTTTATTATATTTTTTTTTGGCTAATAGCTTCACCACAATATCAAATATTTTTTTTACATAATGAATTATTTTTATTTTGAAAATAGGGAAAAAATACTGATTCTAATTATGGGTCCAATAATTTCAGAGCGGGTCCATCAAACAATCCTGAATCAAACTTGAACGATAGTGATGATGCATTGGATGTTGATGATGAGCAGGTGGGTGCTGATAAGCCGGTTATTAATGAAGATTTGGAATGTTTTATTTGCAAAAAGTCCAGGAAAAGACGTCATGGCCGTGTAGTGCCATTAGCAATCAATAAATCGCGAACAATAGAATCGTTAAAAAGTGCAGCTACCGAACACAATGATGTTGAAATGTTGGAAAAAATTAGTTCCTTTACTGATAGCTCGTCCATTCCCTATCATAAATGCTGTAAAGACCAATACTTGCGTGAAATCAGTAAAACAGAAGAAAGTAATTTTGTCAAAAAGCGAAAGGCTTTTAGTACAGCTTATGATTTATTATGTGAAATTTTGGAGGAATACGTTGTCAAAAAAAATGAATGCCTGTTTTTTGATCATGTAAAAAAGGAATACCATAGATTGTTAATTGAACAGTACAAATTATTATCGGAAACCATAAACAGCACCTCATTTTCAGACCGTCATTTAGAAACTAAGATAATGGAGACTTTTGCAAAGAAGATAAAAATTATTTATGCTAATAGAAAAAAATTTCTTGCTCCGATCTCAGCCAATATTGTTGATTATAATAATATTTTTGAAGTCATGTCAATGAAGGAACAAATTCGTTCAGTTGCAATACAACTTCGAAACGAAATTTTAGATTCTACGACAACGAAGTTGCCTGATGATTGCACTGCTGAAGACTTAATTAAAGGTGAATGTGATTATGTGCCAGAACTTTTAACGTGTTTTTTGGAAACATTTATTTCGGGGGATGTTTCACATTTATCACGAAAAAGACGTCAAGTAAAAGAAAGCAAAAACGATCTAACAATTTATTCTATTGGGCAAGACTTGGTATATGCTGTTTCCAGCCATAAAATTAAAACTTCCAAACATATTACACTTGGTCTGGCCGTGAAAAGCTTATGTAACAGCAAGAAAATAATCAACTTGCTGTCTAAATATGGACATTGCTGTTCATATACTGTTTTAGAAGAATTGGAGACTGAATTAACTTATTCTACAGCAAACAGCGCTTACACATGTCCTGAAGATATTTTACGTCGTCCAGATTTAAATACAGCCGTTGCCTTTGACAACTTCGATCGCTTTGTTGAAACGCTAAACGGCAAAGACACTCTCCATGACACGGTGGGAATAATTTTTCAAAATATTATTCAAAATGAAGATCCATTGCCTATCATACCCTTAACCTCCAGTGAAATTTCTAGTGAAACTGTACCAAGTAATATTTCTGAATCTACGCCTTCGACATCGAGAAACCGAAAACGTCGAGCCTTCCAAGAAATAACTTTTGAAATGCGCCCATTCACTAAAAAATTAAAAATAGCCACTTGGAATCAGCTTGATATTTCCGCACTCAACAAAGAACCTACAAATTTGACTATAACTAAACAATTAGATGCTATGTGGATGTTATCGCATAAATTCAGTATACATGACACTCCAATGTGGGTTGGATATCACAGTAAAATTATAATTGATAATTCATCAGTTCAGAAAATTTCGTATCTAACTCCCATCAATGAATCTCCTACTAATCATTCTACAGTGTTAAAAACTTTAGAATTAAGCCAAGAAATTGCAAAAGAATGTAATGCTCCATACATTCAAATTACATATGATTTAGCTATAGCTCGAACAAGTTATTGCATTCAAACCCAAGAATCACCAAAATTTGATAACATTTTCATTCACATGGGGGCCTTCCATGTCGAAATGGCTTTTTTTAAAGCAGTTGGTAGCTTTATAGAAGAATGCGGACTCACCAATATTATGGTTGATTCTGATCTGATTGCTGAAGGCTCAGTTTCGGGTATCATTAGTGGAAAAAATTATAATAGGTGTAAAAGATTACATTCTATTATGGCGTTATCATTACAACAATTCCACTTTCATTCTTTTTTGGAAAAGGAAAGTTTATCAGTTGAAGAATCTGTGATTGATTATCTCACCGCATTCTCGCAACTTCGAGATCACTCGCCTCAAGTACGACATTCAGAAACACAAAATCTACTCCAATTATATGAGAACTATACAGCAGAGACTTTAGAAGGTAAACACGGTAAAACGCCACAATTTTATGCCATGTATATTGATTTTATAAATCTATACCATCTATTTATTCGAAGTATAAGAGTTGGAGATTTTGATCTGTACTATTACTCCCTCGGAAAAATTGTGAGTTTATTCTTTTACTTTAATCAGCAAAATTACAGTCGGTGGCTAGTGTTTTACTTAAATCAACTACAGCACATTAATGAGACACATCCAGGCCTCCAAGCAGAAATTTCAAAAGGATCGTTTGGTATCAGGAGAACCAATAAACCATTCTCGCGGATCCCGGTTGACTTAACATTGGAGCAAACCATTAATGGTGAAGCAGCACGTCGGCTCACAGGAATCGTAAATCTAACGTCCTCTATTTCTGCCAGACAACGTTGGGCGCGAAATCACGGAGCTCGAACTCGAATAATTTCACATGTTTTGAATCGTGCAGGTATGAGTAACAGTAATGAAGACGTCGCAGCAGACCTACACCCAGATAGAATCGAAAAGCATCAGAAGCAAATTAAAGCTTTCATGTGTAGCATTGAACAGACCACTAATCCGTTTTCTTCTTCTATAGATAAAGATCAACTCTATAATATCTCTACTGGGCAGGCTGCAACCCCAGAAGTAGCTAATTGCTTGTTAAAAACGGTTTCGTCTGGGATGTTTCTTCGCGATCAGTTCATAACTGAGTGTAATATGGATTCGGATAGATTTCACAAATCATTAAAGAAAAATCCGATTTTGTCTTTTGCAAGCGTAAAGAAGAAAAAGTCGATGAAGATTGCACAAAAAGTACATGAAGTAAAACTGCAGCGAGATTTATTTGGTAGATTATTAGCTTTATCTCAGGATACTAATCTAAATTTGGAAAAAGTACTGTGTTTCCCCATAACGCCAGTTCCGCTATCACTATGCCATATAGATGGGTCCTTAAATAAAACTACAAAATCGATACTAATTGAAGAACTAGAAAAAAAAGTTGAAAAAATTGAACAACCGCCAGAGAAGTTAGATTGTCTTATTGTAGATGGTTTCTTCTTTCTGCATACTTTTAAACAAATGCCGCGCAGTTTTGGAGATTTATCGAAAAAGATTTTGCAATCTCTTGTAAATACTTCAGCTGATAGTGTAGCAATTATATTTGATCGTTACTTCACACCTTCAATTAAAGATTGTGAACATACTCTTCGAGGCAATGTGGATGATAAAGATTTTCATATTGCTGGTCCTCAGCAAATTAGAACTTCTGACTTTAGCAAGGATTTAAAAAACATTAAGTTTAAAGAAGCTTTGGTTAAATTTCTCATTGAACATTGGGCTGATCAGGAAATGAAACCGATAATTGGTAACAAAACTATATTTCTGAACCATGATTCGTGTTACGTATATCGTGTTATCGATAATAGAGTTTCACGAATTATTGATCATGACCTGTCATGCCCCGATCATGAAGAAGCAGATACAAAGGTTGTATTTTTTGCGTGTCAAATGGAAGAAAAATCCACAGTTACCATCAGAGCTTCTGATACAGATATCGTTATAATTATGTTGGCAAATATGGAACACATACAAACATCGGTAAAAATTTGGATTGATTTTGGAGTCGGTAATGCACGCCGATATATCGACATGTCCGCTCTTTTTGCTAAATTAGGCCTACTTGTTTCGCAAGCACTGCCAGCTTTACATGCGCTAACGGGATGTGATTATAACCCAGCTTTTTACAGACGAGGCAAAAAAAGACCTTTGAAAATTTAAATGGAATCTGTAACTTTTCAAAAAGCTTTTGCTAATTTGGGAACTGAAGCTTTTGATATTGAAGAATTATTTCTTACGATGGAATCTTTTATCTGCCATCTATATGGTTTAAAAAAACTAAATGATGTCAATTATGCTAGGATGGAAATATTCAATAAGACATATAAAGTATCAGACACGTCTCAGCCCTTCTCGCTAAATGTGCGTAACTACGACGGTTGTAACTTGCCACCTTGCCAATCAGAGCTACGGCAACATTTATTAAGATCTAAATACATCGCATGCTTGTGGAGGAATGCTCATTATCGAATCGTAACTGAGATGCAACCAATTAACTGTGGATGGACAAATGTTGATGGAAAATTAGAGCCGACTTGGTTTCTTGGTAGCCAACTTCCTGCAGTATACGAAGATATTGTCATAACACCTGACATATCAGGAGATACTGTAGATTCAGGTACGTTTTTTTTAATACTATAATACAAAAGAAATAGAAAATTTTAAAGTTTATAACCCTTCCTTCTTACAGAAACAGAAAATGAAGAAGAAATCGACCAAGGAGGAATCAATTTTGAAGATCAATCCAGTGAGGATGAAGATTAAAAAAATTTTTTTATACGTTTTTATCTATTTTTGTATTAATAAATAATGATAAAATTACACCTACATATATGCGTAATAATTTATTCCATTCAGAAATTGGAAAAAAAATTTTTTTCTTTCAAATTTTCAGATTAAGAATATTCCTTCATATATTTGTCAGATTATCATTTGGGACGACTAGAACATCAAGTTGAACCGTTTGTGTAAAAATCTGACGCGCTCGAGTATTTCAAGGTCACTTTTTTTTTTTACATTTTCAAAAATCTACCATAACTTTTGATCACATCCAAATCGTCAGATATTTTAATAAGACACTTTTTTGAGTTTTCTAAATATTCCCTTCAAATATCTGACACGCTCGAATAACTTTTTTTTTTTTTTTTTTTCTACCCTTTTCTACAGCCATCCTCCCCTAAATACTCGTCAGAATAATATCTCTCGGTTGTTAGAAAAACAAAGCGGGTAAACACCGTGAATGCCTGACGCGCTCGAGTATTTTTATGTGAATGATTTTTTTAACATTTTTGAAAATTAGCACACGCTCTCCTCCTCACTAAAATGGCAAAATGAACATAAATAATTTTTCGTTTTAGGCCTAAATCTTCACAATCTAATCGGTCCCCATGACGCTTTAGTAACTGAAAATTTAGCGGGCCGGGCTCCCCTACTATTAGGAGTGGAGTTTCATAAAATCTGTTATTAACAGATGTTTACAGCCTATAAGGAAGCTACCGTATTTGCCTTAAATGTTTGCGTGTCTGTCAAATATTTGTCCAAATACAACAAAAGCCCAATAGCGAACACAAATAGCCATGAAAAACTCACCATTATATATACTACTTGTGATATTGCGATTCTATTAAACGCCACACTACGGTAGCGATACAGCCCACTAGACAAGTGACAATGTGTTCATAGAATGGAATTGAATATTCTATGTATGTATGTATGTATGACCATCGTTAATGATTGTATGAAACATAGATCATTCTATTGTATTTTACAAAAATATCGCCATTTGTCTAGAGGGGCTGGACATGTAGAAAAGTGATATTCTATCAGCAGAATCGATTTGAAGCAACTCATTTACAAATATAGTTACTTGAATTTTTGGATTACGTGACAATAAATCATTTATTTTGAGTTAAAAATACTT
Source organism: Eilema griseolum (assembly GCA_963662185.1). NCBI lineage: Eukaryota > Metazoa > Arthropoda > Insecta > Lepidoptera > Erebidae > Eilema > Eilema griseolum. The sequence continues at coordinate 11,716,786 of OY759253.1, forward strand.
ATTTCTGTTGTGCAATTCAATGATTTATATTATTTAATTTGCGGTGGAGACTATGGACAGTTGGAGGTCAGAGACGTAGAGGGGGATCGCGGAAATTGGCTGCAGTATCCATGACCAAGGCGGTGACTTCCTCTCCGGCTCGTTCCTGGGGCAAACGATGGCCTTTGCGATTCAGCGAGGCAACACGGCCAGTGTCATGGGCACCTTTGATACGGATACGGATTGGGTTGTTCGACGCGACATAATCACGAATCTATTTTGTGTATTTGATATTTTAATTAAATAAATATCTTAATTATCTAATTTCTTTTTAAGTGTGCAACATCAATATAATGTTAATTGTATTGAAATAAATGATTCGAATTGAATTGAAGTCTCTAAGCACACAGCGTAAAGCACAACGCTGCGAGTCTTGATACAGTGTCATTGGTCGATTCTCTAGTGACGTCACCCAGTCCGACCAATGGCAAACTCTATCAAGGATGTCGCAGCGCTGTGCTTGACGCTGTATTGTTTGAAGGTGCTTTTAGACCAATCAAGCACAGAGCTAGAATAAGAGCATTCATTCGTGAAAACGAAACCTTATTTTCAAAGAAAGAACAACAAACGAATCTTCTGTTTGACACTAGAGTCAACGCCAGAAAATAAGTCCCGCGGTCAAACTCGGAACTAAAAATGACATCGCCGCCATACTGTGTGTTGGTTGGTTCAGGCCATGACAGTACGGTTTAGAGTTGCCAGTAATTTTTTTTATGATGTACTAGTGGGAATTGTAGTTTCTGGCATATATATTGAACCCAACCTCGTCACAACATGTACACTATATGTAATATGATCAGTACGTGTTTTTTTGGAGGACAGCATAAGGTGCTACGGCGGCAGAGGAGCGCCAACTCACTAATCACATTAAAAAGTGTATTGCTGGGAGGTTTCACAACACGCTCCAAGACTGTCTCTTGATACACTTTGGCTGAAGTTTTCAGTCTTTTAACTTCTTAAGTTCACATTCGTATCTGAACCATGAAAGAACTGGTAAAATAAAAAGACGATACTGGTAACATTACATGTTGCGACTGCCACTTGGTCAAGGGACCAAGCATTAGCTTGTTTAGTCTAAATCCTGAAATGCACAGCAGTTTCCACTGTCGATGTAGCTTATAGAATATTATTTTGTCTACTAATCCTAGTCATCAGTCCTTCTAAGATAATGTACGTAGAAGTAATATTATAAGAATAGACGTATTTTAGTGACAAAAAATGCATGGTTGTCCCAATATGAAACTCAGTACAAAGAGGACATTTATTGTAAAGTCTCCATCTAATATAAATAAAAAAAGTCCAGCTCTGTATTTGTCATAATATATAAAATTACATTACAAACTCGGTTCAATGTAATCTCCTTCAGAAGTTGTTGAACATTTATTAATTTTTAAAATATGTTTACATTTAAATGAAACAATAAATAAACTGCAACTTTCATTATGGCATATATGACAAAACTTTTATAAAGTTTATGAAGTGCAAACTTCTTTAGGTGCATTAAATGTTTTTATAAACATTTTTTGAACTGTTTTTTTTTCGCATGTGCAGATGGCGCTGCTTTTTTTTTGTACAGGACACGCCAATTAGATTTCTCCTCGCTTGATGGTAAGCTAAAGGTAAAGTTTCAAAAGAGGGTCACGATTATATAAATGTAGCATTTTGCAATGGTGGCATTTAACTTGGCGTAACCCGGAACTGTAGGAAGAAGGAAACACGTGAGCTGATAATGAGTTCCAGGCCTTAATGGTGCGACAAAGGAAAGAGTTCGAACCGCTTGGTTCTTGATCAGATACTCTGCACCGTGTGCGGGTGACATCTAAGCTCTGCACGTGTTGTCTTGTGTAGGAAAGGGGAGGGTGGGACTAATTGGAAGAGCTCATGCTATCCAGTTAAAGGATTTTTGCGAATTTATTTGCAGAAATGCTGTGATACATGATATTACATTTAGAAGTCGGTACCCTTGCTGTTCGTATAATATCTTTTCTTCAGATCCGAACAAAACGGTGTGATTATATTGTAGATAAACTGGTCGTTAGATTGTTTTTCATAATTTCTTTTATAAAATATCAATTATATAACCTGCCCATTTTATAGTTACCCAATACAGTGTCTTGTAAAGAAGACACAGCAAAACCCAGGCTAATCGTCTATAACAGAATGTTATAAAAAATAAATTATTAAAAAGATCGAAAGAAAATTGATCAGATTTTTTAATTTTTAATAATCATTTTATTTTATGCTATTTAATTGTGACATTTTAATATTTTTGTTATCGTCTTTTAATTTCCTTTATTTTGATACCCTAATAGATAAGATTGAGTCAATTTTTTTTTAACATACATTTTGGCGCCAAAAGTTTACCATAAAGCTTTTTTTTTTTCACATTTTGTGTATCCAAGAACACTTGGGCGATGAAAACCTTACATTTGCGACATACTTTTTTTTCATGATAGGATACACAGCCGGTGGGGAAGGTTATGTCAGACTTGAACCGACTAAAACGCACGCCGACTGTGTGGGCCGCAGGTTGCCTGAGGTAAGATCGCGCCCCGGATGTCATTTGCAATATAATAGTGCAATGTTGTGTTGTTAGTGATGCCAAATATGGCGCATATACTAATATTGTGATGTATAAAAATATTAAAGAGTTTATTATGTAGTGTAAGCTGCCCAAATACTTTGATAATCTCAAGCAAAACAATAGTCCATGCTCTAGAAAATCTATGTAAAAATGTTAGGCTGGTTTGTGTTCATAAAAGAGTATACAACTATGTTTTTCCACATTCTAGAACCCATATTACAAGCTTATTACGCTATTCTCACTTTGGTTCTAGATAATACTGTGTAATATGGCTTAGAACACTGTTATAGACGTGACCCATACTGATATATTTTAATTTGAAAGAATACTTCCAAAAATTATGTCGATATATGCAAATAAATTGAATTGACTGACTTATATCAAATTCAGTTATAATGTAACGTAACTTAATTCAGTTGTAATGTAACGAAACTTAATTTAGCTGTAATGTAATGCAACATAATTAAGCTGTAATGTAATGAAACTTAATTCAGTTGTAAGGTAACGTAACTTAATTCAGTTGTAATGTAACGTAACATAATCAAGTTGTAATGTTATGAAACTTAATTTACTTAATTTATTTGTAATGTAACTGAATTAATTTATTTGTTATGTAACTGAATTAATTTACTTGTGATGTAACTTAATTTTATTGTAATGCATTGAGAATAAATCGTGGGGAGACAATAGTTATTAGAATAAAATCGATTTTAATAATAACTACATGATACTATTGATTTTGGATTGTATTACGAGTATAAGGCATTGCAGTCTTAATAACGCTATTTACTATATAGGCACATACACGAGCTACGTGGTTTACAGCTAGGAACACTTCACTAAGCTACCGTAGTCACAGAATCTTGGGGGGGACACATCTAAGACCCTTCCTACATTAGGAAACTATACTTCATTTGGTTAGCTACTTAACTAAAGGTTAACAATTTTTTTTATACCAATTAACTGGCAGATATAGCCCACCTGATGTAAAGTGGTTAAGGGGAGTTACACAAACGCTGCCGAACCTGAAAGTACAGAGAGTTTCTGTTCCATCAGTGCAGAAGACAAAGCAGGACAAGCTGCTCTTCCCACTGACTGTACAAAAACAATATTTATATAAATTTTAAATTTAACATTTGAAATTAATATTAGACATCCTCTGTGGCGTGGTGGTAGTGAATACGACTATGCTAGGGGCGCGGGTTCGAATCTCGCTCAGTGCAAATATTCGTATGCATTAATATAGTTATTTGCAATGATCTGGTCGCGAGGTCACTTCAAAGAGCACGGTTAAGCCTGTTGAGACTTCTAAAAAATTAAACCCGCGACCTTTCCCTTACAGGGGAACACTCTGACCACTGAGCTACACAACCTTCGCCCGAAACCATCCAAACTACTCTATATATATATTCGTTTTTACATCCTCTATACATATTATCGAATTTTTTTTTTTCTATATCTTAATCGGTTTAATAGCCGCGTGGTTCCCGGCAGAGTAGAATTTGGACCACCCCATCTCTTCCCATACGGTGTTGTATAAGGTGACTAAGAGCAATTTTTATTTTTGGTTGCTTTGTATAGCTAATAAACTGTGTTTGCATGCCAACTTTATAGCGAAATGTGCTTGATTACTGTATTTTTTATTACCATCTTTTGTTGTACCACATTACAAGCTAATAAATAAAATGAAAATGAAAAGAGTCAACTAAGGTATAGGGCTGTTTAACATCAGACCAGCCCAGGCTCAGCCTCAGATGCAGGGCTTCAGCAATAGGCTCACCCCATATTACGTGGGACCGAATTTAATGATAAGTGAAATGTGGGTGTTATTCACCTCTGCCTAGCCCTCCGGTGTTAATAGCGTGATTATATGTATGTAATCGATTTGAATAGTTAGCATAAATAAATGCTTTAAAATTTCATTCAAATGTAATTTATTCATTTAATATTTGTTTGTGTAAAATGTTTTTTTTTTATACCACTTGGTTGGCAGACAAGTACACGGGCCCACCTGATGGAAAGTGGTTACCGTGGCCCTATGGACGTGTGCAACACCAAAAAATGTCTTTTAAGATCGAGATTATTTACCTTTAGTTTAGTACCTAACCAAATGTACCCTGACGTCTGAAAGTTTTCTATTATAACAAGGGGTTAAAGTAATTATTTTCTATTCCTCACTTACATTGCTTAACTTTGTCCATTCTGATACACAATGTACATCTAATTCTAAACTAATGCTAAACTTATGATAAGTTATATAAGTAATACTGTTATGTTTTGGTCTGTATTATGATATACGGGACAAAGTTGGGGTTCGGAGCTTCGGTAAGTCATTCCGGTGAATCACAATGATAGCATGGTGGGTTCGTTTCACCTATATTATAAATCTGTTAAGTTTGTTTGTTTGGTTGAAATGGTTCGAATAGTTTAAAAAAAAAAAGTACCAATATTCCCTCTCCGGCTAAGCTAAATTGCTTGTTAGGAGTGGGTTCACGTAGGTAGTGTAATGGAGATGGGGGAGATCCTCGACCATCTAGTGGAGATGGGGGAGATCCACTCCATCTAGTGGAGATGGGGGAGATCCTGCTCCGTGTAGTGGATATGAGGGAGATCCTCCCCCATCTAGTGGAGATTTTGCGCGACAGTAAAAAAAAGATCCGTTAAGCCTTTAGAGCGTGATTGAATGACAAACATCCAAACATCTTTACAAACTTTCACAATTATAATATTAGTTTCATACTAAGTATGTAAGATTGAGTATTGCCATGTTAGTTGCCGGTGGAGCAGAATAGGGCTACCCCATTTCTTTACGTGGGTGTCGTAGGAGGCGACTAAGAGATAGGGCTGTTCTACTTCCTACAGTATACATACAGCCCATGAAAAAGTGCTGGCTAAACGACAATAGACTCGCCCCAAAAATCACAGTAAGTGAGACACCGTAGTATACCCCAACTTTGTTTACACATGATTACATATTCTACATACTAATAAATGCGTATATATATAATACTACAAAAATACTAGCTTTTGTACAATATTTTATAAAAAAATACTATCCATGGAACTATCTTATATCCTAGAGAGTGGACAGGCGGATAGGGTATAGGCACCCTGGAATCAATGTCTACCTCAGTCATAAAATAGTTCATTAATGTAATTGTAATGTGTAATGCTCGGTTAGCTATTAATGTAATATTCGAATTACAGGGTGTTTACTGTAATGGTCAGTTCACCTCGCTTATTAGTGGAATTCTCGAAGCGGCTCTAAAAAGGTAGATTCTGCTAAAAACTAGCATCTTCATGAATTTATAATTAAATCTCAATAGATTCCTATGAATTTCATTAAATGGGCATGAGCAGAATTAGAACAATTCAATTATCAAGCAAGTTCTTATTTTGTGTAAATAAACCCGCAGGACATATTATTATCCTAAAACGATTCCAATAAAGTAGCCTTTTTAGACCTTCAAGTTGCATACTGTATGACTTACTTAGTAATTTAACGCTTCAAGTGTATCATTACAAGTTGCAAACTGTAATGTGTAGTTTTTCTTCCTCATTGATGTAATGTTTGAATTGTATCATTACAGTTGCATACTGTACTGTTATTGCGACTCGCTTGTTAATATAATGCTCGAATTGTATCATTACAGGTTTTACACTGTTATGCTTGGTTCGTCTTACTCATTAATATAATGCTCGTTTTGTCTCATTACACGTTACACACTGTAAAGTTTGGTTCATGTATGTTTTTTATACTACTTAGGTGGCTGACAAGTACAAGGCCTACCTAATGGAAAGTGGTTATCATGGCCTCTTGCAGCCGTCCTTGTAGGAACCTTCTAATGTAATGCTTGTATTGTATCATTGCCGAATGCGTATTGCAATGCTCGAATCAGTAATGTTACATTACAGAGGTATTACAGGCAATTGCACTCCGGTGGAGGATATATTTTTTATGATGACAATGAAAGAGAATAGTATAATCTTATTTATAACTGAGACATACCTTGATTTAATTTTTAAATTAGAATCCCAATTTTATTGTTCACCTTTCATAGAAGGCACGCATATTGTTAATAGGGTAAATACACCAATACTTATCTAGTGACATTTATTTATAGCTAATAATTTATATCGTTATTTAAGTTAAACACTTTTTAGGAGCGTGTTCTAATTGTGACAGGATAGAATTCACTCTGTTGAGGGACCGAATACGTCAGAGATTTTTGATGCAGTAATGATATATTGAAAATAGGACAGACCAAAAGCACTTTAAACTAGCCAGCTTTCATGATTGACAGTAGAACAAGCTCGTGAAGTATGTAAAGATAGACGCACTTCAATAGAAGAACGCTTCGCCTTTCTGAGGGTAAGATGGAGACACTAGTTCCCACACCCAAAGGGTCCCTCTTGAAAGCGAAGAAAGCCCTGTGTCAGTCAGGGTACAAGGACTACCTTATATCATTTGAAGACCTGAGACGGAATGCGATTTTAGTGAGATCAAGTCCGGATAACTGATGGGATTTCCACACGAAAAACAACTGGAATCAAGCTTCCTATCTTAAATATGTAAGAAAAAATATACCTGTAGACTAATATTGGTGTTTCTACCCTCTTTTTTAAAAACTACCTATAAATGCATCAGTTTCATGTATTTACGGAGTAAATGCTTTCTTGTGTATAATGATAATAATAATTTTATTATGCATACCTAAAATTACTGACCTGATGCTGGCAACACTTATTCTATTAACATTTTTATGCCACAGATAAGGCTAAAATGACATTTATTGCCACAGAGTCTTAAAAAACAGATTATAAATTTATTCTGTTTTTATTTTATCATTAAAATAAATAAATTATTATCATTTACCTGTCAATAAAATAACTTAATTTAAAATTTTTAAAATTCATCATGTTCGTCTTGTCAAAAGAATACAAAATGTTGCCAACCTTCACACACTGAGTTGCTATATCACTAAATTGGAATAATTTCGATCACAAATCACTAAACACTAATTGTATTGCCAAGCTAAAATTCTTATTTATTTTTAAATTACAATCATTCTACTCCTGCGATTACATTTCATTAATCACAATACCAGTTAAAAATGGCCGTAAAGAGCTGCCAATCACAATAATTACAAAATTGCTAGTTTATTAAAATAAAATAGGGTAAAAAATCTTATAGTAAAAAATACTGAGGGTTGCCAGCGTCGAACTTTAAAAAACTACTATAATTACCTTAGCAGGTCGCATTGACTTGTTCTTCATGTTTTTTTTTATCATAATTTCTTTTATTAGCTATTAGGTTGGCTGTCACCCCACGTACAGAACCAATTGTAATTAAACATGGCGGAATAAGGATGTTTCCGTTTTTTATGTAGTCTAAGGGACTCCTCGGAGGCGTACCAGTACTGCGGGAACTTATCGAAGGGAAACTTTACTGATTCTTTTACGTAGGGCTCCGAAAGGTCACCTGAAAATTAGAAAAGAAAAGTTTTTTAACATTACACACTCTGATTATATACTGAATAGACATAACATTTGCAAATAAAACTGAATAGACATAACATCTATTGTAATACCCATTTTCGCAAATAAATACAAAAAAAAAAAAATGCAAAAAACGGCTTGAATGTGTGAGCCAATGTCAATATTATTCTCTAAACAGTCAATGTTGCGTGGTTGGTTGTATGTATAACAACCAGAACCCGATTCCTACCAGCTTGCTCTACAAAGGGAAGCCATAGTAGACATATATAAATTTGTACTCCGATAAAGCATAGACTCAATGGATTACCTAAAACTGAATGTATTTGAAAATACCGTGGTAGCATTGTGGTATGGGTAATGGACTGCTGAGACGAAGTCTCGGGTTCGATGGTTTTACCATGGTACAAACCAATGTCTTTACGATGCTTTTCGAAGTTATGTGTGTATTTATCGCAGGTTTATAAGTGCCCGGTTAATGGCAATAGGCTCGCCACCTAGACCTAGACGGTAGATAGCTCCCACAGTCGCCGTAAGACGGATATATGTATAGAGGAATTTGGATGATTTCGGGCGAAGGTTCTGTGGTTTAGTGGTCAGAACCTCCCCCGCTGTAAGGGAAAAATCGCGGGTTCGACTCCCGCCAGAACCGATCCAATTTTTTCTATATCTTAATCAATTTGAAAAGTGTAAAACACATTTGCGTTTACATTGAAGCCTGTGACATATTGCAACTTGTCAAATACATGTATTATACGTTATAGGTGAAAACGAGGGGTAGGTATATTTACTCCCGTAGAGGTAATTTCGTCTAAACCTACCTGTCTCCTTGCAAAAACTAGTATTGCCACTATAGATTTTTTACATAGCCTAAGCATACACTACTCAGTAGATAAACTAAATATTTTAAAGAGCTCGGAAACAGCAAGTTGATTCAAAAATGATCTTATGTACACCGTGAAGCCTTCCTTTATTGTCAACAAAATCTTATCGGGAAGATGTGTAAGAGGGGACTAACGGAATAATACACAAACGATATCACTGGGAGAGAAGAAAAACTCGAAATAAAACCCTATACCAACCAGTCTGGTCAGCGTAGAAACAGTAGGTCAAAGGTTCCCAACATTGGGAGAGGCCTATGTCCAGCAGTGGACTGTGATATGCTTATTTTTTTTAAACCACTTAGGTGGCAGACAAGCACACGGCCCACCTGAGGGAAAGTGGTTACCGTGGCCTATGGAGCTTGTAACACCAGAGGAGTCACAGTTGCGCTGCCAACCTTGTAAGTACAGTTTCTGTGCCGTCAGTGTAGAAGACAAAGTAGGTCAAGCCTTTAGTCATACCACTGACAGCACAAATTCTCCAGTGAGCTCTGGCTACCCTACTCACCGCTGGGAACAACACGAAGTTATTATAGCCGCGGTATTCTATAGGGCGGAGGTACTTCCCCAGTCGGACTGCTCAATTGGGCGGAAATACCGCCGTGTCCTACCTCCTAGTATATTTATTGATTGATACATACTCTGTGGTAGACAGTACATGCAGAAGATGCGATGGCGTCTGCTCTCGTGGCCCTCCAGATGCTTCTTGTGGTGCTTGCGACGCGTCGACACGTGCGGACAGCAGGGGCAAGGGATGGCCAGCTCCCGAGGGACGCTGCCGTGCCGCTCGGCCGCGTGAGCTAGCAGCGTTGATACTACGCGGTAACCCTGGAAGGGGGAGTTGGTATTTTAGTTTTACTGGCCTGTTAGGTTGATTAGAAACTACAATTTATAATCTAGTGAACATAAGAGTTCAAAAAAATTAAGTAGGTGTATTATTTTATATATATATATATTTATATATTTCAATATATATTATAGGCTGCGTTGTGTAGGAATATATTGAATAACTTTATGCATATGTATGTTTATTTAAATATTATATAAATTGAATGTATGTGTGTACTTAGGTATATGTAAAATATTATTAAATTATATAAAATGTATTTGTTTTTTTTTTTATACCACTTAGTTGGCAGACAAGCACACGGCCCACCTGATGGAAAGTGGTTACTGTGACCTATGGACGTCTGTAACACCAGAGGAGTCACAGTCGCGCTGCCAACCCTGTAAGTACAGAGTTTCTGTGCCGTCAGCAGAAGACAAAGCAGGACAAGCCTTTAGTCTTCCCACTGACAGCACAAATTCTCCATTGAGCTCTGGCTACACGAATAACTACCCATGGGTTATTATTGTTAAGACAATAATTAAAACATTTCCATCTAAAGGCTGCCTGTAAGAGATCGCTTGTAGCGGTAAGGCCGCCATTTGTACATTTTTCATAATGTTGTCCGTACATGTACTGTAATGTGTTGGTGTACAATAAATTTTATCTTATCTTATCTTATTACATAAGCTGTGTCAGCATAATTCATTGTAAACTCAAGATATAATGATTATTCAACAAATGATCAGTTTTACTCAGCAGTCAGTGTTTCATTCCATCTAGTATCCCAACATTACATAGTCAAAAATAATTTATGGTATTGTATATTTATATTGTTGATTGATGGCACTTTTTTTTAAACAACTTAGGTGGCAGACAAGCGCACGGGCCACCTGATGGAAAGTGGTTACTGTGACCTATGAACTTGTGTAACACCTGTATGAACAGGGATTTTCTATGCTGTCAGTGTAGAACACAAAATCAGGACAAGCCTTTGGTCTTCCCACTGACAGCACAAAAACTCTCCAGTTAGTTCTGGCTACCCTACTGACCGCCGGGAACACAACACGAGGTTATTATAGCCGTAGTATTCTGTAAGGTGGAGGTACTTCCCCAGTAGGACTGCTCAATTAGAACAGGACTCCAGTTGTTACCATTATTACACATTGAGAGTTTCACACCAATGATTTATTTATTATTAGACCTGTCCAGTTTCGTCTTATGGCATCCTCAAAGGTTTACAATGACATTTAAGAACATTCCTTTATAAACATTGCAACGGTCAGCCATATTTCATTATGTGGGTAGTTGTAAAATCATGTATACCAGTATAAAATGTATGAGTCGCACTTACGCACAATAATTCTTTGGTGATAGTATAGAATGGCTTTCTGATCATGTACAGCATGGAATTTGCCCGTTTGGTAATATTTGTGATGTGTACGTCCCATTTTAAATTTTGTGTTATCGTGACTCCAAGATATCTTATGAGTATTGTAACGACGCGCTCTGCAAACGTCGTCACACCGGTTTTAATTCTATTTTTGAACGAAAAGTTTCGGAACGCGGAGTGAATGACATTTTGACGTATAGCTGTCAAAGCACCTTTCTTCCTAGCGTTGAGGCTGGATGGTCGATATTCATGGCTTCGTAACTTAATTTCAATAAATCTCATAAAAATGAGAGTATTTTTGCCTAAAGGATAATAGTTTGTGTCTTCACAACTATCCTCTTGTGGAATTATAGTTTATTTCTGGTGAGTTGTCATTTTTTAATAAGATTCACTTTGATGGAATTCGCCACGTTCCTAATTTGAAAAATAATTGTTAAAATTCTATTGTTTCAGCTCTTAATCTGAGAATATTATGATTTCTTTTGCTATTGGCATTGTTCCAGCAAATTAAGGCGGTAAGTCGCACAAATTTATAAAAAATTAGGACCTCGTGTTCATATTGGAGTTTGTTCTAATGACATGCAATTTTGTTACAGGTTTCCAAATTGGAACCGCCTTTTCTTTTCTCTTTGCCTTTTGCCTTTGGATCTTTTCTTTGGACCTTTGTCTTCGGTCATCTGCATTTCCTTATGGAGGGTTTGGACTTTTCGCCTCAAACCTGGATGTACCGCATGGGCTTAAACTGAAAACTTCGTCTGCTACGAGCTTTCTCGCTGCTGTGTTTACATATACTCGCCGAGGGATGCCGTGAGCTTACTTTAATTATATTTTAAATCTAAACTTCAAAATAACCTAAAAATGCATTGGTGACATAAGATCATATTGACATAGGATCAGATTGACCTAGCTTATAAAACTCTAATTTTAAATTTAAGGTTAGTTATACATTAGGAATGTATCCTTGCAACTTTTCTAAATGCACACTGGAGTGGACAATAAAACCTTAAACCTCACCGTTTGGTTTCATTTAGCTCACCTCCGGCAGATTAAAAGTTTCCAATCTCCGCTGATTATCCTAGGCATGTGTATCTCCAAGGCGCCCGAACTTTTATGGTAATGTACTTACAAACCAATTTTATTTCTATTTCTTTTAAATAGGAGATACAAAGATAATAAAATCACTTTTTTTATTATTACATCTGGCGAATGTTTTTTAGTATTACATCTGGCACTCGCGAACAGGGACATGACAGTGTGCATATATCTTTATTCCTTGTCACCTTTGCATTATTTTTTACCTTATCATGTTAAGAACAGTGTTTTCTTCATGTATTTTACTGTTACATAACTGTGTATTACAGTAAATCTTTGTTATTGTTTACTTTGCAAAACTAATCATACTACAAGTTAGTAGAATATGTTTGAACAAGTGAAATAACATAAAGACCTCAATGTACCATATTCTTAGAAATAAATTATTATTATTATTATTATTATTATATTATAGTACTATTGTTTGTATCTCTCAATTACAGGTGAATGTTTCAATTTGTATAACATGGTTATTGTTATAATTGTTTTATCTTATATAGCTTTTGTTTATTACAGGTAAGATTTTCCACTTAGTAATATTATATAATTACTAGTTCTTAACCTTTATTCACATGTGTGAAAACATAGTAATATTTGAATATTTGCTGTTTACCTTAAGTAGACATAAATAATTTATTTTGTGAATCACTAATGCATTTTTATCTTTATAGGCATTTGACCTAAATAATTTTTGCAACAATAACATTCCATTCTATGAGTTTGTTTGACTTTTGAGTTTAGCGTTTTGCTATCAATGCAATTAACTTCATTCATAATTTAATTAACTTTAATTAGAAACTTTAATTGATACTTTAATTAGAAACTTATAGTGTATTTAATACAACTTTTTATTAGATTTTCACATCCTTTTATAAATCAAACATGGATAAGGAAATACAGGTCCCGCCTTTGTTTGAGAATATTGTTAATGATGTTCCAGTTGGTACTTCTACTCATGAGATGCCTCATGTCATGGCTGATTTATCTGAAGTTGTTGATCCATTTTCGAATAGTCGAGGAGCTGGTGATCATAGTCTGAGAGCCGCATCTTCATTTAATATGATGAATGTTTTATTGAATGATAATTTGAGGAAAAACTTGCCTTCTGTTACTAAGTTGCCTGATTTAAAACGAAGTAAGCTTTTGTATGATGGTAAATCGTGCGTTAGGGAATTTATTACTCAAGTGGAAGAATATTTCTTGTTTAAAAATTTTAATGAATATTTTTTGGTTAGTTCATTCTCTGATCTTTTGTCAGGCACTGCGCTTAAATGGTTTCGTAGTGTTCGTATTCGTATTGCTTCTTGGCAGGATTTGAAGGCTGCGTTGTTGAAACGTTTTGATAGAATTGAATTTGATTATCATTTGGAACATGAACTCCGTACTCGTAAACAAAAGATAACTGAGTCATTACCAGATTTTATTACAGACATAATGGATATGGCTAGCCGTTTGTCTATGCCTGTTTTTGATGCTACCCTCATAACTATTATTAAACATAACATGTTGAATATTTACACACCTTTTGTGTTTGGTAGAACTATTTCTTCTATCGACGAATTTATTAACCTCAGCAGAGAATTAGAGAATTTTGTGTCAAGAAAGAACTTGAGTGAGAATAAAAGTATTAAAAAAGAAAAATATTCTGCTCAAATTAGTGCTGTTAAATCAGATGATTTAATTTGTTTAAAATGTAAGTCCTCTGGACATTCTTATAAAAATTGCCCTACATTTCCAGGTGTAATTTGTTTTAAATGTCACAAGCTTGGCGTCACTACGAAGAATTGCGAAGTTTGTAATTCAAATACTGTTCAGTCAAAAAACGTATCAGGTCCCATCGAGCCCTAGTTTTTGATAAAACCTCTGGTGACTCGATGTTGAAAAAATTTAGCAATGCTCCGAATGAAGCCACTTCTAAGAAAGAATTTAATGAATGGTTGGATTATTTGAAAGTTTTCTTTAATAATATCAGGGCTGCTCCTGTTTTGTTTGTTAAACATAAAGACACTAGACCTTATTTAAATTTTAATATTAATAATAAATTTTATTCAGGTTTGTTAGATAGTGGAGCTTGTAGTTGTGTACTCGGTTCTAATATTCATCAAACATTTTTGCAATTAGGTTATAAATTTAAACCTTATAAAGGTAACGCTGTTACTGCTGATGGTTCTGCACACAATGTTATTGGAACTATGGTTTTACCTATCACTTGTGATAACTTAACTAAAAATGTAGATTTTTTGATAATACCTTCTTTTAAACCTTCAATTATTTTGGGATTTGACTTTTGGTTGAAATTTAATCTTGCTAAAGACTTATGGAATAATATTACTTTTGAATATGAATCCACTACTTGTGTAAATGCAGTTACTTCTGTTTCTGAACTTTCTCCTTCTGAGAAACACGAGTTAAATAAAATTATTTCACTTTTTGAAAATATTTCTTATGAAAAGAGAGGCTTAGGTCTTACTCATTTAGTTAAACATAAAATTAATGTTACTGGTGAACCTTTTAAACAACGTTATTGGCCCCTTAGTCCTGCTAAACAAAAAGAACTTTATGATGAAGTGGAAGTTTTATTAAAGGAAAATATTATTGAACCTTCTAAATCTCCTTGGTGTTCTCCAGTGTTAGCCGTTGAAAAACGCGATGGTGGAACAAGATTATGTTTGGACTCTAGACGTTTAAATTCAGTTACTGTTAAAGATTCTTATCCTTTACCTTACCCTTCTAGAATTTTAGATAACCTTCGGGGTGCTAATTATATAACTACTATTGATTTGTCTAAAGCATTTTTGCAAATCGCTTTAGAAGAATCTTCTCGAGAGAAGACTGCTTTTGTTGTTCCTGGGAAAGTTTTATTTCATTTTACCCGGATGGTGTACGGTTTGACTAATGCACCTGCAGAGTTACAGAGACTCGTAGACAAGTTGTTTGGACCAGAATTTGATAATGTAGCATTCTGTTACTTAGATGATCTCATATTGATAAATTCTACATTCTCTGATCATTTAGATTATTTAAATAAAATTTATAAAATCCTTAAAGATGCTGGGTTAACTATTAATTTAAAAAAGTGTAATTTTTGTAAAGATAAACTGCGTTATCTTGGTTATATTGTTGATAGTAATGGTTTACATACAGACCCTGCTAAATTAGAGTCCATTAAAAGTTTCCCACGCCCAGAAAGCGTTAGACAATTAAGAAGTTTTCTTGGGTTATGTTCTTATTACCGTAGATTCATTGATAAGTTTGCTGATATTGCTTCGCCCTTAACCAAATTAACGGCCGGAAGCAAGAATTCTAAAGAATCTCTTTTCTGGAATGAAGAAGCTGAAGTTGCTTTTCATAATTTAAAACTTGCATTAATTTCTGCACCAGTTTTACATTGTCCGAATTTTGAAAGACCATTCTCTTTACATTGCGATGCTAGTTCTGTTGGAATTGGTAGTGTCCTGAGCCAAGATGATGATAATGGAGATCAACATCCTGTAGCTTATTATTCTAGATCACTTAATAAATGTGAACGTAATTATAGTACAACTGAGAGAGAGTTGTTGTCAATATTGGATTCTATTGAACATTTCCGACCTTATATTGAAGGAATGAAATTTACAGTTATCACTGACCATGCTAGTTTAACTTGGCTTCTTAAACTTAATAATCCTAGTGGTCGTCTTACACGTTGGGCTGCTAGAATTTCTCAATTTACTTTTGATGTTAAATATAAAAAAGGTTCTTTACATTTAGTTCCAGATTGTTTATCCAGAATAGAAATTTCTGCTATTAATATTCCTGTAAATAATATTATTGTTATGCCAAATGAGGATATCGTTGATCCTTGGTATAGAAAAATATTTGTAAATTGTCAAAAGTTTCCTAGAAAATATAAAAATTTCAAAGTTGAAAGTGATACTTTGTATAGATTTTGTAAAGATAAATATAATCCTAATAATCGTTTAAATTGGAAAATTGTCATACCTAAAGAACACATCTTAGACACTATTAAATCTAATCATGATGATGTTAATTCAGGACATTTAGGAATTCATAAAACTTTAAATAAATTAAAAATACATTATTTTTGGAAAGGTATGTTTATTGATGTTCAAAAATACATTTCTTCTTGTGATACTTGTAAAGCTTATAAATCTTCTACTAATCCACCTCATGGAATTATGGTTAATCCTAAGAAAGTTGATAAACCAATGTTAATGCTTTCTATTGATATTATTGGAACTCTTCCAAAAGCTTATTCTGGCCATAAGTATATACTTTCAATCATAGATGTTTTTACAAAATATTGTTGGATATTTCCTATGACTAGTGCTACCACTAAAGTAATTTGTAGGATACTTGAAAAAGAAATATTTCTTAAGTTTGGAACACCTAAAATTTTTGTTTGTGATAATGGAAGCCAATTTACAGCTAAGCAATTTGTAGATTTTCTAAAAAGTTATAATATTAGTAAAATATTTTATAATACTTTATATACACCTCAAAATAATCCTGTAGAGAGATATAACAAAACAGTCGAAACATGTATTTCTTGTTTTGTTAAAGATGATCATAGAACTTGGTCAAAATATTTGCCTCATGTTCAATTAGCTTTAAATAGTAGTGTGAATCTAGCTACAGATTTCACTCCTAATTTTCTCATGTTCGGTAGAGAACTTATTTTTGATGCTTCATTGCACCGTTTTAGTAATTCTTTTGATAACCTCAATCAACTTGATGTTGTTGATAGGTCTTCATTTGCTTTTTCACTTAAATCACTTAGTGATATTTTTATAAAAGTTCAAGCTTCATTGCTTAAAGCTTATAAGCGTAATGCGCGTTATTATAATATAGGAAGGAAGGTCATTTCTTTTGAAGTGGGAGATATAGTGTGGAGGAGAAGTTTTGTGCAGTCTAATGCTCCTGCATTCTTTTCGGCTAAGTTAGCACCTAAGTTTGTTAAGTGTGAAATAATAGATAAAATTTCCTCTAATGTTTATGTTTTAAAAGACCTTAATAAAAACTATACTGGTCGTTATCATATTAAAGACATAATTAAATATTAAAATTATTCTTGTTTTGACAATGTCTATCTTTGTCTTTGGTACTTTGTTTGAAGTATTGAACCCATTAAAAGGTGATGTTTGATAGGTTTAGGGTTCTTGAAAGGAGATGTATGTTAGGAACTTCACAACAATTTATTAATTTCAATTTTAGTTTCCTTCAAAGATAACTTAGGTCATTTTAGGACTTGTTATTGTGTAACTCTACTCCATATTAACAAATTGTTCCACATCAAAAGATCTTATATTTTTATTTATCTTTGTTGTATAGGATTATTTTCCTGTATATATTTTTATACACTTGTATATTTAATATTGTATATTTTGTACAAATTTAGGAATTTAGTTTCTACTCTAATATAGGAGTGAAATTTAATATTCATTTTCTACATTAAATTCACTTGACTTATTTCCACTCACTTAGGGAATGGAAAATTAAGTTTCTTGAACTTTATTTTTGTACAGTTCTGGGTTATTTTCTTAGTATTAAGATTCTCGGATTGGACGCATTTTATGCATTTTTTACACACCTTGTTATACCATTTTTTGGGAAACTTGTGTCTTACTGGACTTTACAATTTTTTGTACGATTGTGTTTTTATACACATTGTTACATTTTTTATGCTTTGCGCACGGGATGTCGGTGGTGTTGTGCCGGTCGCAAATGTCATACTTTTCTTATGCGGTTGTGCTCAGAAAGTCAGTGGTGTTGTACTGGTCACAATTGTCATATTTTCTTTATATTTTGCTTGTGCTCGGAAAGTTGGTGGTGTTATGCCGATCACAATGCTTATAAATATATTATTACGACACTTTTGTTGTGATTTTGTTTTGACGTTTTAGATGTTGGAATAGGAATTTGAAGTCGGCGGCTTTTCAACCTAACCGACAGTGGGAAAACTTCATTGTTTTTACCGATTTTCTTTCAGATTCGGCAGCGTTGGTGCTTAACCGATATCTTGTTAGTTTCATATTTTTGTTTCAGGAATAGCTGGTATAGAGTCGGTGGCGTAGGAGCTCAACCGCACTTTTGTATTGATGCTAGAAGGCTGGTTAAGATCAAGGATTAGATTCGACGGCGTTGGTTGCCTAATCGATATCTGGAATGGAATTGAGTAGGGATTGTTTAATTTGTTTTATTGAAGGATTTATTTTCACTTTTGTGTTGAAATAAGTTTTTACTCTTTTCTGAGTTTGGTTTCGGTTATTCTATTAAGTTGGATAGTGTCCTTTGTTTCCATTTGAAACTGGAAATTCTTTTTCAACTTAATTCTTTACTTTTCGAGTGTTTTCACATTCTTTGATTTTTAGGAATGCTTTCCCATTCTTTAATTTATAATTATTTCTGCAATACCCATTGCAAGATGCTTTCGCATTGCCTTTTTTGTTTATTGAAAAATGTTGCAAGACATTTTGTCTTTTGAGGTTTTTTGGAATTTTGTTCTGGACTCTCATAATTTTCATTAGAAAAGGAAGTTTCTTTCTTTCTTTTTTCTTTTTGGGGAGGGATGTAATGTAACGACGCGCTCTGCAAACGTCGTCACACCGGTTTTAATTCTATTTTTGAACGAAAAGTTTCGGAACGCGGAGTGAATGACATTTTGACGTATAGCTGTCAAAGCACCTTTCTTCCTAGCGTTGAGGCTGGATGGTCGATATTCATGGCTTCGTAACTTAATTTCAATAAATCTCATAAAAATGAGAGTATTTTTGCCTAAAGGATAATAGTTTGTGTCTTCACAACTATCCTCTTGTGGAATTATAGTTTATTTCTGGTGAGTTGTCATTTTTTAATAAGATTCACTTTGATGGAATTCGCCACGTTCCTAATTTGAAAAATAATTGTTAAAATTCTATTGTTTCAGCTCTTAATCTGAGAATATTATGATTTCTTTTGCTATTGGCATTGTTCCAGCAAATTAAGGCGGTAAGTCGCACAAATTTATAAAAAATTAGGACCTCGTGTTCATATTGGAGTTTGTTCTAATGACATGCAATTTTGTTACAGGTTTCCAAATTGGAACCGCCTTTTCTTTTCTCTTTGCCTTTTGCCTTTGGATCTTTTCTTTGGACCTTTGTCTTCGGTCATCTGCATTTCCTTATGGAGGGTTTGGACTTTTCGCCTCAAACCTGGATGTACCGCATGGGCTTAAACTGAAAACTTCGTCTGCTACGAGCTTTCTCGCTGCTGTGTTTACATATACTCGCCGAGGGATGCCGTGAGCTTACTTTAATTATATTTTAAATCTAAACTTCAAAATAACCTAAAAATGCATTGGTGACATAAGATCATATTGACATAGGATCAGATTGACCTAGCTTATAAAACTCTAATTTTAAATTTAAGGTTAGTTATACATTAGGAATGTATCCTTGCAACTATTTCTAAATGCACACTGGAGTGGACAATAAAACCTTAAACCTCACCGTTTGGTTTCATTTAGCTCACCTCCGGCAGATTAAAAGTTTCCAATCTCCGCTGATTATCCTAGGCATGTGTATCTCCAAGGCGCCCGAACTTTTATGGTAATGTACTTACAAACCAATTTTATTTCTATTTCTTTTAAATAGGAGATACAAAGATAATAAAATCACTTTTTTTATTATTACATCTGGCGAATGTTTTTTAGTATTACAGTATGTATGAATAGTGGGTTTTTCGAGGAAGATTATAGACTATAAATGATTATACTGCTGCCCAAGGGAGTGAAGTAGTAATTTTAAATGTCAACTACTCCGACAGATTGCCATACATTGTATAAAAATTAATATATATGGGTTAAATGCGTGCCATGGGTTTGAAGAATGCAAAAGTCGAGATGGGTTAGTTAGTCATAATATACTATATGTACTTACTTTGAAACAGTGTTCGCATCTATAAGGGAAGTTCTTCCACTTGGGGTTCTTTTTCCTGCTGAACACCATTTTGTAGGGCTCCGCCGGAAACCAATCCTCGGGGTCCAGGAGAAGCTCTACCAGCTCTACACCTGAAAATTTAAAGTGGACACTTTTGAACAAGTTTTTCAACTAAATAAGAGGAATGGTAAGAAATATTCAATGAGTAGCAAAGCATTTAGTTAAAATTTTTAAAAGACATTGTCATTAAGTTCCTGTCATCATCTTCATATAGATATATTTTCTGATGGGATCCGAGGTCACTGTGAGCTCGGAGCACAGTGTCCGCCTTCCGGCTCTTCGTCCTTCACTGTGGTCTCCATGGCAGTGAGACGATTAGGACGCATGTTATCCTGCACGACGTCAAGCCAGGACTTCTTGGGGGCTACCCCTCCTACATGGACCCGACGGAGGCGATATTGCCAGGCTTTTGTTACCCACATGGCCTGTCAGTTACCGCAGGAAGTTGCGGCACCAGCAAAGGCAGCACTCATATTTATGCTAATACTTCCCAGAATTTGTTCCTGTGACACTATCGCATGATTAAGTTAATAATATCAATTTTTTTTAATCAAGAGAAGTTCAATTCCCTTAATACTTTTCTTTTTCTTTTTAAACGGATACCCTCCCACCGGAGCCGGTGGAAGAGGTTATGTCTGACTCGAACCGACCAAAACGCACGCCGCCTGTGGGTCCTTTTATGTTGTCGAAGGTGAGGTTAAGAGGTATATCCCTCGCACAATTCCCTTATTACTAGTAGTTATGTGATCAGTAGACCTCACGAGGGCCCTTTGTCACATTTTTCTGTTAACTTCAATAAAAATCAGTCCATAACATAACAGTAAACTTCTTACCTTTTTTCCCCCATTTTCATTTGAACGTGTGTGCAAAATTTGTTGAAAATTGGTTAAGAAATGGGCCCTCTAGAGAGGAACGACGAGCGAACAATACGGACAAAAGCAAAATCGGCCAACTTGTCGAAACTGAGACTCTCACTCGTATTGTTCGTTCGATTTAAAGATTTTGACTTTAAAAGTCAACCAAATCGAGGCTAAAAACCATATTCCAGAACAATACTCAATCTTGAATATCCATTTATAACTAGATCAGTCGCTCTTAGCAAGTGGTTAGTGGTTATCCGTTAGCCGGCGCATTGTAGAATAGAATGACAGATATGGGATTTGACATATGCGACAGACGTCAGGGCATGTCATAAACGTCAAATCCCACACAATAGAATAACAGATGTATGGGAACACTGGATGACACTCCACACGTGTCACAGATAGTGGAGTGTTGTTGTTTGTTTCTATTTATTTCTTAATTTAATTGTTACTAACTCTATGGATCAATGGTCTGAAAATAAATTAAATTTAATTAAATAAACGTCAAGTCAAAACCCGTACGTTTGTCATTATATTCTACAACTAGCTGACCCACCCCAGCTTCGCCCGGGGTATATTTTGAAGCTTCACATCCCTTTGAGCCCGTATGTTTTAGTCTTCAAAATATGTATGAAAAATTGCCGGATTTGTTAACATTTATTATCAATGCTCCGCTCCCTTAAGTAGTAGCGTGATGATATATAGCCTAAAACCTTCCTCGATAAATGGACTACCCAACAC
This sequence comes from Eilema griseolum, assembly GCA_963662185.1. Classification (NCBI taxonomy): domain Eukaryota; kingdom Metazoa; phylum Arthropoda; class Insecta; order Lepidoptera; family Erebidae; genus Eilema; species Eilema griseolum. The sequence continues at coordinate 11,738,677 of OY759253.1, forward strand.
TGAAAGAATCATTCAAATCGGACCAGTAGTTCCAGAGATTAGCGCGTTCAAACAAACAAACAAACAAACTGCAGCTTTATAATATTAGTATAGATACGCCGGCCAACGACTTGCCACTTGTCTAGGGGTACTTCTCACTCAACTTTCTCCAAGATACTAAGAGATATCTAGGTTCTGATCTTACCTTCAGGAACAATTACTTGAGGAATAGGTTCTGGTGCTGGAGCTGGCTGTGCGCTGACTCCTATGATGGTTGTGTTGTTGGCAGCCAGGAGACTGGACAGGATTGTGTTTTGTGTCTGGAATTGGAATACAATGTGTGTTATGATATTTTAATATTAAATTGATATAGTTAGGCCTGTATTTTAGAACGGTATTCTGTACTGAATCTCTTATTTTGATAATTACTTACAGATACTACTAGAATACTCTAGATGACAGTTCTAATGTCATTGTTCGATCGGGGTCAGATTCCATTTCCTTTCCATTTAGCATGAATATGGGTATTTACATTGTCTGGTTGTGTCTCATTGAGCATATTAAGCCATAGTCGTTATGGGTAATTGGAGCCCTAACAGTTCAACAACTGGCTAACCTGTAATGCTCTGGTTGTGGAGGTCAGATCCCTACATGGAAAATATTGAAGTTCAGCCAAATCTGTAGTAAGACAATTACCGTCAAGCACATTGCTATGGGCTGCATATTTACTGTCGGATGAAGGACAGCCCCTAGTCGCCTTCTATGACACCCACGGGAAGAGATAGGGTGGCCTATTCTATATAGTATAAGTGACTACAATATGGGGTTGTTCACACATCCATAGGTCATGGTAATTCCTTCCCGTAAAGTGGACCATGTGCTTATTTGCCATTATAGTGGTGATAAAAAAACAAGCTATGCTTATTTTCGGTGCAGATACAGTTTTTATGGTTTAGATTCATGATTCAAGATATATTACCTGTAATGTCCCATTAAAGCTCTGCGACAGATCTTGGCTAGGCTTGGGTTTCCGCTTATAACCTTTAGGGGGCCCCCGCTTTTTGGCCACCTCCCCATTCTTCTTGTATCTAACTATTTCGTTATTCGCCACAGGGGTTATTGTGAGTTTGGCTGGCAGAGAATATCTGGAAGATAAAGATAAATTATATAGCTGTTGCCTGCGGTAAGGCCTGTATGGGTTATCACAACAATTTTTATTTTTTTATTTCATATTCATATTCATTTATTACTTGCAAATATGGGTTACATAAGATGTTATATAGCGGGGAAATCCCCTTGGATATTTCTTTTTCTTCATCTTAGTGTTAATCCCAGTCGGATCCCAACCTCTAAGTCTGAGGTCTGCTTTACCAGGGTTTGGCTGAACTTCGATAATTTCCATGAAGCGCCTACTATCTGACCTACACAACCCAAAAGCAATATTGAAGCATTTCAGTTAGACCAATTGTTAACACAGAGACACAATCAGACCAATGCAAGTACCCATATTCATGCATACAAATATTTGCATTTACATTTTTAAGGAGTACTACTGGAATTTCGTCGGGGCCGGGAGAAGAGTCTGATTTCATTTCCCTTAGGGCTTGTTGTACCTTGTCACTGGTAAACTCCAGATCTGGAATGGATTCTTCAACTATACTTCAACTTTAGCGGGGATTTGACCCGCGCCTCCTGTATAGCAGTTGCGTTCACTACCACCACGCCACAGAAGCCTTAAATTATAGTCTGGCTGTCAGTAAGTCTATTATTAGAGTATAAATAAAAACAACCATTTACAGAACAAGTGAACAGGCATTAGGCTTTGTGGGCACCTCGTCACTGGTGGGGCCCCATACATAAACAATAATAACAATACATACCTGTTGACGCTTCCTGAGACCATAGGGCTGATCTTTACCTCACTCAAAAAATTGGCATCGCCATTCAGAGTGGTAATGCTGCCAGCCTTTTGGCCATGGTACCAGTAGAGATTGATGGGGAGGAATTTTTTGATGTGTAAAGTTGCAGTCTCCTTCTTTTCTTATTTCATTTTTGTATATATTTTATAAGTAATTGCATATAAATACCTGTTATGTAAATTTTTAACAATATCTCCATTTTGTCCTTTATTTGTTGCAAACGCAGCCAACGGGTTTGCCAAATTAAGTGGATTATTTACAAAGTTCGGTAATGTGTTCGTTGGGTATATTGAAAGTGACTTTGGTGTGTTGAAGGCGGGTATCTGGTATACTTGAAGGTTCATCGGTGAGTATTTAAGACGTTTGGCTTCAGGTTCTTCATCATCGGAGTCCGTGTCTATGCTGAGCGGGTCTTTGTCGGATGCAAATGTATCTGTTCTTTCTTTTTCTTGAACGCAAAACATCTGAAGAAATAATAGTTGATTGGAATTAAAATAGGTTACACATAATCAATAATATAACATACACACACTAATATTAATGCATTTTTATACTTTCAACAGAAATCAGTGTTTAGGTTGTTAATACAGTCACATTTTGCCTCTGCTTACCCCTTCGTGGATTTAAAGGTGTGAATATATGTGTGTATATTGTCTCATGTTCTTCTTTTAGTTTCTTGTGTCTGTCTGTTTATGAGCCTACTTCAAACACTGTGTTTTAAACCGGATGTTATTAGTTACGAATAAATATTACGAAATAATGATTCATAATATCTTAGAGATATTATATTATATCGTATATGTTTTTATGATAAAAATATGAATACATAATCATAAAGAAATACGTAAAGTAAGTATTTAGTAGACAAAAAAAGCACTCCAGTATACAAACTTTTGTAACCGAATGGAGCTTGCAGAAGACGCCTTGTAAAAAATCAACATCACATTTTTATAACACAATTTCACAGCACTTAACAAATAATCCACATGAATTAATGCAAAAACAATACAGAAATATCATCTAAAGCCAACAAAATGGCGATGTTATTCATAAATCAAGAAACAATAAGACTTCTCATGAAATAACTGCACACGGTATACTTCGCTGTGATCTAATTATAATAATATGTACTTATTTTGAATGAAACGCATACCTTTATGGGGTTTTTCGCACGGATTATGACGAATTATTTTTAATTGGTTCACATTAATGGCGCTTTTCTTAGTTTTCTATAGTTTCTTCGTTAAAATTAAAGCGAAACATGAAAATAAAAGGTTAAGTACACCCGTTTAATAATAACAAGTTCTTTTGTGTAGAGTCGAGTGATGGGCAATGGCCGACGTAAATTTGTATAAATCGATTGCTTAATCGCAATCGATTTTGATGTAGTTCAAATTGAAATCGTATTAAATCAATACCAGTCTATATTTTTGTAAAATCGCCATTGCCAACCTTAACATAATTTTGTTATACAAACGTGAATAATAATATATACATACACATAATATAATCACGACTTTTTCCTTGGAGGGTTAGGCAGAGGTGAATTAATACCCACATTTCACCAATAATAAAATTGTATTCGGTCCCACGTACTTGGGGTGAGCTTATTGCCGTATTCGAAATTATAATAATAATAGAATCACAATAAATATTAAATATTTTTATCTATACGCGATCCGGAAGGGATAGGGAGCTATGGCGCATATTGGGAAAGGCTGGAACTGCAATAGGAAATTAATTGATTGATAGCTGCCCAACAATTTCATAAAAGTTAGAAGAAGATACTGATTAATAATAATAATAATGTTTATTTCTCACCAAAACTTTTACATAACAAATCTCAAATAAAATACAGTAGAACGTAATTAATAAATTAGTACAAGGATCAATCAGAATTATGGCGGGCTGGCACCTGAACTAGGAGAATCCTGTGTCTCAGGCTACCAACCCTCCACCCCTGGCCAGAATCTAATATAATTTATAAATAAGGATGTGTGAAAATACGTGTGTGCGTGTGTGTGTGCGTGTGTGTGTGTGTGTGTGTGTGTGTGTGTGTGTGTGTGTGTAATTCACTTTAATTAGTTCACTTTATTTATTATAAAGCTACAATGGTTCCTTGTATTGATCAAATTCGTATTTTACAAAATATCGATTACGACTCGATTATAAAATAACATCTCTAGATCAAAGTTTTCATACGCTTTGACTTTACCGATTAATTTTTATGGTAAATTGGTGGATGCAGATGTGTGAGATATTTTATTTCTTATTTCATTAAATTATCAATAATCTTTTTTTATTGCCATTAAATAACTTATACTGAGTTTAAACGCCAACACGGAGAAGGGCACATCGCGGTATTACCTTATTTTCCGAAATTAGTGTGAATTCGAGTTTTTATGTAAAAAATTGTGGATTTTTAGACATGACGTCTTAGACAACGCACACAAGTGTAGAAAAGTGGCATATTACCAAATATTACAGCGAATTGTGAGATTATGACTTTTCGTATTGGTTCCAAATCTCCCAAGGGACTTTTTAGTAGGCCCCACAACTTTAATGAGGCAGCAATCATCCCATTGAACGGTATCATCATCAACTCATCAGCATCGTCATCATCAACAATCATTCTAAAGGACCGCAACTTGAAAAACTTGACATTGGCGTCTCGTCATTAATAATTTTTTAAACATTTACTTGACATTTCGCTGCAACCATCAAAAAGAGAAGAAGAAATAATTACTTAGGTACCTACCTCTTCATCATCAGTCGGAAGAGTCGTCACAACATGTCTTGTCAATTTATAATCGACTTCAAAGAGGAGGTGTTCTCAATTTGATTTGTATTTTTTAATGTATAAACATCGATTACTATGATATTTATGATCGATTTCAGATTGATGCGTAATAGTTATCGCTTGGTCACATAAAAATTTAAAAAAAGTTTGATTCAGTAGTTCCATTTTTAGATACATCACTATCAGTCAATTTAAATCCACACCAACACTGCTGGGATCTGGGATCATCGCATTGTATTGTTTCGATCAAATTTTTCAGTTCTGATCAAACTCCTTCGTTTATTACTCTAACCACGAACATTGGCGAAGCCTGGGTGAATGTCTTGGTTCGCAATTATTAAAAAAAAATCCACGCTAACATCATCATTCACTTTTAACGCTTCATAACAGTTCATAAATGGATGAACCTTTAAATGGAAGCTCTTGATCTCATCTAATATCTTTATTGTTGAGATTGTAGCGGTAGCACGGTGTGTTATGACGAATAGGGAGAGAGGAAGAGTTCTGAAGAGTAGGGAGAGAGATAGAGGAACTAGGAATATTGGTTTCTCAGTCTACCTACAGGATGGAAGGAAGAAAATAAACCTTGGAAGTATTTGTCGACTCTGGTCAACGAAAGATGTTTTTTTTTTAACTTTGATATACTTTAATTCCGTCAGTTGGTATTTTATAATCTTCGAAAACTTCTTGATATTTACTGATATTATAATAGTTTAATTTTAAATTATTTGTTATATTGTAAATAAAAGACAAATAGGTATGATGAATGAATGATGTTGAATAAAAGACAACAATGGTTTGTGCTCAGATGAATTGTTTGACATGATGCCCACAGCTACATTCTATCATCGCACCTCTCGCCATAGGCAGGAAATTCATCCTCACACATTGTAACCTGAGACGGTGCGCACTGTGCGGTATGAAAGAAACTTCATCCCACGCACACTCAAGCTGTGGAATGACCTCCCTGCTGCGGTTTTCCCAAGCACCTACAATATGGGGTTCTTCAAGAGGGGCATCAGAAGGTTTCTTCGTGGTCGGCAGCGTGAGTGTAACACCCCTGATTTTGCATACGTCCATAGGCCACGGTAACCACTTCCCATCAGGTGGGCCGTGTGCTTGTCTGCTACCTAAGTGGTATAAAAAAAAATGAAAAAAGAAAGCTATATGCTATCATTTAAAATCCCGCCAAAATCACGCGCGTAATGGCAGATTTCAGTGTGCCTAGGCGATTCTCACACTGCCCCGCGCACCGTAGCGTGGCGCGGAGAACCGCGGCTACGCGCGAAGTCGCGAGGAAGTAGTACTATCTCCACGCGTAGATTTGTCTGCTATCACAAAACAAAAGTTAAAATGCGTCGTGGAATTCCTCCGCATCTCATATCTCTTGTGGTAGCGTTCCCAGAAGACTGCCACGTTGTATGGCAATGCTTATTCTCTGACCTAAGAAGAGTCCATCTGGTCATGATAAGCGTCGACTATGCGCTTCGCAATTTCCCTGAAGAGATTGCGGGCGCTCGGACCCCACGACCCAAATGTTTCTACTCCAAACGGCACAAATTCATAATCACCAATGAGATTAGAATACTTGCGCCGTTTAAGAGCAGAAGCTGCAGCAGCACCGGCACGGTGCCCGTGCAATGGCATCGACGCATGTTGCGTCCCACACCAGAATTCTATCCATTCTCCATGGCATTAATGGCATATCATCCGATCTCTTGCCACGCTCATCATCAGCATCGTCACGCGCCAAACCGTTTGATTCAAGCATAGCCAGCACACCGGCGCGGCGGCGGTGACAAGAGCACGGTGGATTATGTCGTTGAGGATGGCGTGCCGTGGAATTCGGCCAGCGCTCCTGCAGCACGGCAGGCCATGGTATCCGAGTCGGTCAACTGCTTTTCCAAAACGGCATTGATGCGGAAAAACACACGGCGCACCTATGTGAAGGCACGTCGCGATACGGAAGGTAGTGTCATCTAACATAGTCCCTACATTAGATGAAGGAAGAGCTTGTAGCCAAGTAAAGTTAAATATTGGACAATAAAATAATAATAATAGTCATCAGTCAGTATTGTGTGTGAGAATCGCTATACCCTGCCATTACTCGCGCGAACGTGTTTTCTACTTGTACGTGCATAATTTATTTGGAGGTGCGCAAGCGTTTGCCCAGACGCAGGCTCACTCACTCGTCTTCCCCCTCCTAAACCAAGTGGAACGGGAGACCGGTACGACTGGAGGAGAGATCGAATGATGTGTCTGGCCGACGGTAACTGTACGCCCTCTATCGCCGTCCTAGGCCATCCACCTTGCCTTGCTGAATCGTCGAGTTCGCCAAGCCCTTTTGCATATCTACGGTGGGTTGCCTTCCTCGCCGAATCAGACTTTATGCATTATGCGGGAGGGAATCGCAATAAACTTCCCACCAATAAGGTTGCCTCAATGCGGCAGTTAGTAAATTCTACATTTTATATTATATTGCAATTTTTATTTTGATTTTAATTGAATTAATTCCAGAATTTTCTTAAATTATTATACATACTAACATAGATTTATATAAGTCAATTGTTACTAACACATTGAGTCTTGTTGCTCGAAATAAAGAAATTTATTATTATTATTATTATATTAATCTATTCTACTAACTATAAATTATAACTTGTCCACTATTTCGGATATCATATTGAGGGCGCGAAGGGCCAGAGTGAACGGGGCTTCGGCCTGCAGGGTCGTGCGCGCGCGCAGCACCGCCAGCAGCGGCGGCCGGCGACGACGGCGCCACACGTACCGGTCCGGCATACACAGACACAAAGCACCCAATATTGCTGGGTTATGTAGCTTACCCCTCATTACCGCCATCAAATACGATACCAGCGCGACATTCACTCCTCACCCGTAGTTCCCCACCATTCCCAATATGAATAAGGTGGGATACATTAGCGGATAATAAGGGTACACACCATACAACATTAGATTATATTGGGCCTCATATGGTGACCATACCTACAGCTGCGAGGCGTTCCAGCTGTCTTGTCACTAGCGCATTATATAATGCTATGATCGCTCCTATATTTGCAAAATTATATGCTCTATGCGATATGATAACTAAATATCTGTAAGCTTTCTTACACACCGCAACTATATGTTGTTGTGGTTGCCTGGTAGAGATTGCCTTGTGCAATAAGGCCGCCACCTGCTACTTGCAATGCCACAAAGATGTACCTATTGTATTTTTCTGTATCCCTTCTTTGTGTATATGCAATAAAGAGATATATTATTATTATATTGTCCTCAAATGTAAGCCCCGCATTAAGACGGACCCATAAGTCTCTGACCTCATTTACCCTAGTCATGGCCTCTCCCCCACATTATGCGTTAAATCGTAACCCATTTTTGGTACTCCACTCAACCACCCAGTCAATGTCCCGCTGCAACTTCCTACAGTCCTCCTGATTCCCAATGGGCATGTACACCTTTAGGTCATCGGCAAAAAGTAGACACTTTGCATTGCTTACGACTGTCGGTAAGTCATTGACCATCAGTAGGAACTCCCTTGAATTACAACAGATCGAGTGTAATATAGCTCTGAGATATACCACGAGTGCTCTACGTATTGCTGCCTATCCCTCATGTAACTGGCAAACATCCGCAGTAGATGATATAGATATATATTGTGGGTGACTGGTATCTAAGCTGGGTTCATGGCCTGTATTTCAGATCACCGGGGACCTCTACAGTCTTTGTTTTGTACACATAATTATTTATAATTAATTTGCATGTTACAAATTGCGTATTTGCATGTTTTAAATAGGTAAATAAATATTAAATTTAAGACTCTGTAGTTACGTTGCTGAAGCTAGATGGCGTTGGGCGATGTAAAATCAAGTTTTCGTTTGTTTTTTAATGCATTATAAGATAGTCTCACTCTCTCTCTCAGTGAATCATATTTGAACTCCAAGCGAGATTTAATATTATTGTACAACGCCTTCTTTAGAGACGTTGATTACTTTGTCACAGAATAAGTAAACCTCGTAAATTGCTTAGATACACCCCCCCGTACCCCTCTTCCCGCCCCAAGCTCTCTTTTCTGCTGCTAATTTCTATTTAAGATTATTTTTGGCTTGGTTACAAGACCTTTAACTCAGTCTTCATTTGACTAATTATTATCTTAATTTGTTGATGAGATGATGATGACGATCAATGAGATATTGCTGCCTCAGTTTTTTTATACAACTTAGGTGGCAGACAAGCACACGGTATTTCCAAAAGCTTGTCCTGCTTTGTCTTTTACACTGACTGCACAGAAACTCTGTGCTTTCAGACTTGGTAGCGCGAGTGCGACTCCCTTGGTGTTGCACACGTCCATAGGCCACGGTAACCACTTTCCATCAGGTGGGCCGTGTGTTTGTCTGTCAACCAAGTGGTATAAAAAAAAAATACCGTCGTGTCCTATGAGCACAAAAACTCTCCAGTGAGCTCTGGCTGGGAAAAGTAAAGCTGTGGGCCTCAGTAAAGTTATGGTGACTACTAGAAGCTCCCTAGGCAGTCAACACGAAATGTCACAATTCACTAAAATGTGCGTTGCGTTATCAAAGATGTTATGTCTAAAAATCCACTATTTTTATACATGACAACTAGAATTCACACCAATTTAGAAAAATAATATAATACCGCGATACACCGTTCTTCGTGTTGGCATCCAAACTCCCTACTGCTGACCCTCCCCGAAGTCCCCGATTGCGTGATAGTAATAATAATAATAAATAGTAAATGTAACCTAACCGAATAAAGTGTATAAAACCAAATTGCTGAAATATTCTGGAAGTAGAAGAACGAAAGATGTATGCCAGGATCGTAGCAGGAGGAAACATGTTCTCTGCCTACCCTACTAGGAAAACTCGTGACTGTAAATATGTTTTAGTTCTCTAATACCTTGTAGAAGGTTCTTACGAAAAGAATTCTGCTTAGTTAATACTGCCATTTAATTTTCGACTTTAATTTAATAGGTCTCAAGTTCAAAATTAAATGAAAAAGAGTTCATTACATTTTTTAATTTACTCTACAAGATACCATATAATTTCCGGCCTGGGGGTGACAGGTGGAGTCGCCTGTCACCCTGGCAGAAGCAGGCCGCGGCGGTGGCGCGCCTCCCCGTTTCCGGGGACGAGTTGGGGACTCTGTAGTCCCCACACCCGAGAAGAGGGCCAGATCGTGAGAGATGGCCCTGGGTCGGCCGGGGTGCGTAGGATATGCCTGTCAACCTTACCTTCGGCAACCAAAGCGACCCACAGGCGGCGTGCGTTTTAGTCGGTTCGAGTCCGACATAACCTTCTCCACCGGCTCCGGTGGGGAGGTATCCGTGGGGATTTTGCACACATAAAAAAAAACCTTATAATTTAACACTTTAAATACGTAAAGATAAAGTTTAAAATTTAATGGCATTCAGTGTTTGTGGTGTATGGTGGTCTGGTCCTCATACCCGAGGACTACATGGGGACTCACCCGAAGGGGACAGCTCGATAGAGATGACTCTGGGTCGGCCGGGGTGCGAGTGATATGCCTCCGGCAACTTCACCTCGGCATCCCATGACACTCAGATAGCGTGCGTTTTAGTCGGTTCAAGTTTTACATAACCGTCTCCTGGTATAACAGTGGTGGCATCAGCTAAACAAATAAAACAAAATAATTGTTTCGACATAAAATTTAAACATTCTAACATATAATATAAAAATCTAAAACACTTTCAATGCAATACATGTTTTGTATTCATATGCCTATGCAATCCCGCTCGATCACTCCAAGAAAAATTACAAATACCGCAGCTAAACGGTTTCTCCCCGGTATGAGACCTTAAATGTTTCTTCATATGCTGTTTGATATGTGTTGCGTACCCACAGTAGCAGTTCAAGTCTTTCACATCTTCATAATGTCTGACGAGTGCTTTTAAATCCGGACCAGCATATAAGCACTCGGTACATTTATATGACGTACCCTGCGAGTGTCTATGCATGTGTACTTTTAAACCAGGCAGGTTCCTCGTAGTATAATTACATTTTGAACATTGGTAATCCATGTTGACATTACGTTTGGGTGAAGTACAGTCCGTACAATTCTTTTTTGTAAGTTCTACGTGTAATTTTGTGTGTTTGATTAATTTTTGTTTGTTGTCAGTGTAAAAATTGCATTTTTGACATGTTTCATGTGCTTTTGGTTGCATTTTTGGTGTATTATTGCATTTGGAGGGGTCTGTACATGTGTGGTTTTGAAGAGCATCCCGTTCCATGGTACGATAACCACAAGCAGTACAATTATAAATTGCTCTCAGTTTAGTTATTTTAACGGGTTTCTTTTTTTTCTTTGGTTGAGTTCTTGGTTTCATGTTTCTGAAATTAAAAGAAAAAATAGGAGTTTTCTGGTTGGTCTGTATTCTATCAGGTGCAGCCTTTGTAACATTTATTCTAGAAATTTTTCATTGTACCAAACAACAGTTCCATGTATTAAAGGATGGTGGCACAACGAAATCTATTTATTAAATTTTTATTAACATGTAAACTAATGTAATAATAAAACACAACGAAATAGTTTGAATTAGAGAGAGTGTTGAAAACGTCATAAAAAAATAATTAGACAGTGGCAACAATAGTTCTAATTTCAGAACCCACGTAAGTGCCTTATCATGACCGCCGTGTGCTTGCAGACAAGCACCCTGTTGAGAAGTAGTTACCGTGGCCTATGGAGGTGTGCAATACCAATCGTCAATCTCATTCTGCCAAACATGTAAGCACATTCTCGATGCCTTTCTTAAAGAACCCCATACTGTATTCGCTTGTATGTGCCTATATCAGCACTTATACTTACGTATAATCATGATCAGTTAAATGAAAATATACTGTGTTTGTATTAATTTCTATTTCTACTTCATCCCGTTTTCCTTCTGTGTCTATGGTACATTTGACATCAGGCATTGCAAAAGGTTTGAGATCATTCTTTTCCATATAGGTAATATGCTTAAGTATGTATTCAGCCCTGTAAATAAATAATTTGGACATTTTGAATTAAACAAATATTAATAATATCCCTGTACCTGAAGCTGGTGGGGAATTAAGTATATTTTCAAGTATATGTTCTAAGTGAAAGAGGTATGTGGAAAACTGTAGTCTCTGCCTACCCCACTGGGAAAAAGGCGTGACTGTATGTATGTATATGTTTTTGTATGACTTTGCCTTGATGCTGCTGTACAACTTGCTTGATAGATCGTACTTGATGTCTCAATAAATGATAAATCTTTGATGGTTGTAAAATATTTATTGCTTGCTAAATACACTAGTTATACAGTGCAACTTATTTGCAACTGACTTTATAATGACTTACAATAAGGCAATCAAATATGCTGACGTGTTAATGTGTACGATTATTGGACCGTTTTAGTTTTTATTCAATTCAATTCAATTCAAAAAACTTTATTGTGAAATATAGGTACAGAGATGGTCTATTATATAATTTGATCAGCTATGTTCAGCCACAGTGGCATACAATATTAATAATATTAATGACATATTTAAAAATATAGTTTACAATAAAGTTAAAACAAATAAAGAGAATAACAATTCTATTTAATTTTCTTAACAGGCAACTACATAAGGGATATGGATGCATTACATTCAACAACAAATATAGAGCCCATGACAAAATGCCCGGTTGAGAGCAATAGGTTCACCACCTTATCATACATAAGCCCTCTAAATCTTCGAAGGGGTAGGCAGAGGTATATTAACACTCAATTTTAACTGATTTTCGGTTCCATGTAATAGGAGGCAAGCCTGTTGCCGTCGAACGGGTACTTAGTCAAGGTCTATATACTAATGGATGGAGATGGAGGGCCGTCGGGTGGAGAAACACCATAATTTAGTACATATAATAACTCACTACTGTTTGTGTTTATGTCTGGTAACAGTGTTTTAAAACGTGAAAAAAAAAGCATAAAGGTTAAGTAAATATCAGTTTAGTTAAATTATATTTTCAATAAGATGCCTTGAAGCGTCAGAGTTTATATTTTCGATAGAACAGAATCGTGATCAAAATAAGTTTAAGAGTCATGTATTGAAGTCTGTATTCATTAAGGTATTCGTGGTGTAGTTTTATATTGTGAAACAAACACTACAATACCTTTTTTTAAATGTATTTCACATGCGAAATACGCAATTCATAATATTTCGCATTTTATTTTGACTTTGACATTTGACAATGACAATTTGACAAATGGTTCAATATTACCAATGCGAAAATTGCTTTGTCTTGAAGCTTGAAGGGAGTAAACAAAATAGAATACAGTGACATCAAAAAGGGGTCTCATTCATTAACCTATTAATTTATTACAAAAAGTAGAAAATAATGGAGACGCCACTGGTTGCCATATGAACAGCTCATATGGCAACCGTAGTTATTCATCATATTATCGGTCTATGGTCTTTGCCTACCGGGTCATGGATCAGCTGACCATTGACCGAGCAACCCAGAGAAGCCACACTCGCGCTGCCGACCCTGTAAGCACACAGTCTCTGTGCTGTCAGTGTAGAGGATAAAGCAGGACAAGCCTTTAGTCATCCCACAGACAGCACAAATTCTCCAGTGAGCTCTGGCTACCCTACTCACCGCTGGGAACACGAAGTTATTATGGCTGTAGGTCCTAGACCAGTCAGGTTCACTTCTGAACTCTGACACAGAACGTTTGGACCGGAATTTTAATGCTACTGTAAAACGTACCTATCTACAGTAATACTGTACCTACCCATATGGTTGTGCAGATTATAGTGCATATACATTTTAAATTGGTTTTTTCCTGCTTACCATTACCTATAACAATACATTTCCCTCCTAGGTAGGTAGATTAACCACCTGTTACCCTAGCAAAAACAGGTCGAGACGGCGTCGCCATGTGCCCCTTACTTTTCTGGGGAAAGATGTGGACGCCATAATCCAACACCCGAGGGGGCTTTCTAGAGCTCTGGGCTAGTCAAGTTGTGCGAGGGATATACCAAGGTTACGTCACCCCTGGCAACTGATGGCGTGAGGCGGACTCGCGGTTTAAGTCGGTCTGAGTCCGATATAACCAACCTCGGCGACTCCGTCGGGTGGTATCTGAAGGGATTTCCACACGTTAAAAAAAGGGTAGGCAGAGACCACCCCGCCCTGACTCTATCTATCGATCGTAAGGCCAAAGCCTTAACCACTAAGGTAGCTGTTTCACATAATAAAAAGCACCAGGATTTAATATAGAATAAAACAGTTTTACAGTTTTTATATAGTTTATTACCGGGTAAATGTACCGGGAGCCACGCGGTTAACCTATAGTTAGAGAGAATCCCGGTAGAGTAGAATTTTGACCACCCATCTCTTCCCTTGCGGTGTCGTACAAGGCGACTAAGGAATAGGGCTGTTTAACATCAGACAGATATATACAGCCCAGACTCAGCCTCAGATGCATGGCTTGAGTCCATGCCCTGAAAGAATTGAAAGCATGGCTCCTAAAAAAATGCTTTAATACGATAGAGGAATTCGAAAAGTGTAGATAAGGGTAAACTATGAGTATTTTTAGCACATTATTGAGTTAACCCATCTTCACTATTTTAATGACTTGTTTGTTTCATTTTATATTTTGACATTATTTTTGTGACTAATATTTAGAATTGCAATTGACTTATAGGACATGTGCTGAACTAATGTTATTTAATGATTGTATTCGTAATGATGTGTAATTAAATGTTTGCATGCCATAAAATGGTAAATGTGCCGCACAAAACTATTGGACCTGACATCTTTGTAACCACATTTAAGCAAATAAATGAATTTGAATTTGAAAATTCAGATCATGCCCGGAAGACGGCAATAGGCTCACCCTACGCGGGATCGAACTCGATGTTTGGTGAAATGTGGGTGTTAATTCATCTCTGCCTAACCCTCCGGGGATATAGGCGTGATTATATGTATGTATGTATGTTATTTTATAGGAAATTTTGGTACTAGTCAGCATCTGATAGCTCTTCACGAACAAAGTACTCAAAATGATCTTAATGCCTTGGTTTCTCCCCCTGCTGATGGTTCTGATATTTGGTAGGTACTTACACACCGTTTAGTTACAACAATAATACAATTTCAATCAATAAAAGGAAGCTAAAATCCTTATTAAAGAAATCGGACAGAGGCTCTTCGAGGCGACCGGTGATACTCGTTCCGGGTCGTTCCTGGTGAAAAGGCTGGCCATTTCCACCCAGCGTGGCAAAGCAGCAATGTGGTGTGACGGGTGGAGCCGCCTGTCACCCTAGCAGGCGCAGGTCGCGGCTGTGGTGCGCCATACGTGCCTACCCATAACATGCATATGAGATGGGGACTCCGTGGTCCCCAAACCCAAAGAGGGCCGTCTCATAATCTCGCGTCTGAGATTCTTGCCAGTATCTTCTCAGTGTATAGTGATAGTATATACATTATTTATTTATTTACGTAATGTAAACATCCTGGTAACCCGATGGATTTTTTTCCATATGGTGGCGCGATTCTCATGCCACCTGAGCTAGTGGACTGTATTTTGCGGGGGATGAAGCTAAATGTTTCATATGACACTTTAGACAGGTGATCGGGTTGCCGCGGAGGTGGTTTAGGCATTGAATGCAACCCAAGAAATTAGGAGAGGATGCACTAACCTTTATGACGCCACGTGCTGTCGAAGCCGGTGCACCGGTCTTCTCTTCCTGGCTCAGGAGCTGCTGCCCACATCACTAAATCACTTGAGGGACACACGAGAGGCACAATCCGATCGGTAAAGGTCTATGAAAGCGGTTAAAATCCAACAAACATTATTAATTTCTGAGAGTCGCGTGCGCTGCCGCCATTGTTTATTCTAGTTCAAAGCGGAAGTCAAGATGCGGTTATTTTGACAATTGAGCGGGGCGAAAACTATTGCTATCTCACTTTAAAGGTAGTGCGGGAGGGAGATGGGTACAGGAAGCGTGTGTTCAGTGTCAATGATTTGAATTACTACTATTGAGCAAAAAAAATACAAATTCTACTATCGGCGCAACCATTCCCCCCTGCTTGAAGGGTTACCTTCAAAACGAAAAATGCGGAACAAATCTAAAGTCTAATCTAAATCTAGGTTTGGGAAATAACAACTAAAATATAAACCTAGATTTGAACTCGTGCCTACTGCTGGCTAGGCAGAGGGCAGAGGCGAACAACCGGGCGCAGATACGATCCGGTTGCGGTTTTAACCCGTACAACACGAGTTATCCCGCGGGAATCGGGAAAAACTTCCTCTACTACTCCTAGAGGCCAATGCAAAGGAGGCGCATTCCCAGTCATAAGGACTACCACCGTACCTACAGTAATTGGGTTAGATGGAGTATTCCATTTTTGACGCGACTGCAGCGTGTGCAAACAATCGGTTCTCCAACGATTCCAAAACGATTGGACTAATCTATCTAAAAGAGCGTGACGAGTTAGAAGGTGCATTCTATCGTCATCAACATCTATTGTGGGCAAATATTTTAGCGTACTTAAATCACCGGTCAACTCTATATGAACCGCGCGAGTTGTCATACAAATGAACAAACAAACATAAGCTTTCGTGGAGCGAATGCCACGACCACGAGCAATAGTGACCTTGAAAGGCCCAGCAAAGTCTGTGCCGGTGTGTACGAAAGGTTTTGCGGATTGAACAACACGACAAGAGCGATGATCGGCCGTTTCAGGCGCGATAAAACGCGGGCGGAGTTTAAAACAAGGTACACATCTGTGTACTCTAGCGCGAATCAAATTACGAGCGGAAATTATCCAGTGTTTCTGTCTCAAAATAGACATTAACAAATCGGGACCAGCGTGACAATTCACCTTATGATGATAATCTACTAACAAATCTAATACGGGGTCCTTACGCGGGAGAACTACTGGATGCCTTTGTTCAAATCCTAAACTTGAATTTCTCAAACGACCACCTACTCGAATGAGTCCATCTTCCAAAATGGTTTCAAGTGTCGGAAAGAACGACTACAAGGTTTGTTAAATTCTAAATTTTTAAATTCAGAAGCAAAATAACATTTCTGCAACTCGCGAAGTATGACCAATTCAGCTTTATCTAAATCAGCGGCGGTTATATGACCGCGCGTAGATAAAATTCTCAAAAATTGGCCTACATAAACAACACAACGCAACAGTCTCGACCAAGACGAGACGCGATTAGCCAACAACAAAATAAGGGACTCTTCACGCGGGACCGATACAACAAGCGAGTGCTTCTTCTCCTCGGGTGGTTCGGAAACCGTAGTGGGATTGAATTGACTAACTGGCCACTTATCTAACGCGGCATGAATCCAGGACGGTCCACTAAACCATAACGGGTGATCTAAAATTTGCGAAGGAAGCAATCAAAGAATCAAAGAATCAAAGAATCAATTTCATTTATTCAGTTTAGGCACACAAAGAGCACATATGAACGTCAAAATTATACAATTGAGTATGTCAAGAAATAATATTAAAATATTAAATAATGTACAAATAAACCATTGGAAAATGATTCTTTCGCTGGTTCGGTAGGTTAGTTCTACTGAGAAGATACCAGCAAGAAACTCAGCGAACTATATTAGAACTAGATTATTTTTCTTTTTTTTTTTTAAATTTGCTTTAGTTTACAATTTATTTTGTGCGAGCAAGCAAGAGACTTATGTTGACCACGCATTGATATCATTAAGATACTCATCCACTTTATAATAACCTTTACTCATTAAAGTTTTTTTCACTTCTAATTTAAATTTATTTATCGGCATATTAATCAAATCCTGAGGAATTTTATTAAATATTTTTATGCTGCTTCCTACAAATGAATCACCAACCTTGTGAAGCCTAAGTTTAGGCACAACTAGTTTATTTTTGCTTCTCGTATTAAAATTGTGTACATCAGATAGTTTTTCGAAAAAAATTATGTTTTTTCGTACATATATGATATTATCATAAATGTATTGAGAAGCAACTGTTAAAATATCCACGAGATCCACGAGAGAGACAATCGGCTGCGTTGTCGGTGCCAGCAACGTGAAAGAGATTTTGTGGCGCTAATTCAGATTGCATTTTTGCCAATCTATTAGCGACGAATGTGTCCCAACTATGGGGCGAAGAGTGGGCCCAACACAAAGCGACTGTTGAGTCCGAAAAAGCTAAAATTCTACTAATATTAATGCGACACGGAAGTGCTAGTCTTAGCACTGCCATCCAAAACTACGCGGAGTTTAGTAGTAAGCTTATCTTCTGGGCGGGTCTCGTCAGTGTCCGCAGGCGCAGGTGAGATGTAACCTTTATCTAAATATTCGTTAACAACCTCATCATAGGCTTGCTTTAACTTTGGAGACGCCTGCATCTTTCGTTCTAAACAAAGAAAGCGTTTTTCAGCGGATACACGGGGGTCACCGAGCGAAAAAATATCTCCCTTGAAAGGGAGCGCGACAACATAACGACCCTGCTCATCACGAGTAGTCGTGCGACAATAAATCTCCTCAGCCATCTTGTCATCAGGGCCTAGGATAGGTGGGACATTGACCTCTTCAATTTCCCAAAACTTGCGGATGGTAGACCCCAGTGGCGGCTCGACGGTGCAACAGAACGAAGCAGTCGAGTGACTAAAACTATCTATAGAAGCGGGTGCGGAACCAATTATAACAAAACCTAGAACTGTTTCCAGTGCGTGCGGAGCGGGGTACGTCGGTCCCCCTTGAACCTTACGTGATAACTGGAGGTGCGGGAGAATCGAAGCGCCGATCAATATATCGACGACTCCAGTAACAGCGTAAGTTTCATCTGCTAAAGGCAAGTCTTTAAACTTCGTTAATAAAGACGTGTCAACCGGGACGGTAGGCAACTGTTCAGTTATTTTATCTATAACGAGCGAATCCATGTCAAACCAAATATTATTATTAAAACGAGATCCAAACCTTGTTTTAACGGTGCCATGAACAGCTGACTGTAAACCTCCAAAACCCTTCACCACTGAGCTGGTTGAACGCTTATTAACATTGAAACCAAGACGTTGACAACAATCTTGAGTAATAAAATTACTTTGCGAAGCGCCATCTAATAGCGCTCGAACAATGTGCGGTTTACCTAATGCATCGACAATAATAACGCGAGCAGTCGCGAGGACAACAGTAGTGAGCGCAGCATTAGCGGACAACGAACACAAGGTGACGTCATTCGCAGCGGTCTCCGGGCGGGCCGGAGCGCGCGCGAGCGCGGGCTGCGGCTGTGGCGCAGGCCGCCTTGTGCCACCGCTCGACGAACCAACTGTGCTCACATTGGATGCGGCGTTACTATTTTCAAAATGAAGTAAAGTGTGGTGTCTCGCTGAACATTTGCGACAACTATTGCTACTATTACATAAAACAACGCGGTGTTTAGTACCGAGACAATTAAAACAAAAATTATTAGCGCGAACAAATTTATAACGATCATTAGGCGATAATTTTAGGAAACCCGGACACTTGTACAATTGCGAATGATGAGTATTACACAAAGAGCAAACAGGTGATTGTACATGTGCTGGTGCGGTATTAACATAAGTATGAGTTGACCTCAGTGACCACGATGACGCATCTATTTTACGTTCGGAACTAACAACTTTCTTCGCGCCTTCATGTTTCGATGAAGAGCGTTGCAATATTTTTATATGCTCGCGAACAAAACTTTCTAAGTCTTCGAACTTAGGAATTTTATTGCCGCGATGATCCGACTCAAATAAACGAATGGTTTCGGAATCTAATTTCTTTAAACCCATATACAAAAATAAGAAGTCACAGAGGTCATCGATCTTTAGGTTCTTTACGGCGCGAACAGATGATGCGAAAGTATCTAGAAACTTCTCTAAGTTTTGATCGTTACATGCCGTAATGGATTTCAAATCAAACATCTGATCCAAATATGCGTTAGCTACCGATCTTTTATCCTCATACTTAGCTTTCAAAGTATTTAAAATTAAATTATAAGTTTCGGCACTAAACGTAATTCCAGCGCAAACGGTTATAGCTTTACCAGTTAATTTTTCAACGAGATAATGCAATTTTTCGTGATCTGTCAACGAAGCGTTCTTATCTATTGTATTCTCAAAACTATCTATAAATAAACACCAATTGTGGATGTTACCATCAAATTCGGGTATTTGAATTGGTGGCAACTTAGGTCGGTCGCGAGTGGGATTGGGTCGGTCAGACGGTTTCTCCAAACTCCTAGCGACGCGTTTGATACGACAATACAAATCGTCAAACGACGACAAGGCCTGATAACTCACTGAGTAATCGGGATTTAAATTTAACTCTAAAACGTTGATGTCATGTACTAAGGATTCGAAATCCGCGCGTAAACTATCTAAGTTTTCTATAGAACATAAGAACGAATCTCTAATGGCCAAATCAGAGGTTTTAAGTGCATTATCACAAATCGATTGTACGCGAGAGTAAATCATTTCTCTTTTAGCGTATCAAAGTTTCAATTGAACTTTACTATCGGTACTACCAACCTTTGGGGACATTTTTACAACTAAATATCAAACTAAAGTGCGGTAAACAACAAATGAAATGACTTAATCTTAGCGGTATAGTACAGCGACGCGGCGCGAACGATATTCCGTAGGTAGGTAGGTACTTATAACTGCGAGTGCAAGCTTGAACAAACGCGCATAGCAACAACCAGATCGTACCTACGCGAGCTAGATCGCTGACTAGGTTCACCTATTATTTCAGGGATTAAGTATTGCGTAATATCTATTCAAATTAAAATACTTTCGTATGAATTCGAATGAAATGCGAGCGAGGTATAACCGCGTACCTACCCACGTAGGTATTAGGTAAATACGATGCGAGCTAGCGACGAACGGACAACTTAGAAATTGAAACAAATAAAAACAAAAGCCAAATGCGTTAGGTATTACACTGTGCCTATGCACTAGGGTGTCTAGGATACCTAAGATCTAAACCTAAATGCCAAGATGCGGGGTTTTCTACTAAAATAACTAGGTATTTAGGTGCGGTGCGTTTATTCCCAATGGAATAAATGACAAAGTGCGAACTACGACTAAGGATCGATACGATAAGAGAAATGCGAGCGAGGTATAACCGCGTACCTAACCTATGTAGGTATTAGGTAAATACGATGCGAACCAGCGGCGAACGGACAACTCAGAAATTGAAATAGCCAAATGCGTTAGGTATTACACTGTGCCTATGCACTAGGGTGTCTAGGATACCTAAGATCTAAACCTAAATGCCTAGATGCGGGGTTTTCTACTAAAATAACTAGGTATTTAGGTGCGGTGCGTTTATTCCCAATGGAATAAATAACAAAATGCGAGCTACAACTAAGGATCCGGTACGATAAGGACCAAAAAGAATGGTGGCGCGATTCTCATGCCACCTGAGCTAGTAGACTGTATTTTGCGGGGGATGAAGCTAAATGTTTCATATGACACTTTAGACAGGTGATCGGGTTGCCGCGGAGATGGTTTAGGCATTGAATGCAACCCAAGAAATTAGGAGAGGATGCACTAACCTTTATGACGCCACGTGCTGTCGAAGCCGGTGCACCGGTCTTCTCTTCCTGGCTCAGGAGCTGCTGCCCACATCACTAAATCACTTGAGGGACACACGAGAGGCACAATCCGATCGGTAAAGGTCTATGAAAGCGGTTAAAATCCAACAAACATTATTAATTTCTGAGAGTCGCGTGCGCTGCCGCCATTGTTTATTCTAGTTCAAAGCGGAAGTCAAGATGCGGCTATTTTGACAATTGAGCGGGGCGAAAACTATTGCTATCTCACTTTAAAGGTAGTGCGGGAGGGAGATGGGTACAGGAAGCGTGTGTTCAGTGTCAATGATTTGAATTACTACTATTGAGCAAAAAAAATACAAATTCTACTATCGGCGCAACCACCATACCTTAACAGTATTACTCGTTTGGGTGTTACTGTGTGGGAATTGGGAATACACTTCATCCACTACTATTACTGATTTCTAATGCAGTAGTCTAGGACAAAATTAAAAAATAATAGTATCTGTTAGCTTGGCGCTATTGCCTGTGATTTCCGAAGCTTTCACCTCAGAGTTCTATTGTCCACATTTTTCAGTCTAACTTATACAAGGTGTCTCAAAAGAAAGCTTATAATTAGTGGATCGATAAAAAAAAAGTAAGCAATGTATGGAACAAATGTTTATTAGTTATTAAAATATACAATTTGGGAATTTATTTCTTAAAAATAATATCGTCTAAATGTAGACCCTCGCGTTTGCGGCACTCATTTAAGCGAACAATAAAATTGTTCATGACGGCCCGGCAGGTGGACTCAGTTATGACTGCCATTTCATGACGGATATTTTCTTTTAAATGTGCAAGGGAAATCGGCTTACTGGCGTAAACTTTAGATTTAAGATACCCCCATAGGAAAAAGTCCATAAGGTTAAATCAGGACTGCGTGGAGGCCAGTTTATGTCACCTCTCCTGGAGATCAATTTCCCAGAAAAAAATTCACGTACTCGTGGCAGAGACGTATTGGAGGTGTGTGACGTTGCTCCATCCTGCTGAAACCACGTTCTTTGGTTATAGCCATGAAAGTTTTGCAGTTCAGGCACCAAGAAGTCGTCTAACATCTCCACATAACGCTCTGAATTTACTGTAACGGCACGACCCCTTTCGTCTTCAAAAAAGTAAGGGCCAATAATTCCTCGCGCCGACATCGCAGCCCATACGGTCACTTTTGGCGAATGAAAGGGTTTTTGATGCTTGCATTTTGGATTCGTTGCACTCCAGTAGCGGCAATGCTGCTTATTTACGTGTCCATTAAGATGAAAATGAGCTTCATCTGAGAACAAGATGTTGCTAAACGTTGAAAAGCACTCAATTGCCTGATTTGCGAAGGCAAGCCTCTGACTGGCATCTTGGGGCTTTAATTCTTGCACCAAATGGATTTTGTAGGGGTGCAGCTTTAGATCGTTGTGTAAAATGCGTTGCAATGATGATCTATGCACATTTAAAGCACTTGCGCGCTTCCGAATTGATAGGTTCGGATCGTCACGAACAGATTGATTAACAACCTCCACGTTTTCTGCCTTTCTTGATGACCTTGGTCGTCCGGATTTTGGTTTTTCGAGCGTTGAACCGGTCTCTTCAAACTTTTTAACCCATTTTCTTATAAGAGGAATGCTTGGCGCTTCATTTAAGTGACGAAAACCTCGAATACTGCAGAATCTTCTACGCGCTACAGTCGCTGAATCAAAATATTGTAAAATTCTCGCACGCACAACTCGCGGTCTGCTCCTGAGAAACGCTCCATAGAGACTGAATTCCCAAGAGCCACGCTACCGATTGCCATAAGCCCCGCGCCCCTCGGATGCGTTGCGCTCACGCAGTGAGCTGAGCTTAGTAAAAATAAACTTTCTTTTGAGACACCTTGTATATTACTATACTCTTTGGTCTAACTGTGTGTCTGGTTAAACTTTGATATTTTCTGATTAGTGACTGCCATCGATGTATTGCAGTTTTAAGACTGTAACTGCCCATAACGACTGCGATAAATGTTCGTATGGCAACCGAGACCGACGGCTTAACCTTCTCCCCGACAAATTACGGAAACACCTATATCGAATATAGATTGAAATAAATAATACGTAAGAAAAATATCTTTATTTGCAAAATATATAAAATACATTACTTATCCTTAAAAATATCTTAACGTATAAAAATTCTTATATTAAATATAGTGTTAAATAATTAATACTTTACAAAATAATTATGATTACAAATTATACTTAATACTAAGAACAGATTATATAGACTTTGTATCCATAAAACAATAAGCTACAGGCAATAGACAAGCTGTAAGAACGTTTCAAACTCGTTTCAAATAATCGAACGAACTCGACAGTTGAATCCGCGGTGAGTTTTCAATTTCTCATCCTGTAAATTTGACGTCAAACACAAGTTTTATAGTGATGTATGTTTATGTGCTCGACAACGTGACGTCATCAAATTTACAGCATGCTAAATTGAAATCTTAAAGCGGAATCAACTGTCGAGTTCATTTGATCGTTCGAAACGTTCAAACTCAAATTCGAGTAATAACATTTTTTTCAAAAGTAAAGTTTCATTAAAAATTAACACGATGTCAATGTTCTTTCTTGAAATCGTATTTTATTATTTTAGTTTTATTGATGAATTAGTTACACCGTGTGGTGACGGAGAAAGAATCACTACCCCGTCTCATCCGAAGGATGTCGTAAGAGGCGACAAACCGCGATAATACGCAAACGATACCACTGCGAGAGAAGGAAAACTCGAAATAAAACCCTGTACCAATCCGTCTGGCCAGCGTGGAGACAGTAGGCCAAAGCTTCCCAACATTGAGAGAGGCCTATGTGCAGCAGTGGACTACGATAGGCTTATTATTATATTACTTAGATTTTAATTAATGTGTAAATGTTCCTAGTTTTTTATTTAATTTAGTACAGAATATTTTTGAATCTTAATCTACTTGAAATTTTAAAGTAGAATACCAATTTTGACTTTTCATTAGATTTTGACAGATTGAGACTGTATTTTGAACATCTTTTTATAAAGAAAAATGATCTTCAGCTCCAATGGGCAAAGGACGCAAATAAGAAATCGCTATGAGGGTGATGTTGCCAGCAGCTAGAATAACAGAATTTAGTAAAATTCCTGACCTTGGTACAATTCTAGTACACCAGAATGTTAAATATTTGTATGCACTAATTTACTATCAATAATTTCATTGTAACGTAAACAATTTTGGTGGCTACCAATGGTACGAGTTATAGCAAGAGTAATATGCACGTTATTTAACGTTAATATACTACCATCAGTTATTTTAGTAGCGTTGCGTTGGTGCTCAAAAGCAGTAGGTATTTACTGTTTTGGGTTTTTAACATTTTTATGAGCTAGATCCTTCGCATAGGAAAATTTTATAGAGTTGTCGCGATATCCCCGATTTATTTCGGTTTTTCAATAGTGTTTTATATCACCAATGATTATAGAACGATTTCAGGGGGATCAAGAAGAGAGTGAATCGCGACGACGACGGTGCGGCCACCCAGAGAAACTATGAACTGGTGTACAATATACGAAAAAAAAAAATCTTTTATTTATGTTATTGACAGTTAATACATTAAAAAATATAATAACAACAGTTTTAAAAGTGAAATCACGTCAAATTACGCTTTTTCAAGATTATATCAACTATTTGTTTTTATATTGATGTGACAAAAACAACTAGTTTAAAAACAGTAAAAAACCTAGTTTTTCAGCAATCGGGTTTTGTTCTAAAATTAGTTTTTTTTTAAATTATTTTGGGACAAGCAACGGCTAATAATTTACATATATATTTCGATTATACTAATAAAGGCCCTTACTACCAATCACGGAATATTTATTTGAAATGAATTTTTAACACCATACTGTGTTAGTTTGCCCTAGTCGTTACATCCACTTGTTTGCCATGCCCTAGTAGAACTGGGACCTCACAGTCCGTATTCCTTCAGGCGACAGCGACTCCAGACCAGTAGGTAAGTACTTTAGTTTATCGTTGTTATAAAATAACTATTTCTAGGCTTCCTAATATAGGTAATATTAGGTTAAAACCTATTTACTAAAACTCCACTTTCCGTCGTTTGTCTCTGTCTGTCTGTCACTAGGCTATATCTCTTAAACCGAAATAGCTAAACAGTGGAGATTTTTTGTTGCTGTTATAAAAATGAATGATTTTTATCATTAAATTATTGACATACCAAGATACACAGTCTCGAACAAAAAAAATTGGGTGGAACCGCCTGTCACCCTGGCAGAAGCAGGCAGCGGCGATGGTGCCTCTAGCGCGCCTCCCTGTTTCCGGGGACGAGTTGAGGACTCTGAGGTCCTCACACCCGCAGAGAGGGCCAGATCGAGAGAGATGGCCCTGGGTCACTGGGCCGCGAGGGATCTGCATGTTAACCTCACCTTCGGCAACTAAAAACGACCTACAGGCGTCGTGCGTTTTAGTCGGTCCGAGTCCAACACGTGGAGATTTTCCGCACGTAAAAAAGAAAAATAAAATCTTGATCGAAAAGTACTTAACACTCGAAACCGTCACTAATTTTAATTATTTTTAGCCGTCACTTATGGTAAAATTAAATTTGTAGGGTACGGGGGGCTAATGTTTCACATATCAACGAAAACGGAAAAGTGTGAGTACCATTATCAGTACTGTACCATGATTGTACAGAAACGTTCCGTTTTTGTTCCGTTTTTGTTTATTGGATATTATTTAAATTATGCAGATAACTTAGCGGCGGCGGCGGCTGCAACAGCGGCTGCCTTCTTCTTGACCGCTAGGGCTGTGCGTTGCTTCGCCTGGATCTTCATCTTCTGACTTTTGGACAGCTTGCGCTGTTTCTTCTGTTCGTTGTTCGCTGAGGAGAATGGTGTCATGTTTTTAATTATATCTAAAGTATAAACTCACTTATTTGACAGCCTCTGTGGCGTGGCGTGGCGGTAGTGAACGCAGCCGCAGGAGGTGCGGGTTTGATTCCCACTCAGTGTAAATATTTTTTTTTTATATACCACTTAGGTGGCAGACAAGCACACGGCCCACCTGATGGAAAGTGGTTACCGTGGCCTATGGACGTTTGTAACACCAGAGAGGAGTCACAGTCGCGCTGCCAACCCTGTAAGTACAGAGTTTTTCTGTGCCGTCAGTGTAGAAGACAAAGCAGGACCAGGCTTTAGTCTTCCCACTGACTGCACAAACTCTCCAATGAGCTCTGGCTGCCCTACTCACCGCTGGGAACACAACACGAAGTCATTATAGCCGCGGTATTCTGTAGGGTTCCCCAGTCGGACTGCTCAATTGGGTGCAAATACCGCTGTGTCCTACCTCCTAAATATTTGTATGCATTAATAATAGGTATTTGAATTTATGTGCTTCTATGTATGTATTTACAAAAAAAGTATTGAAGTATGCTTATCATCATTCTAGGTTCCGTAACACAGGATAGTTAAGCTATGCTTGCTGCCATAAATTTTACACTTTTACAACGCAGTGAGTCCAAAACTAAAAGTGACCTTTTGCTGAGTGAATGATAAAATGTAATCACTTAATTTTGGACTTTAATCGTTCAGAAATAAAGTCTAAAATTTTTTGCTATTTTTTGCAATGTCTGTGTTATAATAATGGTTGTGCTTTAGTATAATCGAGGGCCGCTGTCAACAACACTGTCACAACAAACTGTCAGCTGATTAACGAGCGACGGACAGGTCTGCCACACCATATTTAGACAGACCCTGGACCCCGACGTGTATACCTCAGATGCGACCAGGACTAACGCAAGGATGATGATGATTCAGGAATTATGCTGGTAGGTAAATATAATACTGACCTGCGGCTAGTACTTGTCTACTATTGGCAGTGCGCGCGAGGTCACCCAAGGTATTAGCGAGGGCGGTGCCGAGACGAGAGCACTCAGTTCTGGAAGCTATGGTCGCGCGCAGAGCTAGAGTTGCCAGTCTGAAATTGGTTTAGTAATGGTAGAAATTGGTAGTTAAATATTGCATACATTCATACATACTTATAATCACGCCTTTATCCCCGGAGGGTTAGGCAGAGGTGTATTAACACCCACATTTCACCAATAATTGTATTCGGTCCCACGTAATAGAGGGTGAATCTATTGTCGTATTCCGGGCACTATTGTTGACTCGAGCGATGCATCTGAGGCTGAGTCTGGGCTGTATATATCTGTCTGATGTTAAACAACCCTATCCCTTAGTCGCCTTGTACGATACCGCATGGGAAGAAATGGGGTGGTTCAAATTCTACTCTGCCGGGAACGACGCTGCTTATATTGCAGCAATTATGAATATTGTAGCCTAGTGGTTTGGGTAATGGACTGCTGAGACGAGGTCTCGGGTTCGATCCCAGGTTTCACCATGGCACACACCAATGACTTTTCTATGCTTTTCGAAGTTATGTGTGTATTTATCGCAGGTTTATAAGTGCCCGGTTAATGGCAATAGGCTCGCCACCTATTACATTGGGACCTAAACATAAACTGGCGAAATGTGGGTGCTAGCACCTCTGCCTACCCCTTCGGGGATATAGGCGTGAGTTTATGTATGTATGTATGTATGAATATTTTTTTTTTAAATCTAGGTAACAACTTCATTTAAATTGTATTACTTTGTAAGTCATTTAGATTAATGTGGCCCAATTTAAAGAGTGTGAACTGCGTAACTGAACCGCATACGGGGTACAAGTGCGCTAAGGTAGAGTGAGAATCTCGATTCGAGGTCGAGAAGATCGGTTGAGAAGTACGAGAGATCAAATACAATGATTGGTGAATTGTGGGTGTTAATTCAATTTTGCCTGCCTGCTTTAAAGGCGTGATTGTATGAATGTATGTATATGAAGGTGAGTACTCACCTTCCCGCCAACTCCAGCTGTTCCGTGTCAAGGTCGCAAGTGACCGTGGTCGAGTTTTTGCCCTTCAGCGGCATCTGCCAACGAGACTGTACGCTAATATTATGATTTCTAACTTCAATGGGTTATAACGATACGAGCGTCTGTGCTTACAGCGTCGACCACAGCGCTGCGACAGCCTAGATAAAAATTGTCATTGGTTGGACTGGGTGACGTCACTGGAGATCGACCAATAACAAATTCTATTAAGGCAAACACAGCGCTACGACCAACCGTCGTAGTGCTGTGGTCGACGCTGTATGCTAGAATTGCACAGCTGAGCTGGAAGAATTTTGCCGTTTCTGTTACCCAGAGTGCCCCGCGAGGAGATTCCAGAACTCGCACCCTATTTTTTTATACCACTTAGGTGGCAAACAAGCACACGACCCACTTGACGGAAAGTGGCTACCGTGGCCCACGGACGCGTGTAATACCAGATGAGCAATACTCGCGCTGCCGACCCTGTAAGCACAGAGTTTCTGTGCCGTCAGTGTAGAAGACAAAACAGGACAAGCCTTTAGTCTTCCCACTGACAGCACAAACTCTCCAGTGAGCTCTGGATATCTTATTCACCGCTGGGACTTTGAGATGGAAGGGAGGAATGAGAGAACAGAAGCAGAAGGCTAATTCTCCTTATAAAATCTATTTAAAATTCAATCTGGATGCTAACTTCAATCTCCCAAATGCCAAAAGCAGTATTCCAGTAACACAATTTTCAAGAAATAATTTACATAATTTGATTGTTTTTGACATTTAGCAAACTATCTTGTGAAAAGTTATTTTTTTACGAGAATCGGCCCTGATATACCGTTCTCCAAAGTGTATGTGTGTCGTAGGGATCGCAAAGTGCCATTAACCTCTTTTATAACTATATTTATACCAACCTTCAATAATTTTGTTCATTGTGTAAGCTATAAAAAATATTTTTAGACCAAGATAATTGATTCTGAACAGCTGTTCGTGAATCTGTAGGATTTGTCACAGATTTGGATAATGTATGCTACAGATTATTAATATCCATTACCAAAGCATTTATAAAGGCCCATTTAGAAGGGGAGTGTTTCTCGGACGTTTCGGTTTGAGAATCACCGAAACGTCCGAGAAACACTAGAACACGAGGAACACCACCAGCTATAATCGCCATGTAATCGTTAACACGGCAATCAGCAAATACTAAATATGTGGAAAATGCTGATGTATGTATAATGACTAATAAAATAAATAATTATTGATTGCATGCGTGATATATTTGATATTATTATCGTAAAATTTAAATTATTATTGTAAAACGTAATAGAAATAAATAATTAATTGATTGCATGAGTGACATATTTGACATTACTATTGTAAATCTTAAATATTATTATTATAAAATTTAATATTTCTACACCAGGGTATGGTAGAATATGTTTGAACAAGTGAAATAACATAAAGACCTCAATGTACCATATTCTTAGAAATAAATTATTATTATTATTATTATTATTATATATATATGTGAATATATATTATATATATATATGTTATTGTCTGGGGTATACATATATCCAGAACTCACTGGAGAATTTGTGCTGTCAGCGGGATGACTAAAGGCTTGTCCTGCTTTGTCCTCTACACTGACGGCACAGAAACTCTGTGCTTACAGTGTCGGCAGCGCGAGTGTGGCTTCTTTGGTATTACACACGTTCATAGGCCACGGTAACCACTTTGCATCGGGTAGGCCGGTTGTTAAAAAAAGTCAAAAATACGATTATTGTTTTGTAATTCTGTTTAGATGGACTCTATCAATATTCAACTGCGATGCAATTCTCGCCAAAGTGGATCAACGAAACACTTTTCTTACCGTTCAGGTAATAACAAATAAAAAATAATGTGGAAAAGTACAAGTGAGTTCTCAATATGTGTAACAACAAATTCCACCAAGTGCCATCAATCAACAGTATAAATAGCCTTTCATTTAATTATGAACTTTAAGCGTAAAGGAATAAAGTCTAAAATTTAATGCCATTTTTTGCAATCTCTGTGGTATGACAGTGGTTTTGCTTTAGTAGAATCGCGGGGCGGGTAGGTATTGTTTGTGCGAATGTCTAGACGATGCAACTTTTCCTATTCTTTCGATAATCTAAGAATCATCAAAAGTATCAATGAAGCAATTTCATTTATTTGGTTTAGGCACATAAAGAGCACATATTATAACTGTCAAAATTTTACAATAGGCTATTTGACTTTTTATTTACTTTCGTAAAATGATCGCTTAGTATAATATAATGAATTGCTAAAGAGAGTTTTCTTACGACAAATAGTTTTAAAGATAACGAAAATTCAATTTCTCAAATCATCCGAAAACGCTCCATACAAAATCGTACTTGCGACTGACGTCACGCGCCAGTTGCGCGTTGTGCAAATGTTGGTATGGAGTGCAAGAAAATATCGCATATATTTCGGTCCAAGTTGCGTTTACGTGTGTATAGTTAATAATAAAAGTAATTTGAATTGTAATGAGGAATCTAAAAAAATAAAAATTGGGACTGAATTTGATTGTTTATATTTTGACTAATTTTGGGAATTAAAAATAATGAGAAGTTGGGAAGGGTTAGGAAACATCTTATTTTGTAAGATAAATGTTTCTAGCAAAAACTAAGATATTAAGCGGTTTTGGGAAGAATCTGACGACCTTGTCAAATAGTCTTTAATGTCAAGAAATAACATAAAAATACTCCAACCAACATTTATTTGCATCCAATGGTTGCCTGTTAGAAATTGCGTAAAGCGATAAGGCCGCCCTTTGTACTGCTCTTGTTTTCTTAATTTCTGTATCATGAATATTGTAAATTGACATACAATAAAGTATATACAAATAAATAAAAATAATAAATAATGTCAATAAACCATTTCTTCTCTTGCAGAAATCGTACCATTTTGTCGGCAGCGCGAGTGTGGTTGTTGCATACGTCCATAGGCCATGGTAACCGCTTCCCATCAGGTGGGCCGTGTGCTTGTCTGCCAACTAAATGGTAAAAAAAAAAGAAAATCTTGCATGCGAGAAAGTCTCCCCGTCTAAATGGGCCTTAGCCGACTTTAAATATTTATCCTGCGCCCACGCATTTTAAATATACGAACGCTAAAGTTGTACTAAATGAGTGAGCGAAAATATTTAGTAAATAATAATTCAACAAAGGTTTGCGGGCTCGTAAATTGAAGTAATGGCGGCGATAACACGGATTTTGTTATGGCGCGTGGTGCGTTGTGTGGCGAGTGTGCCTATTAAGCTTTAGTTGGTTCGTTTCAAATGAAAAATACCAAAGAGAGAAATGTAGAGTAAATGTAGAAAATAGTGCATAATTTTTATTTTTTAATTCTTTATTGCACATACACGCAGTACAGAGATCATAAATTAAAAAAAATCAAAGAAAATGTACAAAGGCGAGCTTAACTCAATATGAGTTCTCTCCCAGTAAACCTTTGAATAGCAGAGAAGCATATAGTAATGAAGGGGGGTGTGAAGTTTTTTTTATACTACTTAGGTGCATACAAGCACACGGCCCACCTGATGGAAAGTGGTCACCGTGGTCTATGGACGTGTGTAACACCATAGAAGACACACTCGCGCTGCTGACCCTGCAAGCACAGAGTTTCTGTGCCGTCAGTGTAGAAGACAAAGCAGGACAAGCCTTTAGTCTTACCAATGACAGCACGAATTTTCAGTTCTGGTGTTACACACGTTCATAGGCTACGGTAACCACGTTCCATCAGGTGGGCCGCGTGCTTGTCTGCCACCTAAGTTGTATAAAAAAAAGAATTTGAAGCAATGCGCTTAAGGTCCAAAATTAAAGGGTTTTTGCAGATTGAATGAAAAAGTGGAATGAAACTCTTTTCATTTAATTTTGCATTTTAAGATTATGGAAATAAGGTCTAAAATTGAATGCCATTTTTTGCAGTGTCTGTGGTATGACAGAGGTTTTACCATAGTAGGATCGAGGGCCTGTGTTTACTTTTTATTTGTTTCAAGATTCACATAAAAAAATGTGAACCTCTCGATCGCAAGACTTTTTCTTCCTTAACCACTCGGAAGTTACTTTTTACGATTTAATCAAAGTCAAAATGAACTTAATTTTTAATAGTATCCAATTAGCTATTAAGCTATTTCATTAAGTTCCAATCGGACGTTAATGTAAAAGCTTTCTTTTCAGCCTATTTCTCTGTACTATTCACAATTTTCTTAAGACTTTTTATCGAAAACTATTGAATAGAAAAATATGATAACAGAAAAATTCAAAGCACTTTTTATTTTCAGGGAATATCACGTAACCCGAGAATTGGTTAAATAATATTTATATTTAAATTTTTGGGAATAGTTTTAATTATTATTTAGTAATTTACCTTGTAGCTCTGTGGACAGATACCGAAGAGGTATTTATCTAACGTCTGCTTGAACTCATCAGCGAAAATGAGGGCAGCTCCTTCATTAATCTGAAAAAATAAAACAAACATCACTCAACTTCTTGCACTTACCTAGAGTACATTCCATAAAATCCATTGAAAATTGGCTGCAAAATTGCCAAAACAAAGATGGCGAATGGACATTCGAAAAAACATGTTCTAAATTTAAACTTCAAACAGTTTAGTATTGTTTATCTTGCAATACCACCGGCAATACCATCCTTATTCTTTGTTTTAAGTATTTTGAATTATCACATCTGGTTTTCTTTTGAAATTAATGAATAAATAGCAAGTTGATGAGTTTGTTGATGTAAGAGCAATGATATGGTTTGTTTTAATAGAAGTAATGGAAGTAAAATGCAGACATTTCATAGAAGTTTCGCCAACCGCGTTTTAAGAACTTTTTTAAGTGCGTAATCACCCGGCGGCGAGCGTGGTTATGTAACGTTGGAATCGAACCGGCTAAAACCGCACTTGGCTCATCTAGGGATTTTAGATACCATAGTGTGAGATTGCCAAAAGACACACCCAATCCGGACTGACCCAGGACCATCTCCGGTTTCGAGATGACCCCCTCAAGTGTGGAAACCACGTCCCCATCTTACAGGCGGAAAAGGGAGCCGCCTAACACCGCGGGTAATAGACGCTATTGCTAGGCTATGGGTAGGGTAGGATAGACTATACGACTCTAAACTTAAAATTCGCACCCAAATTCTAAATTTAAAATTAGGTAATTCCTGTGTCGTCTCGGAACCGTGACACAATTCTTTTGTCTAAAATAATACAAGCATTTTAGAAAAAAGAATTGTGTGAATATATCAAACTAATTGTAAGTTCAAAAGGCTCGTGTCATTGGTTGATCAGTTCTAGGTGTTATGTTAGGAGGTAGAACACGGCGGTATTTCCGCCCAATTGAGCAGTCCGACTGGGGAAGTACCTCCGCCCTACAGAATACCGCGGCTATAATAACTTCGTGCTGTGTTCCCAGCGGTGAGTAGGGTAGCCAGAGCTCATTGGAGAGTTTGTGCTCTCAGTGGAATGACTAAAGGCTTGTCCTGCTTTGTCTTCTACACTGACGGCACAGAAACACTGTAGTTACAGAGTTGGCAGCGCGACTGTGTCTCCTCTGGTGTTACAAACGTCCATAGGCCACGGTAAACACATTCCATCATTGTGGGCCGTGTGCTAGTCTGCCACCTGAGTGGTATAAAAATAAAAGTACTTTTACTGGTTTTCTACGTGGTCAAATAATCGGGATATTTACTGTGTTGCATTGTTTCAAATATCACGATTATTTTAATACTAATGTGAGTGATAGGGACTAAGGAATAGGGCTGTTTAACATCAGACAGATATACATATACAGTCTAGACTCAGCCTCAGATGCATGGCTCGAGTCAACATGTGACCACGATAGTTTAAATACCTATATTCTTGACTTTTGTTTACGAAGTTTGCCGGTCTGCTCGCTGGAAATCTCCAAGATTCGGTCTAAACATACTAATCACTTGATGAACATGATACGATGACGAACGATGATACGTACATCTAGAGTAAGTTATCCAAATGAAAGCATAAATAGTATAAAACTTGAAGACAAGATAATATCTCAACCCCAAGATATAGCAGAAGCATTCAATAATCATTTCATTGACCAAATACAACCTTTAAGAGGTTCTGGTCATTGGAATACAAATATATCAAACAATAAATCATCTTCTATGTTCATGCCTCCGACTACTCCACAAGATATACACCAAATTATAATGTCACTTAATAATACCAACAGCACTGGATATGACGATATCAACACAAAAGCGGTTAAATTAGTATCAAAAATTATTTCCCCCGTACTCAGTCACATTATTAATAACTGCATTTTTGAAGGTGTTTTTCCTGAGCAGCTAAAGTTAACTGTGATCAAACCACTTTTTAAGAAACAAGACAGGGAAAACTTATCCTGCTACAGGCCCATTGCTTTAATTCCAATTTTCTCGAAGATTATTGGGAAAGTAATATACCTAGTCTAGCCATAAATATTGTTACGAAGAAAAAACATTTTTTTTTATTGCAAATAATATTTATTACTTTTACAGTGTGTTAGTTCAATATATAAATATAAAACAATTTAAAATATTAAAAGCTTATTCGAAGTGGTCTCCATTGGCTGCAACACAGTCCTTTAAACGTTGAGGCCAGTTACCAATAGAAACACGCACTCTTTCTATGGGAAAATTCTTCACTGCCAATCGTATGGATTGTTTTAGGGACTCCAAATTCATCATGGCGTTTAGAGCAAGCCATACTCTCTAAAACTGACCATAAATCATAATCCAGCGGATTAAGATCGGGACTAGACGACGTCCAGTCTTCAGCTCTGATGAAGTCCGAAACGTTCACTTCTAACCAAGACTGCGTGGACCGAGCTTTATGACCTGGTGCTGAGTCTTGTTGGAAGGACCATACTTGGTTATTGAATATGGTGTTGTTAAGGGGTTTAACTACCTTCTCAAGAATGGTATCTTGATACACTTGTGCCGATGTTTTGATACCTTTTTCACAAAAATATGGCTCAGTCATTCCTTCATAGCTAACACCCCACCAAACCATCACTGAAGTCAGATAATGCCCACGTTGCACTCTGTCGACTAATTGGGAAGCTTCCTTAGAGCTTTGAGCATAAATACGGTCATTTTGTTTGTTAAAATGTTGCTCAATTGTAAAGATTTTCTCATCCGTAAACAAAATTTTTCTGTGACCTCCCTTTGCGTACCGCTTCAGTAGTTGCTTCGATTTTACCACCCTATTCTTTTTTAAATTATCAGTTAAAAAATGACCAGTGCGTCTCTTATAGGCTGCAAGTCCTAAGTCATCTTTTAAAATGCGCGACATGGTTCTGGGTGCTATCTTCATCTCCCGAGATAAAATCTTTTGCTTTCGGACAGGATTTCTTCGAATTCTTTCCCTTACTGCTTTGACCACCTTTTTCGTACGAACACTACGTGGACGGCCAGATCTTTTTCTGTCACAAACAGAGGAGGTCTCATTGTACCTATTAATAGCCCGGTACACAAACATTTGACTAATACCAAGCGTATGGAGAGTTTTAAAAATTACATTCAGCTCCATACCAACTTTGTGTAATGCAATTACAGCGATTCGGTTTTCTTTATCACCCCACTCCATTTTAATATAGCAAAATATTGTACAATGTATTGGCGCCAAAATTAGAAAACACAATGAACAATCGTATAAAAATGACAGATTCCAAATTCAAATGTAATATCTTTCTTATTTTAATTGTAACAGTATTTATGGCCAGACTAAGTATATCAACTTGAATACCTATTTCGAAACCAACAACTTGTTTCACGATGGACAGAAAGGGTTTAGGCAGAATAAGTCGATTAACATGGCAATATATGACTTCTTGAGCTTGATTATCAATAAAGTAGACCAAAAATTGCCAGTATTGGGGCTATTTATGGACATGTCAAAAGCTTTTGACTATGTCGATCATAAAACTCTAATAAACAAACTTAGTTGCTATGGCGTTAGAGGAAATATATCGAAAATAATCGAATCATATCTTCACAACCGTCAGCAAATAACTGTCATAAGCAGAATAGTCAAGGGATCTGAAGTAACGTTTAGTTCTTCACAAAGAACAGTTACCTACGGAGTTCCACAGGGCAGTGTCTTAGGTCCCCTGCTTTTCATTATATATATTAATGATTTTCCACACTCTGCTTCCTATCCAATGATAATGTTTGCTGATGACAGTACTCTGGTTTTTAATAATAATGATGCAAATGACTTAGAAAATGACATTAATGAGAATATTATTACTGTAATTGACTGGCTTGCCACGAATAATCTGAAAATAAATTTAGACAAAACGACAGTAATGCAATTTGGACAAAGAAAAAATAAATCACTTGACATAAATATACATTATAATGGTAAATCAATTAATAAAACAGAGATCACAAAGTTTCTTGGTCTCTATATAGATAATTCTTTGAATTGGAACGAACAGATTCAAAATGTGTGCACTAAATTACATCAATACTCCTACAATCTATACATGCTTAGGAAAACTGTAAATGAAAGTACATTAATTACAGCCTATCATGGTCTCGTCTCTTCAATTTTAAGGTACGGAATTATATTTTGGGGTCATGCCACTGGTAAAGAGAGGGTTTTCATAGCACAAAAACGATGCATACGAGCAATGTACCATCTACGAAGAACTGACAGTTGTGTACCATATTTTAAGAAACATAAAATATTGACTATGCCATGCCTTTACATCTATGAGACTGTTATGTTTGTTAGGCAAAATATGGAAAAGTTTGAGGTAGTTAGTAGTGCACGTCGAGCAGATAAATTGCATCTAGTTACCTGCAAAACGGCACTTTACCATAACAGCATCTTTGCTATGGCACCAAAAATGTATAACAAACTGCCGAAATCAATAAGGCTAGAGACAAATATAAATATATTTAAAAGAGAATTATTAGTATTCTTGGTGAATAAGACATACTACTCGATTGTAACTTTTTTAAATGATAACACTATTAAATGACTAGCATTAATTGATATACCACATGTATAATTGACATTGAATATTAATTGACATTTATTTGAATTATATTATCTCTATTAATCATGTATTTGAATTTGAATATTGACTTATTGGATATATTCTGTAGCTGCTTAATAATCCAATTTGTATCTGATGTTTAATAATGCTTTTGATTAAATTTATTGACATTAGTAATATTAACTGACATCTATTATACATATACTGACATAATATTTAGTGCTTGATTGATTTTTATTTTTTTATTTTTTTGGATAATGCAGTTGATATAATACTTGCACGCTGGGTATTAATTTAAATTTTCATTTAGTATAATAATCTGTAAACCACATGTGGTAGGACATAGCGTACGTAATATAACTTATAAGACCTTTATAACTAACCTATGATCCACAGAATAAATAATATGATTATGAAAAAAAAAAATAAACATACATACGTATGCGTACATACAAGTTTGAGTTTTTCAACTAAAGTTATTAGAAGCTCACGTTCTATGATATGAATGCTTTCATCAACCTTTAATTTGTAGGTACGTCTTCGATTGATTATAAGATCGAAATCACAATCATAATGGTAAACATATCACGACGGTTCAATTAGCAGTGGCCATGAGATGAAACGCATTGTTTTACTGCTATACTAAAACGATCTACTCCTACGTTCAGCTTAATTATACATGCCTACAATTTTAATGTTCGTACCAATTCTCCAAATGAAAATATTTTCAAAATTCAGTCACGGTCTAATCACAATCTCTAATCAAAACTGTCAAAAACGATCATGATATTAATGAAAGTAGAGGGAGCACCCACAACTTTACTGAGCAATTTTGGAGGCTATGCCTATAGGTTTACGTGGGAGTATTTCAATGAAAGATGGCGTACACTTATAACGTTTATTTCTAATCACACAAATGTCTCTCTATATGTAGGACTTACAATCGAGTAATTAGAACACTTGATATTAACTTAGAATATCTATAAGTGAGCGAGTTCATATGTGGATGACTGTGGCAAGTCTTACGTAGGTATGAACTGCCTTCACAGAGCGCGGGCACTCCGTCGCTGCCAGGCAAGGAATTTGCTGACATCGCGTCTGCGACGCGACGCTGCTACAGCAATTATCTCACTAATCATCAGCATTATCATCAACATCATCAACTTATCATCAGCGTCATCATCAACAATCATTCCAAAGGACCGCAACATAAAAAACTTGTCATTGGCGTCTCGCCATTAATAGACATTAATCGACATTGGCAACATTGCGGCGATTCGCTGCAGAAGCCATCAATAAGCAAATGCTCACAATAAAATCTTTTAAAAATGAAGTCTTGATCTAATGTTAATCAAGATGTCAATGCTCTTTCTTCAATTCAATTCTTATTGATTGGCTTCTGTATGTGTATGCTCTTTCTTGAAAATTGACATTTCATTTGATTTTGACAGACCGAGACGAAATTTTTAATATCTTCTAAATTAGGAGGATTGGGCTTGAATTGCTACATTTACAGACATCCTATCGGAATAGAAGCTAATAAAGACATTTCATGCAGCAGAAGCGCTGGGTGTATACCGCGAGACGCCTGCATCAACGACATTATCCGCCGTGCTCTAGCTACCGCTGGCAGCCGTGCAGCATTCGTGAACCTAAAGGGCTGGTGCGTAACGATGGCAAGAGACTGGATGTAACCTGACAGGTGATTATGTTTTTGAGCCGTTTGGGGTTGAAACGTTAGGGACGTGGGGTCCAAGTGCCCGTTTTCTATACAAAGACTTGGTAAAGCAGCTGACTGACGCTACGCGTGACCAGAAGGCTGTTTATTATCTTGCACAGCCTTCTGGGTACGTTACCGGTCGGTGATGATGCGAAGGAATTTCATTATGTATGTAATTTTTATTTTTATTTTATTTTAGTAGGTACCTAATAATAGTTTTTAGTTTTAAATTTCATTTAAGTATCTTTAAAGTCTAATAAAGACACATTAATTTTTGCTATAATTTTTTTATCACTTCGGAAGTACCTATCAATAACTTTTGCGCCCAGGTGATATAAGATATGGTAGATTTTAAAACGCTGACATGGTATCATTCGAAAATAAAAATAATTCTCGCTAAAATAATGTACTAAAAAACATAGAACTTCACCTATCTTGTTAGTAAATAAGTGCTATCCCAGTAGTTACTATTTGACTCGCTTGCCAAGCGATGGTGGCGAGATAGTAGGAATATTTTATGAGTTAATGGTTGTCATGTTGACGATCTCATCAATCATTGGATTCTTCAATCAATTTTATCAGACTATACGAAAGTAAAATAGAGCTATGGTGTTATAAACAATTAGCTGTTGCCCGCGACTTTGCGCGCAGAAAATACCGACCCCATTCACAAGTTTCACAACCCATGGAAATCTAATACAGAAACAAAAAATATTTACATCTGTATTATTCGAAACTTTAAATCTCTCTACACTAAAATTCAGCCAGATCATCGATTTTAAATAGCATTATTGCTACGTTGATTCAAATTTGTAAAAGTCGCCAACGTTTTGTTAAAAAAATATGGAATGATGAGAATTTTTATTTTTCAAAGCATAAACTACAAAAAGAAAACACAGACGTACTCGAAATATGTATTTTTAAATCGCTAAGCACCATTTTTACAAAAGAAAACATGTCATCATATATTATAAATAGGTAGTAATAATATTAAAGATAATTTTACAAAGAATGTAGTAATAGTAGAAATATGATTAGCAGGTGGCATCCCAGATATAAACTTTTTAAAAGTAAATCAGTAATGAGCTCCAGTGGCTAGGTGATTTATTGTGAATAGATGCATTACCCCTCGTTTACACCACGAAACAAGTTAAAAAACAAGTTACAAACTTGTTTATAAAAGAACTTGTTGAAGACTTGTAGAAGACTAATCAAAATACAATACTTATACATGTATCTCAGACTAGCTGACCCACCCCAGCTTCGCCCAGGGTATATTTTGAAGCTTCATATCTGGTTGCGCCGATGTGGAAACTGTATTTTTGACATGGAAACACACTCCTTTTAGATCCGTCTCCCCCTCCGCACTAACCATAGAGTAGGGCTAGCTGTAGCTTCCGTCCGCCATTGTGTGAGATGTGGACGGCCACTCCCGCTTTGAACTAGCCAGCGTAGGGACGGATCGCGAGCGCGTCTCTCAGAAATGAATAATATTTGTTGTATTTTAACCGCCTAATAGACCTTTACCGATCGGATGGTGCCTCTCGTGTGTTCCTCAAGGGATCTAGTGACGCTGACGGCAGCTCCTGAGCAAGGAAGAGAAGATCCGTGTACCGGCTGCGATGAAAAACACGTGGGTCGTGAAGGTTAGTGCATCCTCTCCTAATTTCTCGGGCTGCATTCACTGCCTGGATCGAATCCGCAGCAGCCCGGCCACCTGTCTTGTTTTGTGTGTAAAGTGTCAATAGAACAGTTATCTGCTTCTCCGCAATACAGTCCACTCGCGCACGTTGGCCCACGCGCCAACATTTTTGGTCCTTCGAGCCATCTTCGAGGCACCATCCGATCGGTAAAGGTCTATTAGGCGGTTAAAATACAACAAATATTATTCATTTCTGAGAGACGCGCTCGCGATCCGTCCCTACGCTGGCTAGTTCAAAGCGGGAGTGCCACAGCGAATAAACGAAAATTTACAATTATGTCAAATAAATTACCTTGAAGATTTTGACCACAATACAAAATGTCATTAAGCGACACGGAAGTGCTAGTCTTAGCACTGCCATCTAGAACTACGCGGAGTTTAGTAGTAAGCTTATCTTCTCTAATAACTCCGTGGTGCGGGATAACGTACGAAGGCTGGGTCTCGTCAGTGTCCGCAGGCGCAGGTGAGATGTAACCTTTATCTAAATATTCGTTGACAACCTCATCATAGGCTTGCTTTAACTTTGGAGACGCCTGCATCTTTCGTTCTAAACAAAGAAAGCGTCTTTCAGCGGATGCACGGGAGTCGCCGAGCGAAAAAATATCTCCCTTGAAAGGGAGCGCGACAACATAACGACCCTGCTCATCGCGAGTAGTCGTGCGACAATAAATCTCCTCAGCCATCTTGTCATCAGGGCTTAGGATTGGTGGGACATTGACCTCCTCAATCTCCCAAAACTTGCGGATGGTAGACTCCAGTGGCGGCTCGACGGTGCAACAGAACGAGGCAGTCGAGTGACTAAAACTATCCATAGGTCGCTGGTTCAATCCGGCTCGAAGGACCAAAAATGTTGGC
Source organism: Eilema griseolum (assembly GCA_963662185.1). NCBI lineage: Eukaryota > Metazoa > Arthropoda > Insecta > Lepidoptera > Erebidae > Eilema > Eilema griseolum. Next base: position 11,780,225 of record OY759253.1, read on the forward strand.
GCGTGGGCCAACGTGCGCGAGTGGACTGTATTGCGGAGAACGAACACAAGGTGACGTCATTCGTAGCGGTCCCCGGGCAGGCCGGAGCGCGTGCGAGCTCGGGCTGCGGCTGCGGCGCAGGCTGCCGCGCGTCACCGCTCGACGAACCAACTGTGCTCACCTTGGATGCGGCATTACTATTTTCAAAATGAAGCAAAGTGTGGTGTCTCGCTTGACATTTGCGACAACCATTTCCGCTATTACATAAACCCACGCGGTGTTTAGTACCGAGACAATTAAAACAAAGATTATTAGCGCGAACAAATTTATAACGATCACTAGGCGACAATTTTAGGAAACCAGGACACTTGTACAGTTGCGAGTGATGAGTACTACACAAAGAGCAAACAGGTGATTGTACACGTGCTGGTGCGGTATTAACATAAGTATGGGTTGACCTCAGTGACCTCGATGACGCATCTATTTTGCGTGCAGAATCAACAACTATCTTCGCGCCTTCATGTTTCGATGAAGAGCGCTGCAATACTTTTATATGCTCGCGAACAAAACTTTCTAAGTCTTCGAACTTAGGAATTTTATTGCCGCGATGATCCGACTCAAACAAACGAATGGTTTCGGAATCTAATTTCCTTAAACCCATATACAAAAATACGAAGTCGCAGAGGTCATCAATCTTTAGGTTCTTTACGGCGCGAACAGCTGACGCGAAAGTATCTAGAAATTTCTCTAAGTTTTGATCGTTACATGCCGCAATAGATTTCAAATCAAACATCTGATCTAAATAGGCGTTAGCTACCGATCTTTTATCCTCATACCTAGCTTTCAAAGTATTTAAAATTAAATTATAATTCTCGGCACTAAACGTAATTCCAGCGCAAACGGTTATAGCTTTACCAGTCAATTTTTCAACGAGATAATGCAACTTTTCGTGATCTGTCAACGAATCGTTCTTATCTATTGTATTCTCAAAACTATCTATAAATAGACACCAATTGCGAATGTTACCATCAAACTCGGGTATTTGAATTGGTGGCAACTTAGGTCGGTCGCGAGTGGGGTTGGGTAGGTCAGCCGGCTTCTCCAAACTCCTAGCGACGCGTTTGATACGACAATACAAATCGTCAAACGACGACAAGGCTTGATAACTCACTGAGTAATCGGGATTCAAATTCAACTCTAAAACGTTGATGTCATGTACTAAGGTTTCGAAATCCGCGCGTAGACTATCTAAGTTTTCTATAGAACACAAGAACGAATCTCTGATGACCAAATCAGAGGTTTTAAGTGCATTATCATAAATCGATTGTACGCGAGAGTAAATCATTTCTTTTTTAGCGTATAAAAGTTTCAATTGAACCTTACCGGTCTTATCAACCTTTGGGGACATGTTTACAATTAAATCTCAAACTAAAGTGCGGTAAACAATAAATATGAAATGACTTAATCCTAGCGGTACAGAGCAGCGAGGCGGCGCGAGCGTTAACTATATAGGTAGGTAGGTGCTTACAACTGTGAATGCACGCTTGAACAAACGCGCATAGCAACAAGGTCGTACCTACGCGATGGTCGCTGTCGAAGGACCAAAAATGGTGTCGCTTGGGCCAACGTGCGCGAGTGGACTGTATTGCGGGGAAGCAGATAACTGTTCTATTGACACTTTACACACAAAACAAGACAGGTGGCCGGGCTGCCGCGGATTCGATCCAGGCAGTGAATGCAGCCCGAGAAATTAGGAGAGGATGCACTAACCTTCACGACCCACGTGTTTTTCATCGCAGCCGGTACACGGATCTTCTCTTCCTTGCTCAGGAGCTGCCGTCAGCGTCACTAGATCCCTTGAGGAACACACGAGAGGCACCATCCGATCGGTAAAGGTCTATGAGGCGGTTAAAATACAACACATATTATTCATTTCTGAGAGACGCGCTCGCGATCCGTCCCTACGCTGGCTAGTTCAAAGCGAGACTGAGTGTCTATATTTCACAAATGGCGGACGGAAGCTACATCTATGGTTAGTGCGGAAGGGGAAACGGGTATAAAAGGAGTGTGTTTCCGTGTCAAAAATACAGTTTCTACTCGGCGCAACCATTCCCCCCGGCTTGAAGGGTTACCTTCGAAACGACAAATGCGAAAAAATCTAAAGTCTAATCTAAATCTAGGTTTGGGAAATAACAACTAAAATATAAACCTAGATTGGAGCTCGTGCCTACTGCTGGCTAGGCAGAAGGCAGAGGCGAACAAACAACACAACGCAACAGTCTCGACCAAGACGAGACGCGATTAGCCAACAACAAATAAGGGTCTCTTCACGTGGGACCGATACAACAAGCGAGTGCTTCTTCTCCTCGGGTGGTTCGGAAACCGTAGTGGGATTGAATTGACTAACTGGCCACCCATCTAACGCGGCATGAATCCAGGACGGTCCACTAAACCATAACGGGTGATCTAAAATTTGCGAAGGAAGCAATCCACGAGAGAGACAATCGGCTGGGTTGTCGGTGCCAGCAACGTGAAAGAGATTATGTGGCGCCAATTCAGATTGAATTTTTGCCACTCTATTAGCGACGAATGTGTCCCAACGATGGGGCGAAGAGTGGGCCCAACACAAAGCGACTGTTGAGTCCTAAAAGCTAAAAATTACTAATATTAATGCGAAAATTTACAATTATGCCATTAAGCGACACGGAAGTGCTAGTCTTAGCACTGCCATCCAAAACTACACGGAGTTTTAGTAGTAAGCTTATCTTCTCTAATAACTCCGCGGTGCGGGATAATGTACGAAGGCTGGGTCCCGCCAGTGTCCGCAGGCGCAGGTGAGATGTAACCTTTATCTAAATATTCGTTAACAACCTCATCATAGGCCCGCTTCGACTTTGGGGACGCCTGCATCTTTCGTTCCAAACCAAGAAAGCGTTTTTCAGCGGATACACGGGAGCCACCGAGCGAAAACTTGCGGATGGTAGACTCCAGTGGCGGCTCGACGGTGCAACAGAACGAAGCAGTCGAGTGACTAAAACTATCCATAGAAGCGGGTGCGGAACCAATTATAACAAAACCAAGAACTGTTTCCAGTGCGTGCGGAGCGGGGTACGTCGGTCCCCCTTGAACCTTACGTGATAACTGGAGGTGCGGGAGAATCGAAGCGCCGATCAATATATCGACGACTCCAGGAACAGCGTAAGTCTCATCTGCTAAAGGCAAGTCTTTAAATTTCGTTAATAAAGACGTGTCAACCGGGACGGTAGGCAACTGTTCAGCTATTCTATCTATAACGAGCGAATCCATGTCAAACCAAATATTATTATTAAAACGAGATCTAAACCTTGTTTTAACGGTGCCACGAACAGCTGACTGTAGGCTTCCAAAACCCTTCACCACTGAGCGGGTTGAACGCTTATCAACATTGAAACCAAGACGCCGACAACAATCTTGAGTAATGAAATTACTTTGCGAAGCGCCATCTAACAGCGCTCGAACAATGCGCGGCTTACCTAATGCATCAACAATAACAACGCGAGCGGTCGCAAGACACACAGTAGTGAGTGCAGCACTAGCGGAGAACGAACACAAGGTGACGTCATCCGCGGCGGTCACCGGGCGGGCCGGAGCGCGCGCGAGCGCGGGCTGCGGCTGCGGCGCAGGCCGCCGTGTGTCACCGCTCGACGAGCCAACCGTGCTCACATTGGATGCGGCATTACTATTCTCAAAATGAAGCAAAGTGTGGTGTCTCGCTTGACATTTGCGACAACTATTTCTACTATTACATAAAACAACGCGGTGTTTAGTACCGAGACAATTAAAACAAAAATTATTAGCGCGAACAAATTTATAACGATCACTAGGCGACAATTTTAGAAAACCAGGACACCTGTACAGTTGCGAATGATGAGTGCTACACAAAGAGCAAACAGGTGACTGTACACGTGCTGGTGCGGTACTAACATAAGTATGAGTTGACCTCAGTGACTTCGATGACGCATCTACTTTGCGTGCAGAATCAACAACTATCTTCGCGCCTTCATGTTTCGATGAAGAGCGCTGCAATACTTTTATATGCTCGCGAACAAAACTTTCTAAGTCTTCGAACTTAGGAATTTTATTGCCGCGATGATCCGACTCAAACAAACGAATGGTTTCGGAATCTAATTTCCTTAAACCCATATACAAAAATACGAAGTCGCAGAGGTCATCAATCTTTAGGTTCTTTACGGCGCGAACAGCTGACGCGAAAGTATCTAGAAATTTCTCTAAGTTTTGATCGTTACATGCCGCAATAGATTTCAAATCAAACATCTGATCTAAATAGGCGTTAGCTACCGATCTTTTATCCTCATACCTAGCTTTCAAAGTATTTAAAATTAAATTATAATTCTCGGCACTAAACGTAATTCCAGCGCAAGCGGTTATAGCTTTACCAGTCAATTTTTCAACGAGATAATGCAATTTTTCGTGATCTGTCAACGAATCGTTCTTATCTATCGTATTCTCAAAACTATCTATAAATAGACACCAATTGCGAATGTTACCATCAAATTCGGGTATTTGAATTGGTGGCAACTTAGGTCGGTCGCGAGTGGGGTTGGGTAGGTCAGCCGGTTTCTCCAAACTCCTAGCGACGCGTTTGATACGACAATACAAATCGTCAAACGACGACAAGGCTTGATAACTCACTGAGTAATCGGGATCCAAATTCAACTCTAAAACATTGATGTCATGTACTAAGGTTTCGAAATCCGCGCGTAGACTATCTAAGTTTTCTATAGAACACAAGAACGAATCTCTGATGACCAAATCAGAGGTTTTAAGTGCATTATCATAAATCGATTGTACGCGAGAGTAAATCATTTCTTTTTTAGCGTATAAAAGTTTCAATTGAACCTTACCGGTCTTATCAACCTTTGGGGACATGTTTACAATTAAATCTCAAACTAAAGTGCGGTAAACAATAAATATGAAATGACTTAATCCTAGCGGTACCGAGCAGCGAGGCGGCGCGAGCGTTAACTATGTAGGTAGGTAGGTGCTTACAACTGTGAATGCACGCTTGAACAAACGCGCATAGCAACAAGGTCGTACCTACGCGATGGTCGCTGTCTAGATTCAACTATTATTTCCGAGATTAAGTATTGCGTAATATCTATTCAAATTAAAATACTTTCGTATGAATTGGGATGAGATGCGAGCGAGGTAGGCACAGCCACGTGTCTACCCACGCAGGTACTAGGCAAATACGACGTGAGCCGAGAACAACGTAATTGAAAAAAACAAAACAAAGCCAAATGCGTTAGGTATTACACTGTGCCTATGCACTAGGGTGTCTGAGTATACCTAAGATCTTAGCCTAAATGTCTGGATGCGGGGTTTTCTACTAAAATAACCAGGCACTTAGGTGCGATGCGAAAATTGCGAACTACGATTAAGTGTTGATATGATACCTAACCTATTTATGTATTAGGTAGGTACAATGCGAGCCAGCGGCGAACGGACTACAAATTCTAAGCCTAAGTGTCTGGATGCGGGGTTTTCTACTAAAATAACCAGGCACTTAGGTGCGGTGCGCTCATTCCCATTAGAATAATAACAAAATACGAACTACGGCTAAGAATCTTTGTTTTAATTGTCTCGGTACTAAACACCGCGTGGGTTTATGTAATAGTGGAAATGGTTGTCGCAAATGTCAAGCGAGACACCACACTTTGCTTCATTTTGAAAATAGTAATGCCGCATCCAAGGTGAGCACAGTTGGTTCGTCGAGCGGTGACTCGCGGCAGCCTGCGCCGCAGCCGCAGCCCGAGCTCGCACGCGCTCCGGCCTGCCCGGGGACCGCTACGAATGACGTCACCTTGTGTTCGTTCTCCGCTAGTGCTGCCCTCACTACGGTTTGTCTTGCGACCGCTCGCGTGGTTATTGTTGATGCATTAGGTAAACCGCACATTGTTCGAGCGCTATTAGATGGCGCTTCGCAAAGTAATTTTATTACTCAAGATTGTTGTCAACGTCTTGGTTTCAATGTTGATAGGCGTTCAACCTACTCAGTGGTGACGGGTTTTGGAGGTTTACGGTCAGCTGTTCATGGCACAGTTAAAACGAGGTTTGGATCTCGTTTTAATAATAAAATTTGGTTTGACATGGATTCGTTCGTTACGGATAAAATAACTGAACAGTTGCCTACCGTCCCAGTTGACACGTCTTTATTAACGAAATTTAAAGACTTACCTTTAGCTGATGAGACTTACGCTGTTCCTGGAGTCGTCGATATATTGATCGGCGCTTCAATTCTCCCGCACCTCCAGTTATCACGTAAGGTTCAAGGGGGTCCGACGTACCCCGCTCCGCACGCCCTGGAAACAGTTCTGGGTTTTGTTATAATTGGTTCTGCACCCGCTTCTATGGATAGTTTTAGTCACTCGACTGCCTCGTTCTGTTGCACCGTCGAGCCGCCACTGGAGTCTACCATCCGCAAGTTTTGGGAGATTGAGGAGGTCAATGTCCCACCAATCCTAAGCCCTGATGACAAGATGGCTGAGGAGATTTATTGTCGCACGACTACTCGCGATGAGCAGGGTCGTTATGTTGTCGCGCTCCCTTTCAAGGGAGATATTTTTTCGCTCGGCGACTCCCGTGCATCCGCTGAAAGACGCTTTCTTTGTTTAGAACGAAAGATGCAGGCGTCTCCAAAGTTAAAGCAAGCCTATGATGAGGTTGTCAACGAATATTTAGATAAAGGTTACATCTCACCTGCGCCTGCGGACACTGACGAGACCCAGCCTTCGTACGTTATCCCGCACCACGGAGTTATTAGAGAAGATAAGCTTACTACTAAACTCCGCGTAGTTCTAGATGGCAGTGCTAAGACTAGCACTTCCGTGTCGCTTAATGACATTTTGTATTGTGGTCAAAATCTTCAAGGTAATTTATTTGACATAATTGTAAATTTTCGTTTATTCGCTGTGGCACTCTCTGCAGATATTCGACAAATGTTTTTGTGCCTTGAAGTGCGCGAACCCGATCGTAGGTTTCAACGATTTTTGTATAGATTTTCACCGCAAGAACCTTTAATGGTTTACGAGTTTAATCGTGTTTGCTTCGGGCTTAAATCTAGCCCTTTTCACGCACTTCGCACCGTCAAGCAGTTGGCCGCTGACGAGGGCGATGCATTTCCTAAAGCGAGAGCCACCATTGAGACTGGCTTATACATGGACGACTTCGTGTATAGTGTAGATAGCGAGGCCGAGGCTGTCGAGACGGCCGCTCAAGTTATAAGTCTCATGAAGGCGGGTCAATTTGATCTCGTGAAATGGACGAGCAACTCGCAAACAGCGTTAGAGTCGATTCCACCGTCGCACCGATTGTCTTCGGTTAAGGAGTTCGATGAAAGTGATACGCACAAGGTGCTTGGTTTAAGCTGGTCGCCCGCCTCTGATACGTTTAGTTTGAAAAGTAGTTCGACCCCGCAAACTTGTACTAAACGCATTATCCTGTCGTGTGTGGCACGGATATGGGACGTGATGGGATTCGTAGCTCCTGTCGTTCTGTACGCCAAACTACTTATAAAAGAGCTTTGGCTTTCGAATTGTGATTGGGACGACACCGCGCCCGACAACATTGCTAAGTTGTGGGCTCGCTTTAGAAAAGAACTCTCTGTGCTTGACCAAGTACAAATTCCGCGTCATGTAGGTATATCGCAACATAGTGTTGTTACGGTAGTAGGCTTCGCGGACGCTAGTGAGAGGGCGTATGGAGGAGTAGTCTATTTTCATGTCTCGAATGTAGGTAAGGTTTCAATTAGCCTTATAAGCGCGAAATCGAAGGTCTCTCCCCGTAAGGTCGTCTCTCTGGCACGCCTCGAGCTATGCGCTTTACTATTGTTGGTTAGATTGATCACCTCTATCGCCAATGCTTGTAGTAGTCGCATTAATATTAATAGAATTTTAGCTTTTTCGGACTCAACAGTCGCTTTGTGTTGGGCCCACTCTTCGCCCCATCGTTGGGACACCTTCGTCGCTAATAGAGTGGCAAAAATTCAATCGGAATTAGCGCCAAAAAATCTCTTTCACGTTGCTGGCACCGACAACCCAGCCGATTGTCTCTCTCGTGGACTGCTTCCTTCGCAAATATTAGATCACCCGTTATGGTTTAGTGGACCGTCCTGGATTCATGCCGCGTTAGATAAGTGGCCAGTTAGTCAATTCAATCCCACTACGGTTTCCGAACCACCCGAGGAAAAGAAGCACTCGCTTGTGGTGTCGGTCCCGCGTGAAGAGTCCCTGGTTTTGTTGTTGGCTAATCGCGTCTCGTCTTGGTCGAGACTGTTGCGTTGTGTTGTTTATGTAGGCCGATTTTTGAGAATTTTATCTACACGCGGTCATATAACCGCCGCTGATTTAGATAAGGCTGAATTGATCATACTTCGCGAATTGCAGAAGTGTTATTTTGCTTCTGAATTTAAAAATTTAGAATTTAACAAACCTTGTAGTCGTTCTTTCCGACACTTGAAACCATTTTTGGAAGATGGACTCATTCGAGTAGGTGGTCGTTTGAGAAATTCAGGTTTAGGATTTGAACAAAGGCACCCAGTAATTCTCCCGCGTAAGGACCACGTATTAGATTTGTTAGTAGATTATCATCACAAGGTGAATTGTCACGCTGGTCCCGATTTGTTAATGTCTATTTTGAGACAGAAATACTGGATAATTTCCGCTCGTAATTTGATTCGCGCTAGAGTACACAGATGTGTACCTTGTTTCAAACTCCGCCCGCGTTTTATCGCGCCTGAAATGGCCGATCATCGCTCTTGTCGTGTTGTTCAATCCGCAAAACCTTTCGTACACACCGGCACAGACTTTGCTGGGCCTTTCAAGGTCACCATTGCTCGTGGTCGTGGCATTCGCTCCACGAAAGCTTATGTTTGTTTGTTCATTTGTATGACAACTCGCGCGGTTCATATAGAGTTGACCGGTGATTTAAGTACGCCAAATTTTATGTCCGCTTTTAAACGTTTTTTGTCGCGTCGGGGTCCGGTTAAGCGCATGTATTCGGACAACGGTACAAACTATGTAGGGGCCCGACGTAGTATTTCGGAATTGCACACATTCTTACGGTCTAAGTACTACCAAAGTGAATTCGCTCACATCTTAGCCGAAAATCGCATTGAATGGTACTTTAACACGCCTGCAGCTAGTCATTTTGGTGGTAATTGGGAAGCGAATATTAAAAGCCTTAAGTCGCATCTGTTTCGCGTCATAGGCGAACAGATTCTCTCGTTCGAGGAGTTGAGTACCGTACTCGCGCAAGTAGAGGCGGTGATGAACACGCGTCCGCTGTGTCGGACTCTATCTAGCGATCCGTCAGAGCCGTTAGCGCTGACGCCAGCTCACTTCTTAAATATGACTCCTTTAAAATATTTGCCCGCAATAGATGTTGATGACGATAGAATACACCTCCTAACTCGTCACGCTCTTTTAGATAAGATGGTCCAATCGTTTTGGAATCGTTGGAGAACCGATTATTTGCACACGCTGCAGTCACGTCAAAAATGGAATACTCCATCCAACCCAATTACTGTAGGTACGGTGGTGGTCCTTATGACTGAGAATGCGCCTCCTTTACATTGGCCTCTAGGAGTAGTAGAGGAAATTTTTCCCGATGCCCGCGGGATAACTCGTGTTGTACGGGTTAAAACTGCAACCGGATCGTATCTGCGCCCGGTTGTTCGCCTCTGCCCTCTGCCTAGCCAGCAGTAGGCACGAGTTCCAATCTATGTTTATATTTAGTTGTTATTTCGCAAACCTAGATTTAGATTAGACATTAGTTTTGTTCCACATTTTTCGTTTCGAAGGTAACCCTTCAAGCCGGGGGGAATGGTTGCGCCGATGTGGAAACTGTATTTTTGACATGGAAACACACTCCTTTTAGATCCGTCTCCCCCTCCGCACTAACCATAGAGTAGGGCTAGCTGTAGCTTCCGTCCGCCATTGTGTGAGATGTGGACGGCCACTCCCGCTTTGAACTAGCCAGCGTAGGGACGGATCGCGAGCGCGTCTCTCAGAAATGAATAATATTTGTTGTATTTTAACCGCCTAATAGACCTTTACCGATCGGATGGTGCCTCTCGTGTGTTCCTCAAGGGATCTAGTGACGCTGACGGCAGCTCCTGAGCAAGGAAGAGAAGATCCGTGTACCGGCTGCGATGAAAAACACGTGGGTCGTGAAGGTTAGTGCATCCTCTCCTAATTTCTCGGGCTGCATTCACTGCCTGGATCGAATCCGCAGCAGCCCGGCCACCTGTCTTGTTTTGTGTGTAAAGTGTCAATAGAACAGTTATCTGCTTCTCCGCAATACAGTCCACTCGCGCACGTTGGCCCACGCGCCAACAATATCCCTTTGAGCCCGTATGTTTTAGTCTTCAAAATATGTATGAAAAATTGCCGGATTCGCTCCCTTAAGTAGTAGCGTGATGATATATAGCCTAAAACCTTCCTCGATAAATGGACTACCCAATACTGAAAGAATCATTCAAATCGGACCAGTAATTCCAGAGATTAGCGCGTTCAAACAAACAAACAAACAAACAAACAAACTCTGCAGCTTTATAATATTAGTATAGATACTTTTTCATTTACATAGTATGTATAACCGACAAGTCATAAACAAGTATAAAACACATTTGCGTTCACACTGTAGCCTGTGACATATTGCAACTTATCAAATAGATAGTCTTATACTTAGGTGTAAACGAGGGGTTATAATCATCTCTGAAAAAAATTATGAAAATCGATTATTCGATTCGACAACGGAAAAATACGCAGTCGATATCATTGTAAGAAAAGGAAAACTTGAATTAAATCCCTGTACCAACCCGTCTGGCCAGGGTGGGAGCAGTAGGCCAAAGCCTTCCAATATTGGGAGAGGCCTAGTCCAGCAGTGGACTGAGATGGGCTAGTTGTTCAATTCAATTCTTATTGAATGGCTTCTGGGGCTAGTTGTTGTTGTTTGTTGATTATACGATTTTCGTTTATTTTACTTACTCAATATGACGAATCAAGGACGAAATATTTTCTCTTAATTTTGGCACCCAACAAGTGACTATCAGACAAAACTACCACAACTCAAATATTTATTGCGCAAATAGTTCTAAACAAATTAAAATATTGACACCTAGATTTATTTTATCTTTTATTATTATATTCATGTCAAAATTGTACAATAAACAATTCTTAAAAAAGGGTACAGTTGTCCTGTACTAATCAAAGAATCCACCCCCAATCGTTTCCACACTGGATGGTCATGACCAGCCTTTGCAAAGGAACTTATCGGGGTATATCTACAAAAAAATACCTTTTAAATTATTTAGCTCTTACTAACATAACAAACTCACGCCTATATCCTCGAAGGGGTAGGCAGAGGTACTAGCACCCACATTTCGCCAGTTTATGTTTAGGTTCCAATGTAATAGGTAGCTTTTATAATTATTATTTATACCACATAGGTGACAGACAAGCCACGGCACACCTGATGGAAAGTGGTTACTGTGGCCTATGGACGTGTGCAACACCAAGAGAGTCACACACGTGCTGCCGACCCTATATGAACAGAGTTTTGTTGCCACCAGTGCAGAAGACAAAACAGGATAAGCCTTTGTCTTCCTACTGACAACACAAAAACTCTCCAGTGAGCTCTGGCTACCCTACTCATCGCCGGAAACACAACAAGAGGTTATTAGTCCCGTGGTGTTCTGTAGGGCGGAGGTACTTCCGCTTCCCCAGATGGGTTGCTCAATTAGGACGGGAATACCGTCGTGTCCTACCCACTACAATTTTAATAATATACACACGTTCATAGGTCATGGTAACCACTTTCCATCAGGTGAGCCGTGTGCTTGTCTGCCACCTAAGTTGTATAAAAAAAAATTATATATATATAATAATGCCTAATGAAGGTGAGATATACTGTAAAATGGTCTAAAACCAAAAATGTGACATTTTTTTCTTCACCTTGTCTCCTACGAATAAATTTCAAATTTCAAGAACTTGGGCACTAAACCAAAATTGTATATAAATTACGTTCCTAGATGTTACAACATATTCAAAATTGTTTTTTTAAGAGTTGTAGTTTTGAGCATATATATTCGAGTGGGTGCAACAATTTGTCATGATTTTCAAAGGCGGGAATAAAGCGATGTGAAGATTATTCTCGGCGCGTGTATCAAAATGGACAGATATATTAAGAGCTAGTGTGATTGGGGGATACTGTAAAGTTGTTATTATTGAATAATGATATTTAAAAGATATGATGTTCAATGTTCATTTATTAATGGTCTCTTCAGCAAAGCGCTGTAATTTTGCCAATATCAAGTAAATTGTAAATGTTTATAAAATTATTAATGGCGAGACGCCAATGTCAAGTTTTTCAAGAAATTTCACCAGAGCCACGTTAGCCACGCCAGTAAATTTGTTGCCGTGTGTCCACCCTCCACGAGATTCAGGTGGTCGATCAGGACGTGTGGTTGGATTTTAGAGGGCTAAAAGATATGAGTCAGTACTTTCGTGCTGAGCATCTCGCAGTCAAAATACGTGTCAGTGCTATACATTCATCTTTACTTGTCTATGGGAGTTTAACACGAAGTTTGTTGGTTACTAATTACTATACAGTGTTGGTTCCCGGTGCAGTGGGATAGAGTTATTGTCACTCCGTATCATCTCGTGGGTGTCGTAGAAGGCGACTATGGGATAGGGTTGGTCTTTTTACGTTAGTAAACAAACAGACAATGACAACGACGGTAAAAGGCTCGCCCAGGGTGCGCTCAGAACGTGGGACAGCGAACCAAAGCGGGTGAAATGTGGGTGTTAATACACCTCTGATTACTTCTTGGGGGATTTGTTAGGGACATGATATGTATAATTCAATGAGTCTATTAACAACTGATTGATTATTTTAATATATTACAACTAAACGCAAAAAAGTAAACAAATATTCTTTTCAAAATTATGAGTCATATTCCCGCTATTTTTAAAAAGCCGGACCTTGACAGCGCTCCGGAATCAACTTTATAAACGTTAGGCAATGGTATATAATTCATTCGGCCAATAGCGATATGATAACCTAGCACTCGATAATGTCCGTACTAACGGCTAATATTGGCTCAGGTCCAAAATGTAACGTTTGGTATAATATTATGTATGAATTGGTAATTGGTGTCTGCGTGTCTGTTCAATATTGAATTTGTGTAATCTACGATGTTTAGATATAAAATCAATCGAATGTATTAGGGCTGACGTGAAAAAAATAAGTAAAAGGTCCCTTTGGAAACTCGTCCACGGCGGGGAGGGATTATATTGGCCTCGACTGACTATAACCGCATGCCTCATTGGGTCACTCACACTAATACAAACGCAATGAAACAAACACAAACACTCAGATTAATGCAATAAACATGAATCGAATCTGCATCTTCTGATTTAGTAGTCACTTAGTCAGACGTTCTACCGCTAGCGCTCAACAAGAACACCTGTTACAGACCATTTTCTTTCAAATAAAGTAATTGATTGATTGATTTAGACTCGAAGATTTAGGTGCGAGCGAGCTCTGCACGTGTACAAATAATACATAAAACACGTAATAAAAGTCTGCCCGTAATAAATAACGAACAACGTCGAATATAAAACATAGTGTTAGTCACTTTCGTCTGAGATAATATTATTTCTAGATCGTACAATTTTAAAAAGAGATGTCGTACATTAGTTACTTTTTTATCTGTGCCATAACTTTTTTTATTCGTACCATAAATAATTTTGTTTACATTTTTATTTAACAATGTTTTTCTTTATTCATTCGAAACTGAAGCGTTTGGCCGTCAAAATAAATATGTGTTAATATTAATGAATGCTATGGCGGTAATGAGTCGATGGAGTACGCACGCGTAGTGCTAATTGGCTGGTCTTCAACTAAAGACAAGTTTGAGGTGTCATCTCAATTAGTATCTATCAAAATAAATGATTATTTTGCAATAACTTCTATACTAGACTGACTGAGCGAATAAAAACATTGTTACCAATCTATTTTCTTGTTCTAAACTCCAATGGTTTTCTAAAAAAGATCCGATGAGCTCAGTCAAATTAATTTGAAAAAGATATGCATATGATGAAGCCGTCAAGCTGAGTGTCACCATTGTCACATGGTATGTGTAAGTAATGGTGACCCTCTTTTCTGAGACTGCCTTCAGCTTACCATCAAGGAAGGCGAAGTCTAATAGGCTATTTGACAACATTCAAAATATACCACAAATTATGGTCATCCTATCAGAAAATAACGGAAAAAGACCTATGAGACTATAATTTACCCTCTAATATGTATATTAAATGAGAATTTCGAATATAAAAATATAATATTTTGTTGATTCATTGTCTATGATGAAAACGCTCTTGATTGGGCAGAAGTACTGTTGACGTCACTGCCCAATAAACAGCACTTCGTTTGTACGCGCTTTTCGTTGTATAATTCGGATTTTACTTTAATTATCGAGAGTTTTATGGTCATTTGTGATTAAGTTTATAATATAGTTTGTTTAATTATCAACATGGACACAAATTTTGCGCGAGCAGATAACAGCAACTTCCTAAAGTGGACGCCTTTATGATTGCACTGTTCTTCAAAAACAATACTGATTTCCATGCTGCTGAACTTAAAAATATAAAAATAGCCAAGTAAGTATCATGTAGTATTTAAATTCGTATTCATTTTCAAACCTTAATGTGTAATCATTTAAATTTTATAAAATGAAATTTTAGGTTATGTTGACATAAACATAGTCATGTTTTATTTGTTGATGATGTTTATGATGTTTTCTTTTGTTACTCAGGTCTGGAAGGGAGTCCTATGGAGATGATGCTATTGGCTACGTTCAATTGCATCGAGAATATGGTGTTTGCACAGTTAGTGTAAAGTGTACCCGGAGTATAAAGTGAGGAACAAACCGTACAATGTGACGTTGATTGTTAAAGAAAATGAAAATGAAATCGTTAGCTGTTACTGCCATAACTGTGCTGCTTCTGCTGGAGGTTGTAAGCATGCCATTCCTTTTTTGATGTGGGTCCATCGTCGCGCTGAAGAACCAGCATCTACTTCGGGTTGATTGCTATTGGAGAAAGCCTACTTTGTCTAAAGTAACAACTACTCTGAAATATATTACTGTGCAAGAGATACCAAACAAGTACCACATAGACCTGGTAATCCAATAGTTTATACTGAATTTATTTTAGTAGCCAAGAAGAGGAAAATTGATAGTTGTGAATTAGTAAAACACCAAGAAGATTTTTGTCCTAACAAAGTTATGAAGAGTTCATTGCATCATTTTAAAATGAACCAACCAAAACAAATTCAAGCAAATGCAGACAAACTGTTAAAGGAATTAAAAACAACATTGACTGCCAATACCATAAGTACAGTAGAAGAAGCAACAAGGGGGCAGAAAGATTATTAGTAAAAAATTGATAAAAAAGATTTCACCATGTGGGCTTTATTTATGCCATGCAAATTCAATATTTGCATCATCTCCTGATGGCTTAATTGAAGATGCAGTCATTGAAATTAAAGGACCTAACAAGCAAAAACTAAGATGAATTATATAAAAAAATGGTATCATTGCAGACAAATGTAAGGCACAGGAACAATAACAAATGTATGCAACGGGCAAGCAAAAGTGCTATTTTTGTGTGACCGATAGCCAGTTCGAACAGAACAAAAATGTAGACTTAATTTTAGTAATATATGACAATGATTATGATAATAATTTAATTCCTAAGCTAGTTAATTTTTAGAAAAAAACATATTCCAATTTCGTACAGTACCACAATGGTATAATTTGAGAAAAACATGCTATGTGTGTCTTCAGTTTACCATCAAGTGAGGTGAAGTCAAATATAACATCTTGGCGAATGTTGTTACTAGTTATCACCATTGTGTACTTAAATAAAAAGCAATTATATTTCTTATTTGTTTTATTTAGAAAATATAATAACAAAACTTGATTTATGTACACTTCACAAAATATCATTTTGTAATGCCTTATATAAATAGTAATTTGATCCACTAAGTAACAATAAAATTCAGTAAAATAAAATCTCACACACATTTATGTCTCTCTCTCATACACACAACTGGTGAGGGGTCCCTATAGCTAGATTCCTGCCGGCTTGCTCTACAGAGACAAGCTGGTAGACATTTTGATATTTTATAGTCTAATAAATAATACACATTGTTTGAAATAGAAAGTATCTTACATTCTGTATCTAAAATTGAGATAATTCCATACAAAATTGCTATGGACATTCTATAACAGGTAAGACTGTTTTCCACCAGCTTCCCTTTTGAAAATTTTCACCCCTCGCCAATGACACGCCCGTCATAATAAATAATCTGGTCTAAACACTTCAACTTAGCTCAACAACATAACTCTTTCGGACTGAGACGAGTGGAGATTATACTATAAATTAAAAAAAATCTAAAGTTATTTAACATTTTTCGCCTCTTAGGATCGTTGGGAACAAAAACAAATATTTTTTCTGGGGTTCTTATAGACATATTTGTGCACTGTGGCACTACACACCATTTCCCACTTAAATGTTGAAAATTTGAAATTACGTAGCACTTGTTGTTATCAAACGTCTTCTATAGTGAATATTATTTACTTGTGATTGACGTCACATGAATCTCACACGACGCCACTTTGAAGAATAGCGTTTTTCGCGCACTCTTGAGAATTTAAACTTTATCATTGATTTTTAAACATAATGCATTGTTTTTTTACAGAAATATTAATGTAGTATGTTGATAATGTAATAAGGCATCATTTAAAATGGTTTTCCAAATTCAGTCAAGTAGCCTATTGACGTGTTCTATTTAATAAAAATAAAAAAGATGCAAAATATAAAAGGGAAATATATTATATTTTTAGCAGTGCAACGGCTTATTCAGTAAACAAAATTCAAAAAGGCGAATAGCGTAACGAACTGAATACCATGCAAAACGAAATTAAGATAGAAGTCTTAATTTGTGTGTGACCTCTAACCAATTCTGAAAGTAAATTGCTAAGTACTAGAATATTTTTTCAGGTCAGTCAATTATTGTCAGGTAATTCGACTAGGTCTTGAATTTGACCTGGAAAAAAAATTGGCAATTGAAAACAGAAAATGTTTAACTATTAGCCTAGCTAATAATATATAGGCTAATAGTAGAACATTTCGTAAATAGAATGATTATGAAATCTACATGAACTCATTTACTAAAATTAGTCAATAAATCAAACAAAATGTTACCAGTATTTATATTTATTAATCATTTTTTTATATTTTCCCCTACACATTAAATAAAATACTTTGTCAAAATTGAACATTACACCCGTTGAGTGAAGTTATTACGTACTTCCTGCGTAATAAAATTATTTCGTTCGAATATATATAAGTGCCATGTATCTGTCGCTGCTACCAATTTCCGTCTGCCAAGCTGTTATGCCATGATCACACGTAGGTACTAAGTGGATTGACGAGTCAGTAAAATGTTACTCGGCCGAGTCAGTGATGTCGGCAAGTAGCTGTTCACACGTGTATTGAATTTAGAACTAGCCCTTTTTTTAACGTGCGCAAAATCCCCACGTATACCTCCCCACCGGAGCCGGTGGAGGAGGTTATGTCGGACTCGAACCGACTAAAACGCACGCCACCTGTGGGTCGTTTTGGTTGCCGAAGGTGAGGTTGACAGGCATATCCCTCGCACCCCGGCCGACACAGGGCCATCTCTCACCATCTGGCCCTCGTCTGGGGTAATGAGAACTAGCCCTAGGCAAGTGGAAATACGTTGACCGGCGTATCGTAGAATATAATGACAAATGTTTGGAATTTTACTCTAATAGCCGCATGGTTCCCGGCAGAGTAGAATTTGGGCCACCCCATCTCTTCCCATGCGGTGTCGTACAAGACGACTAAAGGATAGGGCTGTTTGATACCAGTCAGATATATACAGCCCAGACTCAGCCTCAGATGCATGACTTGAGTCAACAATAGTGATCGGAATACGGCAATAGCCACCCCCTATTAAACACCTCAACAAAGTCTAGGGAACAAGATGACCCCAATTATTTTTTTTCGTGTAAATCTTGTTTTGCAAATAACTGGCAGCAAATAAATAAAAATAGAATAAAGTAGATTACAGAGTTGTTCGAAATTTAAAAATAAATTTAAATAAGTAATGATTTTCGAATATGGAGGGAAAACTTTTAAAAGTGTTTGATTGTGCATTTTATCTGAGGCAAAATAAAAATTATTTTTTTTTATTGTAAATAACGTTTATTATCAATAATACGTTTTTTTCGTATGGTTTGTGCATTTTTGTGACTGTAGTCATCATGTCACGTCGTCTTTTAAGTCGCGAAGAGATGTTAAGGGCTGTTGGTATGCTGCAAGCTGGACGAACTCAACGCGACGTAGCGGATGCTGTCAACACCCAACCAAGCGTAATTTGCAGATTATGGGCACGCTACAGGTCTACAGGGGATGTTGCCGAACGTCACAGGGGACGAAATAGGGTTACTACCCCGCGACAAGATCGTTTCTTGCAAAATTCCGCAAGGCAGCAACCCACGATTACTGCTCGTCAGTTGGTCGCAGGCCTCCAGTCTCAGCATCAAGTGGTTATTAGCGATCAAACTGTCAGAACAAGACTACACGAAGCCAATCTTTATGCTCGCAGACCGCTTAGGGTTCCAGCTCTTCGACGTGGAAATCGAGGTCGTCGCTTATTGTGGGCTAACGCACATTTACAGTGGACCGACCATCAATGGGCACGGGTTCTGTTTTCCGACGAATCTTGCTTCGGTTTTCATCCTGATTCGAGAAGAGTGCGTATATGGCGAGTTCCTGGACGTCGGAGTCGTCTCCAGAATCCGCAAGAAGTTCATCCTTACCAAGGTGGAACAATCATGGTATGGGCTGGAATTCGCCTTGGTGGAAGGACCGACCTCGTTTGGATACGGGGCAATTTGAATGCAAACCAATACATTCAGGAGGTTATACACCCCATGGTAATCCCTCATCGACAGCAGTTCGGTCAAGATTTTATGTTCATGCAAGATAATGCACGGTCACACACCGCGAGGGTAGTGGTCAATGCGTTAAGCGAGCACAATATGACGACGTTGGAATGGCCTGCTCAGTCTGCCGACCTCAATCCCATAGAGCATGCCTGGGATTTGCTTGGGAGAAGAGCTTTCAGTGATTCTTTGGAAAATCTGAACACTGAAGAACAACTTTTTTTACACCTTCGCAGTGTATGGAGCCATATTCCACAGACGATGATTGACAATCTCATACTAAGTATGCCACGCCGTTGTCGAGCTGTTGCTAATGCTTTAGGAGGTCCTACAGATTATTAAAAACGTTTAAAGTACGGTTAATTACTGTATTTCTTACTACCTCGTTATTTTTGTGCCTAATCATAGAAGGTTGTAATACTCAATATTGGCACTATTCAATTCTTTCTTAAAAAAAAAAAATTTGGTATGAAAATGTTTTTATTAAAATTAAAATTAAAAACGGTATAAAAATACCCTTCTATTGATATAAAACACTCACTATTACAAGAAAGGGTTTTTAAATAAAAACTAGAAATGTCCTTGTTCCCTAGACTTTGTTGATGTGTGTATGTGGGACCGAATTTAAAGATTGGTGAAATGTGGGTGTTAATTCACCTCTGCCTGACCTTCCGGGGATAAAAGTGTGATTATATGTATGTATATAACCTTAGGTACTATGTGACGTAATATCCTACTTCTGGAATATATAAAAGCTCCAGAAATACTGCAGAAGCGAAGTACTTACGTAGGTTGGTGATTCAGCGGTGTCGAAGGTGTGTTGACATTAATTGATATTATATCTACTGCTGTATCCGCCTGTGTTGTGCGAATACTATTTGACATGATGTTGACACTATGCTGTGTCGGTTTCTTTTTTATACCACTTGGTTGGTAGAAAAGCAAACGGCCCAGTCTGACCAAGACATTTTAACAAAAAGGAACCGCTTAAAAATTCGTTCAGCAGTTTTTGAGTCTATCGCGAAAAACAGACAAATTTGTCTGTTTTTTCTCGATAGACTAATAGTTTTTGAGTTCCAAGTGCGTGGTTTATATTCACGCGAGCGAAGCCACGACCTTTTTTTTATACCACTTGATTGGCAGACAAGCACACGGCCCACCTGATGGAAAGTGATTACCGTGGCCGATAGATGTGTGCAACATCAAGGGAGTCACACTTGCGCTTCCAACCCTGTTAGTACAAGAGTTTCTGTGCCGTCAGTGTAAAAGACAAAGCAAGAAGCTTTTGGTCTTCCCACTGATCATTCACAAACTCTCCAGTGAGCCTTGGCTGGCCTACTCACCGCCAGGAACACAACACGAGGTTATTATGGCCGCAGTATTCTGTAGGACGGAGGTACTTCCCTAGTCGGACTGCTCAATTGAACGGAAAACCGTCGTGCCCTACCTCTCTCTATGCTCAATTGGACGGAAATACCGTCGTGTCCTACCTCTCTCTATGCACAATTGGACGGAAATACCGTTGTGTCCTACCTCTCTCTATGCTCAATTGGACGGAAATACAGTTGTGTCCTACCTCTCTCTATGCACAATTGGACGGAAATACCGTCGTGTCCTACCTCTCTCTATGCACAATTGGACGGAAATACCGTTGTGCCCTACCTCTCTCTATGCACAATTGGACGGAAATACAGTTGTGTCCTACCTCTCTCTATGCACAATTGGACGGAAATACCGTCGTGTCCTACCTCTCTCTATGCACAATTGGACGGAAATACCGTTGTGCCCTACCTCTCTCTATGCTCAATTGGACAGAAATACAGTTGTGTCCTACCTCTCTATGCACAATTGGACGGAAATACCGTCGTGTCCTACCTCTCTCTATGCACAATTGGACGGAAATACAGTTGTGTCCTACCTCTCTCTATGCACAATTGGACGGAAATACCGTTGTGTCCTACCTCTCTCTATGCTCAATTGGACGGAAATACCGTTGTGTCCTACCTCTCTCTATGCTCAATTGGACGGAAATACGTGTACCGTCGTATCCTACCTCTCTCCCATTCGCCATTGCTATTGCTAAATGTTAAATATTTTACCCCATTTATCATCTTGGGAGTTCTTTCAAGCTATGAATCCATATGGAGATTACAAATGAGGTTCAACGGAACAATATGTTTGATAGATGGTCTCATCATTCTGTTCCTTTCCAGTTTAACTGTGATGCAGCTGAACTTAAATATTTTCCATGAAGCGACTGTCATCTGACCTTCACAGCTAATTGACGATAAAGAATTGTAGTTAGACTAGTTAGACTTTTGTGAGCTATCATGGTCACTGACATCAGTATCAGAATAAACGGGATATTTACCATGTTTCATTATTTTGAGTTTCCGATATTACTGACCGCGCATATAGTTTATGTGACGAGGAACATTTACAAGAAGAATTGAAGCACATAAGCGGCGTTCTACAAAAGAATGGATACAATGGACGGATAAGACCACCAAGACTCACCACAAATAAACCCCGGAACTATAAGGTGGAAAGACAGCCAGCCTTTTTACCCTACATCAAAGGAGTGACAGATAAGATCGCTAACATCCTGAAGAAGGTATCTGTCAAAACTATTTTCACTCCTTTTAAAAAGCTGTCGCAATGCCTGCGCTCACCCAAAGATGGCTCCCCATTGGACAGACCGGGAGTGTACAAGATTGACTGTAGCTGTGGCAGTTCTTATATAGGACAAACAAAAAGAATGGTTACATGCCGAATCAAGGAACACATCAGGGCAGTCAAAAACAATGAACCGCATAAATCTGCAATCGCTCAACATTTATTGGAGTCCGGTACGAACCACTGGATCGAGCTACATAACCCTCAGATGCTTTCGACAGAACGCCACTATATACCAAGACTGGTAAGGGAAGCAATTGAAATAAAAAAGTATAAAAATTTCAATCGTGAGGATGGGTTTCAACTGCCGAACGTCTGGCATCCAGTGGTCCGTCTTTGCAAAAACAACCGGGAACAAGCTAAAACAAAATCGCGAGTGGATACAGTGAGCATCGTATGTCGTGAACGTGATCGAGATCGGGTTCGAGTTTGTAGTGAGAGTGAAACCAATAGTAGTGCAGATACGCGTAGTAAAAGAACTCGAAAGAGGGTAGATCGATATAATTACTCCTAGAAGAAAAAACTTTTTCTTTGTTCACCGCCAATACTCCAGTTCCTCCGTGATCATGGTGCTTGCAACAACGCCGAAATATCGGAAACTCAAAATAATGAAACATGGTAAATATCCCGTTTATTCTGATACTGATGTAGATCATATATATATTAATCATATTTTTTTATATTTAGTCCGGCAATTGACTGCACCCCATATCTTTAGGGATTATTCACACGATAAATAAAAAAAGGAGCATAAAGATACCTACTAATTAAAAGAAGATTGACGAAATAGATTGACGAAATCAAAAGCAAGAAAAGGCGAAAGGTGGCTATGCCCGGATTGTAGCAAGTGAAATCATGTGTGGTCTATTTTTTTATTTTTTTATATCGGACTTCACCTTGCCTGATGGTAAGCTGAAACCAAAGTTCCAGAAAAGAGGGTCACCATTACTTACACATACCGTGTGACAATGGTGACACTCAGCTTGACGGCCTCATCATATGCTTTTTCACGCCCCGCTTAAAGGACCCGGGACTGTAGGAAGAAGGAAACACGTGAGCTGGTAATGAATTCCAGGCCTTAATGGTGCGACAGAGGAAAGAGTCTCCGAACCGCTTGGTTCTTGATCGCCTATCCGTTACGGTATCACTGCATGCATGACGACTTAAATTATTGTTTATTAATAAAATATGAGGTTTTAAATTGTCCCGAAGTTACACAGTTATCACAAAATAACGTATATACAGTAGGTATCTAACCCAAATAACAACATATAAAAAAACCAAACAAACAAATGTTGTGTTCCCAGCGGTGAGTAGGGTAGCCAGAGCTCACTGGAGAATTTGTGCTGTCAATGGGATGACTAAAAGCTTGTCCTGCTTTGTCCTCTACACTGACGGCACAGAAACTCTGTGCTTACAGGGTCGGCAGCGCGAGTGTGGCTTCTCTGGTGTTACACACGTCCATAGGCCACGGTAAACACTTTCCATCAGGTGACAAGCAGACAAGCACACGGTAGGATAGGAAGTGGTTACCGTGGCTTAAGGATGTATGCAATACCAGGGGCGTTACACACGCATTGTCGACTCTGAAGAAATCTTTTAATACCCTTCTTGAAGAACCCCATATTGTAGGCGCTTGGGAGAACCGCAGGGGTGAAGTTTCTTTCGTACCTCAAATACAAAACGTTTATTGAATTCAAAAGCGACCTTGACCTAGTAAATAGCCACAGACTATAATTAATTCAAGACTTTGTCTATTACTTCATGGTAATAAAGTCATTCCAACGACTAAAATACAGAAGATCTAAACATTTAAAATTGTCTGTAGCCAATGCAGCCATCACAAGTCACAACATCATGCGAATAATTTAAATTCGTAATACATACGTTTGTTAACCTTTGTATATCTACACACTGGTCTGTGAGACCGACGGAGAATATACAGTACCGATAGTATCCAGTTTTTGAAGTGAAAACTTGTTTAGCCGCGTTGAGCACATTTTAGCTGAACATAGAATATAATATAATAGCCTAGTGGTATGGGTAATGGACTGCTGAGACGAGGTCTCGGGTTCGATCCCAGGTTATACCATGGCACACACCAATGACTTTTCGATGCTTTTCGAAGTTACGTGTGTATTTATCGCAGGTTTATAAGTGACCGGTTAATGGCAATAGGCTCGCCACCTATTACATTGGGACTTAAACATAAACTGGCGAAATTTGGGTGCTAGCACCTCTGCCTACCCCTTCGGGAATACAGGCGTGAGTTTAAGTTATGTTGTGTTATATAGAATCAAAAAAGAATCAAAGAATCCAAAATCAAACCAAAATTTTACAATTATGTCAAGAAATATTATAAAATTATTAAATAATGTAAAAATAAACCTTTGGAAAATGATTCTTTTGGTGGTGCGGTAGGTTAGTTCTACTGAGAAGATACCAGCAAGAAAATCATGGAAACCTGAATAGCTGTGTGATTCCCAGCAGAGTAGAATTTGGGCCTCCCATCTCTTCCCATGCATACAAGGCGACTATCAGGCAGGTTAGCGCTGTTTGTCATCAGAAAAATATATACAGCTCAGATGAATGGCTCGAGTCAAAAATAGTGCCTGGAAGACGGCAATAGACTCACCCCCTATTACATGGGACCCAGTACAATGATTGATGAAATGTGTGTGTTAATTCACCTCTATCTAAAATTTGCTTATAATGATACTGTCTGTCGTTTACGCACATATCACTCATTGAAATAATCGCGATAGAATCAGTTAAAACGTAGTTTTATTATAAAATCATCTTTCGTCATCGTCACTTAAGCACGAAGTACTTACGTAGGTTGGTGATTCAGCGGTGTCGAAGGTGTGTTGACATTAATTGATATTATATCTACTGCTGTATCCGCCTGTGTTGTGCGAAAACTATTTGACATGATGTTGACACTATACTGTGTCGGTTTCTTTTTTTATTTCGTTTTATTTTTATTTTTTTATACCACTTAGTTGGCAGACAAGCACACGGCCCACCTGATGGGAAGCGGTTACCGTGGCCTATGGACGTATGCAACACCAGGGGTGTCACACTCGCGCTGCCGACCATGAAGAAACCTTCTGATGCCCCTCTTGAAGAACCCCATATTGTAGGCGCTTGGGAAAACCGCAGCAGGGAGGTCATTCCACAGCTTGAGTGTGCGTGGGATGAAGTTTCTTTCATACCGCACAGTGCGCACCGTCTCAGGTCGCAATGTGTGAGGATGAAATTCCTGCCTATGGCGAGAGGTGCGATGATGGAATGTAGCTACGGGCATCATGTCAAACAATTCATCTGAGCACAAACCATTGTATAGGCGGTAGAACACACACAGTGAGGCAAAATCCCTCCTAAGGCTAAGAGGTTCCACACTACCTGTGAGTATGGGATTGTCAACCAGCCTCAATGCCCGTCTTTGCACTGAGTCGAAGGGGTCAAGCTGGTATGCAGGTGCTCCAGCAAAAAGGTGACAGCAGTACTCCATGTGAGGCCGGACCTGTGCTTTATAAAGAAGGAGTTGCTGCCTCGCAGTGAAGTACTGCTTCGCCCTGTTGAGCACTCCGAGCTTTCTTGATGCCAACTTAACCTTGTCCCGCAAATGACTTCGGTATTGGACGTCGCTGGAGATATCGACACCAAGGATCCCTATACTCGAGGAGATGGTAAGCGGTGTGCCCAGGAATTGCGGCGCCACAATGAATGGAGTTTTCTTAGCGGTGAATACACAAACTTGTGTCTTAGTGGGGTTGAATTGGACTAGGTTTAGTCGTCCCCAATCGGATACTCCAGAGAGAGTAATCTCAATTTCAGATACAAGTTGTTCGCGACTGTTTCGTCATCGTCACTTAAGCGCTTGGGCTGTCACCGAACGTCACGTCACGACGATACAATCCATAAGTTAAAGTTACAGTCTCCCTCTTTTTTCTTTATTTCATTTTTGTATATATTGATTAGTTAGCATAATTTTGTATAAATTTATAAGTAATTGCATATATTTTTTCTGTATATTATTATACCATATTTTATGTACCTAAACTGAACTGACTTAGCGATCTTGGAAAATATTCATAAGTAACTTAATACTATCTTTCACATCTATCGACAGTCGTCAAAGACCGCAGTTCTGCATGTATTTTAATTGCCACAACACGTCTGGAAGAAGAATGAGACATTAGCATCAAAAGTCCAATTCTCGTAATAAAAAGATATTAAAAATCCAGTCTCGATCTAATCACAAACTCTAAAGAATAAGATGTCGGCCACTGTCGGCGTACGGTAGTGGCAGCTATCCGAATAGTTGGGCATTTATTTATTTATTTATTTTTACAACCAGTAGTTGTTACATTAACACTTACATCTAAAACATGCAACCATAATATCAAGTTTTATGCACTACATTTTAAGGTATGAACACCGGCATGAAAAATAAAATACTGAATAGAAAAGTATACAATAAAATAAAATTTAAAACTTCAGTACCCTGGGCTGGTCTGACAGACCAATGTCCGGGTATATTCTTCTTTATTTGACGCTAGTACAGTAAGGTTAATATGTTTCGCTTCAGAAGTAATATTAAAATAATTGCTTGATTGTGACACCGCAACATTCATGTCTGCCAAAAATATGACAGACAAAAAAATCTAGTTGTATTTCTGAGCGCGGTCTGCGTATTATCATAACGTAATATTTTTATTTCGTCTAGGAATAAGAAAATGAAAGATACAGCTCTGTAAGTGAAAAAAATATCTATTCTAGTTTATGGTTTCCGGGTTCAGAGTACAATTGTGATATTTATCTTGACTGCATTACCTCAAAGAGGTTCACCCTCTGCTGACATAAGCAATTTAGCCTAACTGAAGGAGTGGTCATGGAAAAGGACTCTTTTGTCCGCACTTTGCCTTTTCGCACGATAGAAAAAAGGGAAAGAAACGACTTGGGGCTTGGGATCATTGCGAGTTTCCGGAATATATCTTATATTCCGGAAACTCGCAATATGTTTATTGAAATTCCGAAGCGTCTTTTTTGTCGAGTCAACGGCGCTTCTGTTCTGAGTTTCACATGTTCCCAGTGTGTTGCTTTCGATTTCGAAACTTAGCTTTGAATATGATTAAATGTTTATATGTATCTTGAAAATGGGCATAAAACAATCATCACACTGCATTGAAAGATGCAGTTGAATGCGTTAGATATCTGTCGGAGGCACCTACGTAATGTATTTAGTGATTTAGAGGCGAACGATGACTAGTGGATTGTTAGTGCTTAGTTTCTTGACGTATGCTGCTGAATATAAGTATAGTATAGGTAAAAGGATGCGGACGGCGGAGGACCGGACGAAACGACACATATTGGGAGAGGCATATTTCCAGCAGTGATCTGCAAAGGGCTAATTGATTGATTAGAGAAAGAATACAAGTATCACCACTTTCACCAACCCATCTAATTCGAGAACTGTCGTAAGAGGTGACTAACGGAAAAATACGCTGACGATATCAATGCTAAAAAAGGAAAACTCCAAATAAAACCCTGTACCAACCCGTCTGCCCCTCGTGGAAACAGTAGGCCAAAGCTTCCCAATATTGGGAGAGTCCTATGTCTTGCAGTGGACTACGATGGGATTATTGATTGATACTGGTCTATAGATTAACACCAATTCGTGAGAGAAACGAGGCCTTATATTTTACGTGCGTAATATCCCCACGAATACCCCCACCGAGCCGGTGGGAGAGGTTATGTCGGACTCGAACCGACTAAAACGCACGACGCTTGTGGGTCGTATTTGGTTGCTGAAGGTGAGGTTATCAGGCATATCCCTCGCACCCCGGCACAGAAACTCTGTACTTACAGGGTTGGCAGCGCGACTGTGACTGCTCTGGTGTTACAAACGTCCATAGGCCACGGTTACCACTTTCCATCAGGTAGGCCGTGTGCTTGTCTGCTAGCTAAGTGGTATAAAAAAAAACTCCGTACAACCCAGGGCCGTCTCTCTAGATCTCTCCCTATATACCTGCCGCCATACACCTCTGCCTACCCCTTAGGAGATTTACAGCCGTGAGTAAATATGTATGCATGTAGGTACAAAATATGATTTTATTATTATTTATGTATTGTACAAATCGTATTAAATTGAGTTCAGTAAAATTAAGATCCAATCCCACATACTTTAGATATCATATCATGTTTAATTAAATCTATTATTATATTTTACTTGTTTTTAGGACCACTTCTGTACAAAAGGATAAACGCTATAACATTCATTTATTTAAAATACACGGAAGTTATCGAAATTAAAATATATATAAAAAAGAATATATATCTAAATAATCCTGCAGGTTCAGGCGTCAAAGAATTCCTCCCCATCGATGTCAACCGGGAAGGTGGCCAGAAGGCTGGCGGCATTGCCACGTTGAATGGCAATACCAATCCTTTGCGCAAAGAATAAACCAGCCCTCTGATCACGGGTAGCGTCAATTATTATATTATATCATATATTTATATTAATAATTAAATAAAACAAAAGTTAAAATGCGTCGTGAAGTTCCTCGGCATCGCATGCCTTTGTATTAGCGTTCCCAGAAGACTAGCAGCATTACCACGTTGTATAACAATGCTTATTCTCTGACCTAAGAAAAGGCCAGCCTTCTGGTCACGAGAAGCGTCGACCATACGCTTTGCAATCTTCCTGAAAAATTTAACAGATAATACGGAACCCTTCAGCTGTGAGTCTAACTCGCACTTGGCCGATTTTTATATCTACGTTGTAATTAGCCGCGTGGTTTTCGGCAGAGTAGAATTTGGACCACCCCATCTCTTCCCATGCGGTGTCGTACAAGACGACTAAGCGGTAAGACTGTTTAACATCAGACAGATATATTACAGCCCAGACTCAGCCAGAGATGCATGGCTCGAGGCAACAATAGTGCCCGGAAAACGGCAATACACTCACCCCCTATTACGTGGGAACGAATACAATTATGGTGAAATGTGGGTGTTAATTCACCTAATTAACACCCACATTTCACCTAACCCTATATATATTCGCCTAACCCTACGGGGATAAAGGCGTAATATGATATATCGTGGATAATTATAATGTCCTTTGGCTCGTGACTGATTTTGATGAGGCCCCCGGGCATTGACCAATATCTAGATATAGGTACTAACATGACCGTAGTTACCACACAAAATGTGATCTATACAAACAGTACGCTTTCTTAGGTGTCTTTTGAGGATCGCACGAGGTGCTACGGTGGCGGAGGAGCTGAAATCCACCAGTCATAGAGTATATCAAAACATAGGGCGCGCCGTAGTAGCGGCGGTAAGACCCATCATGGGGGAGTGGCTAGAGAGCACACACAGCAGCCTCTCGTAACATCTGAGCGCGGGTGCTTCGGGCAGTATCTGTGTCGGATGGAGAAAGAGCCAACATCCGAATACCATCACTGCAATGCGATCGAGGACTCGGGGCTGCATACACACACGGCGTGGGAGGCGCCGAGACGGGAGCCGGTGACGGCCCTGGGAGTGAGAGTTCGCACGCTCGCCACCCTGCTCGCGACTATGGTTTGCTTTTTTTTCATTCTACTTAGGTGGCAGACAAGCACACGGCCCACCTGGTGGAAAGTGGTTACCGTGGCCTATGAACGTGTGTAACACCGGAGGAGTCACATCCGTGCTACCGACCCCCTGTAAGAACAGAGATTTTAAGTGCCTTCAGTGCAGAACACAAAATCAGGACAAGCCTTTGGTCTTCCCACTGACAGCACAAAAACTCTCCAGTGAGCTCTGGCTACCCTACTCACAGCCGGGAACACAACACGAGGTTATTAAAGCCGTGGTATTCTGTAGGGTGGAGGTACTTCCCCAGTCGGACTGCTCAATTCGGACGGGAATACCGTCGTGTCCTATCTCCTATGAAAAAGGACCGATGCGCGAACGCGTGGGCGGTCGGCGCCTCCTTCTACGAGCAAGTAATGCTCGTGAAGGAGGAGGCGGGGCGGGAGCGACGAAGGATTGCAAGCCAAGCTGCCCGCGTACGGAGGCAACTCGGGCGTCTGAGGTCATTCATCTACGGGTGGAGCCACCTGTCACCCTGGCAGAAGCAGGCCGCGGCTCTCCCACCGGCTCCGGTGGTGGCAGTACCCGTGGGGATCTTCCGAACGTAAAGACAGGTATATTTTAATATTTTCACAAATTAAAACTTTGAAGGGAAGAAACGGTCTAGAAAACAATATTATTTCGAACGTGCGAACGTCATTTCATAAATTAAAACTCCAAAATGGCGGCGGTTGTGGTTATTTTTATTTTTTTTATTATCCACGAGACGACATTACACCACAGATTATTAATCCAGCCGTAAATAATGGCGGGAAACTATTTTATGGGGAAATTTATTGGTAATTAACCTTGAATGTATCAGGTGGTTGACAACCTCTGTGGCGTTGCGGTCGAACGCTACAACTACGCAGGAGAGTCAGGTTCGACCTCCGCTCAGTGCAAAAAATTATATGTGTATTTATCCCAGGTTTATGAGTGCCTGGTTATTGGCAATAAGCTCGCCACCTTTTCATTTTCTTTCTTCTTTTCATTGGGACCTAAACATAAACTAGCGAAATATGGGTGGGTGCTAGCACCTCTGCCTACTCCTTCGGGGATATAGGCGTGAGTTTATGTTATGTTATGTTACATTAAATAGTAAGTTCCATGATTTAATTCTGAAAAGTTCAGTACCGTTATATAATTAATAATACTAATAACATTACTAATACTAATACTATAAATACTATACTAATACTAATACAAATAACATTAATTGTATTATTGTCTGAACTAAGAGTGTGCACCAAATATGAGAATAATCAGTCAACAGGAAGGGGGGGAAACGAAAACATTGACGGCCTTTGTGGCGCAGCGGTAGAACGTTCGCGAGTTCGCTTCCCGCTCAGTGCAAATATTTGATTGCATGATTATGCAAATATTTGTTTGTATGCATGGTTTGGGTGTTTCTATATATAATATGTATGTATTTACAATAAAAGAGTGTCTAAGTTTTTTTTTATACCATTTAGTTGGCAGACAAGCACACGGCCCACCTGATGGGAAGCGGTTACCGTGACCTATGAAAGAGTGTAACACCAGAGGAGTCACAGTCGCGCTTCCAACCCTGTCAGTGCAGAGTTTCTGTGCCGTCAGTGTAGAAAACAAAGCAGGACAAGAATTTAGTCTTCCCACTGACAGCACAAATTCTCCAATGAACTCTGGCTACCCTACTCACCGCTGGGAACACAACATGAAGTTATTATAGGCGCGGTATTCTGTAGGGCGGAGGTACTTCCCCAGTCGGACTGCTCAATTGGGCGGAAATACCGCCGTGTCCTTTTTTTTTTTTATACACGAAAATTTTTTAATTACCAGAAAAATTTTGGCGAAGTGATAGGTATTCGATACTAAACACATACATGCAAAAAAAAATGAATAAAGTATGTATGTCAGTTTTTTTCTTAAAACCACCTAATATTATGTTCACGACGTACAAAATTTTTCTCAATGGAATATGACTAATTCACGAAACCAAAATCACACAAAGAAGTCATTGATAAAATAATAAACACGCACTCTCTCTTTCTATCATTCTACTACTGTCCTTGAAGGCGGGCGGCGCGTGCGACCACCCCTCCCCGCACCGCCTTACACGTGTCGTCAAGCCGGCGGCATCTCTTTGATGTTAATAAAATTTAAATCATAAATGCAGTTCCGGTTGTGACGTCTCGATTCGCGCACGCATCCTAATCAATACTATCGGCACTATCGAGATGGCGTACCAATTTACCGACCGCGAATACGCATTAATGTTACGTAGTTATTTTTTATCCGGTGAAAATGTGAGTGCCGCTTTACGGATGTATCGTGATCTCTACCCGAATGCCCGACAGCCAAATTACTCCACGATGTTGAGCGTCTACCAACGTCTATTAGATCACGGCTCATTTCACGTACCGACGCACGCACAAGGCCGGGGCAGACCCGCCTATCCGCAGAACTTGTACGACGAAGTACTCGAGTTTTTTGAGGACGATCCGCGACGAAGTACAAACGATGCGGCACGTAGATTTGGCATCAGCCAGCACTGTGCTTGGAAAATTGTGAACTCGGCTGGTATGCACCCTTATCACTACAGAAAGGTTCAAGAACTGACAACAATCGACCGAGCACCCAGGATTACATTCTGCAACTGGGTGATCCTTCACCCGGAGACCAACGTCCTTTACAGTGACGAATGTTTGTTCACAAGAATCGTGCTTTTCAACCAACATAACGAACATTGGTGGTCAATAAGAAATCCCAAGTTGGCGCGACAACATTCGTTTCAACACAGATTTAGCGTGAACGTTTGGGCTGGAGTCCTAAATGACAACATCGTGGGCCCATACTTCATCGAGGGACGTCTAACGGGTGAAACCTATTTGGATCTGTTGAGAACCATGGTATCAACCATGTTGGATGATATTCCACTCGCAAGCTTGCGAGACCTCTGGTTCCAACAAGATGGTGCTCCACCCCACTACCACATCGCGGTAAGAGACTACCTCAATACGCAATTTGAAGGCAGGTGGATTGGCGGGGAGCTTCAGTCGCGTGGCCCGCTCGATCCCCGGATCTGACGCCAATGGACTTTTTCATGTGGAGTGAAGTGAAACGTAGAGTGTATGTCAGTGAACCCAACACCCGTGAGGACCTCCGACAAAGGATAATTGACGCCTTCGATGAAATTCGTCAACAAAGAGACATTCTCCTAAGTTTAAAATCAAACTTGTTAAAGCGGGCTCGTTTGTGTATTCAAAATGACGGAGGACATTTCGAGCAACAATTAAAGTACTTGTAGGGTAAGTCTTGCACGTGTTAAGTACAGAAAATCCTTAAGCTAATTTACTATTCCAAGTTCTTTAGTAGGTACCTAGTGTACCTACACCTACCTGCCAGTTGATAAGGTACTTAAAAAAACTACTGAATTACGTTAAAAGTTACTGTGGTTTTACCATTGTTTACTCAGTTCACCCAAACTTGTATTAAACATGGTATTAAAAAATTACTGCCACTAGAAAGTTCACGATGAAAGTTAAAAGTTCATTGATGACCTATTTACTATCCACACATCGTGCGTAAATAAAATGGTGTCTATTCTTTAAGCACGTATTTTGAGATTTTAAAAACGTTAATAACTTTGTTTTTTTGTATGGTGGGGTATTTGTATTATTCCATATATATTGAAGTATATACATTCCATATCAGCCCCTGCAGTTTCTCTGGTAATTAAAAATTAGTAGTGTATAGGACACGTCAATTAGACTTCGCCTTGCCTGATGGTAAGCTGAAGGCAAAGTCCCAGAAAAGAGGGTCACCATTACTTACACATACCGTGTGATAATGGTGACACTCAGCTTGACGGCCTCATCATATGCTTTTTCACGCCCCGCTTAAAGGACCCGGGACTGTAGGAAGAAGGAAACACGTGAGCTGGTAATTAATTCCAGGCCTTAATGGTGCGACAGAGGAAAGAGCCTCCGAACCGCTCGGTTCTTGATCGGATGTTTTGCACCGTGTGCGGATGACATCTAAGACCTGCACGTGTTGTCCTGTGTAGGAAAGGGGAGGGTGGGACTAATTCCTCCTACCTACCTCCTAAACATTATTGTAGATGTGCTTGATTGTAGATCACAAAGTAACACAATATACAAAGTTTCAATATTTTGCTACTGCCATTAAACGATGCGCTAAATTTGTTTTACGGCTTTAGCGGACGGCGTCGTAAATATTAATGACTGTTTACAGGTTGTTCCGTACGTCCAATGTGTCTATTTATTACTAAGTCAACTGCAAGATATTCGGATGACGTAAACTTGGCTTCTTGCACTCAAACTGATGGCTGTTTAGTTGTTATAGCCCGACTAGGGCGAAGCAAATGGAGGGTTATGATTTTGACAGGCTATGTATGTATGTATATATGTATGTAGATTCATCTGTTCCCTCGTTAATAGGACGTAGGACACGGCGGTACTTCGGCCCAATTGAGCAGTCCGACTGGGGAAGTACCTCCGCCTTATAGAATACAGCGGTGAGTAGGGTAGCCAGAGCTCACTGGAGAATTTGTGCTGTCAGTGGGATGACTAAAGAAAGGCTTGTCCTGCTTTGTCCTCTATATTGACGGCACAGAAACTCTGTGCTTACAGGGTCGGCAGCGCGAGTGTGGCTTCTCTGGTGTTACACACGTCCATAGGCCACGGTAACCACTCGTCTGCCACTTATTGGTATAAAAAGCTCCTGAAATACTTATTAGAACTGGACAAATGATGTATCATTAGAAGCGTCTGGGTCGTTTCTCTAGCGGTCATAAAGTACTGTGTTAAAAAATAAACTTGACATAAATTTACCGTGTTTAGTATAATTTGAAAGGACTTAACACATTACAAATATGTATAAATTATAGACGTTGCCTCCCTCCAAAATATTATAAATAAAAAAATAAGTTTACAACTAAAACCCGACTACTGAAAAATCACGCTTTAAAAAGTATTTAACAAGAATAGCCGTGGTCGTTTGACACTTTTCCCTAGAATGTATTGTTTTGTTAGACTAAGTGGCATACCACGGCTATCCGATTAGCTAGCGTGATTTTTCTGTTGTCGGATTTTAGTTATAAACTTTTTTTTTCTCCTTACGTAGAGATTTTCTTTAATCCATACTAGATTATATTATAAATACGGAGGAACTCATGAGCGCCTCCGAGAAAGCCGTAAAATAGTAAAACTCAGGAAATTTTGTACCAAATTTCATCTCTATCAAAGATAGGTTAGATCTACGACTTAGGGTACGTTTTATTGCGATAATCGACATCCACGAGAGGGAGCCACGGTCAACAGCTAATATTTGTTAATGTTAAGACCGGCAAACTTGATAACTTAACTCTAGCATTGATAATAAAACTCCTGCACAGAAGTGAGCATCATATAATTTCTCACATAAGCCCAGAATAAGCAAGCTGAAGTGACAGTGGACTGGCCACGTCAGTCGAAGGACCGAAGGCCGTTGGAGCAATAGAGTCTTAGAGTGGAGACCGCGACAAGTTAAACGAAAGGTAGGAGGACGCCCCTTAGCCAGATGGACGGACGACCTGAAAATGGCGGCTGAAGCAGACTAGATGCGGAAGGCGAGGATCGGATAAAATGGCTCACATTGAGAGAGGCCTATGTCCAGCACTGGCCTGCGGTGGGCTAATTGATAGATTGATTGATTGAAGGTCCAGAAGTTTTAAAATAACAGTGACGCTTCATTAATTAATTACACAGAAAAGGTGTAATGGAGGCATGCCTCTTGACTTTTTGCTGTCTAAATCGGCCCGGCAATTTGGGAGATGAACCAAAACAATCAGACAGAAAGATAGTAGGACAAAAATAATTAAGATGGTTTTGTTTTTTTTTTATACCACTTAGGTGGCAGACAAGCACACGGCCCACCTGATGGAAAGTGGTTACCCTGGCCTATGGACGTTTGTAACACCAGAGGAGTCACACTCGCGCTGCCAACCCTGTAAGTACAGAGTTTCTGTGCCGTCAGTTTAGTCAAAGCAGGACAAGCCTTTATTCTTCCCACTGACAGCACAAATTCTCCAATGAACTCTGGCTACCCTACTCACCGCTGGAAACACAACATGAAGTTATTATGGGCGCGGTATTCTGTAGGGCGGAGGTACTTCCCCAGTCGGACTGCTCAATTGGGCGGAAATACCGCCGTGCCCTACCTCCTACTCTAGGTACTGGTTTTATTTTTTGTTACAAGTATCGTAACTTTTAATATTACAAACAAATATAAAACATAGATAAGCACCTTTATTATTCTTTTTTATTCATTGGTACCGAAAAAATCTGGTTATATTTAAAACTTATTTTAAATGGCGTCTGTGATTATTAATCAGAAAAATCACAGAATCTTAGAAAATAGATTTTAAATTTGGAATACCTTTCGATCAAAGCGAATGTTTGACATTCAATTTGTCCCCATTAATTACGTATCGAATTAACCAGACATGTTACAGCTAAATCTCATTCAGATCTTAAGAACCAGCGTTATTTATTGCTTAATTAATCAATTAACTTTTATTTCAGCCTTTTGAAGATAGCATAATATTTATCTGTTTCTGTAATATTAAATACATACATATAATCACGCCTTTATCCCTACGGAAGGTTATGCAGAGGTGAATTAACACCCACATTTCATCAATAATTGTATTCGGTCCCACGTAATAGTGGGTGAGCCTATTGCCGTATTTCGGGCACTATTGTTGACTCGAGACATGTATCTGAGGTTGAGTCTAGGTTGTAGGTATATATCTGTCTGATTTTGAACAGCCCTATCCCTTAGACGCCTTGTACGACACCGCATGGGAAGAGATGGGGTGGCCTTATTCTACTCTGCCGGAAACCACGAATTTCTGTAATATTATTATTTTATATTTAAAATATCAGTGTTCCAAGATGTGTTTAAAGATTTGTGTTTGTTTTTTAATTCCATTTCGTGTTATATTTTTTAAACTTTTAATTTGCTTTTAATGGTTCTTTTCCACTATTATAATATCACTATTAAGCATAATTACCTCATTAATTTAATATTTAGTTCAGTTTCGTTTATGAATTTAAATTTAGTAACAAATCATGAAATTTATATATTCTTGTTACGAAAGAATAGGTACCTTCTTCTTTTCTTATTGGCGGCTTCTGCAGCGAAGCTGTCAATTTTGACAATGTCAAGTAAATGTCTTTAAAATTATTAATGGAGAGACGCCAATGTTAAGCTTTTCAAATAAAATTGCGGTCGTTTAGAATGATTGTTAATGATGACGCTGATGATGTGGATGATGTGGATGATGACAATTAATGAGACGATTACTCAGTAAAGTTGTAGGGACTTTACTAGAAGCTCTCTAGGGAGATTTGTAACCAACACGAAAAGCCACAATTCACTGTAATAGGCCACTTTCCTACGCTTGTGTGCGTTGTCAAAGACGTTATGTCTAAAAATCTACTATTTTTATACATATAATATATTTTCCGAAATTGGTGTGAATTCGAGATTCGCGATGCATTTTGGCGCCAAAACTCCAATACGTAAGTAGGTAAGAGTAGCTGATAAAAGACAATAGCATAAAGTCTATAATTTACTTTTAAAAATATTTGTCACTGATAATAGTGATAATACTAATATTAGGTAACCCTTATTTTTTGTTCTACTAAAAAGCTAATTTGTGAAAAATATCCAATAAAAAATAAAAAAACACGATGCAGGTGATAAACTATAAAAGACCAAAAAACTAAAAAAAGAGTAATGTAAGTATATTGTTTGTAAATTAATTTATATTTAAATAAAATCACGAAGTGGTTTGTATCAATAAAAATAAAATAATAAAATATTATTTACCTTTTTCGGAAATTTCACCTCAGCTGAATTGTCATTAACCTTACTCTCATTGAGCTTGGCTCTGCTCTCGACACATAAACAAATAAAAAATATTATCACTGGTAGTCTAACAGATCTAAACGATTCCATTTTCAAAAAGATTGATGTCTATTTTTTTAAAAGCACAGTAATTTAAAATGTCATAATCAATTGACATACACTATAATTTGTGATGTGTATCCGAAATTAAATATGGCGGGTTTAGATTATTATTATCTAAAATGGCGGGATTGCCAAAATGTCAAATCGGTAGGGCCAACTCCAGGCAACTGGAAATTATTTTACAGACTGCAAGACGCGTTTATTTTAAGAATATCGATGGGGCGGTTGAAATTAAGATAGCGGCTGTTTTATGCGCTCCAACTATAATTTCACTGAGATGTAAAATAATATTGACCGTATTGTTACTTGGTAAAAAAACGAAAATTTATATCTTCTTAAATAAATATAAATAAGAATTTGGCCTAGAAAGAACCTATTGCAAATATTCTAGGCCAAATTTTAAGACAAATTTACAATTTATTTATGAGTGAATATCATAGACATCCGATGATATCCGTGGTGGGTACCTATACTACCTAATCCCCCAGTAGCCCCAGTTTTTTTATGCAACTTAGGTGACAGACAAGCACACGACCTACCTGATGGAAAGTGTTTACCATGACCTATGAACGTTTGTAACACCAGTGGAGTCACATCCGTGTTGTCGACCCTGTAAGATCAGAGATTTTGTGCCGTCCGTGTAGAGGACAAAGTAGGACAAGCCTTTGGTCATCCCCCTGACAGCACAAAATCTCTCCAGTGAGCTTTATTTTAGCCCAAATAGGGCAAGTGCCCTAGAAGTATGACCCTATATAAAAATCAACTAGTATTTATTTTGTGTCTAGATCTAGATAGACGGTGTCAAAAACGCGTCTGTAGATAGATAGATAGTTGTTAAAATTAATTAACTAATCTAAAAAATCTAGTTTCTACAACATGTTCCAAATTTGAAATTAATACCTCGTCTCATCTCGTCTTTGTACATAGAAGTTATCCGCACCAGCGTTCGCATAAAACAACAGACGCCGTTACGCTCCGCACGTGCGTCAAACGGCGTCAATATATAATATTCTTGAGTTAAAAATATTGGCGCGGACATTATATCTGATATATTTCAACACTTCGGCCATGTGGTTTTAGGTATACAAGCTTTGGATAATAGTATCTAATAGTGTCTTTGTAACATTACAAGACTAGTGACGTCATCCCTACGTGCTAATTATTTGTATTACTGAAGCCAATTTTCACCCTCACAATTCTTTGTGTAAACAAATTCTCTTATGCACTGACTTCACAGAAACTCTCTGTTCTTACAGGGTCGGCAGTACGAATGTGACGACTCCCCTGATGTTGCTATACCCATATGCGACCAATTTCTATCAGGTGGGCCGTGTGCTTGTCTGCCACGCGTGTTATGTGAGTCTGGCGGAGGAGCTCAAACGCGCCAATCAGAGATTACACAAATCCAACCCGCGCGCTAGGACCTCATTTCTCTCGTGACTTGGGGTCAAGATATATGCCGGTACTATACCTGTAATCAGTACCTTTATGTTTGGTCTTATCGCCAGATGCGATTTCTTTCTGAAGTTCCAGACAACCTTCCATAAAACCTGTGATGAAATCAAAATTCGCCTCGTGAAACACCTCTGTCAGTACCTCGTTAAAAACAATCGTTATCGATCATGTGTCTAGACATAATATTTATGCCCAGTAAGGTACGTCGAGAATAGTCTGTTACTATTGCATGCAATTGTTAATCAGTTTTGTCTGTACATTGGAGATATTTAAAAATAGTAAGTATAAAATACCTATGTATTTGACAAGTTGCAATATCAGTATCAGAATAAACGGGATATTTACCATGTTTCATTATTTTGAGTTTCCGATATTTCGGTGCTGTTGCAAGCACCATGATCACGGAGGAACTGGAGTAGTGGCGGTGAACAAAGAAAAAGTTTTTTCCTAGGACTAATTATATCGATCTACCCTCTTTCGAGTTCTTTTACTACGCGTATCTGCACTACTATTGGTTTCACTCTCACTACAAACTCGAACCCGATCTCGATCACGTTCACGACATACGATGCTCACTGTATCCACTCGCGATTTTGTTTTAGCTTGTTCCCGGTTGTTTTTGCAAAGACGGACCACTGGATGCCAGACGTTCGGCAGTTGAAACCCATCCTCACGATGACCATGATAGTTTAAATATCTATAAGTTGCAATATGTCACAGGCTTCAGTGTGAAAGAATAATACTCCATTACTTGCTTAATTCCATCTCTTTATTTACTTGTATCACATCTAATATTATAACTTCTTCAACTTATAATATATTATATTATGTAACTTCTAAAACAATCTTCAACGTCGAAAAGTGGACAAAATTTAATAATGTACAAAAATGGCGGCTACTTCTTATTCGCTCGTTTTAGTCCGTGTTGCCAGACCAAAAATGGAAAAAGATGTACTTAATAATTTACTTTATATTATTTATATTATTTACTTAATAATTATTGGTGTTGTATCAATAAATATTATGAACCCTATTATTGAATATGCTAACAAGTGTGAACGCATTGTGTTTTATACTTGTTTACAAATTGTTGGCTATACCTACTTAGTGAACGAAAAAGTGTCTGAGACAGTCTTAATACATGTATAAAACATGCCCGTCTTTTGTTTAGAGAAGTTTCTAAACATTTAATGACACTACCCGTGACCAGATTCCTTACACAAAGGATTGGTATTGCCATTCAACGTGGCAATGCCGCCAGCCTTCTGGCCACCGTCCCAGTTGACATCGATGGGAAGGAATTCTTTGACGCCTGAACCTGCAGGATTGTTTAGGTATATTCTGTATTGTTTTATATTTTAACTTACTAGATAACTTTCATGTACATTATGTAAATATTAATTATACTTTTTTCTTAAAGCGCGATAAAATCCTTTAAAAAGTGGTTTTTATTTCATTATTCTTAATTTTGATATTTTCTTTACAGAGTTGAAAATATAATGTGTGTGTGTGTATATAAATAAATAAAATATTTATATCAAACATGTATTGTGTTTTGTTTAGTCTTCTACATTATGTAACCAATAAACTTATTTATAAAATTTAATTTATTTATCGACAAACGGCTTGAACGGACGCGTGTGAAATTAAATATGTATCACTTAGAATAAGAGACACATTATTTTAAGTATTTTTATAACGAATATTAGAGCCGGAATTACTAATATTCCCTCTAACCCCTCCAGCTAAGTTAAATTGCTTGTGTTAGGCGTGGGTTCACTTCGATAGTGTAATGGCCAGGATTCGGACCCAGGACCTTTCGATCGCAAGGCTGACTCCTTAACCACTAAACCACCGACTCTTGTTTGTTAATTCGCGATGGGCGTATGATTATTTAAATACACTGGAGAGAAATGAATCCAGATCAATTAAAGAATCCTAAAAATCTAGCAAACTAAGCATGCTTTTTTGTGTGATTTGTAAATGTAATTACTTTTGACGGCTTCTGTGGCATAGCGGTAAAACATTCGATTGCTACGCAGGGGGCGTGGGTTCGATTCCCACTCAGTGCAAATATTTGTATAATATGGATGTATATACAAAAAAGTATTTACCTAAGTATGTTTATCCGCAGTCTAGATCCCATAACAGAGGCTGGTTACACTATGCTTAATATGGGTCTAGATAGCATTGTGTAGAATGTTGTAGAATATTTATTTAAATATTATTATTTGTTTAATTACTTAATACAATAATATAATTTATTTTATATTTATTTATTATCTCTTCTACATCCATCTTTACAGGGTACATCCTAACACGACAGAGTGGGCAATCTACAATACATTTACAATCTACAATAAAATGAGTGACTACATTTTATTTACAATCGTATCAAAATCAGTTCAGCTGTTTCTATAGGTTAACTATAGGAAGCTGGCCGCGTGGTTACCATCAGAGTAGAACTTGAACCACTCCATCTCTTCCCATGCGGTGTCGTACAAGGCGACTAAGGGATAGGGCTGTTTAACATCAGACATATATACAGCCCAGACTCAGCCTCAGATACATGGCTCGAGTCAACAATAGTACCCGTAATACGGCAATAGACTCACCCCCTATTACGTGGGACCGAATGCAATGATTGGTGAATTGTGTGTTAATTCACCTCTACCTAGTCTTCCGGGGATAAATGCGTGATTATATGTATGTTTGTAACTTTAGAAAACTTTAGAAAAAATTGTTTGACATGATGCCCACAGCTACAGAATATCATCGCAGCTCTCGCCATAGGCAGGGAATTCATCCTGACACATTGCGTCCTGAGACGGCATGAAAGAAACTTCATCCCACGCACACTTAAGCTATGGAATGACCTCCCTGCTGCGGTTTTCCCAAGCACCTACAATATGGGGTTCTTCAAGAGGGGCATCAGAAGGTTTCTTAATGGTCGGCAGCGCGAGTGTAACACCCCTGGTGTTGCACACGTCCATAGGCCACGGTAACCACTTCCCATCAGGTGGGCCGTGTGCTTGTCTGCCACCTAAGTGGTTTAAAAAAAAAGAAGAAACTACTGAACCTCTTGATAGTTTTTTATTAGAAAGGTCTTAATCAGGTTACAGGGTCGGCAGCGTGAGTGTGACTCCTCTAGTGTTACACACGTCCATAGTCCACGGTAACCAATTTTCCATCAAGTGAGTCGTGTGCTAGTTTGCCACCTAAGTGATATAAACAAAATCTAACGTAATATTTCACATGTCTTTCATCGCCAATTGGTTGAGCAGAACCGGAATGATGACGAGGATGAGGAAAATACTTCTCTTTTTTTTACGTGCGCAAAATCCCCACGGATACCCCACCACCGGAGCCGGTGGAAGAGGTTATATCTGATTCAAACCGACCAAAACGCACGCCACCTGTGGGTCGCTTTTGGTTGCCGAAGGTGAGGTTGACAGGCATATCCCTCGCACCCCGGCCGACCCAGGGCCATCTCTTTCGATCTGGCCCTCTTCTCGGGTATGGGGACTACAGAGTCCCCAACTCGTCCCCGAGTCCCCAACTCGTCCCCGCATGACCAAAATACTTGCGACTAACATCCACGAGAGAGGAGCCGCGGGTATCAACTAGTATAATAAATTAAACTGCTGAATTTACTGAAACAGCAGTATTCTGTTTACAGTACATGCTCCAGCCAAGTTAAATAATATTAGGGTGTGTGTATACATGGGGGCTAGTGTTGTGAACTTTTTTTACAAGTCTGTTATTACGATTAGGTATTTTCCTGTAGTTTAAATATATTATTTAACTGAGCTTACTAAATTAATAATGGTAAAAGAGCGGTAAGAATAGAGTCGCTTCTTATTTTGTTGTTTTTATTTATTTTTAATCATCCAATCAACTGATAATAGTAAATTATTTGACTATTAAATATTATGACATCACATAAATTATTTCATACAAGTTTCCTTATAACGTACCGTTTTGACGTAATTAGTTCTTAGAAAAATAAAAAAAGTAACTTATTTGACTAGTCAGTCAAATACCTAAAACTATTACTTCGGTGAACTAAAATCGTTTAAAAAAAATAAAGATTAAAAAAAAATACTTCGGTTCTAATGTTCTTAAAAAAACCAAGAAATATTTAAGTCTGTGAAGAAAATTATACAGTATTTTATAGAAATATAAAATAAGAATACAAAATAAAATAAGAAGATACTTTTCGTATTTTAAATGTATTTTTTAAGGGTACCAGATTTGATTGAAAAGTGGCATAAGGTACTCGCGAGGTCTAACTGTTCACAGATCTACTAGTTTATTGTACCAATTATGTGGGAGTCAAAGTCATCTCGTGTGAACTTATCTTAAGCTTGGCTCCGTTTAGTGTAAACCACAGATGATAAAGTAAATTAATTTCGATTCCTCTTTCAAATAAAAATCAGTGACGTCATGCATTAATGGCGCCAATAAAATTTGTTTTAGTCTGTGATTGCATTAAAGTTTTGTTTCTTTTTTCAGATAACCAAACAACGAACGCGGCTGAGTTGTTGAGCGTATTTATTTTACATCATCTACGGTTTAAAAAAAGAATTAATGGCTTTTGTAACTGCGTACTAACTATGATAGCCTGTGTGGCCTAGCGGTAGTAAACGCGACTGTTACGCAGTAGGCGTGGGTTCGATTCCCACTCAGTGCATATATTTGTATGCAAGAATATGTATATTTCTTAATATACATATTCTTGCATATGTAATATGTGCATTGGTCTGCGTGTTTCTATGTATTATATGTATGTATTTACAAAATAACAGGAGGTAGGACACGGCGGTATTCCAAGGAGGTAGGACACGGCGGTATTTCCGCCCAAATGAGCAGTACGACTGGGGAAGTACCTCCGCCCTACAGAATACCGCGGTTATACTTATAATAACTCCGTGTTGTGTTCCCATCGGTGAGTAGGGTAGTCAGAGCTCACTGGAGAATTTGTGCTGTCAGTGGGATGACTAAAGGCTTGTCCTGTTTTCTCCTCTACACTGACGGCACAGAAACTCTGTGCTTACATGGTCGGCAGCGCGAGTGTAGCTTCTCTGGTGTTACACACGTCCATAGGCCACGGTAACCACTTTCCATCAGGTGGGCCGTGCGCTTGTACCTAAGTGGTATAAAAAAAAACTAAGTATGTTTATCAGCATTCTAGATTCCATAACACAAGCTAGTTAAGCTATGCTTACCATTGGGTATAGATAGCGTTGTGTAGAATGTTGTAGAATATAGAATTAATATTATTTTTGGAGGGTTAGCTTAACCAACGATTTGTCCCTGCTGTCGTTACGGTTATTTGGAGCCCTAAAAAATCTAACAACTTTGTCTAACTACAACATTTCGATATTTGTGGAGGGCATGTGGCAGTCAATTCACGCATACCTAATGAAGAAGTTCAGCGCGTGTGACTGCTAAGCCTACCCAACTGGTTTGGGAAAAAGGCTCAGAGAATAATGACAGATAACCAACGATTTTTTGGAATGGCCACATTCGGAACTACGATTGTCAATGTCAAATGCAATGAAAGTCAAATTAAACAAAGTCTATTTAGAACAAATTTGAGCGGCTAAAATCCAACCACACGTCCTGCGCCTGCCTGGCGCGCCTCCCCGTTTTCCGGGAACGAGTTGGGGACTCTGTTGTCCCCACACACCCGTGGGGACACGTAACGCCAGATCGTGAGAAACGGCCCTGGGTCGGCCGGGGTGCGAGGGATATGTTTGTCAACCTCACCTTCGGCAACCAAAACGACCCACAGGCGTCGTGCGTTTTAGTCGGTTCGAGTCCGACATAACCTCTCTCACCGGCTCCGGTGGATTCTGCTAAAGCACAACCACTGCCATTCTACGGACACTGCTAAAACATGCATTTCATTTTAGACTTTAAAGCAATGCGGTTAAGGCCTTTTGAAGAATGAACGAAAAAATGTACTGAATCT
Organism: Eilema griseolum; assembly: GCA_963662185.1. Taxonomy (NCBI): domain Eukaryota; kingdom Metazoa; phylum Arthropoda; class Insecta; order Lepidoptera; family Erebidae; genus Eilema; species Eilema griseolum. Next base: position 11,825,053 of record OY759253.1, read on the forward strand.
CTTCATTTCTCTTCCCATGCGGTGTCGTACAAGGCGACTAAGGGATAGGGCTGTTTAACATCAGACAGATATATACAGCCCAGACTCAGCCTCAGATGCATGGCTCGAGTCAACAATAGTGCCCGGAATACGGCAATAAGCTCACCCCCTATTACGTGGGACCGAATACAATTATTGGTGAAATGTGGAAGTTAATTGATCTCTGCCTAACCCTGCAGGGATAAAGGCGTGATTATATGTATGTATGTATGTACAATTTCTTACTCCTAAAACCCCAGAATTTCGCTCACGTATTGAACATATATTAATCTCAGTTTATCTACAAAAACTGCTCTAGTATCGTTTGTAAATCACGTTCTACGATATATGTATACAAGAGTTTAATGAGACAGCGAATGGTCTTGGAGCGATGAAAACCAGGCATGTTTGTATTTCACCGTTGAATATTGTGATAGTTTGGAGAAGACACTTGAATCTTTTCTGCAACGTTTATGAAGACTGATGATGTAAGCTATTACAGATATAGCTGCTTGTTTGAGTTAAATTTTTTTCTTTTTATAAAACTTTGGTGGCACCTGATGGAAAGTGGTTACCATGACCTATGAACGTGTGTAGCACCAGTGGAGTCACATCCGTGCTGCCGACCCTGTAAGAACAGAGATTTTGTGCCGTCAGTGTAGAGGACAAAGCAGGACAAGCCTTTGGTCATCCCACTGACAGCACAAAAACTCTCCAGTGAGCTCTGGCTACCCTACTCACCGAACACAACACGAAGTTATTATAACCGCGGTATTCTGTAGGGCGGAATACTTCCCCAGTCTGACTGCTCAATTGGGCGGAAATACCGCCGTGTCCTACCTCCTCAAATAACGCGCCCCAGCACCTCCGTATACCGCACGATTTAGACCTGGGCCCCGATTCTGCTAAAGCAAAACCACTGTCATACCAGACACTGCCAAAAAATCTATTTAATTTTAGACTTTAAATGCTTAAGGCTTAAAATTAAAAAGGTTTTTGCTGAGTGAATGAAAAAGTATTATGAAAATCGTTTCATTTAATTTTGGACTTTAAGAGTATGGAGATAAGGTCTAAAATTTAATGGTATTTTTTGCAGTGTCTGTGGTACTGGCCATCGATTATACTAAAGCAAAACCACTGTCATACCACGGACTGCAAAAAAATCCATTTCATTTTAGATATTAAAGCAATCCAGTTAAAGTCCAAAATTGAAATCAATCAATCAATCAACTAGCCCATCGCAGTCCACTGCTGCACTAGGCCTCTCCCAATGATGATCTAAAAAAGCGGTATATGTATAGGAGGTAGGACACGGCGGTATTTCCGCCCAATTGAGCAGTCCGACTGGGGAAGTACCTCCGCCCTAAAGAATACCGCGGTTATAATAACTTCTTGTTGTGTTCCCAGCGGTGAGTAGGGTAGCCAGAGCTCACTGGAGAATTTGTGCTGTCAGTGGGAAGACTAAAGGCTTGTCTGTCTTTGTCCTAGTTAGACATACAAATATTTTTTATAATTCAATAATTATCTTATTTTAAACTATGTGCTTACAGGGTCGGAAGCGCGAGTGTGACTCCTCTGGTGTAGGACGCGTCCATAGGCCACGGTAATCTTTCCATCAGGTGGGCCGTGTTCTTGTTTGGCACCTAAGTGGTATAAAAAAAATACCTATCCTGTTTTCTAAACATGCGCAAAAACCCCATTGATCCCCCCCCAATGTCAGAGTCGGTGGGACTGGGTATGTAGGACTCGTAACAATAAACATATTAGTCTATGCAAAGACTCGAACCGACTAAAACGCACGCCGCGCGCCGTCTGTGGGTGAGAGGTTGCCAGAGGTGAGATTGAGATTGGCTGAGACATATCTCTCGCACTCCGGCGGACCCAGGACCGTCTCTTACGAGCTGGCCCTCAATGCATCAATATAAGTTAGACACGATTAGATTTCCGTTTCAATTGAGCAGTCCGACTGGGGAAGTACTTCCGCCCTACAGAATAACCGCGGCCAGAATAACGTCATGATGTATTCCTGGCGGAGAGTAGGGTAGCCAGAGCTCACTGGAGAGTTTTTGTGCGGTCAGTGGATAGACCAAAGGTTTGTCCTGCTTTGTCGTCTACACTGACCCCCCTGATGCCACACGTACATAGGCCAGAGTAACCGCTATCCATCAGGTGGGCCGTGTGCCACTTAAGTTGTATAAAAGAAAATTCCATACCTAATTTCTGACTAAATGTATAGTTGTTTTTATCTCGACGTTACAGTGTATTTCATTGATTGTATGTATATCTCACTTGTAATTGACATTTCAATACAAACTATGTTTGCTTAGAAATAAATAAATTGAAATTTAATGATCACAGTACTTCTATACTAAAGTAACTATTTCAGATCTTGTCATTTAGTGACATCTACCGACAAAAAGACATACCAAAAGATACGAAAGAGTCTCTGTGAAGTAGTTTTTATTATAACGTTATACGCTTCAAATTAAGGATTTTAGTAACCTATTGTAGGTATTAAAGACAATAATATAATATATTCACGGTAATACTACAAAAATATATAGAATAATATTGTAAAATTACAATCTATAAATGAACACCAGACAAGGTTTTTAGTTACAGTGTTGCAACTAGATGGCGCTGATCGATTAAAATTCAAGCTATCGTTTGTCTCATGAAAGCTTATAAGTAGGAAAGTTTTAAATGTAATGTTGCTGATTAACGGACGAGTAGTTTGTTTTAAGCCAAACAAACTATGCTCTATACTTTTTGAAAACGTGAAGTGCTTTCAGCAATGAGGCATTTCACTTTATTACGGATTATTAATTATTAATTAATTATTGTTTAGTGTATAATTAAAAATGTACTATAAAAGAATTTCATTAAAAAAGTTAAATCGTTTTCCTGAAACAAAATGGAGGTTCTGGAAAAGGGAAAATAATTGAATTTACAGATTATCTAATCTGTCAAGGTCGAATGCAAGCCGGAGAGGCCATATTTCAATTGATTGTGTCATAATACTCATAATAGTTAAGACACAGCAAATAAAGTAGGCTCGATTAATTCGTACGTGCTGTAAAGTATCATTATTAATTTGTATTTTATTATATTAATACTATGCTTACTAATTTGTATTTTGTATTGTAAAAGTACGTTAAACAACTGCCACTCATTCCTACAACTTTAATCACCATCCAAAGGTTGCCTGGCAGAAATCGCTAAAAACGATAAGGCCGCCCATTGTACTGATTCCTTGTTGTAGACTTTGTAATTATATTTATTAATGGTTTACAATAAAGTATATAATAAATGAAAAATAAATAAATATTTGTCACTATACTGTTATTTTAATAGACAGCGCCTAGACATTTTTTTTAAACGAAATCATAACGATGCCACTGATTGCTAATACAAATTCATCAGGTACGTTTTTCTACAATTGTAATTTTGAGGGTTTCTCCAGATTTCTTCAGGATCTTATCATGAGATCCAGACTTCTTGGATATGGGACGACTCTGAATAAGTATACCCTATTAAACACCACAAGAATAATATAAGTCCGTTCGCAATTGGGTTTGATATCGCGTAACAAACATACATACATACATTAAAAAGAAATACCCATTGAATTGAGAACCTCCTTTTTTATCTAGGACCTGCCAACTTGACTTCACCTCGCCTGATGGTAAGCTAAAGGCAAAGTCTCGAGAAAGAGGGTCACCATAACAGACACTACGTAATGTTACAATCCTCATTTTTGAAGTCGGTTAAAAATGATCAACGGATCATTTAACGAACCACGTTTGAAAAACTAATAAATAACATATTACTTTAAAAATAATCATTTAAAATAAATACAGATTTTGCAACACAAATGTATTACTTAGGAAATATATTTCAATTGTTAAAATATAATTTAAAAATATAAATTTGAGTAAATAAAGTCTGTAGATAAATTATTTGTAGTTAGTTATAATTTTGTATTATTACTAATTCCATAAATACTTTGACATTAAACTTATTTTTTTAATATAAATATTTCTTTATTACTGGGAATGTGCTGGGGATATTATGTGTACAGACACTCTGTATGCGTGTGATTCTCAATTATATATAATGATTAATGATCTATGTATGTGTGTTATCAAGGCATAAGCACACGCACACAGATAACACTGGAGCAAGTGCACAGATTAATAAATATTTATGGCAAGAGGTGTATTCTCTCTCTCGCTCTAACGCGTCCTGCTCTATCTAACAACTCAAGGTCAATAGTACAAGACCCGACAGACAAAATTAGGTAACGCCTTGTCAATATGTAATCTAATTTCTGAAATATTTAACTGTAAATAAATTATATTCAGAAGTGTAATACCTAGTTGTGCTACTATTTTAAATAAAATTATTAAAATAATTAACAATTTGCCGTATTGAACATGTGAAATTAGAATATAGGATGGGTACTTACCTACCTATATCCTACTGGTTGTTGCATATTATGTGACATGTGTGTGATCACTGTGAGCAGTAATAATTTGTAGACATATATCAGTATATGACTGTGATATACCTGCATAAACGGAGACATTTTGAAGAAATGTTACAGAATACGACTCTCGGACTCCCCAAAGCAAACTAACGATATAGGTACGTTTTTTTATATACCACTTAGCTGGCAGACAAGCACACGGCCCATCTGATGGAAAGTGGTTACCGTGGTTTTTTTTTTAAATCTTTATTTATTTACAGGACTTTTATCGTAAGACATGTCAGTCCTATTGTAACAAATTATATTATTTACATTTACCAAACATTTCTACACATCTCATAAACACACCTTGCAGCATCAGAATGAGGTGCCGATAAAATACTGTGGATTGAACCTACATTTTCTATTCTTATATTAAAATCTAAAACTAGTCGTTCCCTAGCACTACGATTTCGTTCACACTCCCAGAGCAAATGTTGGACATCGTCTATTGTGCCACATGTTTAACGTGGCTTATAGAAGTGTCGTGACGCTCACCAGAGAAAAAAAAAATCACCAGTGACCTCTGGCTACCCTACTCACCACTGGAAACACAACACGAAGTTATTATAACCACGGTATTCTGTAGGGCGGAGGTACTTCCCCAGTCGGACTGATCAATTGGACGGAAATGCCGCCGTGTCCTACCTCCTATAAGTTATTTAGATACATATCTACATAATATACTCACGTCTGTACATCCCCGAAGGGGTAAGTGGGAGAGGTTAAGTCGGACTCGAACCGACTAAAACGCACGACGCCTATGGGTCGTGTTTGGTAGCCGAAGGTGAGGTTGACAGACATATCTCTCGCACACTATCCGATTCAGGGCCATCTCTCTTGATCTGGCCCTCTCCTCGGGTGTGGAAACCACAGAGTCTCCAACATGTCCTCGGCAACAGGGAGGCGCGCAAGGCGCAACGAAGCAGATTTTTGGCCCTACTACTATTTAGGTACCTAGGTAATCTGTGGTAATAGGGGGCGAGCCTATCGCCGTTAAGCGGGCACTTTTTGCTGTATAAGTTTACTATCGGATAGAGAGCAGCCCTATCCCTGAGTCGCCTTCTACGGCATCCACGGGAAAAGATGGAGTGACACTATTCTACTGCAGTATTTAATTCTAATCAAAAAAGTACGTAGAAATATTCATATAGTTACATAGATAAGAAAGTGCGCTTGGAATTACCTTTAAAAACACATGTCAAATCAAATCAAATCGCATAAAACAGGGTTGGTCAGTAGTTTACATAATATGTGCAGTGTTCTGCTTATTACCTGTACCAGTACCTTTGATAGGTGTGCAAATTTTAAAAAGTTAAATTACCGTACAATATTAGAATGTCAAAAAAATATTAAATATTACAGTTTTTTTTTTTATACCACTTAGTTGGCAGACAAGCACACGGCTCACCTGATGGAAAGTGGTTACCATGGCCTATGGACGTTTGTAACACCTAAGGAGTCACAGTCGCGCTGCCAACCCTGTAAGTACAGAGTTTCTGTGCCGTCAGTGTAGAAGAGAAAGCAGGACAAGCCTTTAGTCTTCTCACTGACAGCACAAATTCTCTAGTGAGCTCTGGCTACCCTACTCACCGCTGGGAACACAACACGAAGTTATTATAACCGCGATATTCTGTAGGGCGGAGATACTTCCCTAGTCGGACTGCTCAATTGAATGGAAATACCGCCGTGTCCTACCTCCTAAATATTTTTGACTCCATATTTTTGAAGCCAGATCGAAAGAGATGGCCTTGAGTCGAGCGGGGTGCAAGGAACTTGCCTGCCTCGCCTTGGGGAACCTACATCCACCACCGGCTCCGGCGGGAGGCGTATCCGTGGGGATATATAATCACATAAAAAAACATTTATGATTAGTTGACCAACAAATTCGAAAACATCATTTTGCTTGTGTGCGAAAGGAAGGATTTTTATACAGGTAGGACAGGTAAATTTGACTTCACCTCGCCTGATGGTAAGCTAAACGCAATATCTCAGGAAAGAGGGTCACCATTACAGACACACGTACCATGTTACAATGGAAGCCCTCAGCTTACTTACCCAGTATTTTATTTTTAGGGCTCCAGCTACCCGTAACGCCTGCCATAGACATTCGTATGGTGTCCGCGATCGACGGCCAAGGGGGTTTCATTATTGCCCATCATAAGATTGACTTGCCTGGTATTGCTTAACCTTGCAATGTGCTAATCTATTGGCTTAGTGGTAAAGCCACTAGACCCTCAATATGCGTCCCAACAATATTCTTTTGTCTGAAATTTAAGTGAATATCATTCATTGAAATAAAACCACTTTTTAAGGGATTCCACAAGCGATTTGTTTGTTATTAATTATATTACATTTCTAAACGTTTAGTTGACGCTACCCGTGACCAGAGGGCTGGTTTATTCCTTGCACAAAGGATTGGTATTGCCATTCAACGTGGCAATGCCGCAAGCCTTCTGGCCACCCGGGAGGGTTTGACGTCGATGGGGGGGAATTCTTTAACGCCTAAACCTGCAGGATTGGTTAGGTATATTCTGTATTGTTTTTATATTTTAATTTAGATAACTTCCATGGATATTTTATAAATATTAATTATACTTTTTTCTTAAAGAGCGATAAAAATTATTTGGTATTATCAACATATTTCATTATTCTTAACTTTGACATTTTCTTTACAGAGCTGTCCGAAACAGAACCAATATAAAAAAATAAAGCGCTTTTCGAGATTTATTGGGCGTTAGATTTATATGCGTCCTAATGAAGAACAAGATAAATTGAAATTAGTCAATACTAACATTCACACAATGGATCAATTTAACAGGCGTCCAGGTACTTCCGGCATTAGCGGACAGCTATATGAGACCAAACTCATAAGCTTAATACTATTTAGACTTTTAAAAGATAATAGTATAGAAGACTTTTACATAGCGTCCAACATGGATGAGATAGGGGCGTTCGATGACGTTTGTCTAAAACTAAAAATCAAAAACATTGAGCGACCATTATTAATATTACTTCAAGCAAAACACAAAGAAAAGAGCAACACTACTCTAGACGATAAAGACGATCTGGCGAAATGGTGGGAAAGTGTTACGAAAATTAAAGAAAAATTTCGTTCTCTTAAAAAGGAAGACCATATTTTCAAAGGGAAATTCAGTGATATAGATTGTCATTTCATTATATATACGAACGCTAAGTATAATTTTGGTAAACTGATATCAAATAAAGTATTTGAAAACAGTTACGCCAGTAATTTAAATAAAATCATATCTACTGGCTCTGTTGGTTGTCAGCCAATTTATACTGAGAAAGATGTGGAGGATTTTGGTGAGGTAATTTTGAAAGATGAGATTCCGGTATTAGCTGGAAACCTTGGAAGTTATCTCGATGAAAACCAATCAATGAACATTATGAATAATAGCTATATGCTGCAGTATCATGTTATTTTGCGACAGAATGTTGTAAATGTGTCTGAAATCCAAACAAAACATGACAAAAAATATCGAATATTGACATTTCGACAGGACTTCTTTGAAACTAATGACAAATATCTTGCTCTACTTAGAAAACATTTGTATGAACTAGTCCTAAAAAATCGAACGAAAATAAAGAATAAAATTGAATTAGACGCACTGATATCTTCATTCCTTTCTAATCCATGTGATAGCACATTGAGCCCACTAATTGAAAATCATATAAGTTATAGAAAAAAGAAATTAGAATTTATTACCAAAAGACCCCTAAGTGATGTACAGCAGATGGAGCAAGTTGTCATTTCGACAGATGTGATTGACAAATCAAAAGCAATTGCTGCCAAAAATATATTACTGAACCTTAAGTTACCAGTTCCAATAGCATTTGGCAATATTGATTTAGCGATTAGAGGCACTCCAGAGAAAATTGAACAAAGATTGCAATATTTGACGAATGTTTTAACTCAATTATTTGAAATAGCTAAGGAAACTGGATCCTCTAAAATAACAATTGATGACAATATTGACAAAGGACTTCTTAATTCAAACGGTGGTATAGGGGGTGGTGTCGGCAATATATTCGATTACGATACAGAAACTAAATTACTGAAATTTAATAACGATTTGTCGTCACTACAGCCTAACGCTAGATCTTTATATTTGAAACTAAAAGAAAAATATAATAACCTCCAAGACTATAGATTTGACGTCCAGACAATGGAATTTCCAAGACTTTCTTTTAGTGGTAGTAATGTAGCACAGGAATTTCTGAGGAAACTAATCATTTATGCCAAACAAAGTAATCATAATGATATAGAGGAAATATTAAAAAACGAAATTAAAAACTATTTGAAAAATAATCCACATAATGTCCCAGTTGATTCTCAAACAATATTTATACACTACCATCACGTTATACAAAATTGGTGGTTGACACCAAAAACCGGATCATATCTGTCCAAAGATAATAACAAATTTCAATTAGCAATAGATAATATCGTAAAAGAACCACAAATGAGTGCTATACAGAAAACGTTTTACATACACAAAATAAAACAAACAGATTATACCTTTACTGATGATGGATTACAGTTTCTAGAAACTGTGAGTATAGATAATGGTTCACGAACTATTATAGTAACAGATATAAGTACACTGACTACTATGAAAGTTATTCAATATTTAAGAAACAAAAAGGGTAATAGTTATGCAGTTGCAGATTTGGAATACGTAATGGCATTGACAGATGGACACTTCTGTGAACTCAACGAAGAATTACGTAAGACAGAAAAGATTATCATTGTGATATGTAATATCAAACAAGATAGCAGTAGACTAGAAGAATTTCGGAACGCAGTCGAAAAATCAACAGCAATTATTGTTACAAATAGCATCATAATTGAAATCGTGAATAAATATTTCGTAACCACTAATATAGTTAATGACAAAAATCTAAGTTTAGTCGAATTGACTGTACAATCCAGAAACAATGTAACAAAAAATTCTGAAGTGATATTTCAGGATCTAAAAGTTACTTGGGATTTGTTTATAGACCGTGTATCAATAGAATTTATTAAAGGAACTGCCTTGAACGCTATAATCCGCAATGAAACTCTTAGTCTAGGAGAATCCTTAAGTAGTAGAAATTATGAAGAAATCAAAGATTTATACATTGACAGAAAAGTCAGTCAGACCACAGTGCTAAATGAAAATATAGATCCCAGATTTATAAGAGCCCATGCAGAATATTTTAAGAATCACTCCACCGAAAACTATGACGATCTTGTTAGAAACCATCCAGTAGACACATTTTATGACATTAAAGACAAGGCCGTACTTATAACAGCGTCACCAGGTATGGGCAAATCTACTCTACTGACACACTTATCATTGAAAACTAAAGAACTAGATAAAAGACTTTGGTTAATACGTATAAATTTATTAGAGCATTCTAAACAGTTCTACGATTGGCAAATGGCCGAAACTACAATCGATGTCTTGGAAACATTCAAATTTATATGCCGTTTCATTTCGAAAGATCATAATTTATCAATAAATTTAATGGAAACTGAAAGTAAGATATTTCTTAACGATTGCACTGGCAATGACTGGACCAATTGTGTGTTGAAGCTATTCCTCCATTCTTTTAATAATGGTAAAGTGATATTTCTATTTGATGGTTTTGATGAAATTTGCCCACATTATAAACTCAGCGTCACCAAATTTTTTGAAGTGATCAAAAATTATCTTCAAGGAAACAGAATGTGGGTCACCAGTAGACCCTACTGTGATATTTTACCAGATGTAAAAAGAATTATTGGCAAATCGTACAGACTAGAATATATTGATGATAGTCAACGTAACCTTTATTTAAAGAAAATCTGGCAATCAAAGATTAAATTTGAACAGCTTAACGACACTCAAAGGGATAACGTTTCGTCATTTATAACTTTCATGAAGGAAAATCAGTTTAAAGCTATAGACACTTCACAATCCTTGCAGTTTCTATTTCGTAAAGTGTATTATATTTTTTATGAATATGTTATTTCGAATGTAAAATTAGATGATGCAGAGCTCTGGAGCATAGAACCAATGAATTCATACATTCCTGAATATAAAGAAGAAAAATTTTCCTCGGCATATACATTGACTATAGCTGTTGAAGATGATTTTTTTAAGTTCATGGGTACGCGTTCCGCAGTAAATGAAAAAGAAGATATGACTTTATTAGGTACTCCGTTACTTTTGTACTTAATAGCAGATTATTTTGTAAGTTTAATATGTAACAAAGATAAAACTTACGAATGGGAACCGTATATCAATGTCCACAGAATATATGAAATGTTTATAGAGACTAAACTAAAAAAAATACTATTTGAAGATAAAAACAAAATGGATGTATACAATCCAGATATAATGGAGAAATACGAAAGAGATTTGAATGAATATAAAAATTTTCACAAACAATTAGCCACGTGTTTACTTTTTGGTAGTCCAATTATGGGGCTATTATCTATAGATGAATTAAAGAAAATTGATCCTTTACTGCACCGAGGCATGAAAGAAAAAGAAAGGTTAATAAATATAATAAAAGCGGGTAAAGAGAGGACTGGGCTCATATCTCACTTGTTACCAAGCAACTTGCCTGTATATATACATAAGACATTCACTGAATATTTCGCGGCAGAATTTCTAAGTGACGTTTTTATGAGCGACATGTTCGAACTAAGTGATAAGACATTACTCTATACTATATTACGTTGTAGCAACGGCAACGATGCTATTCTTTCTTGGGTATATGGAAAAAGAAAGCTAAACAAAGAACTAGATGAAATAATGTGTCGTATGGAAACACAGTTACCATTTTTGTCGAGTTGGTATCGGAAGCTATTCTTTTGGGATGGGTGGTCTAGAGAAAATTACTATCGTTTAATGGCATCCTCGGAAAAAGATTTTGTTAGTATTAGCAGTTTCGAATACAATAAAGATTATGAGGAAATGTTGAAAAGTTTGGAACGTAGCGAAAGAGAGATGCGGATTCAAAATATTCGAGACACAATAATTCCGAACATGAAGCCCCATCTGAAGAAATACTTTGAAGTTCTTGAGAGGGGAGAATGTTCTAAAGCCAATCCTGACAATTTTGAAGTTGCTGAGAGAGGAGAATGTTCTAAAGCCAATCCTGACATATTTGTAGTTCCTGAGAGGGGAGAATGTTCTAAAGCCAATACTGACATCTTTGAAGCTGCTGACAGAGGAGAATGTACCAACGTCAATTCAGATATCTATGTAGTTCCTGAGATGGTAGATAGTTCCAACGTCAATTCAGATATCTATGTAGTTCCTGGAAAGGGAGAATGTACCAACGTCAATTCAGATATCTTTGGAGTTCCTGAGAGGGAAGATAGTTCCAACGTCAATTCAGATATCTATGTAGTTCCCGAGAGGGAAGATAGTTCCAACGTCAATTCAAATATCTATGCAGTTCCTGGGAAGGGTGATAGTTCCACAGTCAATTCAGATATCTATGTAGTTCCTGAGAAAGGTGATAGTTTCAACGTCAATTCAGATATCTATGTAGTTCCTGAGAGGGGAGATAGTTCCAACGTCAATTCAGATATCTATGTAGTTCCTGAGAGGGGAGATAGTTCCAACGTCAATTCAGACATCTATGTAGTTCCTGAGAGGGGAGATAGTTCCAACGTCAATTCAGATATCTATGTAGTTCCTGAGAAGGGAGATAGTTCCAACGTCAATTCAGACATCTATGTAGTTCCTGAGAAGGGAGATAGTTCCAACGTCAATTCAGACATCTATGTAGTTCCTGAGAGGGGAGATAGTTCCAACGTCAATTCAGATATCTATGTAGTTCCTGAGAAGGGTGATAGTTCCAACGTCAATTCAGATATCTATGTAGTTTATGAGAGGGGCGAATGTACCAACGTAAATACAGATATCTATGTAGTTCCTGAGAAGGGAGATAGTTGGAAAGTCAATTCAGATATCTATGAAGTTTTTGAGAGAGGAGATAGTTCTCACGTCAATTCAGATATCTATGTAGTTAACGAGAGGGGAGATAGTTCCAACGTCAATTCAGACATCTATGTAGTTCCTGAGAAGGGAGATAGTTCCAACGTCAAATCAGATATCTATGTAGTTCCTGAGAGGGGAGATAGTTCCGACGTCAATTCAGATATATATGTAGTTCCTGAAAGGGGATAATGTACAACGTCAATCCAGATATCTAGATTCTCGAGAAGGAAGAAAGTTCCGTAGTCAATACAGACATCTTTTAAGTTCCTGAGAAAGGAGAATGTGCCATAGTTAATCCAAAAATCTATATAGTTCGTTAGAGGAGAGAAGTTACCATCATCCAGATATCTATGTAGTTGGCTGAAGAAAAAAAGCAATAAAGATCACTTGTAGCGATAATGCCGTCATTTGTACATTTTTCATTATGTTGTCCGTACATGCACTGTGTACTGTGTTGGTGTACAATAAAGATTATCTTATCTTATCTTATCTTATCTTATCTCATCTCATCTTATCTCATCGTATCTTATCTCATCTCATCTCATCTTATCTTATCTGACTGCGATAATATTATGCTGACAGCGATACGATTCGCTAAAAAGTGGTATTAAATCAATAAATCTTTATTTTCATATTTTTTTGCTTTTTATTATTTGAATGAAATTTTAATAGTACATACAACACGCCTTTATCCCCGGAGGCTTAAGCAGAGGTAAATTAACACCCACGTAATAGAGAGTGAGCCTCTTGCCGATTTCCGGGCACTATTGTTGCACACATCGGAGGCTGAGTCTGGGCTTTATATATCTGTCTGATGTTAAACAGCCCTATGAAAATAATAGTATGTTAACTATTTAAATCTAGTAAGATAGAAAAAATTTAAGCGTTTCAGGCGGGATTCGAAGCCGCGATCTTTCCCTTACAGGGACTGCTTTGATAGTTCGTACACGTATCGGTAGGTGGCTCCCACCGTCGCCACAAGACGGATATTTGGATCGATTCAGGCGAGGTTCGGTAGCTCACTGGCTAGGGCAGTCCCGCCTGAACCGCTTAAATATTTTCTATCTAAATCGATTTGAATTAATTTTATTTGTTTTTAAATTAGCGGAATGGCCTGGAACTCATTACCAGCTCACGTGTTTCCTTCTTCCTACAGTCCCGGGTCCTTTAAGCGGGGCGTGAAAAAGCATATGATGAGGCCGTCAAGCTGAGTGTCACCATTGTCACACGGTATGTGTGAGTAATGGTGACCCTCTTTTCTGGGACTTTGCCTTCAGCTTACCATCAGGCAAGGCGAAGTCCAATTGACGTGTCCTATATAAAAATATAAAAAATGGAATTGGATGTCAGCTTACCAGTGTTACTGTCCTCAGTTCACAGTATGGAAGAATTTACTAAGAAAATTCTTGCACCTACACTAGTTAATTTTGAAGCATTGTGGAACACTGATGCAGTGATCGCTTGAAAAATTGCATATCCAAACACCGATCTCCCAAGGAACCTTTTTTCACAGCGTCAGTGGGACGGGCCGCTCTGCAGCTTAGTTAGAAAAAAAAATACTCAATACATATTCCAATGCTGCTGAGCGTGCCCGTTTACTGGCGGTTGGAGTGTGAGAATCGGGTCTTTAGCTACAATCATCATCTAACGTAGGGACTATGTTAGATGACACTACCTTCCGCATCGCAACTTGACTCCGTTTAGGTGTGCCGTGCGTTTCTCCGCATCAACGCCGTTGTAGAGAAGCCGTTGACAGACTCGGACACCATGGCCTGTCCTGCTGCAGGAGTGCTGGACGAATTGCAAGGCAAGCCAGCCTCAACGACATAATCCACCGTGCTCTTGTTACCGCCGGTGTGCCAGCATTTTAAAAACCTGTCCATACTAACCGTGCCTTGCCTCTATATACATAGGTTACACTAAAAGTTTCCGGAACTGGCCACTTACATAAACAATATTTAAAAATTTATTACAACATTTGAAAATAGAACTCTTTGGCTGTAGAATACAGTTTGTTTCATCTGACTGTCTTTTGTTTTTACCTTGTGGCGCCATTTAAAAAATTGTGTGTCTGCATCAACATGGATTTAACTCGGGAAAATTTTCGTAGTATGATTTTCTACGATTTTAAGTGTAATTTGACGGCTCAACAGAGCATCGCTCGGCTTGAAACAGCTTTTGGCGATGAAGCTCCATGCAAGACGACTGTTTATAGCTGGTTTGCAGAATTCAAGCGTGGTCGTATCAATCTCAGTGACGAATCTCGCGATGGTCGGCCGTCCACCGCTGTGACCAACAAAAACATCGATGCTGTGCGCCGTATGATTGAAACAGACAGGCATGTGACCTACCATGAAATTCGCGCATCCTTAAAAATAGGCATGAGTCAAATACAATCAATCCTACACAAATTTACCTACATTTGGGTGTGAGAAAGCTGTGCTCGCGGTGGATCCCACATAACTTGACCGAGGATCAAAAAACGGACCGCGTCACTTGGTGCAGTGCCATGCTTACCAGATTCAACGAAGGTGCGTCAAATTTGGTGTGGGACATAGTAACAGGTGACGAAACATGGATTTATTGCTACGATCCCAAAACAAAGCAGCAATCGAGCGTATGGGTCTTTCAAGATGAGCCGAAACCAACCAAAGTGGCGCGCGTGAAAAGTGCATCTAAGCGGATGATTGCTTCTTTTTTTAATAAAACTGGACACGTGGCTACTGTTGCTTTAGAAAATCGTCGTACTGTGAATAGTGACTGGTACACGACCATTTGTTTGCCGGAAGTTATTGACGAACTCCGTAAAAATAACCGTAAACGCCGTATCATCCTGCACCACGACAATGCTAGTTCTCACACGGCCAGACAGACAAACGACTTTTTGAAGGCGAAAAATTTAGAACTCATGAGTCATCCTGCATACAGTCCCGACCTGGCACCTTGTGACTTTTATCTGTTCCCAAAAATTAAGAACCAATTACGCGGCCAACGATTTTCATCACCAGAAGAGGCTGTCGAGGAGTATGAAAAACACGTTTCAGAGGTCACCACAGAGGAGTGGCACAAAAGTTTTCAAAACTGGTTTGATCGAATGAAAAAGTGCATAGACGCCAAGGGAGATTATTTTGAAAAACAATAAATTAATTTTGTACCTTTAATAGTATTTTTTCATATTCATTCCGGAAACTTATAGTGCGCCCCACGTATTAATGGTTTTAAGTGATTTTGCAAAACACATAAGGGATTATGAAACGGAAGATGAAAGAGTAACACGTGAAAGTACTTGAAGGAACCATTTCAAAGCTACATTGAATCCGAGAATTAACGTCGTGATACATAGTGCGAAACATCAAGCAATAAAACTATTTAATAGTCTGCCTAATGACTTAAAGCTTGATGTCTATAAAACCTATTCCTTTAAGAAAAAGTTAAAGTCCTTGCTGTTGAAAAAGTGTTACTACACCGTGGAAGAATTTGTGAATGATGACTAAAATGTTTTTCTGACTAAATGTAAAGTTGTAGTTAATTGTACATAAAATTTTATTTTATTTTATTTCATTTTGACGTTATTGTGTATTTTCATTGATTGTATGTATTTATTAGTTAAAATTGACATTTCAATACAAGCTATGTTTGTTTAGAAATAAATAAATTGAAAAAATTGAAAAATTGAAACCAAACTGTCTGGCGCTCGACGATGGCATCTTCCTACCCATTTTCCATGTCATTAACGACATCGTCGTTCTGATTGATGCCATTACTCTTACCCATTTACCTGACACGTCTGGCTGTGCTGGTGCTGCTGCTGCTTCTGCAGAGGCTCTCAAGCGGCGCAAATACTCCAATCTCATCGGAGATAGTGCGGTTTGGAGTGCATCTTTTTAATAAATTACAAGACTTAAAAGCTCAGTTTATTAATATTTTTCTGTTTAGAAACTCGTTATAAAGACTAAAAACCGAAATTGAACCCCTATTTAGGCAATTATTTTAGTTCCGCCCTACAGAATACCGCCGCTATAATATCCAGGAGGTAGGACACGGCGGTATTTCCGCCCAATTGAGCAGTCCGACTGGGGAAGTACCTCCGCCCTACAGAATACCGCGGCTATAATAACTTCGTGTTGTGTTCCCAGCGGTGAGTAGGGTAGCCAGAGCTCACTGGAGAATTTGTGCTGTCAGTGGGAAGACTAAAGGCTTGTCCTGCTTTCTCTTCTACACTGACGGCACAGAAACTCTGTACTTACAGGGTTGGCAGCGCGACTGTGACTCCTCTGGTGTTACAAACGACCATAGGCCACGGTAACCACTTTCCATCAGGTGGGCCGTGTGCTTGTCTGCCACCTTAGTGGTATAAAAAAAGGCGCTATAAGATTGTTTACCTTTAGTTATATACCTAACCGAATGGAGTAAGTATAGGTATATTAATTGCCAGTCTCTTCCCCAACCGTCAATGTTGCCACTACTAAATATACATAACACTGAAAACAAAACACCACAAATTTCAATCAATAAACCTATTGTATTGTAATATAATAAATAGGTGCCTGTCTAGTATTCTATTAACTTCACTAAATTTAAGTGACCTTGTAAATTTAGAATTCTATATTTAAAACGTGTTCAACTATTGTCTATTTTGACGTGCTATCTCTTTCTTAAACATTATTACGTCTCTGTCTGACTAAGGCCTAATAAACACAGATAAAATTCTGTACCTAGTTCTGTGGCAATATGTTGTATACCTGCCACCAAATATCTTGTACTTAAACCAAAAATGTGCTCTCTGTATACACAGCATGTGGTTCTTTGAAATTTAAACGAGGTGCGAGAGCGGAGGATTATATTATCTAAAAAATCAGCACGTGACAGGGTCTCGTTTCAGTAGCTTTTCTCGTGACATGGGTCCAAAATATGTGGCGGGAGAAATACGTCTGATAAAGACTTCTGTCATCCATACATTTTTATTATCTACACAATTTTATTATTAGACCGGTATGTATTACTCATGCTTGTTTTTCATAATATATAGTCTGTCCTAATAATTGTGTTCAAGGAGTGATGTTGTTATTGTATTCAGATTAATTTAATTCCAATAAATAAATAGAATATTAGGCATTTATGTGAAGATACTGTGAACAAGGATATAACTCACCTTGATTAGGTAGGTTCGTATACTTACATTTTAAATATTTTATTTCACCAAAGTTTCAGTCTCGTAAGTAGGTACATAGATTGTTAAGTATTATTATCTAGAAATTTTGTACTGTCAGTGGGAAGACCAAAAGCTTGTCCTGCTTTATCTTTTACACTGTCGGCACAGAAACTCTTGTGTTTACAGGGTTGGCATCGCGAGTGTGACTCCCTCTTGCGTTGCACACGTCCATAGGCCGCGGTAACCACTTTCCATCAGGTGGGCCGTGTGCTTGTCTGCCAACCAAGTGGTATAAAAAAGTGATATAAAAAAACGGAGTAGGTACAGTCAACAACATACATACATACATATAATCTCTGGAGGGTTAGGCAGAGGTGAATTAACACCCACATTTCAACAATAATTGTATTCGGTCCCACGTAATAGAGGGGGAGCCTATTGCCGTATTTCGTGCACCATTGTTGACTCTAGCCATGCATCTGAGGCTGAGTCTGGGCTGTAGGTATATATCTGTCTGATGTTAAACAGCCCTATTCCTTAGTTGCCTTGTACGACTCCGCATGGGAAGAGATAGGGTGGTCCAAATTCTACTCTGCCGGGAACCACATAACGTTAACTAATTCTAATTTATTGATTACATGATTATTGAGCTCAGAAAGAGAAATCGTCCGTAGAACAATAAACCAAACATTACAGTGTGTATTCTGAACCTGAAGATCATAAATCAACTAGCCCATCGAAATCCACTGCTGGACATATACCTCTACCAATTGTAATCGCCAATTGTAATAATAAAAATATATATATATTACATATTGTGTATGTGTGTTTTATTTTTATTATTTGTTTACTCTTGAATGGAGCAAGTTAAATGTGACAAAGTAAGTGTGTAATATCCTATTTAAAAGAAATAAAAATAAAATTGGTTTGTAAGTACATTACCATAAAAGTTCGGGCGCCTTGAAGATACACATGCCTAGGATAATCAGCGGATATTGGAAACTTTTAATCTTCCGGTGGTGAGCTAAATGAAACCAAACTGTGAGGTTTAAGGTTTTATTGTCCACTCCAGTGTGCATTAAGAAGGAGGCTTTGCCCTAGTTTCCACGCCTCTGGCCAGACGGGCTGATATATTTTATTTCGAGTTTTCCTTCTCTCGCAGTGATATCGTCTGCGTATTTTTCCGTTAGTCGCCTCTCACGACACCCTTCGGATTAAATGGTGATAGAAACTTGTATTCTTTCTCTGTCACCACACAGATATAAATCCTATATTCCTATATACATATCATACCAAGTTCTTAAATACACCAATTCATATAATTATGTATAAAAAGTTAATATTTCAGTACTAATCCACTTTTATCGTTGACATTGCACTGAGCGGGAATTGAACCCGCGCCCCCTGCATAGCGGTTATGTATATCACTTTCACGCCACAGAGACTATTTCAAGCAATACACCCATTTTTTTTTATTCAATTTATTCTTTTATTTTGTTTACAGATCTCCCGTATGTGCTTCCGCAACAAAATCAGCAACTTCCCAAATTATTAAATGTCTTCTGCAGCCGAGGACTCGGCAACAGCCGTGTACAAGAAGCGTGCAGGTACTTCGGGAATCAGCGGTCAGTTATACGAAACTAAACTAGTATGTCTAGTATACTTCAGGCTATTATACAATGACAATATAGAAAGTTTCCATCTTGCTTCAAATGTCGACGAAATTGGTGCTTTCGATGATATATGCCTAAAGTTAAAACTAAAGAACTACGACCGTCAAATCTTGATACTAGTTCAAGCGAAACATAAAGATAATGATGATTCAACTCTTGATGATAAAAATGAACTAGTGAAATGGTGTGACAGTATAATGAAAGTCAAAGAAAGGTTTGGTTCTAATAAAAATGAGGATCCAATTTTTAAAGAGAATTTCAATGATGTAGATTGTTTATTCGTTGTATATACAAATGCTAAGTATGAATTCGGTAAAACAGTTTCAAGTAGGATATATGAGGGTAGTTATGCAACAGATTTGAATAATCTGCTATCAACTGGGTCGGTTGGCTCTCAACCAATTTATACTGATCAAGATGTGAAGGAATTCAGTGAAACTATAATGAATGAAGAAATTCCGGTGCTAGCTGAGCGATTTGAAAAATACCTAAATGATAGCCAGTCAATGAATATAATGAACAATGATTACATAATAAGATATCACGTTATATTGGGACAGAAAGTTGTAAATATATCCGATATTCAAGAAAAACGAGGTACAAAATGTCGAGTATTGTCAATTAGAGATGATTTCTTAAATACTAATGACAAACATCTCGTTTTACTTAGAAAGAGTTTGTACGAACTTATTCTTAAAAATCGAGAAAAGATTAAGAAGACTAAAGAATTGAATGCATTGATATCATCATTTTTGGCAGATCCATGTGCTGATACGTTAGGTGTTTTGATTGATCGTCATATCATTTACAAAAACGATAAATTGGAGTTTACTTCTAAGAGACCGCAGAGCGATGTACAGCAGTTGGAGAAAATTAATATATCTCCAGACATAATAGAGGAAACGAGAGCAACTACTGCAAAAAATATTCTAAAATCTCTTAATTTATCTGTACCTATAGCCTTTGGTAACTTAGACCTAGCAATAAGAGGTAATTCAGACAAAATTGAACAAAGACTAAATCATTTGACGAAAATTATTAAAGAATTGTTTGAAAATTCTAAACAAATCGGGGCGTATCAAGTTGTTACTGTCAATGATACTATTGATGAAGGAATTTTAAGTTGTAATGGCGGTATAGGCGGATGTGTTGGTAATATATTTACTTACGATGAGAACACAAAGCTACTTAAATTTACAAACGATCATTTGTCGCTTGAACATAATGCTAAATCTTTGTATTTAAAACTCAGAAGTAATTGTAATCTAGATGAATTCAGGTTTGACATACAGACTTCCAAATTCCCAAAACTTACTTTAGACTGTTATAATATTGCGCGTGAATTTTTAAGTAGATTGATTATTTTCTCGAAACAAGGCAACCATTTTGATGTTGAGAAAAAATTCAAAGAAGAAAAAGAAGGGCTATGCAAAAAAAACAAGCGATATGTATTTACAGATATGGATTCCGATGTACTATTTGTACAATATCATAATGAAATTCAGAAATGGTGGATGCTACCTAAATCTGGGTCGTATCTTACTAGAGAAAAAAGTATTTTTACTAAAACACTTCAAGATATTCGACGAGAGAGATGGGAATATAGAAAAAGGACTTCATTGGTGAATTTAAAACGGAAACATTTATTACGGATTTTGGCGAAAGACCGTCAACAATCTACCCCAATTGAAAGTCAAAATAGTTCACCAGATGTTAACGAAAGTACAAGCGGAAATGATGAACAATCAATCCCTTCCCTCCATCTTGACATTGAAAAAAATGGATGCTCAGATGGGACTTGAACTAGTGAGATACATTTCATCATCGTCATGATCATCATGTCAGCCACACATAGTCCACTGCTGAACATAGACCTCTCCCACAGACTTCCAGAATGACCGATCTAAAGCAGCCCGCATCCAGCGCTTCCCGGCGACCTTGATGAGGTCGTCCTTCCACCTGCCCGAGATACATTTAGAGCATTCAAAATTCTCCTATCAATATATCCCTTTTTGGGCGACGGTGCGACCCATCTACCGATTTTTCTACGAACTTTTTTCCAATCTCAATGGATAACAAAGTTATTAAGAGTAATATTAGGTCTTTACCTATGAAATTGCCGAAATTTTCTTACAGATTCATGAGTTCGTTATTCGATACGATGACTCTTTGCGAGTGGCAGTGGCGCTTCGCCTGGGCTGCAAGGTGTGTGAATCACATAGATGCATCTGCGGTTCCATTGTGGAGGAGGACGGTCATCACGCACTGAGTTGTCGTCGCTGCACGGGCAGGTTTCCGCGCCACCATGCCCTCAACGATATAGTACGTAGGGCTCTTATATCATTGTTGTGGGATGCCACTTGCGTCAGCACTGTTGCGGCTACGCACCTGAGTCGCTCCGTCAGTGCTCCTGCGTCGGCGGCTGAGGACGCGGCGAGCAGAAAAAAAATGAAATACGCCGCAATGGAGCCACAATATTTTGTGCCCATTGCGGTGGAGACTATGGGCAGTTGGGGGTCGGAGGCGAAGGGCTTAATCGCTGAGATTGGCCGCCGTATCCGCGAACAAGGCGGTGACTCCCGCTCCGGCTCGATTCTGGGGCAGAGGATGGCCATCACGATTCAGCGAGGCAACGCTGCCAGTGTCATGGGCACCTTTGCGCCGGGAACGATACGGGACGGGTTGTTTGATTTGACATAACAATTGACAAAATCTATGATTGCAGATAATGATTGGACATTTGTATTGTCATTGAATATTAGTTTATATCTAACTATAAAATATATTACTTAGATAATAAAATACCTAATTATTAACTTTTGTTCATAGCTATTTCCATTATTTATATTTTGTTTGAAAGTTGATTTCAAGATTTTCCAACTCTGTATTAAATTTTGTTTTTATTTGCCGCTTGATAAATTACGATCTTCAAAAACAGTACTTTTCCTAAATGCTATCCATTTTGATGATAAATTTCGTATTACTTTTTTACAGCTGTCACTTTAAAAAAATGTAATATAAGTGCTTGTTAGAATAATGTTGTCTCATTCATACACAAAAAATATCACAAAATTTGGATTTGTCATTCCTAAAAAAATGCAACAATGTTAGTATTGAAAATTGGGTTTCTTCCAATTTCTTCAAAAAACGGCAATTTCATATGAACGACCTATTATAATTGATGGCTGCGGATCAGCCCGCGTGAATTACGGTAATCGTGACTGACGTGATATCTCCGGTCCTACTCAACCGATTGCGACAGAACAAATGAATGATTTTAAGTCCGACCAAGACATTTTAAGAAAAAAAAAACCGTTTCAAAATCAGTTCAGCAGTTTTTGAGTCCATCGCGAAAAAACAGATACGAATTCCAAAAGACCTGGAATTAATTACCAGCTCACGTGTTTCCTTCTTCCTACAGTCCCGGGTCCTTTAAGCGGGGCGTGAAAAAGCATATGATGAGGCCGTCAAGCTGAGTGTCACCATTGTCACACGGTATGTGTAAGTAATGGTGACCCCCTTTTCTGGGACTTTGCCTTCAGCTTACCATCAGGCAAGGCGAAGTCCAATTGACGTGTCCTATATAAAAAAAAAAAAAGTTCCGAATGCGTGGTTTATATTCACGCGAGCGAAGCCACGGCCTTTTTTTATACCACTTGGTTGGCAGACAAACACACAGCCCACCTGATGGAAAGTGGTTACCGTGGCCTATGGACGTGTGCAACACCAAGGGAGTCACACTCGCTACGCCAACCCTGTAAGCACAAGAGTTTCTGTGCCGTCTGTGTAAAAGACAAAGCAGGACAAGCTTTTGGTCTTCCCACTGACAGTACAAAAACTCTCCAGTGAGCTCTGGCTACCCTACTCACCGCCGGGAACACAACACGAGGTTATTATGGCCGTGGATTTCTGTAGGGCGGAGGTATTTTATCAGTCGGATTGCTCAATTGGGCGAAAATGTCATGTCCTACCTCCTTGTAAATATTATGTTAGCTTATGTTAGTAATAAAAATAAATAAGTATGTACCAATAGCATATATTCATTATAATATACCCTCACCTACTATGTCATCATTATCATAGTCGTAGTAATTTGTTATAGCTAACTATATCATTTAAATGAGGAATTATTATTAATTGTATGCTGACATTATTTAAATTTTTATTACTACCTTTCAATATTTGTACGCTGGAGACAGCAGAATATTATGTACAACCAACTGTGTAACAACTTTTATACAACATTCTTACAATTCATGAATCTTATCATATCTTTGGAGTCCAAGGTCATCTTTTTGATTTTGATTACTACGTTGGCTTAATTGGAAGTCACTTCTTCTTTTCTTTTGATGGCTTCTGCAGTGAATCGTCGCAATTTTTCCAACGTCAAGTAAATAGCTTTAATTTATTTTTTATATCACTTATTTGGCAGACAAGCACACGGACAACTGATGGGAAGCGGTTACCGTGGCCTATGGACGTATGCAACACCAGGGGAGTTACACTCGCGCTGCCGACCATGAAGAAACCTTCTGATGTCTCACTTGAAGAACAACATATGTAGGTGCTTGGGAAAACCGCAGCAGGGAGGTCATACCACAGCTTGAGTGTGCGTGGGATGAAGTTTCTTAATTAGTAATGGCGAGACGCCAATGTCAAGTTTTCAAGTTGCGTTCCTTTAGAGTGATTGTTGATGATCACGCTGCTGATGAGTTGATGATGATGATGATGACGATCAATGAAATGATTGCTCAGTAAAGTTGTGGTGACTTTACAAGAAGCTCCCTGGGGAGATTTGGAAACAACACGAAAAGTCTCAATTCACTGTAATATGCCACTATTCTACACTTGTGAGAGTTGTTAAAGACGTTATCTCTAAAAATCCACCATTTTTATACATAAAAACTCGAATTCACACCAATTTCGGAAAATTAAATAATACCGCGACGCGCACTTCTTTGTGCTGGCGCCAAAACTCGAAGCGACTTCTATTGTAGAAGTTCTAAATGACCTCTTAATCCTGGCGCATTATTCTAATTGACATTGAGTATTAATCGCAGTCTCGTGCGAAGTCTAGTGAAAATGATGCCTCAATATATTACAAAAATCTAAACCAAAGCTATAGGTACACAAATAAAAAACATAATTACCAATAATCAGCTATATTTTTTTAAATACATAATTTACTGATGGAATAATGTTGCCAGCTAAAAATAAGCTCATTTTTAGATTGGCAACATTTTTCAAGATGGCGGTGTACACTATTATCTTATCAACTAGTATAAGTCCCGGGAGTTCACTTTTTGGGAGATGCCACCATTTCTTCTAAGGCCTTGATTTCGGCTGTAATTAAATTGTCAAAAATATATAAAACAATCTTATATACCGACCGCGACCATTGTAAAGCGTTCTAGGTACGCGCGGTGTGGCGAGGGACGAGGTAATGAAAGAGAAAGAAAGAGCATCTATATGAGTCGAGAGCGAGCGAGATGCTGCCGTAAGCGCTGGCGGCAGACTGACCGCATCTGATGGTCGATTCATCAATACTACCTCTGTCTCGCTTCGCACTACCCAATGCATGGTACAATGGTTATGGTCAAGCTATAATATATTAATTACTTATTAAATCTTATTAACATTAGGTCTTCACCTATGAAATTGCCGAATTTTTCTTACAGATTCATGAGTTCGTTATTCCTGTACTTTAATAACTATTTCCATTATTTATATTTTGTTTGAAAGTTGATTTCAAGATTTTACATCTTTGTATTAAATTTTGTTAAGTACTGCCTAAATTTGATTTTGATGATAAATTTCGTATTACTTTACGGCAATTTTATATGTAACGACCTATTAGTATGATTGGTACTCGGTGGAGTAGAACAGTGTCACCTCATCTCTTTCCGTGGGTGTAGCAGAAAGTGAGACAGGACAGCAATAGGCTTGCACTCCATTACGTAGGACAGAAAATCATAGTTGCCAAATGTGGGTGATAAAATACCTCTGCCCAACCGCTTCATGAATTTACACGTCTATGTAGATACATATAATCACGCCTCCATCCCCGGAGGGTTAAGCACAGGTGAATTAACACCCACATTTCACCATCATTGTATTCGGTCCCACGTAATAGGGGGTGAGCCCATTGCCGTTTTCCGGGCACCATTGTTACCTTGAGCCATGCATTTCTGGCTGAGTCTGGGCTGTATATGTCTGTCTGATGTTAAACAGTCTTATCCCTTAGTCGCCATGTACGGCACCGCATGGGAAGAGATGGGATGGTCCAAATTCTACTCTGCCGGAAACCAGGCGGCTAATGTCTATGTAATATTATAAATTAATGTTTAAGTTTGTGAAGATGTTAGATGTTTGTTAATTAATCACAAATTGCTGAACAGATCTGGCTGAAATTTGGTACAGGGATGTGAAGGTCAGGTGGTAGTTGTTTCACAGAACTAATATTTTTATGTGTTTCTTAAGTTCCATGTGGGAAAACGATATAGGGAACAGAATTCGAAGCGTGTGAAGCCTAAAATTAGCTTGTATCATAATATGTACAACATTTAAGACATTTTTTCAAGAAATTTGCCAGCATTTCACTCAAATCATATAAAAATGGAGAACAGAAAATACCCAGGATTGAATGTACGTATGTATGTACAAAAAAAAAAATTACCAGCTGCAGCAATAGCCTTCTCCTTAACAAGCTTCTCATCACGGATAACCTTTTCTTTGGCTTCAATCTCACGGAATTTAGTCTCCTTCTTGGAAAGCCTGTTGTGATGGAATGCTCCATATAAGATACCCGCCGTGAGGAATGACCAGCGGCCAAACTGAAATGGTAATTTGTTTACAGCATATTAACATTTTATCCATATACAATGATACAAAAACCTGATTTTAAATTTTTTTTGCCTCCATGGTGTGTGAGGTGGTAGTGCATTTAACTGCTACACCTATACAGGTGGTATGGATTTGGTTCCCACTCAGCGCTAATATTTGTATGCTTGAATCTGTATATGTCCCTTGAGCTCGGTGTTTCTGTGCCTCGGAGAGCACATTGAGCATGTTGATCCTGCCTGTCATACAAACATTTATGGCAACAGACGAACATTTATTTATGGAATAATGTATACAGAATGCATATTTGAGGTTGGCTGAGGATTATTATTATACAGTCCAGATATGTTCCAGTCTTCAAGATCCATACAATTATTTGAAACCTAAATGCATCTTTAATAATGAAATAAATGTAAATAAAAAGAATAATAAAATCTATGTTCCTATTTCTTATTGACGATAACTTTTATAAATTACATCAAAAGAACATCTAACTTTTATCACTTCATCTTGATCAAATCAGTTTTGTCAAAAATTTAACTTAATTTATAAGAGGCAGTGAATATGAGATATTTGCCCAACAGGAAGAATTTTATTTCAAGGATGCATTAAATAATTATATATTTTGTACCAATAAATATTTGATTTTATTCTTGGATCAGATTTTTTCTAATATCTTAAAAACACCAAAGGCAAGCTCAAGAACTTGTGCTTACGCGTGAGAGTATTTCGTTTATAATAACCAAAGAGGATACCACCATGTAATCAACGTTAAATAGTAACTGGCCAGTAACCATGCGAGTGATTATTACATAAACTACTTCATTTGGAAGCTATTATCATGTTCAATTTAAAAATTTCTGCCCGAAAACATTGTTACATAATGGGATTTTTTAAAAGGCTTATAAGCATAGCAAGTAATAATTACCCTGATCAGTGGCGATACGCGCACTGGAGGTCCGTAGGGGAGGTCAGACATATTAGTAAATTTTTTATATGGGATCTGAAAATCCAAGAAGGATTTAATTGAAAATCCCAAGATTTTCCTGACTGATGAGGTTATATTTTCAAAGTGGGGTTGTCAACATTGAAAATTATGATGTCAATGTCAAACCGATAACATTTAAGAGAATTCTATCAATTTTTTGCAACATATTTATTATTATTTTAATGTATTTCTTAATTGAGATACTGTGATATAGCTATTAAAACAATTAACTCATAGTCATCATCAGTAAAAATCAAAGGACATTATTTTATGCCGGTGTTGTGATTTCACCAAATAACAGATAATATTAAATTATTTAATTTGATTAGATTTGTTTCTCGTAAACATGATCAACATTATTTATGTCCATTAAGTAAGTATGTATAAAAATGCACTTAAAAATACAATTTTATACTAATTGCGAAATTCTAAATCAGCTAAAATCAAAATGTTGCAATAACTAAACGTGCGTATGTCAATTTTGACAGTGGAATGATTAATGAATGGTCCGGTGACTCGGTTGATTTTTCATTCGATATCAAATCAGTCAAATTTGACTCTTCTAGCAGCAAAGTAAATCAATCAAATCAGTCTTCAAAATGGCGTTAATCATGTCGTTCGTGTCCGTCGCTATATCTATACTGTACACGCCGTTCTTACTTTTAATATTGTGCATAATATTCCTCGCATCAATTGGAAAATCTTTGGGCATAAGGAGGCTATACGTGAACATATTGCTGAAACTCTTCGAGGTAAATATTTATTCAATATTATTATGTGCGTATAAATTAAAAATTAACATGTACGACGCTAAATACTGCTTCTACTAAAAGCTTAATACTATTACATCATAATATATGGACAAATTACCTTTACCTCAATGTGTATAGTTCTTGTGAAATTTTTTATTGCATAGGTTATGGCACAAGGCACCGAATATGACTCATTCTTTAATGTTTTATCTGTGATAGCCTACAGATAAACAGATTATTTTCGTAATAATTTACTCAGTAATCATTTGTTAATACTCTTGAGCTGGACTTATGGAGGAACATAAATTACCGTCTATTGATAACCAAGAAACGTTTAATGTTTGAATGTCATTGAAACACCTGTGAACACAACCATAATATTGTATTTTACACCTGTACAACCTAGTTATTTTTGCTACTATTTTTTTTTAAAGTTTCCAAAGAGTTTCTATCACAATTAGTGCATACCATACATATTTTACTTTTTTTTTTCAATTACTGTTGCCACTTTTTTAGGATTTGCATTTTTGTTTGTGCTTCAGAATCTTTGTATCCAGTTTGTTTACTAAATATTAACATGCATTCTGCTACACTTTACTAACAAACATACCATATTTCCATTTATGTGATATAAGACAGTATATATTCTGAATGAGAAAGTGTCAGCCTTTCTTATTAGATTCTCATAATAATTTTTCATATAATGTATGAGAATCCACTAGCGTGGATAATGTATCTCTCAATTGTTGAAAGATTTTTTCCAATAAGTGTGGTGGTTCTGAAGATTACCACATACATATAAACGAACATAAAATTTGACCTCTTTATTTATAAGATTACCTACTAACCAAAACACTTTTTTGCCCATGGCATAATCCAAAACCCCATATCATCCTATTAAGCCATATATGGCTGTTGTTTATTAAATTTTATATAATGTATGGGAATATTGTGGATTTTTTTAATATTTAGGATTAGTGTCATACTCCCTTGAGTAGTAGTGTGATGATAGTCTATAACCTTTCTATTCAACACAAAGAATTTTTCAATTTGAATCAAGCCCTCTCCTTGTGGTAAATAAAGAGAAAAAAATAATTTTTAGTACCTGAGTTGAATACTATCAACCAAACAATATAGATTACAGATCACATAAATTAGTAAAGAGAAACCTCAAGCAAATAATTTATTAGCTATATAATTCATTAACTTTAAGAAATTAATTAGTTAAGTACTAATTTATTGGGTAATTAAATGGTATCTATTCCGGTACTTAAACTTACTTCGATGAAACATGCCTATTTGTTTAATGTATGTCACGTTTATTTGTTTTGTAAGAACTGCATATTCAATCACTAAAATAAGACCTCTATAATTTGTATATTAAATTATAGATATTTTTCCTTCAGTTTGCTTATATTTACTGTCAATATGAAGGTTTATCAAGGGTATATATTACCATTTTTTGTAGGTAAAGTGCACTAGTTTATTTGCGAAACTATTTATTAGCTGTGGTGTTCATCAAACAAATCGAAAACTAATGTAAACAAAAAAAGTTTTGTTATTGGTATTTTTTTCAAATATCTAAGTAACATATCCTATATTTAAAAAAAAAAATACGTGTATGCACTCGAGGACTGCCGCGGTAAAGCTATTGCATAGCATTTTTTATGAACTTATGCAATTATTATAAATAATAATATAATTTGAATTTGAATTTGAATTTGAATTTGAATTTGAATTTGAGTTTGAGTCTGAGTCTGAGTCTGAGTCAGTCTGAGTTTGAATTAGAATTTGAAAACTAATAACTTATGCAATTATAATTACTTACGTTAAGCGGAGCTACTTCGGAGCAGCTCGGCTCGATTCGTGCGAGCTCGGAGTTGGGGGTGTTAGGTTTTTTCGTTACGGAATTTCTGGATTCGGTCCCCACGCTCAAGGCCCGCGATAAAAGCTATGCAATAGCTTAAAAAAACCAACAACATGTGCGTTCAACCATTTTCGAGATTTGGGAAATCCTAAAACATTACCGCAGCACAACCTTGAATAATTTAAAAATCACTACACACACATATTTTGCTATTTGCTAACATTTATTACGTAAAATAAGCTATCTATTCTAGTAATTGGTTTCGGGCCAGGAAAGAACTTTTTGCTAGGGTAATATTTCGAGAATTACTGCAACAAAAATTGATTTTCGCCAATATATTAACTATCATCATCATCATCATGTCAGCCACACATAGTCCACTGCTGAACATAGGCCTCTCCCACAGACTTCCAGAATGACCGATCTAAAGCAGCCCGCATCCAAACGGGCCGCGTATGGGCAAACGTAGCGTAGGACGCCCAACGGCCAGGTGGAAGGACGACCTCATGAAGGTCGCCGGGAAGCGCTGGATATTAACTATATTCTGCACAAATTTTGCCAGACATGTACAAATTTTCCTTCAAATCTCACTAAAAATCTGTTATACTTTCAACTCTCTAAAACACAACATTTTGCTGAGGTAACGCACATTTGAGCATCTACAGTTGACAAAAGAAATATGTATACACCTAGACATACAACTTACTATAATAAAGGGTACTTAATAAGTAAGGGTACTTATTAAGTATTATATTATTTTATTTATTATTTTCGAAGTTATGTGTGTATTTATCGCAGGTTTATAAGTACCCGGCTAATGGCAATAGGCTCGCCACCTATTACATTGGGACCTAAAGATAAACTGGCAAAATGTGGGTGCTAGCACCTCTGCCTACCCCTTCGGGGATATAGGCGTGAGTTTATGTTATGTTATGTTTCCTTTAATAAGTATACACTTCGTCATATAAATTATATCTAAAGGTGTACACTTATCTCTTATGCCATCTATACCTCACATACGACAATCATAAATCTGAATATCGCCCAGTCAGATTACAATAACATAATACCTATACTTAATAAGTAAACACTTCTTCATATAAAGTTATATCTAAAGGTGTATACTTATCTCTTATGCCGTATATACCTCGCAGACCATTTTTTTTTCTCCTTTTAGCAAGTAATTGATATATGCCAATGTCAAGTAATATAGTAGTAGTAATATAAGTATATATAAATATATATATATAAAATGTCTTTAGAATTATTAATGGCGAGACGCCAAAGTCGAGTTTTTCAAGTTACGGTCCTCAGTAAAGTTGTGGGGACTTTACTAGAGGCTCACTAGGGAGGTTTGGAACCAACACGAAAAGTCACAATTCACTGTAATTTGTCACTTTCCACGCTTGTGTGCGTTGTCAAAGTTATTATATCTAAAAATCCACCATTTTTATACATAAAATCTCGAATTCACACCAATTTTGGAAAATAAAAAAATACCGCGATGCGCCATTCTTCATGTTGGCGCCAAAAACTCTCGCAGACCATTATCATAAATCTGAATTTCTCCCTGTCAGATTGCAATAACATAAAAATAAATATGTGTCAGGGTAACACTTACGCGCGTGTTCGCGATACGGTTCGCTTATTCTAATAGGTTAGGGGACAGTATTTCAGTTTAAACGAACATCGAATAATAAAAAAAAAACACCTGCCTCTATGGTATTTTTTTTAAATGAGTATTAAAACCGAAATTACTAATATTCCGTAATGTTAACAGGAATTAACGCGATCATGGTATAGGTACATACCGTTGTTTGAGATAATTAGCTGATTTTATTTGCAATTACGCATTCGTAGTTTATAATTACAGCTTTGAACTGGCCCTAGTATATAATATGTATGACCTCTAAGCTAGGGCCTTGACGGTGTATGTTATAAAAATGCTAGAAATCGGATATGTTTTTTTTATTTCGTGAATCGACAGGGTCTTGTTTTTCTTGCAAGGAGGCGACTCGGTTGTCGTTGGAGGTCGCTCAATGACTTCCGTCCTCCATAAGCGCGGGCCTAACAGGTCTCCCCAGTAAAAGCCAGACCACAACAGGCCGCATGCGTACCTACCCATATCCGGGGGCAAGGTGGGAACACCGTGGTTCCTATACCCGAGAGGTCATATTGAAGCCAGAAATGACCCTCTTCTCGGGTGTGGGGACTACAGAGTCCCCAACTCGTCCCCGGAAAACGGGGAGGCGCGCCGGCGCCTCGGGTTGTGTGATGCTCTAAGCATACAGCGCCGAGCGCAGCGCTGTGACAGCCTTGATAGAAATTGCCATTGCTCGGACTGGATGACGTCACAGGAGATCGACCTATGGCAATCTCTCGCATGGCTGTCGCAGCGCTGCGCTCGATGCTGTTTTATTAGAGAATTGCATAGCAGTTTTTAGAATCCTAATAACCCAATGCTTGGTTTCGGTGTGGTTTTATTAACAAACATGACTAACCCATACGACGCCATTATTAATTTTAGTCTGTCATCCCTTCCAGGTTAATTTGGCGAAAAAGGTAAATAGTCTTAACTACTTGATCTATATCAGCTGTTTTTATGTTTCTAAGTATCTATTTACTACAATTTTCTCAACATATAATATCGTATCTGCGTAATAAAAGTTTCTTGATTCGGTCTTTCTACTTCTTAGAAATTAATTAATTATACATATTGCAAGCATTAAATATTTTTCCCTGTATGTTCTTTATAGAACACTGCGCAGCTTTACCTAGGTATGGTATTGTAACTACATTACATACATATAAACGTTTAATTGAGTATTCCTAGATACACTCTTAGCTATTTAAAATCGTATCTGCATGCATTAATAATTTGGCCTAAAAGGTAAATAGTCTTAACTACTTGATCTATATCAGCTGGTGTTATGTCTGACTTCTAAGTGTCTAATTGCTCTCTACGTATAGTATTGTAACTACATTTGTTTCACTTTACAAACGTTTAATTGGGCTGTCCTAGACACGCAATAATAATATAATCAGATGAAAAAGGTAAATAGTCCTAACTACTTATCTATATCAGCTGTTTTTATTTTGACTTCTAAGTATCTAATTACTACGACAATCTCTACGTATAGTATCGTAACTACATTTGTTTCACTTTACGAACGTTTAATTGGGCTGTCCTAGACACGCAATAATAATATAATCAGATGAAAAAGGTAAATAGTCCTAACTACTTATCTATATCAGCTGTTTTTATTTTGACTTCTAAGTATCTAATTACTACGACAATCTCTACGTATAGTATCGTAACTACATTTGTTTCACTTTACGAACGTTTAATTGGGCTGTCCTAGACACGCAATAATAATATAATCGGGGTGAAAAAGATAAATAGTCCTAACTACTTGATCTATATCAGCTGTTTTTATGTTTGACTTTTAAGTATCTAATTACTACGACAATCTCTATGTATAGTATAGTATCTTAACTACATTTGTTTCACTTTACAAACGTTTAATTGGGCTGTCCTAGACACGCAATAATAATATAATCGGGGTGAAAAAGATAAATAGTCCTAACTGCTTGATCTATATCAGCTGTTTTTATGTTTGACTTCTAAGTATTTAATTACTACGACAATCTCTATGTATAGTATCGTAACTACATTTGTTTCACTTTACAAAAGTTTAATTGGGCTGTCCTAGACATGCAATAATAATATAATCAGATGAAAAAGGTAAATAGTCCTAACTACTTGATCTATATTAGCTGTTTTTCTGTTTGACTTCTAAGTATCTACTTACTACGACAATCTCTACGTATAGTATCGTAACTACATTTGTTTCACTTTACAAACGTTTAATTGGGCTGTCCTAGACACGCAATTATAATATAATCAGATGAAAAAGGTAAATAGTCCTAACTACTTGATCTGTATCAGCTGTTTTTATGTTTGACTTTTAAGTATCTAATTACTACGACAATCTCTATTTATAGTATCGTAACTACATTTGTTTCACTTTACAAACGTTTAATTGGGCTGTCCTAGACACGCAATAATAATATAATCGGGGTGAAAAAGGTAAATAGTCCTAACTACTTGATCTGTATCAGCTGTTTTTATGTTTGACTTTTAAGTATCTAATTACTACGACAATCTCTATTTATAGTATCGTAACTACATTTGTTTCACTTTACAAACGTTTAATTGGGCTGTCCTAGACACGCAATAATAATATAATCGGGGTGAAAAAGGTAAATAGTCCTAACTACTTGATCTGTATCAGCTGTTTTTATGTTTGACTTTTAAGTATCTAATTACTACGACAATCTCTATTTATAGTATCGTAACTACATTTGTTTCACTTTACAAACGTTTAATTGGGCTGTCCTAGACACGCAATAATAATATAATCGGGGTGAAAAAGGTAAATAGTCCTAACTACTTGATCTGTATCAGCTGTTGTTATGTTTTACTTCTAAGTATCTAATTGCTAAGACAATCTATACGTATAGTATCGTAACTACATTTGTTTGCATAACAAACGTTTTTAATTTTGATTCGGCCTATATATTCACATTCTTAGCAATAAAAAAAATTGAAAGCATTAAATATTTTTTCTTTCTCTGTTTTAAAAAGATCTTTACTTAAAATCGTAATTGTAACCATTAGATCATTTTATATATCTGTGCTATTAGCAGAACGCTACGCAGAGACGCTTCCTATTTACGTAAACTATTGTAACTGCATTTGACGAACTTGCCAAACATTATTTATTTATTTATACTTTATGCAAGATGTACATTGGCGGACTTATTGCCGTAGGCATTCTCTGTCAGTCAGTCTACCATAGCGTGGTGCAGAGCTAGTACGAGGTAGGCGCATATTAACAAGAGATGCGTTTGGTTCTATAAGGACTATAGATTAATTATATATAGGTTCTTAAACATAAACAGTACAAATACCTACTTATCATATTTAAAATAAATCAGAATAGCTATACATATACATAAAATATATACACATATATAACAAATATAGAAACCCAAATCATTATGAGTAGATATATCATTATCGTTGAGACGATGATTCTGCCAATTCTGTGGTGATCAATTTTCGTACCCTAGACTTAAACATTTGGTCTTGAATATTTGGTCTTCTTATTAACACAGTTGGGCATTAGAAAAATCATATTGCAATCTTTAAATAATCTCAGTTATTAATAGTACACAGGGACGACTCCTACGTATAGTGTCGTAACTGCATTCAATTTTGACCTTTACACTTCACACTTCACGTTTTAAGCATTAGTTAAATCATATTGTGGGTATTAAATTAATAATAATGAATCACTTTATTTCTGTTCTACGCAGCGATACTTTATAACAACCGGCCTATCTTGACAAAAAGTTTGAACTGTTGGGGGATTGCTCTGAAGGGGTTCGGGTTTTAGGAAAGTCGCTGTGCTCAGGGCCTAATATCGATTGATTTCTGGCATACGGCGGTATTTCCGTCTAATTGAGCAGTCCGATTGGGAAAGTACTTCCCAACCCTACAGAATACCGTGGCCATAATAACCTCGTGATGTGTTTCCGGCGGTGAGTAGGGTAGCCAGAGCTCACTGGAGAATTCGGTACCTCGTAATAGGGACTGAGTCTATTGCCGTCTTCCGAACACTATTGTTGACTTGAGCCGTGCATCTGAGGCTGAGTCTCGGCTGTATATATCTGTCTGATGTTAAACAGCCCTATCCATTAGTCCCCTTGTACGACTATACGGATCAATGAAAATAAAGAAATAAACTGATCAATCAATGACACGAGCCCTTTAAGCCGTGATTGGTTTATAATTTAATGTAATCTATGATTGATTGACTGGTGCGCCTCCGGCTTACCAAAAAAATAATCTAAAAACGCAACTAAGCACCTATATTGTCAAGAAGTTTGCCGGCATTCCATTTATTTATTTATTTTTATTTTATTCTTTATTGCACAGTACACACACAGTACAGAGATCATATATAAAAACATTCCTAAGAAAATGTACAAAGGCGAGCTTAACTCAAAATGAGTTCTCTCCCAGCGAACCTTTGAGTACCAGAGAAGCATATACTTAGTAATGAAGGTGGACGTGAAGTGTACATTACAAAAAAAAGATAAAGAAAGAAGGAAAAAAACATCAAATTTTTATAATAAAAAGATAATAATCATAGTCAAAGTTCATATATATAAAATCATAGTCTACTATAATATTTTATTTATACAATTATACAATGTATATTAGATTAAAAAACATGTAAAAACTGTTCATAGTCCATATTTTTATAGAATTCGTGTTTCTTCTTTACAGTTATGGGCAAATTTTTATTTTGTTGTACATTTTTTGAAAAGTTCATTTAAAAAATAAATTGTATTTTTAAAGATTTGAATAACAAATTTTTGCGTGTTATTAACTAAATTACGTGAAAAAGTAAGAAAAGCTATAAAATAATCATTAATTTGAGAAATATTTACATTTTTCTTTGGCTTGTCGCGTATGAGCTTTCCGCTGAGTTACGAATTGTTCGGCATTGTTAACGCGGAATAAAAAGCAGGACGTTTAATATAATGTTTTATTAGGAAGAAAATAAGGTACAATTTTAGTAATGATCACAAAAAATTAAGAAAAAAAGAAAGATAGCAGAGAATTCACATCAGAAATTCCTCTGAGTTACTTTACTGATATGGTATAGCCATTTTAATTAGTATTATCCTATTAAAGAACAAAAAAATAACTTCGGTTATAATATAATTAATTGCGAACAAAATTTTCTATTGTGAATAACAATCATAAAATGGTTCTACTTATCGTAGAAAGAAAACAAATTGTTTTTTTACTTACAAAAATAGAGGACAATTTCTCAGTGGAACGTAACAAAATTGTAAGGCTGTGTTCAGTTGGGACTACTAATTTGAACCTAGAAAACGTTATAGAATCTAAACATTAAAATCGACAAAAATAATAATTCTTCATAAATAAAAAAAGGAAACAACCCAAACAAACAAAGCTTCATGAGAATTGTTATCAGATATGGTACAAAACGAAAGAGATTTGTCAGGCCAATATATCATACCAGTGTGTAATGTGATCTGGTTTTTGATGGCCCCAAAATGTGTCGCTTGTATTTCTTCCCCCATTTTACACCCGTAGTTTTCAGAAAAATCGCATAATATTATTAGAGCCTCGTGTGGTTTTAGATTCTTAACACACTCTTGATATTGCTTTTGCTGGTAAATCCAATTAAAATGATGCCTTTTAAATGCTTTTAAATCGTTTTCAAAACTAGATACAAGATCGCTTGCACTTCCTACTTTTTTCAATTTAGCTGTTCTTTTTGATGTAAATTCTTTTTTTATGTTATTTTTCATCTTTGTGTATTTATGTAATATGTATTTATGATCAATTACTCGTCTTTGGTTTCTACCGAAAAACCAAAGTAAGTTACTTAAGAATTATAAGGCTGCTATAATAAGAAACCAAATGCCTTTTTTTCCTGAACTTCAAGTTGTTTTTCTTTTGTTTCTGCTTACTCTTCTGATTTCTCCATATTTTTCGTTGCTTCTCCTTTTCTTCCTCCGTTAGCTCTTTTACCGTTTTACTTTTAGATTTTACATATTCAGCGTGCTTCTTTTTGATATTTTCCAATTTTTCTGGATTTTGTTTAAGCCGTTCTCGATATCTTTTCATACTTTCTGCTGGCGTCAAAGTCATTTTTGTAATGTTTTATTATCTACAACAAAATTATAAGGTTTAGGTCTAGTATTAAATATTGCGAATAGAACATATTTTAGTATAATAATATCCTTTCATGGTATAAAAAAATATGTTTACCTAAATAACAAACAAAATTGACTAATTATTGTAAGTATTGTTTGTTTGTTGTCTAGGTAAACATATTTTTTGTATTGCATTGGACAAAATTACCCATTAAGAAAAAAATTAACAAAATTTAAAACAAACTAATTATATTAATTATACCTACCTTTGTTATTATATTATTATGTATAAGTATACTAATTATTATACAGTTTTATTTGTATAATGTAAAATATTAAATTTTAATTAGTCTGGTGTTATTGTATTTTACTTACTTGTATCGCGCCTTTAGCCTTACACTGAGTTACAATTCGTTCCACTGAGTTACAAAATTTCTCATTGGAACGTAACGTCTGGTTTCTGGAGTATCTAAAAATATAAATAAATAATAATAATAATAATAATAATATTTATTTATCACAAAAAAGTTTACAGATACTGTTCTTATTTACTAAAATATTTCAAATTTTTGAACCTTAAAAGTACGTGAAACTGGATCCCAAACTAGGCTGAGGCCTGTATTTTGGGACACACAGTGCTCATTTGTAGGATAAACAATTTGTTTATTTTGGATACATGACACCACAATGAACATGAGTCACAGGTAAGTTTAAACATATATATTATTTTTTTCAACTATATTAATCTATATTATTGTTTATGTATAAGTAAGTGTACATATAGGTGTGCAATTATATTAGTTGCGTGTGTGTAAATGTGTGTGTGTGTGTGTGTGTGTGTGTGTATGTGTGTATGTGTGTGTGTATGTGTGTGTGTGTGTGTGTGTGTGTGTGTGTGTGTGTGTGTGTGTGTGTGTGTGTGTGTGTGTGTGTGTGTGTGTGTGTGTGTATGTGTGTATGTGTGTGTGTGTGTGTGTGAAGGTATGTCGGAGTGTGTGTTTATGTGTTTACTCAATGAATTTTAATAGTGTTTCAGTGTCTTCGTGATTGAGTTTGAGTAGCCAATCCGTTGCTTTCTTTTTCAGTTCGTGATGGTTGAGTTCTACAATATTTTCTTTTATATTAAGGGTGTTGTACAGTTTATAGCCCAGTTTTTTAAACTGTCGTCTGGCGAAAGAGGTCCTACAGCGTAATACGGGACATACGGGTTGCTTTTTACGTATTCTGGGGTTTGGAGGAGGCACGCTTTTATGAACTCTTAGTATGCACTGTAGGATGAAGAGCTTTCTGACCGTTAGTACTTCGGATTCAGCGTAAAGCTGTGAAGTTGGATATTTTATCGGTTTATTATACATAACCTTAAGCACAGCTCTTTGTGCCCTTTCCAGTTCCAGCATTTGAGTTTTAACGGATCCACCCCAAACCGG
Source organism: Eilema griseolum (assembly GCA_963662185.1). NCBI lineage: Eukaryota > Metazoa > Arthropoda > Insecta > Lepidoptera > Erebidae > Eilema > Eilema griseolum. Next base: position 11,864,068 of record OY759253.1, read on the forward strand.
GATACAGTATAGTATAATAGACTGGCATAAAGCGAGGTAAATCAGTCTCAGCCTGTCATTTGTGGTAGTGCTCCGTAAGGTTTTAAAGAGGTATATTAATCTACGAACTCTTGATTTAACTGCTTCTACCTGGGTGTCCCATTTCAGACTACAGTCAATCTGCACACCTAAATATTTTACGTTTGCCGCACACGATATTTCTTGACAGGTACAGTTACTAGGTTGGAGGCAATTGTGGGCTACTATTGAAAAATTTTGCGGGGGTGAGTTTATTTTAGACAAAAAGAATGGGACGTAGACTGTTTTGCTTAAGTTTAGTGTAAGCAAGTTTTTCGATAGCCAGCTCATAACTTGTTTCAAAGAGTATTCCGCCCTCTCTTTCACTGTTGCCCAGTTTGGACCCCATACAACTATTGCCGTGTCATCTGCGTATGTAAAGATACTAGAATACGGTAAAGCCATAGTGCAGAGGTCGTTAATGTACAGCTGAAACAATGTAGGGCCTAGAATACTTCCCTGAGGGACGCCGTAAGTAGACATTATCTCATCGCTCAGATGGTTTCCCATTTTAACTCTTTGCATACGGTTAGTGAGATAATTCTCAAACAGCCCATGAACAGTACCTCGAATACCCAGTTTATCCAGTTTATTAAGAAGGATAGGGACAGAGACAGTATCAAATGCTTTGGAAAGGTCCAAAAATATGCACAAGCATCTGTTGTTGCTATCCAAATTTTTACTACAGTATTGGTTAAGTCGATCACAGCGTCCTCCGTGGATACGTTTGTCCGGAAGCCGTACTGATTCTTTGCTAGTATATCATATTTAGTCATGAAATTTTTAAGAGCTTTGTTTAATATTTTTTCTAAAATTTTTGATACTGCCGAGAGAATGGAAATGGGACGATAATTGTTAACACTGTCTCTGTCCCCGCCCTTGTAAATTGGATGAACTATAGCCTTCTTTAGAGCATCGGGGAATACACCAGTGCTTATTGCCAGATTGCAAATGTGTGTTATGGGAGGGATAAGCGAGTCACGTGAATTTTTTAAGACTTGAGATGATATGCCATCCCATCCCGTGGCACAGCTTCCTCGCATCTGCATTATAATTGCTTCCACTTCAGCTTTGTCCACTTCTAGCAAAACCATGGATTTTGTTGTATTCACTGTAGGGACGAATAGTGAAGAGGCTGTTAGACAACTTTCAGGGTTATTAGGAGCAATATTTTCAGATAAGGTTTTACCTATTGAGCAAAAAAAGTTACAAACTTTATTAACAGACTGTTTTGGGTCGTCACTGATTTTCAGTAGTTCAACAGGGCTGTCGTAACATTTCTGAGTGTTAGTAACTTTCTTTATGGCTTGCCACAGAGCTTTACTATTTGAGCCAGCTTCTTCTATCAAGTTTTTATGGTATGCTAATTTTAGCTTTCGTAGAAGACGATTGCAGAAGTTTCGGTAACGTGTATAAGAAATTTTAAGTGTCATATTTTCAGGAGATTGTCTGAATTTAATGTGTAGCTTGTCTCGGTTTTTTATACACCTAACAAGTCCTGGAGTTATCCAGGGTTTAAGGATCCTGTTTCTGTTTGAGATTTGTACGGTTTTGGTTTGCGATGTTACGATCGATGATACTGTGCTTATGAACTTATTAGCTGCTAAATTTGCGTCATTCATTTCTAATATGCATGAGAAGTCTGTCTTAGCAAGTACTGACTTGATGTTTAAGTGGTTCGTACAAGTTTTCGTATTGGAATGAGTACGTATAGGTTTAGCTTGATTAAGAAACAGTGCTATAGGAGTGTGGTCAGTTATATGAGATTCTAAAATTAATGTTGTAGAAGAAAGTTTATTATTAATAAAAACATGATCTACGCACTTTTTACTGCTTCTTGTGGGATAAGTATGAGTGGGAAATAAACCATGTGATGCATTGAGTGTGGTATACTCCTCGTATAATGGGTCCGAGCTATTTAATGTGATATCTATATTCATATCCCCTATCAGTACTGTATGCTGCATACTTAGTCCCGTATAAACATTATTTAAACTCTCTAAGAAGCTATGATGGTCATCAATAGTTTTAAATGATGGTGAGCGATAAATAACCACGACGCCAATGTTGTTGTTAACTTGGCAGATCATGCAGCTACCGCCTTTAAAAAATGGTTCATTTACTCTACATGTTAGTTCTTTATTTGTGTAAATAAGTATACCATCATTTTGATTTTTTAATGATTTTGAGGAATATGAAGTATATCCATCAAGTGTAGGTGGAGCATTTGTTTTACAAAGCCAACACTCAGTAAAGATTATTATGTCAAATATGATCTTTGTTACCGAAAGCATTACACAAAATTGGTCAAAGTTCTTATTAATACTGCGTATGTTAATATGTATTATTTTCAGGGCTTTTTGATAAGGTGTGAGATACGTTGCACAGAACTCTGTCTGGCAGATAAATGACGTCGGGGGAGGAATCGTATCTAATTCTAAGTTTATATTATTTATGTTAGTCATTTTTTTATTTTTACATCACAGAAAATAAGTTTTATATGAAGGTAAGAGAGTATGTATAAGATAATATTAGTTACCTGATATAATATGCAAATTTTTACCCGACTTTTATTTAGAGATAAAACGCTGATAGGGTGAGTCTGTGAAGTTGAGTGTATTTTTGAAAGATATTGAAAGTGTAAACGACTCTGTATGCAATACATATTGTAGTATGATAATATGGAAATAGTTACATTAGGCATCTGGAGTGATAAAACTAGGGGTGTGTCGTGGGATTTTGTATATATTTTGTGTTTGTAAGATAGTATGATTGTCAGTATGAACGTTATTATATTATATGAATGTGGATTTGTGCAGTAATATATAATTTGTATTTTAATAGCAGTTATATTGGAAAAGTGATAGATTCGGACTAAGATTGAGTATAATTGTGTGTAAATTGTGATCAGTGTGAAAGTTGTGTTGTGTGAGTATACATACTTAAAAAATATTAAATCATCTATTTTTTTACACCTTATAACTAAGCAACAATTGTATTTCTTTTTTACAGGTAAAGGAGTCCAGTGGCAGACATGCAATATACAATGGCAAATTTGTAATGACTTGTTATATTTTGTAAGATGAAGTGGTTTCTTATAAATATAAGACAATATTAGTCACATATTTTTTTGCATGTCTAATAAACACTTCTCAGCTGAAATCAGTATTTGCTTTTCACCATCCGCCTTCCGGAGAAAAATGTTTCCATTTAGTGTCCAGCAGTATTTGAAGCCGAATTTTTTAGCAAATTCACGTGTCTGATAGAAGAGCTTCTTTGAGCTAGCAGGTAGATAGTCAGAGACATATACGGCAAATCGGTTTCCAGGAATTTTAATTGCCTCCGTATTAAGTTTTTCCTGTGGCTTCTTACCCTTATTAAATTCCCGGACTGCCGAGATTGTATCTAGTTTCATCTGGACGGTCTTAAACTCAGCAACGATCGGACGGATTGTACCGGGTTTTCCGGGAATACGAAATATGTCCCGTAGGTCGGTAGGGGATATTGGGGTTCCGATGACTTGACCGATTTTACATAATGTATTTTTTAGATCCACTACAGTTTCTCTTTCTGGCTGTGGTATATTCCTGATCTCCACGTTTGAAGACCTAGATTTGAGTTGTAGATCCTGTATTTTTCTTTCAAGATTTTCAATGCTCCTGTTTTGTGCGACTCGTTCCTTTTGTAGACTCTCAATACCAGACTTAATTTCTTCATATTGCTTATTTATAAATGACATAGATAACGCTATATCCTCGTTTGATTTATTTAATTTAGCATTCTGTAACTTCAGCTCCTTAATATCTGAGGATAGTTTACTGATTAACATGTTTTGATTATTACTCATTTCATCAATCTTAGTTTGAAATTCCGATTTCCAAGTAATTAAGAGCTCCTTAATGTCCTGATTCAGATTCTGTTCCGAACCCGGTGGGCTAGGCTGGGCCGTGAGGCGCCGCTTATAGCGATTTACATTAACAAATGATGCATCGCAGATAGCATTTATGTCGGATTCTGATTGTGTATGTACCACAGTAGATGGAGAAGTAGACACGGGCGAGCGTCGTACCGACATATTGTTATTTCTCTGCACAAGTTGCTTCGTATCGTAATGTTAAAAATATTACGCTTACGTTCGGTAGCGAGCTAATAAGTATTTGTTTATATCTGTATAGCAAGTTAGTTAGGTAAATACTCGTACCTGTATAGCACGAACATAAGCTTACAGTGGCCGAGCGATCGACGTCGGCGCGGCGGTAAAGAAAGACGAAAGTATCACCTGTCTCTTTAACCCAGCGGGTGTGAGGGGCGCCCCGTTGATATCTGCAGATCGATCGGCAATGCTCGCTGATAGACCGATAAGGTTGAACTTCACTTGCGGCTTGTAACTTCTTTATAATATAATTATTTAACTTTAGTTCTCGGAAATGGTAGATCAATTTGAACGTTATATGTTTGTTTATTTTAATTAAATGTAAGAAATGAACTAGTAACACGTATTCACTGTGTCGAAGCTTGGACGAAAGAGGAATCATTGTACCTACTTTCTATTTAACTTGTAATGAAAATTTTGGAATGAACATAATAAGTAACCAAATGCGTTTGAGCTAGTACACAAAATCATGCAAAATACCTTATAAAAGTCCGTTTTTCAATGGAACACGAAAAGTAACACTGCAACACGTGTCTCACCAGACGCTTAATTTTTACAACTGCAACTGTCAAAACCGACGCTCGATTGTCAAAATGGCGTCCAGTAGACCATAGGGAGTTGCTATTTCAAAAAAATATAACATCTTTTTATGAAAAATTTTATAGGATAGAGCAAATTATGTCGTAACTCAATAGGATTTTCCACCAAGTTCTGTTTTATGCCCCAGAAATAAATTATGTTTTAGTAAAATGTTGATTTAAAAGACACTATGTTATTGAAACCTTTTAAAAGTACATATTCTCTTTTTTGAGAATAATAACTACTCCAACACAAATATTTAAAAAAAGCGGTATTTTCAATAATTTAATCATGGCTATTGTGTAGTAGGACATAGTCAATTGACCAATTAACCAAACTATAAATAAATTTTATTTAAAAATATAAGTCACTTCATGCTTTAATCATACGGATTCTTAAAGCTAATTTAGTCCTTAAAAAATAAAATAAAACTTTTATTACGAAAAGCATTAACTTTTAGAGAAATACCGTATGAACTGGGTAGGACATTGCCAAAAAACATACTGACAAAGAAATAAAAAATTGCCCTTATAAGAAGTGCCATAACATTTTTTCCTACTACAATTTATATAGTTCAAAGTACACAGTGCGTTCTGACCTTCGGAAGACATCGGTATTGATATCCGTGTGAACGCTATCAGAAGTTCTTATATCGATTAACCGCGGTCCTACCTGGTAGCAGACTTATAAGAAGGTCAAGGTACAAGCTATCTTGTTTAAGCCCAAATGTCGCGCCTAAAACTGGAGCTACGTTTCCGGGCTACGGCGAATATTCTTGTTAACACGAAGAGTGTAGCCCTAGTGTAGTATGTAGTAGCAGCCTAGTGGTATGAGTAATGGACTGCTGAGACGAGGTCTCGGGTTCGATCACAGGTTTTACCACGGCACACACCAATGACTTTTCGAAATTATGTGTGTATTTATCGCAGGTTTATAAGTGCCCGGTTAATGGCAATAGGCTCGCCACCCTTTACATTGGGACCTAAACATAAACTGGCGATCTGTGGGTACTAGCACCTCTACGTACCCCTTCGGGGATATAGGCGTGAGTTTATGTTATGTTATGTGACCGGGTAGATCGTTGCAACGCGTAGTATTCGGGCGTAAACTGCCCCGCTTCAAAGGGATTTGTTGCGACAATATTCGCTTGTTTTGTTATACCTAAGCCACATCAGTGTCGTCCAAGCTTTGATGCAGGACGGACGTGTTTGTCTTTTTGAAATGAACACTAACTCTAAAATTTAGTCAAAGCACAATACAAATGTTTTATACAATGTATTGAGACTGTCTCGTACACTTTTTCGTTTACAAAGTATGTACAGCCAACAAGTTGTAAACAAGTATAAAACACAATTGCGTTCACACTGAAGTCTGTGACATATTGCAACTTGTAGGTGAAAACCGTGGATTACACGTGTTTCTTTTATAATAGATGTCAGCTCTGTACTTTTTTTTTATCTAGGACACGCCAACTTGACTTCACCTCGCCTGATGGTAAACTAAAGGCAAAGTCTCATGAAATAGGGTCACCGTTGCAGACACTAATGTTACAATGATGGCGCTCAGCTTGGCGGCCTCATCTTATACTTTTCACGCCCCTCCTAAAGGACCCGGGACTGTAGGAATAAGGATATGCGGATTTAATTTGAGGAATGTACGGCTGCGGTGGACCTCAATTCCACCATTTATATATCATTCAAACCAATAGACGCGCGCCTCGTTTCTCTCGCGCCTTGTGGTCAAGATATGTGCCGGGGACCATCACAGAGTGGCGTGCCGCTGTGATGTAGGGCTTGCATGACGATGGCGAAATGCGGATGGAGTAATATTGTAACGCAATCCAGCAACGCACTCTCATAACCATAAACGATGGATCGTAGATACAAACTTCATGTCACAATAATAGCATTCTACACATTCATACATATATTGTTGTATACACATAATCACGTCTTTATCCCTGGAAATACCGCGGTAGCCTAGTGGTATGGGTAATGTTGTTTGTTATTAAACGCCAACAACTCCCAAATACTCTAACCAACATACCTACATTTCCATCCAAAGGTTGCCTGGAAGAAATTGTGTAAAGCGATAAGGCCGCCCTTTGTACTGCTCTTGTTTTCTCAATTTCTGTAATATGAATATTGTAATTGGCGTACAATAAAGAATATAATAAATATATAAATAAATGATGGACTGCTGAGACGAGGTCTCGGGTTAAATCCCAGGTTTTACCATGGCACACACCAATGACTTTTCGATGCTTTTCGAAGTTATGTGCGTATTTATCGCAGGTTTATAAGTGACCGGTTAATGGCAATAGGCTCGCCATTGACCTAAACATAAACTGGCGAAATGTGGGTACTAGCACCTCTGTCTACACCTTATGTTTTATCCCCGGAGGGTTAGGCAGAGGTGAATTAACAATCAAATTTCACCAATCATTGTATTCGGTCCCACGTAATAGGGGGAGAGGAGCGTATTGCTGTATTCCGGGCACTATTGTTGACTCGAACCATACATCTGAGGCTGAGTCTGCGCTGTATATATATGTCTGATGTTAAACAGCCCTATCTCTTAGTTGCTTTGTACTACATCGCATGGGAAGAGATGGGGTGGTCCAAATTCTACTCTGTCGGGAACCACGCGGCTAATTAAAAAAACAAATAGTCATATTCACGCATACAAATATAAGTCCTATAAATCGAACCTGTGCCTAATGTGCGGCAGTCGAGTTCACTACCACGACGCCACACAGGCTGTCGGCAATGGTGAAATGCGAATTGAGAAATATGGTAACGCAATCCTGCAACATACTCACATAAATATATACGTATGTACAGATAATGGAATGTAGATACAGCTTTATGTTACAATAATAGCATTATTTTGTACTATGGATGTCGATTTTCGCGTTCTTATGGTTTTTTTTTGTACAAATTAGGTGGCAGACAAGCACACAACCCACCTGATGGAAAGTGGTTACCGTGACCTATGAACGTGTATAACACCAGTAGATCACATCCGTGCTGCCGACCTTGTAAGAACAGATTTTATGTGCCCTCAGTGCAGAACACAAAATCAGGACAAGCCTTTGGTCCTCCCACTGACAGCACAAAAACTCTTCAGTGAGCCCTGGCTACCCTACTCACCACCGGGAACACAACACTAGGTTATTAGCGCCATGGTATTCTATAGGGTTCCGTACTTTTTAAAGTCAAAAGGAAAAACGAAACCCTTATAGGATCACTTCGTTGTCCGTCTGTCTGTCTGTCAAGACCCTTTTCTCAGAAATGTGTGAAGGTATCAAGTTGAAATTCTTACTACGTACTCTGGCCTCGGAGGTCATATAATGAACTCCGGCCTCCATAAGTGCAGGTTTGTCTCTCTAACAGAAGCAGGCCGAGACGGCGGCGGCGGCGAGATTTGTGCCCCTCCCTCTTTTTCTGGGGAAAGATTGGGATGTTGTAGTCCCGATGGGTCCTTCTGTAGCCCTGGGTCAGTTGGGGTGCGTGAGAGATATGCCAAAAGCTACCTCACCCCCGGTACTGATAGCCCAAGACTTCCGTGCGGTTCTGGTCGGTTCTATCCCGATGTAACCACCCCACTGGCCTCGGCGGTGAGAATCCAAGTGGATTTCCGCACATTAATAAAAAGAAAACAAGCTGAGAGCCACCGTTTTAACATTGGTTGATGTCTGTGATGGTGACCATCTTTCCTAAGAATTTATCTTCATCTTAACATCAAACAATCAATAAAAAGAATATATTCCTAATATTCCCCTGAAACTCGAGTTAGACAGTCAGCTAGGCAGTCTTTCGCGTAGAAGCCAAAATATAGTTTTATGAAACGGTGAAACTATTCAAATATTTGCAATTCATGTTTATCGTATTTAACATAAGTAACAAATTAGAAACAAAATACAATGTAAATTTTAATTATATATACTTACAATGTAACAATGGTAGACATAGAAATTATGCCAACAAATAAATTATAAACAAACGAGTTGTAAACTGTAAACATAAACAAGAGTTGTCATCATCATCATCCTTGCGTTAGCCCCGGTCATATCCGAGGCCTTCACTTTGGAGTCCAGGGTCCGTATTTTTCCAGTGTAACTGTGACGCGGCTGACCTTCAATATTTTCTGTGAAGCGAATGCCATCTGACGTCCACAGTCCATTGGCGATATCAAATCAAATCAGTTAGAACAGTTATCAGACTTTTTAGGGCTTCAACTAGCCGTAACGACTGCCATAGATATTTGTATGGCAATCGGGACCAATGGCATTACGTACACTCCGAGGAATCGAAAGACCAATGCAAATAAAATAATTAATCTATACATAATATTATAAAGCTGCAGAGTTTGTTTGTTTGTTTGTTTGAACGCGTTAATCTCTGGAACTACTGGTCCGATTTGAATGATTGTTTCAGTGTTGGGTAGTCCATTTATCGAGGAAGGTTTAAGGCTATATATCATCACGCTACTACTTAAGGGAGCGGAGCATTCATAATAAATGTTAACAAATCCGGCAATTTTTCATACATATTTTGAAGACTAAAACATACGGGCTCAAAGGGATATGAAGCTTCAAAATATACCCCGGGCGAAGCTGGGGTGGGTCAGCTAGTATTCCATAACATTCTACACAACGCTATCTCTAGACCTATGATAAGCATAGCTTAACTAGCTTCTGTTATGGAATCTAGAATGCGAGTAAACATAGGTACTGAAATACTTTTTTTTGTAAATACATATAGAAACACCCAGGCCAATGAAAACATACATATTCGTGCATACAAATATTTGCACTGAGCGGGAATCCAACCCGCGCCTCCTGCGTAGCAGTGGACCGTTCAACCGCTACGCCACAGAGGTTGAAGATGAAGCAATGTGAGGAGTCCTTGTAACGATCCTGATGACGAACGTGCCCTGACGGATCGCATGGTGCATGACAAACTACATCGACGTTAGGGATTTTTCTACCGGCTCCCTTTTGAAAAGGTTCACGCTTCGCCACTTTGAAGCATCAGTTATCTGTGTGGTGAAGAATACAAATATCACCACCCCATCTCATCCAAAGGGTGTCGGAAGAGGGGACTAACGGAAAAATACGCAGACGATATCTTTTTATTTAGAACTTGACTTCACCCCGCCTGATGGTAAGCTAAAGTCAGTCTCAGGAAAGAGGGTCACCATTACAGACACTAAGTAATGTTACAATGGTGGCACTCAGCTTGGCGGCCTCACACACATCATTGCGAGAGAAGGAAAACTTAAAATAAAACCCTGTACTAAACGTCTGGAACAATAGGCCAAAGCCCAACATTGGGAGAGGCCTATGTCGAGCAGTAGACTGCGATGGGTCTATTTATACTGTGAAGCAAACAAAAATACAACTACAATGGCAACCCGGCTTAGCAACTGTCAAATAAATTCTTTGTTGTGCTATAAAAACAAAAGAGTCATTCGTAAAACAATAAAACAACACAAAGGACGCGATAACAATGTCGGAACTTAAAACCGTTGAACTTTGTTTATATTGCGCCGCACAGTCTGGAAAATGACTTTTCATAATCGTTTTAAAACATAATTTGTAATGGTTGTAAAGAATACTTGACAATGTCTTCCAATTCAGCCCAATACTGCTTAAGATGTTAGTTTGTTCTGTTGTCTAATCAAATTGAAGCTATGACTTTTCATTATTTCTAATTCCCACAGTATGACAAAATATTAGGTCTTTTTTTACATGCGCACAATCCCCACGGATACCCCCCACCGGAGCCGGTGGAAGAGGTTATGTCGGACTCGAATCGACCAAAACGCACGCCGCCTGTGGGTCGTTTTTGGTTGCCGATTGTGAGGTTGACAGGCATATCTCTTGCACCCCGGCCGACCCAGGGTCATCTCTCACGATCTGGCCCTCTCCTGGGGTGTGGGGACTATAGAGTCCCCAACTCGTACTGGCGCGCCGCCGCCGCGGCCTGCTTCTGCCAGGGTGACAGGCGGCACCACCAGTCACCCCCAGGCCTGCGCTCATGGGGGGGTGGACCTCGTTCATCGACCTCCGACGCCCGAATTTCATTAGTACGCGGGCAGCTTGATTTGCGATCCTTATTCAAAATATTAGGTATTTACCTATCAAATTGCCGAAATTTTCTTACAGATTCATGAGTTCGTTATTCCTGTAATTTAATAACTATTTCCATTATTTATATTTTGTTTGAAAGTTGATTTCAAGATTTTACCACTCTGTATTGAATTATGTTTTTATTGGTCGCTTGATAAATTAAATTCGATCTTCAAAAACAGTACTTCCTAAATGCTATCCATTTTGATGATAAATTTCGTATTACTTTTTTACAGCTGTCACTTTTCCAAAAATGTAATAAAAGTGTTTGTTAGCTTAATGTTGTCTCATTCATACACAAAAAAAACATAAAATTTGGATTTGTCATTCCTAAAAAAATGCAAAAATGTTAGTACTCAATTTTTGGGGTTCCTCCAATTTCTTCAATAAAACGGCAGTTTCATAATATATGTAACAACCAAATGCTGTCCCAATTTTTAGCTTTTTAGATTCCTTAATAAATTTTAAACTACTTTTGTTATGAACCATATACGTGTAAACGCAACGTAGAGCGAGATAAATGCGATGTTCTCTTGCACTCCATACATTAGCACTCCGCGCGACTGGCGTGTGACGTCACTCACAAGTACGATTTTGTATGGAGCGTTTTCGGGCAGTGCGAAAAATTTAATTTTCAAAATCAAATATCTATAAAACTGTGTCTTATGAATTTTTCACTTTAGCAGTTCATTATGTTTACAGTGGTGATTAATCAAGAATAAAAAAAAATTGCCGCGAGGGTTCCGGCAGAGTAGAATTTGGACCACACCATCTTTTCCCATGTCGTACAAGGCGACTAAAGGATAGGGCTGTTTAACATCAGACAGATATATACAGCCCAGACTCAGCCTCAATGCATGGCTTGAGTCAATAGTGCCCGGAAGACGGCAATAGGCTCACCCCCTATTACGTGGGACCGAATTCAATGATTGGTGAAATGTGGGTGTTAAATCACCCCTGCCTAACCCTCCGGGGATAAAGGCGTGATTATATGTAGCTATGTATGTATGTAAAAAAAATAGCAAGAAAGCCTATTAATCTGTGGCCGTAAATCTGTGAAAATAATAGAGTTACTAATGTTACCAGTGGGGACGCCGTTGACTTGATGGGTGATCAGCCATACTGTGTGGGTACCATTTCACGCATTTCTTCTAAAACAGCTGCCATAGATTTTCGTATGACAGAAAATACCCAAACCAATGCAAATATTTGCCGCCACAGCACAGAGGCTTTTTTTTAATGTGTGCAATAGTAGCCAAAATGTAACTGAGTAAAATACCTACTGTTTTTTATACTACTTAGGTAGCAGACAAGCGCACGGCCCACCTGATGGAAAGTGGTTACCGTGGCCTATGTTACGTGTGTAACACCAGAGAAGCCACACTCGCGCTGCCGACCCTGTAAGAACAGAGTTTCTGTGCCGTCAGTGTAGAGGACAAAGCAGCCTTTAGTCATCCCACTGACAGCACAAATTCTCCAGTTAGCTCTGGCTACCCTACTCACCGCTGGGAACACAACACGAAGTTATTATAACTGCGGTATTCTGTAGGGCGAAGGTACTTCCCCAGTCGGCATGCTCAATTGGGCGGAAATACCGCCGTGTCCTACCTCCTTGTGAAAACTACTAGTTTTAAGCAATCAGTAAATCTCAAGACATTTTATAGTGACACTAGCTGTTGCCAGCGGCTCCGCCCGCGTGGATGTCGGTTATCGCTTAGTGTTGAGTCAACAAGGTAGCTGATGTAATAAGGAGTAACGTAGGCTACTTTTATTTAAAAAAGAATAAAATAGCGTTGACTCAACACTAAGCGGTAACCGACGTCCACACGGGCGGAGCCGTGGGCATCAGTTAGTCTTATATAACCTGCATCTGAAAATCCTTTCTTAGGGGATGCCTACGACACTGAAACTGACAAAGTTTCATACAAACTTTCATCCCCTATTTTATCCCCTTGGGGGTAGAATGAATCAAAATCCTTTCTTAGCGGATGCCTACGTCATAACATCTACCTGCATGCCAAATTTCAGCCCGATCCGTATAGTGGTTTGGGCTGTGCGTTGATAGATCACTATGTCAGTCAGTCAGTAACCTATGAGTTTTATATATTTAGATATCTTGAGTTATGTCACAAAATGTTTTCTATATGCGCAGTATATGTTTTTTTGGGTATCTTTTGAGGATACCACGGGGTGCTACATCGGCAGAGGAGGAAATCAAATACACCAGTCATTGACTGTATCAAACCAAACTGCGCGCGCCAAGATCTCGTTTCTCGTGTCTACTACTTGGGGTCAAGATATGCCGGTGGCTATAGCCGCTTGTGACGAGTACATGTCGTAATAACTGTTAGAATGAAACGCAAGATATACACTTTGAGCCAGTTGTAGTAGAACACGTGCTCTTTCAACTGTTACACTGTTATCAAATGTACACGTGAGCAGGCTATATTTACATACTTATCTAGTAATGAAGGTGTGCCTATCGCGGCAGGAGCCGTTTTTATAACTACTTATAGTCCATTCGGTTAGGTGCTTAAGTTTTCTTTTACGTGGGAAAATATCCCCACAGATACCACCCCCGCCGGAGCCTGTGGGAGAGGTTATGTCGGACTCGAACCGACTAACGGCCGCTTTCTATATGCAATGTCAATACGTATTTCGTAATCCAAGATTGATAATTTAAACAGTTTCTTGATTTTAATATTTCAATAAACAATCTATAATAATAAAATAATAAATATTCCACGACATTCTACACAACGCTATCTAGACCCATGGTAAGCATAGCTTAACTAGCTTCTGTTATGGGATCTAGAATGCGGATAAACATACTTAGATACTTTTTTTTTTTATAAGTACATACATATTATACATAGAAACACCCAGAACAATGCAAATATACATATTCATGCATACAAATATTTGCACCGAGCGGGAATCGAACCCGCACCCCCTGCATAGCAGTCGAATGCTCTACCGCTACGCCACGGAGGTCGTCAAATAGATCGATATACCAATACTTTTTTCTAATCGATCTTTGGGAGGACGCATCGATATCTTTAGATCGCCGTTTGTACCAATAAACAACTTAGGTGGCAGACAAGCACACGGCCCACCTGATGGAAAGTAGTTACCGTGGTCTATGAACGTATGTAACAGTATACATATATGGCTAGATTTACTCACTTTTACTGACAAGGGGAAGGAGGGGTTAAATAATTGTACGACCCCTTTAGTTGCAACATCGCGCAACTGGCGCGTGACGTCACTTGCAACTACGATTTTGTATGGAATTTCAAAATAAATTTGTACAACACTATTTGTCGCACGAAAATTTATCTTTGACAGTTCATTATATCATACTAAAGTGATCATATTTCCGACAAAAAAAGTTAAACAGCCTTCTGTAAAGATCGTCATCATCTTATTGTAGTTTCCGGTGGCATCAGTGACTTTCACCTCGGTGGGTAATTTGAATATTGCGTGTTGTCTAGTGTTTACATTTGACAGCCTTTGTGGCGTGGTGGTAGTGAACGCGACTGCTACGCAGGAGGCGCGGGTTCGATCCCCGCTCAGTGCAAATATTTGTATGCATGATGAAGGGTATTTGCATTGGTCTGGGTGTATCTATACATAATATGTATGTGTTTACAAAAAAAAAAGTATTTAAGTATGTTTATCCGTATTCGAGATTCCATAACACAAGCTAGTTAAACTAGGCTTACCATGGGTCTAGACAGCGTTGTGTAGAATGTTGTAGAATATTTATTTATTTATTATTGTATACTAATTATGTATATGCACAGGCATTTATTTCTACATAGTCGTTGAAGCGTCGGTAGCTTAGTTAAAGAGTCGGCCTTACGACCGAGAGGTGCCGGGTTCGAAACCATGACACTACAGACGTGAACCCACTCATAACACAAACAATTTAGATAAGCTGGAGGCGTTAGAGGGAATAGTAATAGTAATTTCGGTTGTAATATTCTTTAAATGCGGCGAAATGTGGGTGCTAGCACTCCTGCCTACCCCTTCGGGGATATAGGCGTGAGTTTATGTTTATTCTTTAAAAAATAACTTTTTTTATACAACTTAGGTGGCAGTCAAGCATATGGACCACCTGATTGGAAAGTGGTTACCGTGGCCTATGAACGTGTCCAACACCAGGGGAGTCACACTCGTGCTAGCAACCCTGTTAGAACAAAGAGTTTCTCTGCCGTCAGTGCAGAAAACACAATCAGGAGAATTTGGTCTTCCCACTGACAGCACAAAAACTCTCCAGTGAGCTCTGACTACCCTACTCACCACCGGAAACACAACAGGAGGTTATTATGGCCGCGGTATTCTGTAGGGCGGACGTACTTCCCTAGTTGGACTCTCGGGAATACCGTCGCGTCTTACCTCCATTCCTATATCTATAAACATATATATATATACATTTTATTATTTACTAGTTGATGCTGATGTATGTATGTATGTTTCGCAAACTACGTCGAGTCTTCTCTTCACCCTTACCGCAATGCCTTAATAGAAAGGTCTTTGAACAGTGCGTCCTATCTGTTATGTATGACTTACGGTCCCGAAATGTGGACACTTACAGTGGTGCTGGTCCATAGCTTAAAAGTCGCGCAGCGGGCTATGGAGCGAGCTATGCTTGGAGTTTCTCCGAAGGATAGAATTCGGAACGAGGTTATCCGACAGAGAACTAAAGTTACCGACATAGGTCACAGAATAAGCAAGCTAAAGTGGCAGTGGGTTGGCCACGTTTGTCGAAGGACCGATGGCCGTTGGAGCAAACGAATCCTAGAGTGGAAACCGCGAGAAGGTCAACGCAAGGCAGGGCGCACCCTAGCCAGATGGACGGACGACCTGAAAAAGGTGGCTGGGACAGACTGGATGCGGAAGGCAGAAGATCGGAAAAAATGGCGCACATTGGGAGAGGACTATGTCCAGCAGTGAACTGCAGTGGGCTAATTGATTGATTGGTTGATTGAGCTGATGCCACTGGCTCAGCCCTCAGATTCTACATAAGTACTTGACTTTTTTTAATATCTTCAATGCACAGACACAACTAATGTACAACTTTATAATAGTATAGGTTATGTTTGGTTACCTATATTATTTGGTACTTAGTAATTTTTTTGTTATTTCTACCCAAATATCTCAATAATTCACACAATTTCCATGCGGCAATGTTAATTATTTGCGAACCCATTAAAGCTCCCATTA
Source organism: Eilema griseolum (assembly GCA_963662185.1). Classification (NCBI taxonomy): domain Eukaryota; kingdom Metazoa; phylum Arthropoda; class Insecta; order Lepidoptera; family Erebidae; genus Eilema; species Eilema griseolum. The sequence continues at coordinate 11,880,222 of OY759253.1, forward strand.
AATAATTTCTAATTTTCAAATACAATGCAAAGCTATTTTATCAAGCAAATTATTTGAATAATAAAATCTTTTATGAGTCCATTTGGCAGTTATTTTTGATCTATTTGTTTAATTTTGTTTCATGAAATACATACATACACATAATAACGCCTTTATCTCCGGAGGGTTTGTCAAAGGTGAATTATCACCCACATTTCACCAATAATTGTATTCGGTCCCACGTAATAGGGGATGAGCCTATTGCCGTATTTCGGGCACCATTGTTGACTCTAGCCATGCATCTGAGGCGGAGTCTGGGCTGTTTATATCTGTCCGATGTTAAACAGCCCTATCCCTTAGTCGCTTTGTACGACACCAAATGGGAGGAGATGGGTGGTCCAAATTCTACTCTGCCGGGAACCACGCGGCCATGAAATTTCATGAAATGTAATGAAGAATTGATGATTGAGGGAGTACTCTGAATACGAAGCAGTAAAGGTAGCTAATTTCACTCAGGAAATATTCCCTTATTTGTAATAAGAGATAAATAATCTGCATCCATTCATTCATCACACTTGCCACACCCAGTAATCGAACCGACTAAAATCCGAATAAATGATATCCTGTATTTTTATGGCATCAATCGACAGGATCAATCATAAGGATCAAATTTCTCAAACATGATAAATTAAAAGAAAGGAAACCACTGAAATCTAATTTATGAACTCAATTTGAAAGATGAAGCACTTTAACTCAATGGTCCATCAGATATTTTAATTAGGAGGTAGGACACGGCAGTATTTCCGCCCAATTGAGCAGTCCGACTGAGGAAGTACCGCCCTACAGAATACCGCGGTTTTAATAACTTCATGTTGTGTTTCCAGCGGTGAGTAGGGTAGCCAGAGCTCACTGGAGAATTTGTGCTGTCAGTGGGATGACTAAAGGCTTGTCCTGCTTTGTCCTCTGCACTGACGGCACAGAGACTGTGCTTACAGGGTCGGCAGCGGAAGTGTGGCTTCTCTGGTGTTACACACGTCCATAGGCCACGGTAACCACTTTCCATCAGGTGGACCGTGCGTTTGTCTGCCACCTAAGTGACAATAACACCATATTTACATATTTTTTTCATCCTGTACATCTTATATGTGGTCTTGCCCCGCACTTACAACCAAAGAGAACTAACGTAGTATTTTATCACGAAGTTTGCCGGCCACTGTACATAGATGTCTTTAGTTGCTACTCCAATGCAATCACATGTTTACCCAGCTACTCTGGAAGTAGTTAAGATATCACGCTCTTGTACCTTTGACCTCAGCACGTGGGAGGCGGGAGGTCTAATCACGTGAGTGAAACATAATACTCGTAATACTGACACAGATATATAATAATACATTGGCTCCCGTACTTAGTATTTGCTTGGAGATTTTCCTTCCTCATCTTTTTACGCCCCCCTACAGCGAAGCAAAAGGAGGGTTATGATTTTGACAGGCTATGTGTGTATGTAGGTTCATCTGTTCCCTCATAGCTACTCAACCACTTATTAGAACTGGACAAATGAGGTATCATTAGAAGCATCTTAGTCGTCCGCTGGTTATAAGTTATATGAGGTGTCACTGAATGTAATGTGGCGCCCTCAAGCGGCCATACAAGTACTGTGTTAAAAAATAAATTTGAGATAAATATGTCGTGTTTGGTATCAACTGAAAGAGCTTAATTAGCACATTTCAAATATGTATAAATTATACATGTTGCTTGCCCCAAAATGATATAAATAAAAAAATAAGTTTTATACCACTTAGTCTGACAAAACAATACATTCTAGAGAAAGTGGCATACGACCACGGCTATCCTTGATATTTTGCCTATCCCTTAGTCGCCTTGTACGACACCGCATGGGAAGTGATGGGTTGGCCCAAATTCTGTTTTTTTTTGTTTGCCATTACAAAACTGCATACAACTACTATTTACAAGTTTTACCGGGTGCGTACATAACAGTATTGAATAGGAACAATTCCGGTATTGCCAAAAGCTTACTACAGTAGGCTAAGCCTGTCCTGTAGAATTTTTTTATTTTCCAATTCAGTAATTACCACCGTAGGTAAGATATAGTTGATGTACTTATAAACACTTACATAAAATTTCTGCAACATGCAATCCAAAATGTTCCCCCCATGAGCGCCGGCCTGGGGGTGACAGGTGGAGCCGCCTGTCACCCTAGCAGAAGCAGGCCGCGGCGGCGGCGCGCCTGACGCGCCTCCCCGTTTACCGGGAACGAGTTGGGGACTCTGTAGTCCCCACACACCCGAGAGAAGAGGTCCAGATCGTGAGAGATGGCCCTGGGTCGACCGGGGTGCGAGGGATATGCCTGTCAACCTCACCTTCGGCAACCAAAGCGACCCGCAAGCGGCGTGCGTTTTAGTCGGTTCGAGTCCGACATAACCTCTCCCACCGGCTCCGGTGGGGAGGTATCCGTGGGGATTTTGCGCACGTAAAAAAAAAATCCAAAATGTTAAAACATACTATTTTAGACTTCACAACACATGTTTCAAAAAGCTCTCCGTGTACTCATGAGACCAGGTAAGCAAGGCCTTCAGTATAAGGTCCTTAGCTTCACACATTGACAATTTACCTATGTGGCAGAATTTGTTTATCCTGTTATACACCAGAGGCTTCATGTAGGCACTAAATTGTCTTGCAAATTCGGTTTTTACTATAGTAAGAGGAAGTATATAAACCCGTTTCAAGATCATGTTTCCATGGTTACCGGTTGCCTAATTTGCTCCCGCAGCTGTCGAGCTTCGTCTTTTACACTGACGGCACAGAAACTCTCTGTGCTTACAAGGTTCTCCCTTGGTTTTGCACACGTCCATAGGCTACGGTACCCACTTTGTATCAGGTGGGCCGTGTGCTTGTCTACCACCTATGTGGTATAAAAGAAAGAAAGAAAGATAGATAGCAGAATACGGCTTTAAATACAAGCTGTGAATGCTACCGGAACTAACACTAATATTGACGATGATGATGTCCAATTTATTTACTGTGCCTTGTGATTGCATTCACATTAGCATTATTAACGTGTAATACGGGTAATACCTCGATAATTGAATGGATAAAAATCTCGACTCTAACTAATAGCATCAGCTATTAGCAGGTTCTGCATGAAGGTCATAGCTCATTAGAACTAACCGAGACGCCTGACCGGCATCACATCGACACTCGGTTGCCACTTGTTGACTACAGGTGGTAACTGCATCATTTTTACCAACTATACGCACAGTGTTCCGTGTAGAAACCGGTAACCCTAGCACGAAAAGCTAACGTACCCGTTACGTAAACGTATCGACAGAACGAAGCATTGCGATTGGCCGGCTTTATACACACCTGTTCACAATAAACAGGCGGCCAATTGCAATTCGCCGTTCTCTCGATAAGTTTACAATAGTTTTTCGTGCCCGAGGTTAAGTGCAGTTAAAACTGTGGTGAAGCTTGTGCGTGTGGTAGGCCTATAATATATCAACATTTCATGACCACGCGGTGTTCACCCGTGCGCCATCTGTCGTCAACGAGGTAACACCAAGTATTGAGGTGATGCTCATGCTAAGAATATCTGATCTCACCCAGAAGTTAAACGCTTATAGCACGTCATGATAGGACCATTATTAACTCGACAGCTGCAACTCGGCAGCGAATCCGCGGTAAGATTTAAATTTCTAATGCTGTAAATTTTGTTTGGTCACGTTTTCGAGCACATAAACATACATTACTACCGGCCTGTGCTCAACGGCACCAAATAGCGGGCACTTTTTGACATTGGTTCACGAAACGTGCTGTATTCGCACCAGTCGCACCAATGCCACATGTGGTTCGTAAATCGGTAAATAATGATAACAAGACACACACTGACCTATGATGATCACGCAGTGACCACATCGGCAGGTTATCGAGACACTACAAATTAATAATTAATATAATTTTACCACCCATTGTCGTAGATAAAAGGACTAATTTATTATTGTTGCAGCTAGTTGATTGAAAAGAAAATAACTATTAAGTATAGGGGGACAGGCGGCTCCACCAGTCACCCCCAGGCCTGCGCTCATGGGGGGCGGAGGTCGTTCATCGACCTCCGACGTCCGAGTTACCTTCGTACGCGGGCAACTTGGCTTGCGATCCTTCATCGCTCCCGCTGCCGCTCCCGCCCCGCCTCCTCCTTCATGAGAATTACTTGCTCGCAGGAGGCGCCGGCCGCCCACGCATCATCACGCAAGGTGGAGAGCGTGAGAACTCTCACTCCCAGGACCGCCACAAACTCCTGCCTCGGCGTCTCCCACGCGGGGCACTCGGTGAACATGTGCGACCCCGAGTCCTCGCTCGCGGCTCAGTGATGGCACTCGGATGTTGGCTCTTTCTCTATCCAACGCAGATACTTTCCGAAGTACCCGTGCTCGGTGATCATCTGCGTCAGACGGTACGAGAGGCTGCCGTGTGGCCTCTCTAGTCACTCCCCCATGATGGTTCTTACCGCCGCTACTACGGCGTGGCCTGCGCCTGGTCGCCCAAGTCGTAGCTCCCATTCCGCCACCGTTTCCCTGTGGAGCCGGGATCTCACGGCCCGAATTTCTTCGGGCTCGGGATCGTGACCCCGCTCCCGCGCCGCCACTCGGAACCGGTATAGCGCCGAAAGGGACTTCGCCTCCAGGACCCACGGTGGCGACCCGGCGAGGAGACTCGCCGCGTTCAACAACATCGTGCGGTACCCCCTTATGACCCCCGTACGCGTAGAGATGACCGATACTTCGGTTGTGGGATCACGGTGTCCCGTTCCCGGTGGGAAGCGCGCATCGCACTCGAGCCAGCTTCTGCTACGGATAGAGCTTCTCCGCCTTTAGTACTCTTGTACTCGAATGAAGTTGTTTTGATACTTGTAAAGTAGTATTATTTAATTATGTACTAAATATAGTACAATAATATGTATATCAACGATAATTCTGACTAGATCCGTTTGCTAATCAGATGCCCGCGGGTAAGATTCCTACTTTACGATTAGATTATTTGTATTATGTTAAGAATTAGATAACGTACTCGACTAGGGATTAATTCAAGACATGCACAAATCGTGCTCTTTCGAGGCACGGAGGTGTCTAAACAAAGAAAGACAGAATGAAAAATATTGATTCTAGCTGAACACGAGACACGTCCATATTTATTTAGCTTTAAGAAAATATTAATTGTAATTTGACGTCTCGAAAATGCCGCAGTGGAGGTTGTTACGCCGCTTCATCTCCACTAGCGCCTAGGAAGCGGTTATATAGTTTTAAGCAGAAATGGACATCAAACTTAAATAACTTCGTGTTGCGTTCCCAGCGGTGAGTAGGGTAGCCAGAGCTCACTGGAGAATTTGTGCTGTCAGTGGGAAGACTAAAGGCTTGTCCTACTTTGTCTTCTACACTGACGGCACAGAAACTGTACTTACAGGGTTGGGGCAGCGCGAGTGTGACTCCTCTGGTGTTACAAACGTCCATAGGCCACGGTAACCACTTTCCATCAGGTGGGCCGTGTGCTTGTCTAAACATAAACTACCTAAACATAAACTGGCGAAATGTGGGTGCTAGTACCTCTGCCTATCCCTTCGGGGATATAGGCGTGAGTTTATGTTATGAATACAATTAGTTTCTGAATACCTGAATTTTTGCCCATTTTTTTTTCAGTTGCTACTTTTTTTTTAGACGTCCAAAATATAATTATGTAGAATTTTAGATGAGAATTTCGGCTATCCAACTCATCTAAGACGTGGCAATACGTTTGAATGTTCAATGTTCCTTTATTAATGGCTTCTGCAGCGAATTGCCGCATTTTTGCCAATGTCAAGTAAATTGTAAATGTTTATAAAATTATTAATGGCGAGACGCCAATGTCAAGTTTTTCTAGAAATTCTACCGGAGACACGTTTGCCAGGCCAGTAAATTTATTTTCGTGTAGACTATAAAAATGATGCGTGACATCAGCGCTACCTAGTGGCCCCATCTGAAAACCAGCGCTGTGCATACTCAACGAAAGGTGTGCGCAGCACTCAATGCTGAGATGGGGTCCTATTTGGGTTCGCATAGTGTGGAATGTTGCACCCGTAGCTTAATTTAATATACCTACTAATATTTAATATTCAATACAAAAAGATTTTTTCAATTCGAACCAGCAGTTCCTCAGATTAGTGCCTTCAAACAAACTAACTTTATAATATTAGTACATGTAGATGTTCGTGACGAAGGATAAAACTTTACAAAATGTAAGCCGGTGGAAAAAAATCTTATCTCTACCTAGTTTGCCATACACCATCCGACTTATAAGGAAGCCAGCAGGAATCGGGTTATCAAGATCCTTCGCCACTGTTCTTCTGTCCAATAGTTGAGTGTACATGAATGACTAATTGATTTAATTAATACAGTGAGTCAGCAATACAGTGACAGTGACTTGTAAATAAAATCTCGGTCAAAGATTAACACTTAATACTTTGAACCTTGTTTTTGTTCATAACGCGACTTCGCCTGCGTGATTTTGGAGCTGGGTTTTACATACATAGATTATAATGCCGCCTTTATCCGAGGGCTAGGCAGAGGTGAATTCATACTCACATTTCACCAATCCTTGAATTTGGTCCCACATAATAGGGGGTGAGCCTATTGCCGCCTTCCTGGCACTATTGTTGACTCAAGCCAAACACCTGAGGCTGTCTGGGCTGTATATATCTGTCTTATATTAAACAGCTCCATCCCTTAGTCGCTTAGGAGCTGGGTTTTAATTTTATTTTTATTGAAGATTAGTTACATTGGACAGCAAAAGTCCGCGAATAGCTTAATATATATAATCCTATGAGTTCCTATGTCTGCTCCTATCTATATATTTAACAAAATTAAATAATATACAATAATGTTCGATTACGTTATAGAAAAATCTACATCGGTCCAGTTGGGATTCGAAGCCGCGATCTTTCCCGTACAGGGGGAACGCCTCTTCCCCGTTTCCGGGGACGAGTTGGGGACTCTGTAGTCCCCACACCCGAGAAGAGGGCCAGATCGTGAAAGATGGCCCTGGGTCGGCCGGGGTGCGAGGGATATGCCTGTCAACCTCACCTTCGGCAACCAAAGCGACCCACAGGCGGCGTGCGTTTTAGTCGGTTCGAGTCCGACATAACGTCCTCCACCGGCTCCGGTGGGGAATATCCGTGGGGATTTTGCTGATGGAAAGTGGTTACCGTGGCCTATGTACGTGTGTAACGCCAGAGGAGCCACACTCGCGCTGCCGACCCTGTAAGCAAAGAGTTTCTGTGCCGTCAGTATAGAAGACAAAGCAGGACAAGCCTTTAGACTTCCCACTGACAGCACGAATTCTGGACGAGCTCTGGCTATCCTGCTCACCGCTGGGAACACAACACGAAGTTATTATGGCCGCGGTATTCTGTAGGGCGGAGGTACTTCCCAGTCGGACTGCTCAATTGGGCGGAAATACCGCCGTGTCCTACCTCCTAGCCTATGACGTCATCAAACAGTTGTAAATACGTAGAGTTACTCAATATTACTGAGGTACGAACGTACTTGTGTACGTACCTAGGTATGTACCATCTTTAAACAATGTCAAGGTCATTACCTCATTACTTATCGAGCCTGACTCTGTCGCAGTAGTGTTGTACTTTTGGTATATTTGTAAAAAGTCTAGGATAGCTTTTATAGCTTCATATTAGATCCGTGTGAAGACAGAATACAAGTATCACCACCCAGGTCGATGAACGACCTCCGCCCCCCATGAGCGCCGGCCTGGGGGTGACAGGTGGAGCCGCCTGTCACCCTGGCAGAAGCAGGCCGCGGCGGTGGCGCGCGTGGCGCGCCTCCCCGTTTCCGGGGACGAGTTGGGGACTCTGTAGTCCCCACACCCGAGAAGAGGGCCAGATCGTGAGAGATGGCCCTGGGTCGGCCGGGGTGCGAGGGATATGCCTGTCAACCTCACCTTCGGCAACCAAAGCGACCCACAGGCGGCGTGCGTTTTAGTCGGTTCGAGTCCGACATAACGTCCTCCACCGGCTCCGGTGGGGAATATCCGTGGGGATTTTGCGCACGTAAAAAAAAAAAAAGTATCACCACCCCATCTCATCCGAAGGCAACTAACGGAAAAATACGCAGACGATATCACTGCGGTATAGACCGCGGTAGCCTAGTGGTATGGGTAATGGACTGCTGAGACGAGGTCTCGGGTTCGATCCCAGGTTTTACCATGGCACACACCAATGACTTTTCGATGCTTTTTGAAGTTATGTGTGTATTTATCGCAGGTTTATATGTGCCCGGTTAATGGCAATAGGCTCGCCACCTATTACATTGAGAGCTAAACATAAACTGGCGAAATGTGGGTGCTAGCATCTCTGCCTACCCCTTCGGGGATATAGGCGTGATAGTTTATATATATGTATGTATCACCACGAGTGAAGGAAAACTCGAAATGAACAGCAGTTCCTTTCTTACCGCACAGTGCGCACCGTTTCCGGTCTCAATGTGTGAGGATGAATTCCCTGCCTATGGCGAGCGGTACGACGATGGAATGTAGCTGTCTACGTCTATACCAATATTATTAAACTGAGGAGATTGTTTGTTTGTTTGTTTGATCGCACTAATGTCAGGAACTGGTTCGAATAAAAAAAAATGTTAATAGTCCGTTAATCGACGAAGGTTATAGGCTACTACTCAAGGGAGCGGAGTAGTGATCATAAATGTCAACAATTCCGGTAGATTTGTTATTCTATATTTGATGAATAAAAATAAAGGGGAGATATCAGAGTTCAGAATATGCCACGGGTGAAGTCGGCTAGTATAATAAATATATTGTTCGTTTTAAACTTGCACCGCAACATTAACATGACCTTAACTGGACATGGCTGCGCGTGCGCATATTACAGACATTATGTTGTTAACTCGTTTACCTCTTATCGCGATATTTTTATGTTAATATTTCAATGTTATCATTATCTTCATAGAGATTGCGCAGTTGCATATAAAATATGCCGTTCAGAACCCCACCCCCCCCTAGACAAGTGGCAGTTCATTGGCAGTTGTATTGTAGAATAGAATGACAAGTGTATGAAATTTGACGTTTATGACATGCGTTGACAACTGTCACATACGTCAAATCCCATACATGGATTGGATTGGGACTCCTTTGTCCGCTTTTAGCTCTTTTTGTGCCATTGAGCAGTCCGACTGGGGAACTACCTCCGCCCTACAGAATACCGCGGTTATAATAACTTCGTGTTGTGTTCCCAGCGGTGAGTAGGGTAACCAGAGCTCACTGGAAAATTTGTGCTGTCAGTGGGATGACTAATGGCTTGTCCTGCATTGTCCTCTACACTGACGGCACAGAAACTCTGTGCTTACAGAGTCGGCAGCGCGAGTGTGGATCCTCTGGTGTTACACACGTCCATAGGCCACGGTAACCACTTTCCATCAGGTGAGCCGTGCGCTTGTCTGCCACCTAAGTGGTATAAAAAAAAATGTGCGTGCAGTTACTGGCTAGAGCAGCCAGGCTTGCTCCGCCCAGACAGGAGCTTACTGGGGACTTCTTAAGTTTCGAGGAGCAATCTCACGGTGCCACAAGACACTATTTATTTGTTATAAATTTTACCTTGTTAATTTATTGTTAGAAAATCTAGTAAAAGTAACTTTTGTTACAATAAGATTGAAATATACTGTCATGCTAAGATACTCATGGAATTAAACTAACTTGCGCGAAGGTTTTCCTTTCGAGGTTGGGGGTCAGATGGCAGACGGTCCCGTAAAAGTCAAGAGAACAAAACTTATCAGAGCAGAGACCGAGAGTGTGAATGCAATAGGAATTTTAATCATACATCACGTATTTACGCTTGTAAATCCCCGAAAGGATAGCTGGAGGTGTATCTACCCCCACTTCGCCAATTATGATTTTCGGTCCAATGTAATCAGGGGCCAGTTTATTGTTGTCATCTCATCTCAAGTATTCAAAATATCTTTCTACTCCTTCCAGTATGGCAGACAACACATTGAAGTCGCAGAGAAGGTGGCTCGAAAAGACAGCTCCGATGAGGAGGAGGATCCACCTATACCTGATGACAAGCCACCTTCCGCTATCATCAAGGAGAACGGCAGTATTAACGGTGAGAGTAAAGTAAAAATATTACATAGCTGACAATATAAATAACATACATTTTATAAGCAAAGAGGGCTTCAGGTTACATAGACAGCCATGTTCAGGACATTTGAAACTCACCCTCTTAAACTATTGTATCTTAATCTTTCTGTATTTTACCGTCTGTACCAAGGTGAGTGTCCTGATGAGCTCTTCCAATTAGTCCCACCCTCCCCTTTCCTACACAGGACAACACGTGCAGGTCTTAGATGTCATCCGCACACGGTGCAAAACATCCGATCAAGAACCAAGCGGTTCGGAGACTCTTTCCACTGTCGTACCATTAAGGTCTGGAATTAATTGCCAGCTCACGTGCTTCCTTCTTCCTACAGTCCCGGGTCTTTTAAGCGGGGCGTGAAAAAGCATATGATGAGGCCGTCAAGCTGAGTGTCACCATTGTCACACGGTATGTGTAATGGTGACCCTCTTTTCTGAGACTTTGCCTTCAGCTTACCATCAGGCAAGGCGAAGTCTAATTGACGTATTATATTTAAAGAAAAGAGACAGTATTGAAATTAGGGAATGTTCCCCGTTTCATGTTTTTCGGTTTCACGTAACAGGAGGCAAGGCCTATTACCATGTTATATGTTGTATGTTTACTGTCGAATGGAGAACAAGCCTTATCGCTTAGTCGCCTTCTACTAATGTCCATGGGAAAAGATGGGATAGATAGGTTTGCTGACAGGCAGTATAATATTCTTGCTGCTAAGCTATACAACAGAGTAAATACAACTATTCGTATATATAATAAACAAACACACGAAGGAAAAAGGGTCCTTACTGAATAACTTCTTGATTAACGTGTTTACTTGTAACAATAATCTTGATATGGAAGAGCGGAGTGTCCTACTACAAGCATTTTTTGCTTAAAAGGAGGCTCCAATCACAAACTAATGTTTATTGTATTTTGATACCGAATAAAGAATTTTGAATTTTTTTGAACCCTATTCTAATCCATCGGTAATCAGTTTTTGATACCACGACAACTAAAAAACTAAATATTAGAACCGTAATTACTAATATTCCCTCTAACCCCTCCAGCTAAGCTCAATTCCTTGTGTTAGGAGTGGGTTCACGGTCGGTAGTGTTATGACCAAGATTCGAACCCAAGACTATTCGTAAGGCCGACCCCTTAACCACTTAGCTACCTACGCTTAATATATACATACATATAACCACGCCTTTTTCCCGTGAGGGTTAGGTAGAGGTGAATTAACAACCACATTTCACCAATCATTGAATTCGATGCCATGTAATAAGGGGGTGAGCCTATTGCTGTCTTTCGGGCACGCATCTGAAGTTGAATCTGGGCTGTATATATCTGCCTGATGTTAAACAGCCCTGTCCCTTTGTGGCCTTGTACGACACCGCATGGGAAGAGATGAGGTGATCCAAATTCTACTTTCCGCAACTATGACAAAAAAGGCGCTTGATGGTTAAAGGCTCATCCCCTCCACATCCACGTACCTAAAATCATAATTGATAAAATGTGGGTGTTAATACACCTCTGCCTACTCCTTTTTGGGTTTAACGGGCGTGAATATATATACGTAATAATCACATTATTATCTCGGCGATTAACAAATTATATTTTGTTGTGTATCCAAGAGATATTATCGATATATTTTTTAATTTATGCTAGAGGCTTCCATCGTATCTTATCAATGTTTTAGGGATTACTTATCTCATTACGTGTATATTTTATAATTCGACAACAGAAAGAAATTATTCACGACTAGCACCGCGCCGCGGTTTCACTCGCGTAAATCCTGATCCCATGGGAATATCGGGATAAAAAGTAGCCTATGTTACTCACAAAGAATGCAGCTTTCTAATGAAAAAAGAATTATTAAAATCGGTCCAGTACTTTTTGAGTTTATTCGTTACATACAAAAATACAAATCTTTCCTCTTTATAATATTATTATATTATTATTCACGATAATGCCCATGGCTACATTCTGTCATCGCACTGCTCGCCATAGGCAGGGAATTCATCATCACACATTACGAAAACTGCGCACTGTGCGGTATGAAAAGAACTTCATCCCGCGCACGCTTAAGCTGTGGAATGAACTCACTGTGTTTTTTCTAAGCTTTGAGGGGCTTTTTTTTTGAGGAGGTAGGACACGGCGGTATTTCCGCCCAATTGAGCAGTCCAACTGGGGACGTACCTCCGCCCTACAGAATACCGCGGTTATAATAACATCATGTTGTGTTCCCAGCGGTGAGTAGGGTAGCCAGAGCTCTCTGGAGAATTTGTGCTTGTTTGGGATGACTAAAGGCTTGTGTGGCTTCTCTGGTGTTACACATGTCCATAGGCCACGGTAACCACTTTCAATCAGGTGGGCCGTGTGCTTGTCTGTCACCTAAGTGGTATAAAAAAAGCTATTACAATATGGGGCTCTTCAAGAAGAGCATTAGAACCTTCTAATGCTCTTCTACAGGGCTGACAGCACAAGTGTGACGCTTTTGGTGTAGCACGCGTCCTTAGATTTACTCCAACAAAACAAAACATTCTAGGGAAAAGTTACCACGGCTATCCTTGATATTTTCTAGTTTAATACTTTTTTGGACAAGATTTTTTTTTATATACCACTTAGGTGGCAGATAAGCACACGGCCCACTTGATTCAAAGTGGTCAACAGTGGCCTATGGACGCGTGCAAAACCAAGAGAGTTACACTCGCGCTACTAACCCTGCAGGCATTGAGAGTTTCTGTGCCGTCAGTGTAAAAGACAAAGCAGGACAGAAAGAAGCTTTTGGTCTTTCCACTGACAGCACAAAAGCCCTCCAGTGAACTCTGGCTATTTAAGTATTCATAAGTAATCATTTCTGAAAATGTGTGTTGTATAATTTGGGTTTATTTTACATAAATGGTAAACAAGAACTAACAACATTGAATATATTACCTATGTACAATCAACAACAAAAGTAGATTAACAAATTCTAATTGCATGGTCTCTAGCCCCTAAACCTTTCATAAATTAATGAACAAAACTATGTCAACTTTGTCCTCCGGGGGTATTTTTTTACGTGCGGAAAATCCCCATGTGTACCCCCGCCATCGGAGCTGGTGGGAGAGGTTATGTCGGACTCGAACCGACTAAAACTCACGAGCCTTGTGGGTAATTTTTGGTTGCCGACGATGAGGTTACCAGGCATATCCCTCGCACCCCGGTCGACCCAGCCATTTCTCTCGATCTGGCCCTCTCTTCGAGTGTGACCACAGACTCCCTGGAAACGAGGAGACGCGCGTGAGGGTAACAGGCGGCTCCTCCCGTCACCGCCTGGCCTGCACTCATAGGGGGCGGAGATTCAGAACTTGACTCAGTTGACTCAGAACGCGGGCAGCTTGGCTTGCGATCCTCCTTCGCTTCCGCTGCCGCTCTCGCTCCGCCTCCTCCTTAACGAACATAACTGATGATAATGAACGCGAGTGTTACGCAGGGGACCCGGGTCGATGCCCGCTCAGTGAATATATTTGTTTGCAAATGTCTATTCGCATTGGTCTAGGTAGGTATTTCCGTGCCTCGGAGAGTACGTTAAGCCATTGGTCCCAGTTGTCATATGAACATAGGTATATGGCAGTCGTTACGGGTAGTTGGAGCCCTAAAAAGTCCGACTAGTCTAACTACAGAACTTTAATTTCACCAATTGGTTATAGAAGTCAGATGGCAGTCGCTTCACAGAAGACGCAGGCATGTGCGTTTACAGCAAAAGTATCTTCTTTCCTTCCCCTCCCCACTCTTCAGAGCACGCCACTGCTACTGCAGGACAATCTCAATATCCTAGGTATGGATGTTCGCTGCAACCTGAATAACAAAAATTACATCGAAAGTATCATCAAAACAGCCTCACGAAAACTCGGAGTCCTGAACAGAGTGAGACGATTTTTCGCGCCGGAGCAGCGGTGTCTTCTATACAAGACACAAATTCGCTCCTGTGTGGAATACTGCTCGCATCTCTGGGATGGTTCAGCAAAGTACTTACTAGATGCTCTCGACAGGTTGCAGCGACGTGCGGTCCGCATCATTGGGAATCCCGAGATCACGAACACCCTAGAACCTTTACAGCTGCGTAGAGATGTTGCGTCCATGGCTGTATTTTACCGTCTGTACCATGGGGAGTGTTCTGATGAGCTCTTCTAATTAGTCCCACCCTCCCCTTTCCTACACAGGACAACACGTGCAGGTCTTAGATGTCATCCGCACACGGTGCAAAACATCCGATCAAGAACCAAGCGGTTCGGAGACTCTTTCCTCTGTCGCACCATTAAGGCCTGGAACTCATTACCAGCTCACGTGTTTCCTTCTTCCTACAGTCCCGGGTCCCTTAAGCGGGGCGTGAAAAAGCATATGATAAGGCCGTCAAGCTGAGTGTCACCATTGTCACACGGTATGTGTGAGTAATGGTGACCCTCTTTTCTGGGACTTTGCCTTCAGCTTACCATCAGGCAAGGCTAAGTCCAATTGACGTGTCCTATATAAAAAAAAAAGAAAACATCGAAGTTCAGCCGCATCATAGTTAGACAGTAAAGCCGATCCCAACTTAGTTAGGAAAAAGCCTCGGAAAATGATGTGATATTTAAAAAAGGTTTGTTAGTGTGGTCTCTGCCTACCATACTGCAAAAGAGGCATAATAGTATGCATCCACATACCTATAATCACGCCGTTTATCCCCGTAGGTTTTTCAAAAGGTGAATTAACACCCACATTTCACCACCAATTCGGTCCCACGTAATAGCGGGTGAGCCTATTGCCGTCTTTCGGGCATTATTTTCGACTTAAGCCATGCATCTGAGGCTGAATCTGGGCTGTAAATATCTGTATAATGTTTAACAGTCCTATCCCTTAGTTGCCTTGTACGACACCGCTTGGGAAGAGATGGGGTGGTTCAAATTCTACTGTTCCTGGAACCACGCGGCTTGTATGTACATATGTATTATCAATGTTTTATGTTAACCAATTTATGTTATTGACTGTACATTGAACTCGGCAAGAAAAATAACCTTTCTAGCCTTTGAATGACGTAACATATTGTATTGAAAACAATGATTTGTTGAATCCATAATATATTATGCGGAAGTTTCCGAGTATTTTTACTTGCTACGAGAATGACACCCAGCCCCTCTAGATATCTGG
Source organism: Eilema griseolum (assembly GCA_963662185.1). Lineage (NCBI taxonomy): Eukaryota > Metazoa > Arthropoda > Insecta > Lepidoptera > Erebidae > Eilema > Eilema griseolum. The sequence goes on from OY759253.1 coordinate 11,895,547, forward strand.
CAATTCTTTCGCCGGCATATTGTAGAAAAGAATGACAAATGTATATATATTAATATATTCGGAAAGTGGCCACGATAACCACTACTCATCAGGTGGGCCGTATGCTTGTCTGCCAACTAAGTGGTATAAAAAATACGTGTGCTGTGAACCAAAGCTCACTGGTGAGATTTTGTGCTGTCCGAAATCTTGTCCTGCTTTGTCTTCTACACTGACGGCACAGAAACTCTGTGCTTATAGGGTCGGCAGTGCGAGTGTGACTAACCCTGGTGTTGCATATGTCGTTAAGCCACGGCAACAACTATCCATTAGGTGGACCGTGTGCTTCAGTTCAATAACTATCGTAATTATTAACCTACTCACTGTCCTACAACTCGGTGCCATCTACTTGGAAAGAAGCGAATGTACACTCGATCCCTAAAAAGCCAGGACAACATGTGCAGGTCTTAGACGTCACCCGCACACGGTGCAGGATATCCGATCAAGAACCAAGCGGTTCAGAGACTCTTTCCTTTGTCGCACCATTGAGGCCTGGAATTCATTACCAGCTCACGCGTTTCCTTCTTCCTACAGTCCCGGGTCTTTTAAGCGGGACGTGAAAAAGCATATAATTAGGCCGTCACGATGAATGTCACCATTGTCACATTGTGTGATGACAGAGAAAGAATACAAGTATCACTATCCCATCTCCCCCGACGGGTGTCGAAAGAGGTGACTAACGGGATGATACGCAGACGATATCACTGCGAGAGAAGGAAAACTCGAAATAAATCCCTGTACCAACCCGTCTGACCAGCGTGGAAATAGTTGGCCAAAGTCTGCTAACATTGGGAGAGGCCCTATGTCCAGCAGTGGCCTGTGATAGACTAATTGATTGATACAACAGAGACTATTTAAAAGCCGCGCCTCCCCATTTCCGAGGACGAGTTGAGGACTCTGTGTTCCCCACACCCGAGGAGAGGGCCAGATCGAAAGAGATGGCCCTGGGTCGGCCGGGGTGCGAGGAATATGCCTGTTTACTTCACTTTCGGTAATCAAAAAACGATCCACAAGCATCGTGGGTTTTAGTCGACTCGAGTCAAACATAACCTCTTCCAACTCCGATAGGGGGGAGGGAGGGTATCCGTGAAGCCTATTTAAAAATAATTATTCAAATGTTGATGGTCGCTGTTATGCAATGTGAGTGCATGCTTATTCCGGTTTACAGAACGCGGTCGAACCTAACATAGTGTGTTATTGCATTACTTTCTTGATTTTCTAACGCGTTTGTTACGTCATTTGGTACTTTCTTTTATATAAAATTAATTATTTTGACTGTACTTTAAAATAAACATTACCATTTTATTCTAAAGACGGTGATCTACATTTTTGTATTTTGTCTTTGTTGTAGTAGTAGAGCTCCTTGGAGAATTCGTGCTGACAGTGGGAAGACTAAAGGCTTATCCTGCTTTGTCTTCTACACTGACGGCACAGAAATTGTGTTTACAGGGTCGGCAGCTTGTCAGCCACTTAAGTGGTATAAAAAAAAGTTAAAGTAAATCATTTAACTGAGCTTATTAAATTAAGAATGGTAAAAAAGCTGTAAAAGTTGCGTTGGTTCTTATTTTATCGTTTTTATTTATTGAAGTGAGAACTTCTTTAGCGGCGCTGTGTACTTTTTTTGGAATGGGTAAAAATTTCTAAACTCGCGTCAGGACACGTGTCCTGATCGAAAATTCATAAGACGGATGGAGAGAGGACAGGCGGCGCAGGGCGCTTGCGCGAATGTCACACGACTGTCACATGTGTGATGGCGGTGATAAAATTTTTAATGTAAAATAATTGTAATAGTTTTGAAGTGTTGTTGTGAAATGACAGTTTTGCCAGTGCATCTGGTAACAATAATGCTGCTCAGCTCTGTGACGAACTGTCCTCTATTTTTTCAGCCCTTCCTTATTATTTCAATGTTGTCCATATAAATGCTCAAAGCATTCCTGGACATTATTGTGATATGCTGACTTCTTTCAATAATTCTGACTGTGTTCATGCTATCCTTATCTCTGAATCTTTTCTTAAGCCTTCACTCCCTTCCACCCAGTATTCTCTACCCGGGTATAAGCTTGTGCGTGTTGACAGAACTGGTAAGGGTGGCGGCGGGGTTGCTGTGTATCTGCGTGGGGATATATCTCATAAAATTGTTGACCAGTCTCCAGGTGTATACTCAAATTTTACAGAATATCTTTTTATTGAAATTGATTTTAAGCACACCAAAGCATTACTTGGCGTATACTACAGCCCTGTGAGCAATATTGATTATTTCTCTGCTTTTGAAATGCAATTGGAAAAGTTTTCGTCAATGTATGAACAGAGAATTATCCTCGGGGACTTTAATACCTGTCTACTAAAAAAAGATTCACGTAGCCGTAAACTCTGCTCTCTTGTCTCTTCTGTGGACATGCACATTCTTCCCCTAAAAGCCACACATAAGGTTCCAAAAACTCAGCCTTCGCTACTGGACCACATTCTAGTCTCCAACCCTCATAAGGTGGCCTCACACGGTCAGTTATCTGCTCCTTTTTCATACCATGATCTCTTATATCTCTCCTATAAACTCCGTCCTCCGAAACGCAAGGGTAAATTTCTATATCTTCGTAATTTTAAAGACATTGATCTGGAACGTTTGGGTGGTGATGTGGATGGTACTGACTGGTCGTCTGTTTATGACTGCGATGACCTGGATGAGAAGGTGTCAATCTTTACCGGCACATTGTTGTCAATCTTTGATGTACATGCTCCTCTTAAAAAGGTAAGAGTTAGACATCGTCCTGCGCCATGGCTTTCTCCAACTATTAAAAACATGATGTCAAAGCGAGATAAGGCCAAGCGCAAATATATGAAGTGCCCGTCTGAGGAGGGGTTGAACTTATATAAGAAACTGCGTAATCGCTGCAATCGTATGTGTAGGGATGCGAGACGAGACCACATTCACAAGTCAATTGAAAACCTTGACACTTCACAACAATGGCAGTTCCTGAAATCCTTGGGTATTGGTAAGGTCGCCTATGACAACCTTACTGACATGGATCCCAATGCATTAAATGCCTATTTCTCAGCGCCTCCAACTGCTATCCCTATTGATGTTAAATCTTCAACCTTAAATCTTCTCTCTTCTCTTCCACTACCTTTAAATACTTCCTTCTCATTTCATCCGGTAACAGAAGCGGATGTTAGTAAACATATAAAATCCATATCCACTCGGGCGGTCGGTGACGATGGCCTTCAACTTCCAATGTTTCTCCCCATCGTAAATCTCATTCTTCCAATCCTAGCTCACATTATAAACTACTCCTTATATTCTAACCTTTTCCCTTCATCATGGAAGAAAGCTTCTGTTATACCTTTGCCCAAAGTACCCAACTACAACATACTCCCAATTCCGCCCCATTTCAATTCTTCCCATCCTGTCAAAGGTACTTGAGAGTATTGTTCACGATCAACTCACCTATTACCTCTCCTCTAATGGCCTGCTAAGTCCTTTCCAATCTGGGTTTCGCCGTGACCATAGTACTATAACAACTCTAGTTAAAGTTACAGATGACATAAGATTGGCCATGGAGAAAAAACAACTTACAGTCTTGGTCTTATTGGACTTCAGTAGTGCCTTCAACTCGGTTGATTTTGACATTCTCTTAGGTATTCTTTCATCCATCAATATTTCTGCCTCTGCAACTACATGGTTTAAATCATACCTCCATGGACGCTCACAATCTGTTAGAATGAATGATGCTTCCTCCGATTGGTGCGACTTAGTAGCAGGCGTTCCACAAGGTGGCGTCCTTTCTCCTCTTCTCTTCTCTGTCTTCATTAACGCCATCACGAAGGTCCTAACTTCGCATTATCACCTCTACGCAGACGACTTGCAGATATATCGACATTTCAAAGCTGACGAACTACCTGGGGCTGTGGATGCCATCAACAGTGACCTTGAAAATATCAATATCTGGGCCAAATCTTTTGGATTGCTGGTCAACCCAAAAAAATCTCAAGCGCTTATTGTTGGTGGTAGATACATGCTCCGCCTCCTGGATCATGATTCTCTGCCTCCAGTAACATATGATTCTGTAGTAATTGGTTATTCCAAAAGTGTAAAAAATTTAGGCGTGCACATCGACTCTATGCTTGCCTGGGATGTTCACATCGCGGAGGTAAGTAGAAGGGTATACTGTTCATTTCAATCCCTCAAACGTCTCCAGAAACTCCTACCTCTTCAGACTAAAGTTACTCTTGCACAATCTCTCTTACTCTCTCTACTAGACTATGCTGATGTCTGTTATCTCGATGCATCGGAGGAACTGCTGAACAAACTAGAACGCTTGCAAAATCTGGGAATCCGATTTGTGTTTGGCCTTCGTAAATATGACCATGTCACGGAATATCGTAAAAGATTGAACTGGCTCCCTATTCGACAGCGCCGTGACCTACACATTCTAACTCTTCTCTATACTATTCTTCACAATCCTAATGCTCCAACTTATTTGCGGGAACGCTTCAATTATCTTGTGCCTAGGGGCCAGCCCTGTCGTCTTTCTTCCTCTCTTCTGCTTCGCACACCTGCACACAGTTCCAGCTGTTATGATGGATCCTTCACGGTACAAGCTGTACGTCTTTGGAACGCACTACCTCACACCATTCGCAGTAGTAATACTCTGGACATTTTCAGAAGAAGAACAAGGGAACATTTTCTCTCACAATAATGAAGTCTGTATATTTATCTATTTATGCTTTGTATATTTATATATATTTATATTATATATGTATATATATTTATGTATACAGGGTGTTACAGAAAGGTGTAGTCATATTTAAGGGTCGTTACACATGCCTGATAACCAGTCGATATGCACCGGCCAATGTACAAATAGTAATAAAGTGATGACATCGTTAATCGTCTTACAAAATTGTTAAATTCGTTAAATTTTTCGATATTTAGCAAAAGCGGTCGGTCACAACACTATTGTATTTTGTTCTTTCACGATAAGTTCAATTGAGTCCAATAACCTCTGCAAAATCTCTAATCTCAGCTGTGCGCCTGGTAGCCGGCCTACCAAGCGTAGGTACAGTTAGAGATATAGGTTACATCAGAGACATTTTGACTACCTATTACTTACCGGGGCGTGTTCTCCTTACAGCGAAACGGTGATGTACCTGATCTGGTACACCCATAGGAACGCACTAATTTATCACTTCACGATCGCAACACAAGGTGTTTAAACTATCACTTATGTAGGTCACAAAAACATGAGAGTAGGTACATGTACACATGAATGAAGAGTTTATGACGCCACAACATGCGTGAAACTCCAAGGCATACCTACGTTTAAAAAAATATAGCAACGCGCAACGGCTCAATATGACCACCTCGTTGCTCAATGCCGTAACATGCTACCACGTACGCTTCGAAACATATCTGGGGTTACGCTACTGAAAATTGCTGATATCCGGGCTGCCATATTCTCTCTGCTGTCACATTCTGTACTTTATACTTTTTTCTTCACGTAACCTCAGAGAAAATAGTTGAGCGGAGTGAGATCCGGGGGCCTCGCCGGGCAAGCGACTCACTTCACCGCCACTCCCAATCCACTAATCAAAACGCATCTTTAAATACGCGCGAACTTCCCCCTTGAAATGAACGGGGTTCACTCCGAGAACCGTTCCAGCTCGCCGGGTACTCGTTCTCGGTTCTGCTTGAAAATGCTCGAGAATACGATCTTCTGATGCAGTGGGCGCCGTAGGAGGGCTTCACGAAAACTTCCAGTGTGTTGAAGGCGGTTCACCATCTTCCTAAAACACTTCAAAGAGGGAAGCCGCCGACGGTCATCCTCTAGTCTTCCGTCCACAAATCTCTCACTGTACAGCCGACGAGCTTTTCGCAAGCTACCATCAGCTGCGCCAACACAAAGCATCATCTAATATTCGCTATTACTAAAAACCGACATTTTCACTGCACAACACAACAACAACTACATAGTCCACAAATAAACATGTAAACAACCTACAGAACAGAAGTCGGCACAAATACCTACATACGAATGTTGCCAACCATTAATCTATCTACTTCTAATAATCTAATTTAATACGTAGAATTTTGAAAACTCCACAGACCTTCCTTTTATTTTTTAGGTAAATATGGCTAAAAAACCTGCAGTTAACTAATTAATGGTTAAATCAATCCCTTTGTTCAGAACAATATTCTATTTCTACTAAAAAGTACATTACCTAGGTATCTACTTAATAAAAACAATGATTTTATTTTCTTACATTTTGCTATCTGTTCGCGCTAAAAATCTGAACTTAAAAGTAAAATGCTACTGAAAATCACAAGTTTTAATCATACCGAGAGGAGATAAAGCGAGAGGAAAAGGAGGAAAGGAGGAAGAGGAGAAAAAAGTTGAGGAATCAGGCAAAAATTAATACATAAAATTAACACGATATTTTTCTTTGCGGATCACAAGACGCAAAACAAACGAACCGCTTTTCGTCTTCTATCTTTTAAAAAGCATAAACTCGTAAAAATACATTTTAATCTACTAATAAATTTACCACTTTTTCATTTGAAATCTACGCTGCTTCTACTATTTTTAACATCCATCTACAGATTTTATGAAATCAGTTATGGCAACATTGATGCCTACTGTTTTACGCACTTTGGCGCCAAATATTATGTCCTTGGCGGCACGGCGGCACCGATTGTCCGCATCAAAAGCGCCGCCACGCATCGCGGCCTCATCAAAGGACTCCGCGGCCGTACGTATTACCTATGAAATTAGGGTAGAGGTACTGGTTTACGTCCATTAAAAAATATTGTAATATTTAAATCTGGATTTTTCAACTATGACTTTGTGTTTCTTTAAGTGCGGAAACCCCCTCGCATTGAGTTTGGATTGGACAATTGAATGGGCTATCGCGCTCAAATTTAATCAAAATCAGAGTTGTGTACTTACTCTGAAAAAAATCGCAGTTACTATTCAATCTACTAGCTCGTTGTCTGTTGTTATTTAAGAAACAACTTTTTCGACGACGTGATTTTCGCACCGCTAAATAAACTAAATATTTTTTATACTACTTAGCAACAAGCATACGTCCCACTGACTGAACAACATTGTTATCATTAAAAAAGAGTATGTAATTCAGTAGGTAATACATCTGATACTAAGAATGCAGAAAATAATAAAATTGTGACCATGGTCGAGTATTAGTCAGTTCACCCTATTTAGGTATAGGAAAAAAAATAACAAATGATTTTTTCTTATCAATTATTTTAGGGTACCGTAGAATTTCTTGTTTCAAAAGCTTTGAAGAAACCGCTCTTACATTTTATGTTATCCTGGTATTTGAACATATTTTTGTTCACTTTACTATGCTTTTTTATGCTTTAAGGGTTTTGTGAAAGTTTTGTATGAAATAAGAATTGATACGGAACCAATCATAATAAAGGGCGTGGCGATTTGGAGTGAAAGAGAAGATATTTTAATATTATGAAATATTTTAGGGTACCGCAATGAATGTTACTTTAACGAACTCTTATGAAGGACCTCTTACAGTCTATGTTATCCGGGTACGACATGATATTCCTTAGTAAGTACTGTGTGCATTTTTGTACACCGTCGTTGTTTATGTTGTTGTGCTCATTAACATGGCACCTGGCTTCCTGGCTTCCAAACAATAACAATCCTCAAACAAAATCCGATAATAAATAACTGCGAAACTCAAACTAAGGCAAACGTGCAACGATCACAGTATTGCGGATGCTGCTTTTTTATACCACTTAGGTGGCAGCACGGCCCACCTGATGGAAAGTGGTTACCGTGGATTCGCGCTGCCGACTCTGTAATTTTTTTTTTTTTTTTTTTTTTTGTTTATTTTGCATTTGTGGCGATCTGTCTACACAATAAGCCACTAGTTTGGTTGACACAACGCATCCTTTTGTCCTTGTTACATAGAGCTTCCTCGCTCTGAGCAGGTAAATCTTTCTACAAGACTTGGAACGTCATTTCTTTTCAGCCTTCTAAACTTGGTGCTGCCGTCACCACCGAGTTCCATGGCTAGTTGATTTTTGTGGTTTATCAGTCTCTTTTGATATTTTGCACTATGTTTAGTGATTTCTTGGCGAACAGTATCGAGCTTTGTATCGTTGTAGATATATTTATTAGCAATATATTGTGGGATGTTAAGTATAGCTCTCAGTGTCTTGGTTTGGAATCTCTCTAGTATGTCTATATTGCTATTGCTGGCTGTACCCCACAGTTGGATACCGTACGTCCATATTGGCTTCAGAATGGCCTTGTAAACGGTGATTTTGCTGTTTGCATTTAGCTGTGAATGTCTTCCAATAATCCAGTACATATTGCGCAATTTGGTATCCAATTGCTTTCTCTTCATCCAAATATGTTTTTGCCATGTCAGCCTTCGATCAAGGTGCATGCCCAGGTATTTTGCGTGCTCTGCTTGGGGAATTATTTCTTTGTTCAGCATAACTGGTGGGCAGCTGTCCTTTTTTAGTGTGAAGGTTACATGTACCGATTTGGCCTGGTTAGCTTTTATCCTCCAAGTTTTAAGCCATACTTCAAGACTATCCAAGTGCAATTGTAACAGCCTTGATGCTGCACCAGGATTACGATGGGTAGCCAATAGGGCTGTGTCGTCAGCATAGGTTGCCACTTTGGTTTCGTTCATTATCGGGATATCAGATGTGTAGATAGTATAGAGGGTAGGTCCAAGTATGCTGCCCTGGGGTACTCCTGACTTTATTTCTTTTAGATTTGACACATCATCTCCAACTCTCACTTCAAAGCAGCGTTTGTCTAGATATGACTTTAGAATTAGAAAGAAGGAGTGCGGTAGCAACTTCTTGATTTTGTAAAGCAATCCTTCGTGCCATACCCTATCAAACGCCTGGCTGATGTCTAGGAACACTGCTGAGCAGAACTCCCCCCTCTCAAGCGATCCACTTATAACATCGACAATTCTATGCACTTGTTCGATTGTGCCATGGTTTTCTCTGAAACCAAACTGATGACTCGGTATGATATCTACAAGGTGTTCTTTAATTCTGTTTAATATAACTTTTTCGAGGAGTTTTCCTGTTACTGCCAGGAGGCTAATGGGTCTATATGAGGAAACATCTTGGGGTACTTTGCCAGGTTTGAGAAACATTAGTATTTGAGCTGTCTTCCATTGTCCAGGGAAATAAGACATGCGCAGGCAGGCGTTAAATATCTTGACGAGCGCCATAATACCCTTTTTCGGTAGTTTCTTCAGAAGGGTCGCATCTATGCAGTCGTAGCCTGGTGATTTTCCCTCTTGTAGACTCCTTACTTCTTTGACTATCTCAGCTGGATATGTGTTTTTAAGTGGTAGGCACATTTGAAGTGCACTCGATAAATTTTCTTTAATCATTGCGCTCTGTCCCGAGATTGCCTCAGGAAAAGGCGAAAAGACTATACCCAGATGATCTGAAAAGACAGCCGCTTTTTCTGAGTCTGATCTTGCCCATCTAGCATTAGAGTTTTTGATTGGAGGGATGTGATTATTTGGCCGTTTAATTTTACTTGTGGCTTTCCAGAGCGAATAGTTTGTATCTGCAGTCGGAGTCAGACCAGAGAGATACGACTGTACATTTGAATTAATAAATTCCTTGGTCATGCATTTAAGTTCTTCAGAGCATCTATTGAAAGCTGTTTTGTCTCTGGGGTATCTGGTATGTTGCCAGATTTTTCTGAGATTGCGCCGTTCCTTTATTTTGTCTTTAATTGATTTGGGGTATTCATTTTGTTCCGGGCCCACTCTTTTCCGTGGTTTAGTTGATTTACAAGCTGCAGTGTGTATAACTCTGTTAAAATTTTCTATCTCTCTATCTATATCACATGTTGTCACCACTGGGTTTTGTAGCTTTATCTCGAATGTGATAATATTCTGATATAATTCCCAATTTGTATGTTTGTTATACATCTTAGACGAAGGCTCACGTAGCACTATATGTGAATTTAGATCTAGTCTCACCGGTGTGTGGTCTGATGACAGATCGGTATAGGATTGAGTGGTCATATAGTTACGGCTAATATTTCTTACAATAAAGAAGTCTATCACATCGGGGATTTTATGTGGGTCAGTAGGCCAATGCGTTGGCTTTCCCTGTGACATGCATTCCATTTGACATTTTGTGATGGTTTTGTATAGTTGTCTGCCTCTAGGAGATATTATTCTTGAGCCCCAGTAAGTATGTTTTGCGTTCCAATCCCCGCCACATATGTATCGAGAGCCCAAGCGGGAGAAGTAGAAGTTAAAATCTTCTTCTGTTATTTTGTGTCGAGGTGGGCAGTAGACAGCAGATATCGTAGTCTCAGCATTGTTCTTCGATTGAATTCTAATTGATGTAGCCTGTATTTTGTCAGTGCGAAATTCCTCGAGAGTGTAGTGTTTTATATTTTCTTTTATGATTATAGCCGACCCTCCGTGACTATTACCCGACGGGTGGTTGGTTGTGTACATTTTGTAATTTCTAAAAGAGATGTGGGTCCTTTCGGTGAATCTTGTTTCCGATATCAGAGCTATGTCTATATTTTGCATTTGTAGGAATACAAGTAGTTCTTGACGACGTTCCGTCAAGCCGTTGGCGTTCCATATGATTATTCGCAAATTGGTCAGGCCTTTACAGCTAGACTTGCGATAAGCTGGAGCATGCGGTCCATCATTTTGTCTATCATGTCTGACATGAATTGTTGTAGTCTTTCAAACATTGTGTCTAAAGTATGTGTTAGTTCGTTGTCTTGGTTTGTTGTTTTGGGGATTGCTGCTATCTTTGCGTAGCTTTTTTGTTTAGGTTGAGTAATTGTCGATTGTTGCCTTATGACTGTTTTATTTTGCTGTGCTGGTTCTATATTTGTGTTGGTCTCCTTGGTCTTGGGTTTTATCTTAAGTATCTTTTCTCTGTACTCCTTATATTTTATGCAGCCTTTGTAGCTGGCAGGATGCTTTTCTTGGCAATTTGCACACGTAGCCTCAGTTTCGGGCGTCTTACTGCATGTGGAGGTGGGATGATCATTTCCACATTTCACACATCTGAAGGGACGGCAGCACTGATTTTTGGAGTGACCAAATCTCTGACACCTTTTACACTGCATGATTTCTTTCTTTTTGTGTGGGGCTTCTATAGTTACCTTCATTTGGTTGAGGTATTTGATATTAAAAATATCCTTATTATTTGGGTGTGGTTCAAGATCCACATAAAATAATGGTAGTGGATTTTTGGTGACTCTATGCTTCACGTTTACCACCTGTCTAACTTCATGACCCTGTGCATCAATTTGTTCCTTTATGTTTTGGGTATCTTCAGTGGAGTGCAAACCTCTCAGTATTACTCTGTAGGATCTCTCGCATTTAAGTTGGTATGTGTAATGCGCAATATTTTTGGCAGTGAAGTTTTCTCTTAATAATTTATATGTTGCTATATCACTTGGCATTAGTTTTACCACATGGCCTGATTTTAGTGTCTTTAGAGTGTACATTTGTTGATCCACCAGTGAATTGACAGTTTTTTTCAAGGCCGTTATGTCAATGACTCCAGTTATAAAAATCGGTTCTGGCTTTGGTACGTATTCTTTCACAGTTTTCTCTGTATTGTCGCATTGCAGGATATCAAACCTGTTTTGTGTAGGTATTCCAGTTATGTTCTTGGCTAGTTTAGGTTTATTGCTGTGTATTTGGCTCTCAGTCTTCCGTTTCTTGTTTCTTTGTGGCATTCTGTCATTTTGCCAATCATTTTGGTTTGCCATGGTATTTTCTGCAGCTGGAGTTGGGCTTAGCTCCATTACTTCACTTTGGTTTCGGCCTTTTATTTCATTTCCATAGTGAGCCAATGTTGGTAGGCTATTACTTCGCTCTTTGGTAAACATGCTTCTATATAAAGTTTGCTGTACCATATTTGACGTGTTGTTCAATTTTAGATTTTTATTTTTATTTTCTTCGCTCATATTATTCCCACGAGTAAGGTCGAAAATATAGCGTCGCTTGAAGGGTGACGCCTATTCCCTCAAGAAGGCACAATACAACAACGTTAGCCGGGTCCGTTGAGGTTGGCGCTAAGAACTTGCTACCTGCAAGCCATACATCTCTTCAGCGCGTTTCCCACTTTAAGATTAGGGTGAATTTTGAAGAGGCTTTCTACCTCTTGACACAGGCGGTGAAGCCAATGCCCCCGTTTCCATCTTGGAGTTACGGGTTTCGGAGGTCATTTCCTACCCCCAACAAGTCTGCTTGTTAGGCAGGCTGAGTCAGGTTATTTACTGCCGCCTGAGACTCGGCGTTGTCGCTCATTTTGCACCACCCAGGGGGGACGTGTAGGGTGGGTCTAGGAAAAGATGGTAAAATCCTACGGACGCGAGCGACTTTCCCCCCTAATAAATACTCACAGAGTTTCTGTGCCGTCAGTGAAGAAGACAAAGCAGAACATGCCTTTAGTCTTCTTACTGACAGCACGAATTCTCCAGTGAGCTCTGGCTACCCTACTTACCGCCGGGTACACAACACGAAGTTATTATGGCCGCGGTATTCTGTAGGGCTATGGGACTTCCCTAGTCGGACAACTCAATTGGGCGGGAATACCGCCGTGTCCTATCTCCTGCTGGTCTCGAAATTGTGCGGGGATGCGAGAGGAAAACAACCCTGTTTTCGAACCTGTTGCCATGTTAATTACGTTTGGAAAGTACGGTATCCTCATCTTACCCTGGAAAGGAGTGGCTTTCAACCGCCGCCACGGAATTACCAGGTGCTGTGTTAACAGGTGTCCGGACTTGTCACCCCTACTCCTGTTCTCTAAAAATCAACCAGCACTTTGAGGCTTTGCGTGCTCTCCACCATATCCAATGCTAGTCAGGAATACATGAAGAGTCACCCAGAAACCCTTTACAGGATCATTCCTGTTTCGGCCGGGATTTTGAGAGAGGAGAGAGGTTCTGCCGTATTCACGCGCAGTTGCGGTGCGGAGGTTCGCAACCAAGCACCTTATGTATCGTGTACCTACCCAACAGCTTGGAATTTTGTACTATTTGACTAATAATTGTAACTTCCCATCAGGTAGGCCGTGTGCTTGTCTGCCACCTAAGTTGTATAAAAACCGAAAGTCTATTTCTTTGCACAACATTTCAATTAAATTGAGTACGGAACCAATTTTAATTAGTATAATATTAGGGGCGTGGCTGGAAATTCGGTAGTCCACGGCTCCTGGTATTGAATGTAGGTTAACCTTTACCTAAAGTAACTTTGAGACAAGTCTCACATTTCGCATGGATGATTTCAGGAACATAAAAATGTTTTATTATTGCTTAAAGTAAATTTTGTTATAATTTAATACTATTTTAACGAGTTATAAGCTGTTTCAGAGTTTCTTTGCCCGATATAAAAAAAAAATAGGTTAGCTAGAAAGTAAGTAGGATGATATTGAGACAGGGCCTATCAAATCAGATCGTTTGGTAAACCTACTCGGGTTCAAACTGTAGAGTTCATTTGTAACAGCGCACTGCAGCTGCTGCAGCCCTGGTTAGTTTTTTAGTGTTGTGCGTTTGTCGGCAATTTCCACTAGTTTACACATAGTCGATAAAAATGAAAATTATTTATCTACGTGATACAAAGTAAATCGGTGTTTATACTCCCGCGAAAATTTTATTTATATCACACGTAATGCGTCTCTCGAATATGACTACACCTTTCTGTAACACGTTGTATATGTATATGTATGTAGGTATATTATGTATTATGTGTAGGTGTAAGTATGTATTAATATAATACGTAGTATGCTATGTTTTTTTTTTTTTTTTTTTTTTTTACGTGCGCAAAATCCCCACGGATACCTCCCCACCGGAGCCGGTGGAGGAGGTTATGTCGGACTCGAACCGACTAAAACGCACGCCGCCTGTGGGTCGTTTCGGTTGCCGAAGGTGAGGTTGACAGGCATATCCCTCGCACCCCGGCCGACCCAGGGCCATCTCTCACGATCTGGCCCTCTTCTCGGGTGTGGGGACCACAGAGTCCCCAACTCGGCCCCGGAAACGGGGAGGCGCGCCACGCGCGCCGCCGCCGCGGCCTGCTTCTGCAAGGGTGACAGGCGGCTTCACCTGTCACCCCCAGGCCGGCGCTCATGGGGGGCGGAGGTCGTTCATCGACCTCCGACGCCCGAGTTGCCTTCGTGCGCGGGCAGCTTGTCTAGCGATCCTTCGTCGCTCCCGCTGCCGCTCCCGCCCCGCCTCCTCCTTCACGAGCATTACTTGCTCGCAGAAGGAGGCGCCGGCCGCCCACGGGTATGCTATGTTTGTGTAAATACATGTACCTACCTGTTCAGGTAGGTACGCTTATTATCTTTTTTATTTTTATTTTGTTTTCTTTCTTTGTTTATCTTTTCTTTTTGTTTCTTTTTTTTTTTGTAATGTACACTTCAAATCCCCTTTCATTATTTTACGCTCCTCTGCTACTTAAAGGTTTGCTGGGAGAGAACTCATTTTGAGTTAAGCTCGCCTTTGTACATCTTCTTTGATGTGTTTTGTGTATGATTTATGTACTGTGTGTGCAATAAAGAATTGAATAAATGAATTAAATTAAATTTTTAATGTAATATAAATTGTCATGTTTGTGTACGATAGCGCAATGAATGAATATTGTATTCCACCACATAAATAATAGTACTTTTATACTGATAATGAAAGCAATTCGTACAAAATTATTCTCTAACCATTTCAAAATATCAAAAATGCACAACGTTAATATTCAAGTTTTCACTTCTGCCGGCACTCCCGGAGTGCAACCCGTCGTTTATTTTTTTTAAATCAATTTGACTATTAAATATTATGACTTCACAATAATAATTTATTTCATACAAATCGATTAAGAGATAGAAAAAATTGGATTGGTTCAGGCGGGGTTCGAACCTACGATCTTCCCCTTACAGGGGGAAAGCTCTGATCACTAAGTCCCAGAACCTTCGTCCGAAACCATCCTAATTCATATATCCGTCTTACGGCGACGGTAAGGGAAATTCCCCTGTAAGGGACAGATCGCGGGTTCGAACCCCGCCTGAACCTATCCCATTTTTTCTATTTCTTAATCAATTTGAATAGTTAGCAAACTAAATGTTTTAAAATTTCATTTAATTATTTTATACAAGTTTCCTTATAACTTACCGTTTTGGCGTTTAGTAAAAAATAACTAATATGACTAAAATATCCTATTTGTTGATCAGTTCTTTTGTTGTTGTTCGCCCATTTTAATTACGCGAACCTTTTTCGTTTTCTTCACGAAGTTTGCCGGCACTAACCGCCTTAGTTACAACTGCACTATCAATGCTCTAATCTTGACTGATTAATGTGACCTATGTTTCAGTTGACCTAGAGGACAATGAGTTTTATCATCAATTTATCATTTATTGTACACTGTTTTTTTTTTTCTGATAAAGTTCCGTGAATAACTATGATTATCGTATCTTATAAAGTTTTTTTTTGTTTGATGCGTGTATTTGATTGCACTCTATCGGGGTGCCACTCGTGCGTAAATCCGCACCGCGTGGTTCCCGGCAGAGTAGAATTTGGACCACCCCATCTCCTCCCATGCGCTGTCGTAGTAGGCGACTAAGGGATAGGGCTGTTTAATATCAGACGTATAAATACAGATTTATTCTCCTCTTTATTTGCGTGCGGTAATACCTCACCAGAGCCAACGAGGAGCTGTGAAATTCGAACCGAATACAACCCGCAGTGCTTCCTCATATTGTGAAACCTGCGTAACCGGGAATCTGATATACTCCCGGAAAATATAGTAGATAGTTCAGGGTGACAATTTGTGACCAATGCCCTGCCCACCACCGCTGGTCATTTTCTACGTTAAATGAATAGCGCGGTAGCCTAGTGGTATGGGTAATGGACTGCTGAGACGAGGTTCTCGGGTTCGATCCCAGGTTTTACCATGGCACACGCCACTGCCTTTTCGATGCTTTTCGAAGTTATGTGTGTATTTATCGCAGGTATATAAGAGCCCGGTTAATGGCAATTGGCTCGCCACCTATTACATTGGGACCTAAACATAAACTGGCGTAATGTGGGTGCTAGCACCTCTGCCTACCCCTTCAGGGATATAGGCGTGAGTTTATGTTATGTTATGAATATCGCACATTTTCCATTGTTAGATATTATAAGATTTTTATATACTCTTTATCTGTGATAAAAAGTTATTTATGAATTATTACCTATTGTTATAATGTAATGAATTAAATTTATTAATACATACATGTATCAATTAATCAGACCATGCACAAACAATCACACGATAATATGTTTGTGTTAGCACCTATAAAAGTGTGCCTAACTCTGCATCTAATTTAAAATTGTATTTTTCGTGCGGAAATCTCCACGATTAACACCCCCGCTGACCCCCTGGGAGTGGTCTCAATTATCGGTTACCTTATAAAACAAGGTTTAGGTATAGCTCTTGGGTGTGGGAAGCGCGGTGTCCCCATTTTATCCTGGACAACGAACAGGGCAGCGCTTCTGTCACTGCTGCCTACTGCCAATGCCTGTGTGAATAGCCCTGTAGAGTGTAAAGGGCTGCTCGAAGGCTCTACATGTCCCTCTGATACTGCTAGTCATAGTTGATAGATAGAAGCGTCGGTAGCTTAGTGGTTACGATCGAGAGGTCCCGGATTCAAATCCTGGCTATTACACTACCGACATGAACCCACTCCTTACACAAGCAATTTAGCTTAGCTGGAGGGGTAAGAGGGAATATTAGTGATTTCGGTTCTAATATTGTGCTGGCCTGGGGGTTACAAGAACGCCGACCTGTCACCCTAGCAGAAACAAGTCTACTTAGTGACGCGTGAGTCACTTGACTTCTCTCTCTATATACGAATTTTTTATTCTTCTTCATGGTCTTAGTCTATTTTTATTTATTTATAGGTATTTACAAAGTAAGGATATGTTTTTAAAACATTTCATGACTGAAATGCCAGATTACTGCATTATTTCTGATTAATTACATTTGTACTATTAAAATATATTAAGTTAAAAAGAAACACAAAATTTTTGTGCTATTAAAATACAATCATACATATAATCACGCCTTTATTCCTGGATGGATGGTTAGGCAGAGGTGAATTAACACCCACATTTCTCCAATAATTGAATTCGGTCCCACGTAATAGGGGGTGAGCCTTTAGCCGTATTCCGGGCACTATTGTTGACTCGAGCCATGCATCCGAGGCTGAGTGTTGGCTGTAGGTATATATCTGTCTGATGTTAAACAGCCCTATCCCTTAGTCGCCTTGTACGACACCGCATGGTAAGAGATGGGGTGGCCCTTATTCTACTCTGCCGGAAACCACGCGGCAAATGCTATTAAAATCACTCGGAAATACATATATACAAAGATAAATTCTGTCGTGACGATGGCGCCTCGTCTCTCATATTATGTTCTCCAAATGTCCTACTACCTGGATGGTGTTCTTGGAGACACTCATTAGTTTCTACGGTCTACATATGTATGAGCATGTAGCACACGGCTATTGTCTGTGGAGTAACTCCATATTCACATTACAGGTTCGTTCCACCTGAGAACATTCACCTAGACAGGTTTTCTTTGCTTCAATCAATCAATTAGCCCATGGCAGTGCACTGCTGGACATAGACCTCTCCCAATGTTGGGAGGCTTTGGCATACTGTTTCCTTGCTGGCCAGACGGATAGGTCCAGGGTTTTCTTTCTCTCGGGTCCTTTAAGCGGGGCGTGAAAAAGCATCTGATGAGGCCGCCAAGCTAGTGCCACCATTGTAACATTAATTACGTGTCTGTAATGGTGACCCTCTTTCCTGAGACTTTGCCTTTAGCTTACCATCAGGCGAGGTGAAGTCAAGTTGGTGTGTCCTAGATTTAAAAAAAAGAATTGTCTGCGTATAGTCGCATCTTACGACACCCGTCGGGTGAGATAGGGAAGTTTTCTCCGTCACAACGAGGATTCTTTGCTTATAATAGTTTTTTTCATGATTACAGGTACAAAGATGACGGTTATAGAGCGGCATGAGATCCTGGGTCCGTCGCCAGAACTGAACTACAAGAGGAGCTCTAGTCAGGAGAGGGTTCAGAACGGGCACAGCGCCGACCAGCCGAAAGGAGAAGTAAGTTGTTGCTGTCTCTCTTGCTCGTCACCCTCCTAGCTGTTATCCTGCTGAGAAGGCTGAAGTCTAAGGTTTATACTTTGGAGCTCAGGAACTGGTATTATTATTTAGGCTTCATTCCTCTAGAAGAAAAATGGAACCTTTATAGGATTACTTCGTTGTATGTTTGTCTGCATGTCATGACGTTTTATCTCGGCATTTTGTGGAGGCATCAAGTGTGAAAAATGAAAATACAATAAAAAGTAAAGACAACCGCGGTAGCCTAGTGGTATCGGTAATAGGCTGCTGAGGTCTCGGGTTCGATCCCAGGTTTTACCATGGCGCACACAATGACTTTTCGAAGTTATGTGTATATTTGTCGCAGGTTTATAAGTGCCCTGTTAATGGCAAAAGGCTCGCCACCTATTACATTGGGACCCAAACATAAACTGGCGAAATTTGGGTGTTAGCACCTCTGCCTACCCCTTCGTGGATATAGGCGTGAGTTTATGTATATATGTTATGTTACAAGAAAAATATATCGCCGTTTATTTACCATAAGTTTTCCCCAATTTAGTTTTGTACTGACTTTTATGAGAGTGTCTACCGTCTTAGCTACCTAACCTAAGTTCGTTTGCTCAATATTTAGGGGTCTTATCCGTTGAGGCTCAGAATGTCGACTTCCCAAAATGTCCCCTGGTTCCAAAATGTCAACTTCCCATAATGTCCCTTTCCCAAAACGTCGCTTTCCCAAAATGTCGCTTTCCCAAAATGTCGCTTTCCCAGAATGTCCCCCATTCTTAGGCTTAAACCAACGAAATAAAAAATCAATTTAGAATCATTTTTTATTTTAATTAGGTACTTAAGTAGTGGGATTTTTAATTAGAAAAGAAATTTGTAATGAAATATAGTCATGTATTGTCAAAATTTAGGCACCTACTTAAATTTACTTAAGTATGTATACCAAATAAAATCAATATCAATAGGTATCAATATTTTACACACATTCAAAAAGATCAAAAGAATTACTGTTAGTAACATATCCAAAGGTATAATTAAGATAATAGTAGCTATTACTAATAGTAACTCAAGTATTACAAATAAAATATGTTTTATTCATTTTCTTAAAAATGATAAACATAACATTGATAAAAAACGATAAAATATAGACAGTGACATATCAAATCAAATATATTTTAATTGTGGTACTGAAATTTACTTTGGTTAATTAACATTACGAATAATAGTACATTATGGTACAAGTGTGTAAAGTTGGTGCGTTGAGGCTCAGAATGTCGACTTCCCAAAATGTCCCCTGGTTCCAAAATGTCAACTTCCCATAATGTCCCTTTCCCAAAACGTCGCTTTCCCAAAATGTCGCTTTCCCAAAATGTCGCTTTCCCAGAATGTCCCCCATTCTTAGGCTTAAACCAACGAAATAAAAAATCAATTTAGAATCATTTTTTATTTTAATTAGGTACTTAAGTAGTGGGATTTTTAATTAGAAAAGAAATTTGTAATGAAATATAGTCATGTATTGTCAAAATTTAGGCACCTACTTAAATATACTTAAGTATGTATACCAAATAAAATCAATATCAATAGGTATCAATATTTTACACACATTCAAAAAGATCAAAAGAATTACTGTTAGTAACATATCCAAAGGTATAATTAAGATAATAGTAGCTATTACTAATAGTAACTCAAGTATTACAAATAAAATATGTTTTATTCATTTTCTTAAAAATGATAAACATAACATTGATAAAAAACGATAAAATATAGACAGTGACATATCAAATCAAATATATTTTAATTGTGGTACTGAAATTTACTTTGGTTAATTAACATTACGAATAATAGTACATTATGGTACAAGTGTGTAAAGTTGGTGATTACCGCTGAGGCGACATTGAGTCGGTCTTAAGAGAGCCGAGGACGGTAATCACCATACACACGAGTGTGTATTTGGTATACATACTTAAGTAAATTTAAGTAGGTGCCTAAATTTTGACAATACATGACTATATTTCATTACAAATTTCTTTTCTAATTAAAAATCCCACTACTTAAGTACCTAATTAAAATAAAAAAATGATTCTAAATTGGTTTTTTATTTCGTTGGTTTAAGCCTAAGAATGGGGGACATTCTGGGAAAGCGACATTTTGGGAAAGCGACATTTTGGGAAAGCGACGTTTTGGGAAAGGGACATTATGGGAAGTTGACATTTTGGAACCAGGGGACATTTTGGGAAGTCGACATTCTGAGCCTCAACGCTTACCCGTTATATCTTCTTTCACACAATCCTTTCATCAGCCATATATCCACAAAAGAAGCGTCAGTAGCTTAGTGGTTAAGGAGTCGTCCGAACGATCTAGAGGTCCCGGGTTTAAATCTTGGCCTTTACACGTGAACCCACTCCTAACACAAGCAATTTAGCTTAGCTGGAGGGGTTAGAGGGAGTATTAGCAATTTCGGTTGCTAATTCTTTTAAAAAAATCATTAACAGTTTTTTTAAATATAAATACATATTATCACGTCTTTATCCCCGGAGGGTTAGGCAGATGTGACATATTTCACCATCATTGTATTCGGTCCTACGTAATAGGGAGTGAGCCTATTGCCGTATTCCGGTCACTATTGTTGCCTCGAGTCATGCATCTGAGGTAAAGTCTGGGCTGTTTATATCTGTCTGATGTTAAACAGCCCTATCCCTTAGTCGCCTTATACGACACCGCATGGGAAGAGATGTGGTGGTCAAATTTTACTCTGCCGGAAACCACGCTGCTGATAGCTAGTCTAATATAAATTCACACCCGAGAAGAGGGCCAGATCGTGAGAGATAGCCTCCTCCACCGGCTCCGGTGGGGAGGTATCCGTGGGGATTTTGCGCACGTAAAAAAAAAAAGTCTAATATAAATTTAACATATAAATGCTATCTTTACAGACCAAAGTGGATTTCCATCTGTCCCATTGTCTGGATCTCGTCAAGGCAGGTATGGAGTCCATCATAGAAGACCAAGTGACCTCCGTCTTCGAAGCAGAAGAACTGAGGAGTTGGAACTTGCTCACCAGAACTAACAGGTATGTCCCAAAAGACATCAATTTTATATTGCAGGATATTCTATACTGCGCTATCTGTAACTTCTGTAAGCATAGCTTACCTAGCTAATGTTATGGGTTTTAGAATGCGGAATATACATATTTAGATATATTTTTTAATCAAAATTTGTATCATAGGTACCATAACTATACTACTAATACATATAGATATAATCACGGTTTTATCCCGGAGGGTTAAGCAGAGGTGAATTAACACCTATTAATACCCAATAGGGGGTGAGCCTATTGCCGTATTCCGGGCACTATTGCTGACTCGAGCCATGCATCTGAGACTGAGTCTGGGCTATATATATCATATTCATATTCATTTATTCTGTGAAACATAGGTTAATTATAAAGGTCTTACAGGCTATGTTATGTTCGCTATGTCCTACCATATGTGGTGTACAGATTAACACAGTTAATTAACTAATTTAGAATTTTCAGGATAGTATAATAAATTTAAGTAATTAAAATAGTGGATTTCAAATACATATAAATGTCAATCAATTCAATAAAAGTATTTAAGTTGTACTACAGATTTAACCAAAATTCACATTATATGCCTTATTAAATGTCAAATACAGCAATTGAGGCGTATGCAACTACATAAAACTATCAGTATAAAGACTCAATTTATACAACAATTATCTATCCCTTAGTCGCCTTGTACGACACCGCATGGGAAGAGATGAGGTGGTCTAAATTCTGCTTTCCGGGCTTACGTACTATAAACCTCAAGTAATGTACTATCTCGGTTAGGTGTATGTTTAAAAAATAAATAAAATCAATGAAATAAGAGCAGATCAAAATTTTGACTACACAAACTATTCTGTATATTATTTATAGAAATATATTATCTACCCATATCAGGATTATATAAAAAACTAATACCTTTTTTGCAGACTTCACGGAAGTAATGAGAAGTTAGTATATTAGTATATTTAAGATATACATAAAAAGCCATTTGTATTAGGACTAATCACTCCCACACTCTACCGTGAGTCCTGTACGTAAGGGTCTAAGTACTGACCCACGAAAACCATGGGTCAAATCAAGGTTTAGTTTCAAGGGGGTGGGGTGGGGGTGAAATCGCAGAAGCGACCAATGAAGACTGCTTTTCGAAATTCATCTTCCTACTAATATTATATAATGTGGAATTTTGTAATTTTTTTATAACAGCCGTGAGTAGGGTAGCCAGAGCTCACTGGAGAATTTGTGCTGTCAGTGGGATGACTAAAGGCGTGTCCTGCTTTGTCCTCTACACTGACGGCACAGAAATTCTGTGCTTACAGGGTCGGCAGCGCGAGTGTGGCTTCTCTGGTGTTACACACGTCCATAGTCCACGGTAACCACTTTCCATCAGGTGGGCCGTGCGCTTGTCTGCCACCTAAGTGGTATAAAAAACAGTGACTATTTTAATCTTCAGAAAAGATGCTTATTATAAACAAATTTAAGAAACGAGGGTGAATGGGTAATCCGGTAGGGGTTGACGTAGACATACGTATGTCAATCAGATCGAAGGCATTTTAAAGAAAGGACATGTCAAGGTCACCGACCGAGAAACCAGCGAGCATGTATGAAAACCAATTATGAAAGTAGAAGAAGCGTCTTCAAGAGGGGCATCAGAAGGTTTCTTCATGTTCGGTAGCGCGAGTGTGACACCCCTGGTTTTGCATACGTTCATAGGTCACGGTAACCGCTTCCCGTCAGGTGGGCCGTGTGCTTGTCTGCCAACTATATGGTATAAAAAAAGCGAAAGAGGTATGCCGGAATCGTGGCAAGCGGAAAACTGTATTCTTTGCCTACTCTACTGGGAAAAAGGCGTGACTGTATGTATAGTATGGTTTCACGTGCTGGTATCCTCAACTCCACATCATGGCGCGGCTTAAAAGCTTTTTTTCCATCTCAAAAAATCCCAAATAAATTCCCTTCAAAAATTTACATTTTGGATGTTTTCCATTTCAGGCAGTACGAGTTTTTGACATGGCGGCTGACCATCATATGGGCGATGGGCTTCGTGGTCAGGTACCTGTTCCTACTGCCGCTCAGGATCATGGTGTTTATTATTGGGGTAAGTTATTTTTCTATTGGTTCCCAGTGGAGTAGAATGGGCCACGCCATCTCTTCCTGTGTATGTCCTAGAATGCGACAAAGGGATAGGGCTGTTCTTCTATCTGTTAGAAAACATACAGCCCATGACTATGTGCTCGCTTGACGGCGATGGACTCGCCCCCTTTTATGTGGAACCGAAAATCATAGTTGGTGAAATGTGGGTGTTAATACACCTCTGCCTTCCCCTTCGAGGGTTTACAGGCGTGAGTACCTATATAATAATATATAATAATAAATAAATATTCCACGACATTCTACACAACGCTATCTAGGCCCATGGTAAGCATAGCTTAACTAGCTTGTGTTATGGGATCTAGAATGCGGATAAACAAACTTAGATACTTTTTTTTTTTTGTAAATACATACATATTATACATAGAAACACCCAGACCAATGCAAATATACATATTCATGCATAATATGTACGTATGATTGAAAAAAAAATGTCGCAAAGCGTCAACGCAGTTCAAATTTGAATAATGTTTAATTACTCTTTGTCGTGGCGGTAGTGAACGCGACTGCTTCGCAAGGGACGCGGATTCGATTCCCGCTCAGTGCAAATATTGTATGCATGAATATCACTATTGGCATTGGTCTGGTCGTGTCTCGAAGAGTACGTTAAGCCGTCGGTCTTTTTTTTTTTATACCACTTAGTTGGCAGACCAACACACGTCCCACCTCATGGGAAGCGGTTACCGTGGCCTATGGACGTATGCAACACCAGGGGTGTAACACTCGCGCTGCCGACCAGATCCTGGTTGCCATACGAACATCTATGGCATTCGTTACGGGTAAATGGAGCCTCAAAAGTCCGACTATTCTAACTACAGAACTTAAATATCGCCAATGTGTGGGGGTCAGCGGCAGTCGCTTCACAATAAATATCGAATTAAGCCGCATCACAGTTAGACTGGAAAACCGACTCCAAATAAGTTGAGCGAAGACTTAGAGAATGATGATATTGACTGCAGTAGTTCAATTACACAGTTATGTCTCAAATACAGCTCCCAAACGCTAACAACTCCCAAATACTCTAACCAACATACATTTCCATCCAAAGGTTGCCTGGAAGAAATTGTGTAAAGCGATAAGGCTGCCCTTTGTACTGCTCTTATCTTCTCAATTTCTGTAATATGAATCTTGTAATTGGCGTACAATAAAGAATAAAAATAAAAAATAAATAAATAAAAATAAATTCTACGATACAGATTACTATCTCACTACAGCAATGAAAAATTAAAATTTGTTTTTTGTCTACCCTCTGTGTTATTTTCTTGAGTCTCTTACGTCTATGTTTTTTTTTTAAACTTTCTTTTGTAAAGTCTAGTATCCATTAAGCAATATTGTTGCAAACCATGTAGCGCAACATTGTTGCATAAAATAAACTCGCAGCTACGCCGAAGCAATAAACAAAGACTCGTGTTGCACAACATTGTCGAACTTGTTGCGCGTCGCGTTCGCGTGAAATATTGCCTTATGGATACGAGGCTTAAGTCTTACCCTGATCACAAAAATATAATAATTTATCTTCTTAATTAATAGTACTTGGGTTAGAAATCACGATATATTTGTACCCTTTGATCCTTCCGTACACGCATCTAAACGCATATTTATTAATATGCGCCCAACAGCATACCACGCTCAACTAAGCAAAAATAATCCCCAGGTTGTCGTAATGATATTGAGCACATGGGTAGTCAGCATGATTCCCAACGACAGCATCCGAGGCCGTATCGGGCGCATCTCTTACATGATATCTCTCCGCATACTGGTCCGGAGCATATCCCTCGTGGCCACCTTCCATGATGAGCAGTACGCACCGAAAGGCAACGGTTTCTGCGTCGCAAACCACACCAGTATCATTGATGTGGCGATACTAAGCAGCAATACCTGTTTCTCACTGGTACAAATACGATATACAATGGAAAAAATATGCTTGAAATGGGAACCGCTGGGAAAATTTAGTTTGTAATGGGAAAATTTATTTTGTAATGGGAAAATTTAGCTTATAATGGGAAATTTGAGGTTGTTCTGTGTACTATTTATATGGCATAGTACACGATTTGTCAGGGTATTTCATCTCATTTTTATAACATTTGTGTTTGTCCCTTTATAGTCTTTTTATATTGTGTATGTCCTGTTTATGGTATATGAAAATGTTAAATGTTACTGTGCCGTTTAAGGGTCTATATACACAATGGTCTATCGATGTTATTTCTTTAATTTTTTTGTCAGATTCGAATAGGCTAGGTTTGGTGTAATGCTCAAGAATTTCGCGCTCATACTTTGTTCTCCGTTTTGTTATAAATAGTTAAGTTACCACGGTAGCCTAGTGGTATGGGTAATGGACTGCTGAGACGAGGTCTCAAGTTCGACCCCAGGTTTAACAATGGCACACACCAATGACTTTTCGATGCTTTTCGAAGTTATGTGTGTATTCATCGCAGGTTTATAAGTGCCCGGTTAATGGCAATAGGCTCGCCACCTATTACATTGGGACCTAAACATAAACTGGCGAAATGTGGGTGCTAGCACCTCTGCCTACCCCTTTGGGGATATAGGAGTGAGTTTATGTTATGTTATAAATAGTATGGAAATCAGGTGTGCTGGTGGCAGGCTGTCACTGCTATGCAATTCTCTAAGCTGTGTTGAGCACAGCGCTGACAGCCTTGATAGGGAGACTCATTGGTCGGTCCGAGTGACGTCACTGAAAATCGACCAATGATCATCACTATCAAGGATGACGCAGCGCTGCTCTCGACGCTGCTTGCTTAGAGAATGGCACAGCTGATGACGTCACGTGAACGTATACTTCATTCGGTTAGGTATTTAACTAAACAATCTTGGTGTGACTTTTTACACAAAAACACATTAAATGCCGTTCGAGTGGAGAACCTCCTCCTTTATGGAAGTCGGTTAACAAATAAACTGATTCGATTTTAGGTCTTAATCGTGTTTTATTTTTTGAGTGTTGAACCATTAAAAAAATTAACAAACTCGAGTTTTTAAATAAATATGTTATAAAGACACATCAAGATTGTTTTTTTTTTAATTGTTTTTAGTTAAATACCTACCTAACCAAATGAAGAGTTATAAGTTCGCGTGACGTCATCAGCGACAGTGACAAAATACCATACTTGATTTTCATACTATTGAATACAGCACACATTATACCTAGCCTATTCTAATTTACTTTGAAAAAAAAAAGTATAATTATTTAAAAAAATCCAAAGATATCATCGCTCCAAAATGGTTGTACTTATAGGAGAATTTGAAGCACTCAAGGCGTGACTCGGTTGCTCTGTGGTCTAAGCACACTCCCCCTGTAACGTATAACTGGTTGCGGTTTCAAAGTCCCGTCTGAGTCGTTTCACTTTTTTCCTATCTCAATCGAACTAAAATATCGATACACCATCATTAAATCATGTCAAAAAAATATCACCATCATCCCCATTGTCATAGGTGTGGTGGTTGATAGCGTGTACCGCATGCGTGGGTACCCTCCCCGACGGGAAAACGAAGCAGCGAGTCAACTACGCAGTGTCATTGATGTGTTTCAACTTCCTATCGAGATCTATATCAGCTGTTATAACGTACCATGATACGCATAACAAGCCACGACGCGGGATATGTGTAGCAAACCACACGAGTCCTATAGACGCGCTTGTACTCATGTGTGACAATTGCTATTCACTGGTAAGTCTAGATTTTATTCTTATTTTATACCATTTAGGTGACAGACAAGCACACGTGACAACTAACGATTCTGGGAGCACAGAATACCGCGGCCATAATAACCTTGTGTTGTGTTCCCGGTGGTGAGTAAATCAGCCAGAGCTCACTGGCAAGTTTTTGTGTTATTTGTGATGGAAAGTGGTTACCGTGGCTTATGGACGTGTGCAAAACCAAGGGAGTCACACTCGCGCTGCTAACCTTGTAAGCGTAGAGTTTCTGTGCCGTCAGTGTAAAAGACAAAGCAGGACAAACTTTTGATCTTCCCACTGACAGCACAAAAACTCTCCAGTGAGCTCTGGCTACTCTACTCACCGCCGGGAACACAACTCGAGGTTATTATGGTCGCGGTATTAGGCGGAGGTACTTCCCCAGTCGGACTACTCAATTGGACGGGCATACTGTCGTGTCCTATCTCCTTTTACCTACTGTTACGCTGGTTACTGTAACCTTTGGGCATGTCCAACTTTACGAGCGTCACACTCGTGCTGCCGATTCTGTAAGAACAGACACAGAATAAACTAAAAACTTTTCGAATTTTGAATAAAAAATGTTAGAAGACCCCAAAACCGAGGTAGGCTAGTGGTATGGGTAATGGACTGCTGAGACGAGGTTCTCGGGTTCGATCCCAGGTTTTACCATGGCACACACCAATGACTTTTCGATTCTTTTCGAAGTTATGTGTGTATTTATCGCAGGTTTATAAGTGCCCGGTTACTGGTTATTACATTGGGACCTAAACATAAACTGGCGATATGTGGGTGCTTGCACCTATGCCTACCCCTTCAGGGATATTGGCGTGAGTTTGTTATGTTATGTAGAAGACACATCAATATTGTTTATCCATAGTTAAGTACCCAACCATACGGAGTATAGGTAATTCATGGGATAGAAATCCCAGGTGACCCACGAGTAAGAACAGTGAGTCACTTTTTTAAATTGCTATTCGGTGATAAATCTAGCTTCTAGACACAAACAAACAGAGACATAGCACTGTTTTGTCTATAGGGATAGTCAAAACTGTTGATATGTCTGTTTAGTGTAGACATTCAATTATGTTCATGGGTATATATTAACGCAATCATGGTATAGGTAGGCCTATGATTACGGCTTTTAAGTCTAGTATCCTCTAGGCAACATTTTAGTTCCGCAACATTGTTGCACAACAAAGCGCAACATTCCGAAACTTCAATCGTCGAACAAACCACGTGATATTATTAGATGACGCGCATGTTGCACAACATTGTTGAACATGTTGCGCAACAATAGTTGCCTAGTGGATAAGAGTCTTAGGATGTAGGTATCTTCATCTACATGCTGTAGGTATATGGAAAGCTTTTTACTCGACGGAAAGAAGAGTGAGTGTCTAAAAAGATTTCAACTTGTAAACATGTCATGTGCGACAGAGAGAACGCTCTACAAAACTGAAGTGAACCGATCTGAATCGGAATCTCACTCTTCTATCCGACGTGCAAAACCAAAAGCTGGGTATTATATTATGGGTTTTGTATTTATAAAGGGCGACACAAACCAAAGCAGCTAGCTCCGCAAAATTGATAAAAACAAAACTTCTTGACAAGAGTACAATTTGTGCTTGCTTCTTTGGTGTGTGGCCCCCTCCCCCTTTATAGGTTGTTGGGTAGCCGCATGTATAGAATATATTGTGGTAAAGCTTGTCTAGGCCTAAATTACGCGCCCCACTACTCTCCTTTAGCACACAAGCAAATAGACGATAATTGTTTTCGGATTTGTTGGTCAACTAGTCATAATGTGACAGAACGCGCTAGCGAGCGGACGTCTTGTTCTAAACAATATGTTAGCGCTAGTCCACACACAGAGCGTGCTCGGATTTATCGCGCGACTAGTCGAGTGCAAGGTTCGCATACATGACAGTTCACGAAACTATTAATGTTTTATACAAAGGAAGTGAATGTGTGGGGCGCGTCATTTCAGAGACCCGTTTCTACAAATTTTATGTCATAGCAATACCACTAACACTGGCCATTTAATTTTTAACTTTATCTGTTTAGATTTAAAATTCAAAATCAAATGAAGAATTCAAATAATTATTTGAGTTTTTCATTCACTCTTTATGATGCTATTAAATTTTAAACTTACTTAACTTTAACATCATAGCAGTTAAGTCTAAATTCAAATGTCATTTTTTACAATGTATTTGGTATGACAGCGCTTTTGCTAAGACATAAAATTAGCTAAATCTGTTCCCAGTTTAGACAAGCTATAATTTTTAAAAATGGAGGAGGTACTCAATTCCATCGCTATTTTACTTTTCGCATATTTGTTTCGTAAATCTACGTGGTATATATTTCAGATAGGACAGAGGCACGGCGGTTTCCTCGGGCTATTGCAGCGCGCGCTCGCCAGGGCATCTCCTCATATCTGGTTTGAGAGGTCAGAGGTCAAGGACAGGCATGCAGTGGCCACACGGTAAGAACATTCAACAATCTTGCACCTAATGTGCTTTATACGCGCACTAAACGTTTCTTGAATATATTTTCACTAAATGGTTCTTACCCCCTATTACGTGGGACCGAATACAATGATTGGTGAAATTCATCTCTACTTAACCTTACGCGGATAAAGGCGATGCTTTTCGAAGTTATGTGTGTATTTATAGCAGGTTTATAAGTGCTCGGTTAATGGCAATAGGCTCGCCATTGGGACCTAAACATAAACTGGCGAAATGTGGGTGCTAGCACCTCTGCCTAACCCCTTGGGGGACATAGGCGTGAGTTTATGAGTTTATATGTACATATTTATGTATGTATGTAAAAACGTAAACGCCGTGTTGGTTCCCGGTGGACTAGAATAGAACCATCCCATCTCTTCACGTGGTTGTCTTGCGTTTTTAGTCGGTTTGAGTCCGATATAATTAGCCTCAAAGACTCCGGCAGGTGGTATTCGTGAGGATTCCTAAGATTTACTACTAAACTAATTATTGTTGTCCACTACCATTACAATGGCTAACAACCTGTAAAGATGGTAGTGTGAGGAACAAAATAAATAAATAAAATAAAATAAAGCTTAAAGTTTTTTTTTTTTTTTACTAATATTACTATTGCGAAATAACTCTGCCTGTTACGCTTTATCGCCTAAACCACTGAATGGGTTTTAATGAAATTTTGTATAGAGATAGACAATCAACAGAGCCGTGGGCAACAGCTAGTATAAAATAAAAAAAAGATATTGATCTAAAAATATTATATTTTGGTCCACAGATTAAAAGAGCACATATCAGTTCAGGAGAACCCTCCTATCCTGATCTTCCCTGAGGGCACCTGCATCAACAACACTTCGGTAATGCAGTTCAAGAAGGGCAGCTTTGAAGTAGGCGGCACCATCTATCCTGTGGCCATCAAGTTAGTACTAGAAAGTTAATTCGATCCAGTACTAACAAGTTAATCAACCCAGTACAGCAAGTTAATCAACCCAGTACTAACAAGTTAATCAACCTAGTACTAACAAGTTAATCAACCCAGTACTAACAAGTTAATCAACCCAGTACTAACAAGTTAATCAACCCAGTACTAACAAGTTAATCAACTCAGTACTAACAAGTTAATCAACCCAGTTCTAACCAGTTAATCCAGCCCAGTACTAATAAGCTACAATTCTGTACTAACAAGTTAATCAACCCAGTACTAAGGAGTTAATCCAACCCAGTACTAACAAGTTAATCAACCCAATACTAATAAGTTACAACATTACCAATGAGTTAATCCAACCCAGTACTAACAAGTTAATCAACCCAGTACTGACAAGTTAATCAACCCAGTACTAACAAGTTAATCAACCCAGTACTAACAAGTTAATCAACCCAGTACTAACAAGTTAATCAACCCAATACTAATAAGTTACAACATTACCAATGAGTTAATCCAACCCAGTACTAACAAGTTAATCAACCCAGTACTAACAAGTTAATCAATCCAATACTAATAAGTTACAACATTACCAATGAGTTAATCCAACCCAGTACTAACAAGTTAATCAACCCAGTACTAACAAGTTAATGAACCCAGTACTAACAAGTTAATCAACCCAGTACTAACAAGTTAATCAACCCAGTACTAACAAGTTAATGAACCCAGTACTAACAAGTTACAACAGTACTAACGAGTTAATCCAACCCAGTACTCAACGTGCTCTCCGAGGCACGACCAGACCAATGCAAATACCCATATTCATGCATTCAAATATTTGCACTGAGCGGGGATCGAACCCGTGCCGCCTGCGTAGCGGCTTCGTTCACTACTGCCACGCCATTGAGGCTGACAGCCTCCCAGTCAGTGCCTTTTATAATACTTTTATTATCTACTTCTAGGTACGACCCCCGATTCGGTGAAGCTTTCTGGAACAGCTCCCGTTACGGAATGCTACACTACCTACTAAACATGATGACGTCATGGGCCATCGTGTGCGACGTGTGGTACTTACCGGCCATGACCCGCGCTCAAGACGAGTCAGCCGTGGACTTCGCTAACAGAGTGAAAGCGGTCATCGCCAGGAGAGGGGGCCTGGTAGACTTGCAGTGGTGAGTTTAATCATAATCAATATTTATTTGCTTTCTTGGTATTGGCGCCCTTACACCCTTTTTATACTATTTATGGCGTAGCTGATGGAAAGTGGTTACCGTGGCCTATGGGCGTGTGCAACACCAGGGGAGTCATACTCGTGCTGCCGACCCGGGGCAAGAATCGCAATGGGAACAACATTGTCTCCACCATAGTTCCGTAGTTGTTTTTCATTCTGCAGAGGTCCTCAAACTCTCCTCCACTGGTGGGACGGTTGTTGGATTCTAACCTTCTAAAACCGCACGCCGTCTCAGGTCTCAAATGCCGGGGTGTATGGTAGCACAAACAGGCATTTCCACCTTCTTTAAATAATTTGTAGGATGCCTTTTTTGTAGGAAATCGCTTTCTTGTGATGAGTCCGCCATTTGTACATATTTCTTGTGATTGCTATCATTTTATTAGTGTACAATAAAGGTTTTTCTGCTGTTTTTCATCTTAGCGTTAATCCCACCCGTATCCGAAGCTATGACCTTACGAATCTGGGGTCCGCTTTACCATTACTACGGATTTGGGTAAACTTTGATATTTTCCGTGAAGTGACTGCCATCTGACCTCGACAACCCAAAAGCTATATCAAAGCATTGCAGCTAGACCAGTTAATGGACTTTTTAGGGCTCCAATTACCCGTAACAACTGCCATAGATGTTCGCATGACCAGACCAATGCAAATACCTATATTCATGCATACAAATATTTGGATTTAGCGGGGTTCGAAACCGGTTCGAAGACTTTTCTGCTCTATGCTATCCCATTTCCTTCCTCGCACCTCGACTCGACTCAAGTTCACCTCTGGTGTGGGAGCTATAATGTCCCCATTTTGGCCCATCAAGGCTGTAAGAACGTTTCGAACGATCGAACAGACTTGATAACTGAATTCGAGGTGAGATTTCAATTGTGCATGCTCTAACGTGACGTCACCAAATTTAGAGCATGCGCAATTGAAATCTCACCTCGAATTCAGCTGTCAAGTTCGTTCGATCATTCAAAACGTTCTAACAGCATATACCTGCAGGAAGAAATCCTGCTAGGGGGACAGACGGCGTCACATGTCACACTTTTTTTTACGTGCGCAAAATCCCCACGGATACCTCCCCACCGGAGCCGGTGGAAGAGGTTATGTCGGACTCGAACCGACTAAAACGCACGCCGCCTGTGGGTCGCTTTGGTTGCCGAAGGTGAGGTTGACAGGCATATCCCTCGCACCCCGGCCGACCCAGGGCCATCTCTCACGATCTGGCTCTCTTCTCGGATGTGTGGGAACTATAGAGTCCCCAACTCGTCCCCGGAAACGGGGAGGCGCGAGGCCGCGGCCAGCTTCTGCCGGGGTGACAGGCGGCTCCACCTGTCACCCCCAGGCCTGCGCTTATGGGGGGCGGATATCGTTCATCGACCTCCGACGCCCGAGTTGCCTTCGTACGCGGGCAGCTTGGCTTGCGATCCTTCGTCGCTCCCGCTGCCGCTCCCGCCCCATCACATGTCACCCTTAAGATCTCACTACCAACCTAAGAAACATAGTTTTAATTTTGTTTTCTTTTCCAGGGATGGCCAACTAAAACGAATGAAGGCCAAAAAGGAATGGAGAGAGTTACAACAAGAAGAAATAAGCAAAAGAATAAAAAGTGAATAATCTGTGATTGTGATATAACTGTTACATATAACAGTGATTTATACTAGCTACAAGGAACTGATGTTTAAATAACAGTTTAGTACTAGTTCCACGTAACTGTTACTGTCAGTGGCAAATACTAGACCCAAGGAACGGTTATTTTTACTCGCTCCCATCACTATGGGGCAAGATGTGATGTCAAGTGATGTACCGAATTTGAGATTAATTTTAATACATCGGGTATAATATCCTGTTATTGGCACTCCTTGTTATCAACACTTTTGAATAAAATAGTTGTAAATTGTATCTATACTAGCTATATCTCTCGGTTTCTCTCGTACTCTGCTGTATAATTCTCTAAGTATACAGCGTCGAGCGCAGCGCTGCGATATTCTTGATCGAGATGTCATTGGTCGATCTACAATGACGTCACTGAAGATCGACCAATGACAATCTGACGCTGTTAGCTTAGTGAATTGCACAATTGTTCTCAGACTTATAGCTCAGCTCCCTAAGAGTCGTGATGTGATATTAAATATCCTATAACGATCAAACAGACAAACTTTACCTTTATTATTAGTATTTATATATTAAAAACATATCTTTTCACAATTAATGCTCCATTTTCCGTGTCAGTAGCCGTGTCGCTCATTCAAGGTTTAACCTCGAAATATTGCACTTATATTTTACCCGAGCAGAGCCGAGGGCAAAAGCTAATAATAATCACGTTTACTTCATTCGTAAATTCTTTCTTTTTCTCTAAATCAAAAGTGACAATACATGGACCCCGTTTCTGCTAATTTTCAAACACTGTAATGCCAAAGACACTGTAATATATGCTTTACATATATAGACTTTAATTCCAAAATTCAACGACAAAGAGTTGAATTAATTTTTCCATGCATTCTACAAGGCTACATTTAATTTTATACTATAACTGCATAGCAGTAAAATCTAAAATTAAATGGATTATTT
Source organism: Eilema griseolum (assembly GCA_963662185.1). Lineage (NCBI taxonomy): Eukaryota > Metazoa > Arthropoda > Insecta > Lepidoptera > Erebidae > Eilema > Eilema griseolum. The sequence goes on from OY759253.1 coordinate 11,929,837, forward strand.
TCCTGTGTCAGTGGCATGACATTATAATTAGTAGAATCGGGGTCCTGCTGTGCAATTCTCTAAGAGCATAGCGCTGCGATAACCTTGATACAAATTGTCATTGGTCGATATCCAGTGACGTCACTGGAGATCGACCAATGACAATCTAATTGGAGATCGACCAATGACAATCTCACTGGTGATCGACCAATGACAATCTCATTGGTAATCGACCAATGACAATCTCACTGGCGATCGACCAATGACAATCTCACTGGAGATCGACCAATGACAATCTCACTGGAGATCGACCAATGACAATCTCACTGGAGATCGACCAATGACAATCTCACTGGAGATCGACCAATGACAATATCACTGGAGATCGACCAATGGCTGTCCTCGACGATGTATTCTTATAGAATTGCACAGCTGGTATAGTGCCAATATTAGGATATATAAACCTAGTCGTATAATAGGATTTTTTGCAATTGTATTTATTAGTATGTTAGTGGAATTGTAAGCCCATATGTATTAGAGAGTTCAATGTAAAGAACATCTAGGGAACGGCTGCAACGATTTCGATCAAACTTTTCACTATTTATAGATAATGTAATACGTTCGTTTTGTGTACATTATGGAACTTTGTTGTGCCATACATTGAATTATTTATTTGAGACTTAAAATACGATCTCATTATAGAGCGTTTTATACAAGATGGCGTCGCGGCTTCTCGCAAGAAAAATACATACATACATACATATAATCACGCCTTTATCACTAGTTAGGCAGAGGTGATTTAACACCCACATTTCACCAATCATTGAATTCGGTCCCACGTAATGGGGGGTGAGCCTATTGCCGTCTTCCGGGTACTATTGTTGACTTGAGCCATGCATTTAAATGTATGGCTACCCTTTGTATTCTTTCTCCGTGACCACACGAATTATATAGCTAAAATATCAAGTCTGATCATTGTAGACCCCGGATTCTCAAGGATGATCATTTGATATAATTTACGGCCAGTACTTGTGTTTTAAAGATATCTGTAAGATATTATTGCTTGCGTAAAGAGTTTCATAATGTATGTAAAAACTTACGTATAAAAATATAAACAAAAATTGTACTAACTTTACAATGATAGACTCGATAGCTTGTCTATGCCCAAATAACGCGCCCCACCACCTCTAACGAAGATTGTTTTCGGATTTGTTGGCCAACTAGTCATAATGTCACAGAACGCGCGAGCGCGCGGACGTGTTGTTCTAAACAATATGTCAGCGCTAATGCACACACAGAGCGAACTCGGATTTATCGCGCAACTAGTTGACCGCAAGGTTCGCATACGTGTCATAGTTCACTAAACAGTCGACGTTTTTATACAATTGAAGTGAATGTGTGTGGGGAGCGTCATTTAGACAAGCTGTAGGCATTCTGAATGTAATTTTCAAGCTATTATGGTCACTCATAATTGGTGTTTAAGTTATCAGGATATTTACCATGTTGTATTGTTCTGAGTAAGCACCATGATCACGGAGGAACTGTAGTATCGTAAACTCGAAACAATGCAACATGTTTAATATCCTGATAGTTCTAATACTAATTTTGAAACATTTAAATTAGAAAAAAAAACATGTTTAAAATTATTTATTTCTTTAGTAAATAGTAAAACCAACGATTCTGTGAATACAGAATACCACGGCCATAATAACCTCGTGTTGTGTTGCCGGAGGTGAGTAGAGCAGCCAGAGCTAACTGGAGAGTTTTATGTTATTTGTGATGGAATGTGGTTACCGTGGCCTATGGACGTATGCAACACCAGGGGAGTCACACTCGCGCTGCCGACCCTGTAAGAACAGAGAGATTCTGTGCCGTCAGCGCAGAAAACAAAGCAGGACAAGCCTTTGGTCTTCCCACTGACAGCACAAAAACTCTCCAGTGAACTCTGCCTACGCTACTCACCGCCGGGAACACAACACGAGGTTATTATAGCCGCGGTATTCTGTAGGACGGAGGTACTTCCCCAGTCGGACTGCTCTATTACGACGGGAATACCGTCGTGTCCTACCTCCGTAAAATTAGTAAAATTGTCCTACTACAGTTAAAGGAATTGTTGGTTTTTCTGCACTATCATTTGACATAATATATTAGATTATTATAAACATTTAATAATCGTGTATTGAAAATGTGTGTTACGAAAAAGACGAGCTTGCTTTTAAATATTTGAACAGCATTGCTGCCATGACGTAGGTATTTCGAGGCTGAACCGAGGCGAGGACCTGAGCTGGAGTGCTCTGCCCGCGCACGTGTTTCCCTCTTCTTGCAGTCCCGGGTTCTTAAAACGAGTCGTGAAAAGCATCTATCAAGGCCGTCAAGAAAGGGACCACTATTTTAAGATCAATAGTATCAGAAGTGGTTGTTCGTATCTTTTGGAGGTCCTCAGCTTTTTACCATCTAGCGGGATTTAGTCACTAGATGGACCAAATATATAAAAAAATGGGACTTAAATCATGTACGCCTACCGCGGTAGCCTAGTGGTATGGGTAATGGACTGCTGAGACGAGGTCTCGGGTTCGATCCCAGGTTTTACCATGGCACACACCAATGACAATTCGATGCTTTTCGAAGTTATGTGTGTATTTATCGCAGGTTTACAAGTGCCCGGTTAACGGCAATAGGCTCGCCACCTATTACATTGGGACCTGAACAAACTGGCGAAATGTGGGTGCTAGCACCTCTGCCTACCCCTACGGGGATATTGGCATGAGTTTATGTTATGTCATGTATGCAATTTCGCTATGACTCTGCGCTGGTATGAATAGATACTAAACGATCGTGTTTTGAGCCGCGATACAGAGAGAGACGGATGTATATATGGAATATAGCTCTCCCTTTTCCTCTGGACTGCAGCCGCGTAAGTACCACGTCATGGTGTACCCCCAGATATAGAAGCATCCATCACAAGCTTATGCTAAGCAATGTGAGTGTATTATTTATGTATAATCTTGCAGGATTTATATATTATGGACTAGATGAGAAAAGAAATTAATGAAATAGTATATGCTGGGTATCGTTACCCCTCGTTTTCGCTACGAAGCAAGTTGTAAACTTGTTTGATACAAAACTTATTGTAGACTTGTAGAAGACTAATCAAAATACAACACTTGCTTTATACATGTATCTCAGATGCTTTTTCGTTCACAAAGTATGTATGGCCAACAAGTTGTAAACAAGTATAAAACACTTTTGCGTTCACACTGTAGCCTGTGACATATTGCAACTTGTCAAAAACATTTTGTTTTATACCACTTAGTTATATACTTGGTAGACAAGCACACGGCCCACCTGATGGGAAGTGGTTACCGTGGCCTATGCACGTATGCAACACCAGTGGTGTTACACTCGCGCTGCCGACCATGAAGAAACCTTCTGATGCCGCTCTTGAAGAACCCTTCTGATGCCCCTCTTGAAGAACCCTTCTGATGCCCCTCTTGAAGAACCCCATATTGTAGGTACTTGGGAAAACCGCAGCAGAGAGGTCATTCCACAGCATGAGTGTGCGTGGGATGAAGTTTCTTTCATACCGCACAGTGCGCACCGTCTTAGTTCGCAATGTGTGGGGATGAATTCCTTGCCTATGGCGAGAGGTGCGATGATAGAATGTAGCTGTGGGCATCATGTCAAACAATTCATCTGAGCACAAACCATTGTATAGGCGGTAGAACACACACAGCGACGCAAAGTCCCTCCCAAGGCTAAGAGGTTCCACACTACCTGCGAGTATAGGATTGTCTAACAGCCTCAACGCCCGTCTTTGCACCGAGTCGAAGGGGTCAAACTGGTATGCAGGCGCTCCATCAAAAAGGTGATAGCAGTACTCCATGTGGGGCCGGACCTGTGCCTTATAAATACATGGTTTATACTTAGGTGAAAACGAGGGGTTAGAAGCGTCTTGATTGACCGCTGATTATAATATACTGAATCTAATGTGGTGCCCTCTAGCGGACGTAAAATACTGTCTTAAAAAAATATTTGTGATAAATATGCTGTGTTTGGTATCAAATGAAAGGGCTTACTTGGTACATTTCAAATATGTAAAAATTAGCTGTTGCTTGCCCTAAAGTGAAAAGTTAAGTTTAAAAACTAAATCCTAACTTCTGAAAAGTCACGCTATAAAAGTATTAAACAAGAAAATATCAAGGATAGCCGTGGTCGTATGCCACTTTTCCCTAGAATGTATGTTTTGTTAGACTAAGTGGCATACAACCACGGCTATCCTTGATATTTTCTTGTTAATACTTTTTAGAGCGTGTTTTTTTCAGTAGTCTGGTTTTGGTATTTAATCGTTCGTAGCATCGTCTGTTTTCGTTTTCAAAAGCGTTTCCTTAGCACTCTGTAAAGCTTAGTCGCGGGTGTTACGACCTCGTCTACAGCCGACAAACTGAGTACCACCACCATTGTAACATTACTTAGTGTCTGTAATGGTGACCCTCTTTCCTGAGACTTTGCCTTTAGCTTATCATCAGGCAAGGTGAAGTCAAATTGGCGTGTCCTAGACAAAAAGGAACTAGCTATACATTTTCAATTTCGTTGACATTCTGATTAAGTTATACTAGTCCATTCTATATATTTCTTTCGAGTGTTATAATGTATCTATGGTAAGACGTCAAACAAAGTATTTGTTTTCTTACCTCACTTAATAATCAGTCTAGTATTATATCTTTAGATTTTATATATGTGCGTTAAAGATGTGGACTTTTTACATTGATATACAAAAAGAATTGTGGCACTCCAATAGAAGATAAAATAAAATCAGTCTGTATAATTATATACAATCTCGCCTTTATCCCCGATTAGGTAGAGGTGAATTAACACCCACATTTCATGCTCACTTAATAGAGAGTGAGTCTATTGCCGTCTTCCGAGCACTATTGTTGACTCGTGTCATGCATCTGAGGCTGAATCTGGGCTGTATATATCTGTCTGATGTTAAACAGTCCTATCCCTTAGTCGCCTTGTACGACACCTCATGAGAAGAGTTGTGGTGGTCAATTTCTACTCTGCCGGGAGTCACGCGGCTGTATAAAAAGTAAAAAGTATTTTACTAAAAAGCTCTCAACGCGCCTAGAAGAGTGTGTCACACGTGAATGGTCTTAATTTGTCAAATTGGTACTACTAGCTGTATAGATCTGTTTGTTCGTTCAAAAATCCTTCAATACAGTCTCGTATAAAATTTACACTTTAGACCGTAGCCTTTTTAAGGGTCTGTTCCCAAAGGAACATTTCTGTTGCTGCTATAACAAGAAGTTTGTCTAAAATTATGTATTCATCGTATGTGGTATTACAACAGGTGTTACTACATTTTCGTTTTCATTCGCGTTATTATTACATCACTCTTGTCTTGGCCAATGTTGGTGCAAGAAATGAAGTGACTGTTTAAAATAATAATAAACAACAACAATACCGCGGTTATAATAACTTCGTATTGTGTTCCCAGCGGTGAGTAGAGTAGCCAGAGCTCACTGGAGAATTTGTGCTGTCAGTGGGAAGACCAAAGACTTGTCCTGATTTTGTGTTCTGCACTGACGGCACAGAAAATCTCTGTTCTTACAGAGTCGGCAGCTTAGGTGTGACTCCCCTGGTGTGTTACACACGTTTATAGACCACGGTAAGCACTTTCCATCAGGTGGGCCCTGTGCTTGTCTTGTCACCTAAGATGTACTAAAAAAACCCTTCGTCCTTTGCGAGTCTGACTTACACTTTCCCGGATTTAGTATTTAGCATTCATATGTGCGCTATATCTTGTTTTTATATATATAAATTTTTATTTAATGGCGAAATACATCATCAATTACAACTTTTTACCGCGGTAGCCTAGTGGGTATATGGGCAATGGACTGCTGAGACGAGGTCTCTGTTTCGATCCCAGGTTTTACCATGGCATACACCAATGACTTTTTGATGCTTTTCGAAGTTATGTGTGTATTTATCGCAGGTTTATAAGTGCCCGGTTAATGGCAATAGGCTCGCCACCTATTACATTGGGATCTAAACATAAACTGGCGAAATGTGGGTGCTAGCACCTCTGCCTACCCCTTCGGGGATATAGGCGTGAGTTTATGCCACGTTATGTTATAACTTTGAACGTTACATAAAAATCTTTAGATATCAACTAGACTGGTTGTTTATATTAAAATTGAAATGTACTTTAGTTAAACAAGACTGAGACGAGATGTTTGTAATACAATACCATCTGAGAAAGTTCTGGAAACGAACATAATCTATTTAACGATAGCCAACGATGTTATAGAAAAAAAAAAACAGATAAGACAATTGCGATTAAATTTACTGAGTGCCTAATGTGAAGTTTTTCTCACAATCACCGTTGACGATTAAGATATGATTCTGAACTATGGAAGACGCAGCAGTATTGCACAGCAGTGTTGCGTACTTTGTGATGATGTGCTGTTATTTCATAATTCAATGACACAGCAGTGTTCTGTAACACTTCTGCAGCGATACCGATGTGTAACTCAAAATGTAATGTCATACAAACTCCTAGATATTATATGGAGACGGGTAGTGGTGTGCAGCACTGCCGTGCATGATGCGTGCTTCAGTGTCAGAGTTCAGATTCGGAATCATACATTGACATTGAATTAGCGCCACCTGGTGGCAAACTTGTGAAACATTTTTTTCTTATACAAATTACTCTTTTACACGTCACTGGTGAGAATGTGAGAAAAAAACTCGCACAAAAAGGCACACTGAAAACTGTAGTTCATCTAGCAGAAGTGTAAGGGTGAATTTACACTAGAGCTGTCACTCGCTTCGCCTCGACTCTGCGCTGGCGTGAATTGGCCCTTAATTCAAAGCAAGAATGCTGTAATAGGAAAAAGCTAATCTGTGAGTGGGAGAAGGAACAAATTGGGTACTTGACTGTCTAATCGAATTAGCTTTTTAGTTCATACAAGACTTGAAATACATTGATAAAACTTGTATGAACTAAAAAAAGGATGACGTCATACTTTTATTTGTTAAATATTTTTTAATAATACTACTTTACCAGTCAAATTCAAACAGCTCAGTTAAATGATTTATTTTTAATACAGGAAAGTGCCCAATCATTTATAATACATACATATAATCACGCCTTCATCCCCGGAGGGTTAGGCAAAGGTGAATTAATACCCACATTTCACCATTGAATTCGGTTCCCCGTAATAAGGGGTAACTATTGCCGTCTTCCGGGCACTATAGTTGACTCAAGCCATACATCTGAGGCTGAGTCTGGGTTGTATGTATCTGTCTGATGTTAAACAGCCCTATCCCTTAGTCGTTTTGTACGACACCGCACGTGAAGAGATGGGGTGTTCCAAATTCTACTCTGCCGGGAATTAGGACAATTATATTATCGAAATAACTATATATGCCTTATTTTTATATAACATCGCTGGCGGTAGCGGGCGGATGAAACCCCAAATTATCAAATTCGGTATACTTTTATATAATGTGGAGTAAGGGTGAATGGAAGCAATATATTTTTCGATTGCTCAAGTTGAATGATGTAAAATAAATGTTGTAATATATTGAACTATGGTTTTCATTTTAGTATAAGTTATCATTCGTCATTTTAGTATTTCTAGACACTGGCAGCCATGTTGACGGTCAAACTCTGAACTAAAAATGACATCGCCGCCATACTCAGCCATACTGTGTGTTGGTTGGTTCAGGCCATGACAGGACGGTTTAGAGTTGCCAGGACATTTTTTTATGATGTACTAGTGGGAATTATAGTTCCTGGCATATATATTGATCTCAATCTCATCACGACATGTACGCTATGATATGCACAGTACGCGTTTTTTTTGGAGGATAGCATGAGGTACTACGGCGGAGGAGCTCAAACCCACTAATCACATTAAAAAGTGTATTGCTGGAAGGTTTCACAACACGCTCCAAGAATGTCTCTTGATACGGCTGAAGTTTTCACTCCTTTAACATAAGTTCAGCAGTTCAACTAAAAACTATTACATTCGTATCTGAACAATGAAAGATCTGGTAAAATAAAAAGACTATACTGGCAACATTACATGTAGCGAATGCCACGCCGCTGCCAAGGGACTTATTTCGTGGCGCGTACTCTAGTGCACTCGTTAATGTCGAACAGTCAAATGTCTTTCGGTCAATTAGCGACCAATAGTGGCCACTAGAGTATTGTATTCTCTTTGCACTAGTCGTTAGCCCCTAAGTACGTAGGGATACCGTATGAAGGAGGAGACGGGGCGGTAGCGAAGGAGAATCTCATAATCAGAATCAGAATCAGAATAACATTTATTTGCCTACTTTATGTTACAAAAATGTCTCCGTGGGAGATGAGTCAGCTAACTTATGTCCTAATGGATCTGTGTTTGCTGTGTTTTACTTATTCGCAATATAGTTTGTTACAAAGCACAAATAGATTACGTGTTTCATTCATCTTGTATGTATGTGTGTGCGTGTGTGTGTGCGTGTGCGATGCGAGTGCGAGTGCGAGTGTGAGTGTGTGTGTGCCCTTTTTTGTCCGTGGTCCCTGTGATCGTCCCTGGTAGGTACCACGGGAATTATTTTACCCGTGGTCCCTGAATGTTGTATAAGTCAAATAATTTAAAAAGGTATTATAACTAAGTGTTTATTAAAGACAACAACAAAATAAAACAAAATTACCTACATATTATACGCTATGCGTTTGTGGTCTATTATAATAACAAAAATAGAAACATAAACATACTCCTTTAGTTACCTACTTCCAAATATGCAATCCTTTTTTGGTTCACCGCAGTTTATCAAGTGCATGGCCAATATCTATGTTGCCATTAATGAGCTCTAAAATAACATGTGGAATAACATCGTCATTCATTATTAGTTTTTTATTTCGTTGGACTTTGCTTGTCTTAGTTAATTTTAGGTTATTTACGGTGTCCATGTCTCGTAATACATTTAAAAGACACATCAGGTTAACTGTGTTTTTGTGAACTCTTTTGTTGATTTTGGCGTTTAGTCCTTCGGCGACATTATTTGTTCGGTGTCTTTCAGCAAAAACACTTACAAAGTTTATGTATTTCGGTCTTAACCAATTTTTTTTAACATAGTGCAGGAATTTCTGCATACCGAAAATTTCCACGGCGGGTTCTGAATTTATGAACTCCCATCCCTTCGAAATCATGTCTTTGGGTAAAAGTGGCAATGCCGCACATAGTGCCACTATTCTTCTTTCCTGTTTGTATCTATCCATTTTCAGGAGTTTCGCATTTCTCCACAAGCACTTTCCCCAATGGTAATAACAGCCCACAATATGTATGTCGGGAAACACTTTTATAATGTCGTTGATAGCGCCAATTTCGTAATCACAATGCATTTTTAATGGGTTCCATTGTTTCAGTTGTGACTGTATCATTTGAAACATTACATAATATGTGTGCTCTTTTTTATCTGATATTAACACATAAATCAGAGGCTTTACATTTGTTTTTTAAAATACCTTTTAAAATTATTTGGCTTATACAACATTCAGGGACCACGGGTAAAATAATTCCCGTGGTACCTTCCAGGGACGATCACAGGGACCACGGACAAAAAAGGGTGTGTGCGTGTGCGTGTGCGTGTTATTTGATTTTCAGGGGACGCGGAGCCTTCGTTTTGTCAATAGGCCACCGTTTGTATCCTTTTTTATTAGGGTCATACAGTATTTCGCCTATTCTATCATTAACCCTAAGCGGGTTGAATTCGCCATGTGCTTGGTAGGCATCTCCAGGGGATTCGAGGTCTTCTATTTCTAATTTTGCTATCTTTTCTAACATTTTAGTGTTAAGGTCCTCAGCGCGTAGGTGCCAAGCTTCTATGTCAGCCATTTCCCATATTAGTTCCGTGGGTGTTCGTCTCGGTAGTTGTGCGGCATTTTTTAGTGCCAGTCTGTATTGTCGTTCGATTTTGCTTAGGTTCGTAGCGCTATACCTGGAAAGTAGCTGCACCACTCCATAGTCCATGAGCGGTAAGATGCAGGCCTGAATAATGGCCAGTTTTGTGTCTACTTCCGTTTTTGCATTGTATCCTATTATTGGACCGAGTGCTCCTCTGACTTGTTTCAGCTTTTTGACGACCTTCTCGGTGCGCTGATTCATCTTCATGTGTTTGTCGAAGACGACACCGAGGTACGTGATCTGTTTTTGATAGTGCAAAGTTTGTTCTTTCAGTTTCACCGTTGGCCGGTATTTTTTCTTTTTCGAGAACATGATGCATTCTGTTTTCTCTATATTGCACTTTAACCCCCATCTTGTGTAGTAGTCAACGATGACTTCCGCTGCCCATTCAGTGAAGTATTGGTTTGTTCTTGGTTGTAGTAGTTCTAAATCTACCTTTCAGGTTCCTGCCTTCGAGGTAGTTCTCGATTATTTTAATTATGTTGTTGGAAACGTCTTCATTCTGAAGTTTCTTGACCAGGCCCTCGTGATTGATCGAGTCAAAGGCCTTTGATAGATCTGTAGATATCATTGAGATGCTGTCTTCCTTGGCTAGAGCATCAGTGATTATTTTCCCGGTACGTAAAATCTGTGTTGCTGTGCCTCTTGCCCTTGTGAAGCCGTGCTGGAACTTTGGTTGTAGCCGGTTGATCGTAGCAGTAAGTCTCCTCAGGATCAGTCGCTCACACAGCTTGCCCATGATATTGAGCAGTGTGATCGGGCGGTAAGATGATGCTTGACGGTGATCTTTGCCGGCCTTGTGCAGGAATATGCACATGCCAGTTTTCCATCGCTTAGGGAAGTAACCTGTGGACAATACAAAGTTAGCAAGAGGCACAAATGCCTCAATGAAAACTTCTCCCCCAAGTTTGAGGGCGTCTGCTTTTATTCCATCTGGGCCCGGGGCCTTTTTGTTTTTGAATCTTCTGAGTGCAAGTTGAACTTCTTTTGTTGACGTTAGGTCGAGCGGTTGGAATGGTGTCATCTTTTCAGTTCCCTTATCGTTTTCAGCTATTTTTGCCTCTTTAACTATCGCTGTATCGGTGAGCTTATCTATAGTTTCTATTTCAGTACTGCATCCTTTGATGTTTGGTAGCTTAACTATAGGCTTCTTCATATTACGTTGGATGCGCCATATTTGTGCTATGTTGTCCCTCGGATCTTGGAGTTTGTCAAGCCAGCCCCTTTCAGTGCATTCTTTCAGTGCATTTTCGGCCTCTCTTTTAGCATGGTTGTAAAGAGTGCGTGTTTCGTATTGAAGTCTGTGGCTGCAATTTTTCACTTGCCATACAATTAGTTTCAATTTGTTTCGAAGGTCTATTTTATCATTTATTTCCTTAGGCAGTTGTTCTTGCCTTGTTAATTTCTTCAAAGGTGCGTGAGTGTCGAGGGCCGTAGTGATAGCTTTTTCCATGGTTTCAACATATTTCTCGCAATCAATTTCTGTTGAGATTTCTTTAGTAAGGTTGTTGAGGCCTTCCCACATTGTCTGTTGGTATGCCTCTCTCAGTTTCTCATCCTCATAGATTTTTTTTGTATTACGAAACATGTGTTCCTCTAAAGTATGTTCAATCTTTACTGTTAACAACCAAGGGAGGTGATCCGAACCTACGTTCTCTACCTGTTTGACCTGCGCTTCTAGTTGTTGGTGTGTTATTATAGCCAGATCTAAGATGGTGTCACCTTGACTGAAAGGTCTAGATGGTGCATTGGCGTGTTTCAGCGAGCAGATTCCGTCTTTCATTGCTTTTCTAACGACGTTGCCGAGGCCGGAGTTTCTACTATGGCCTAAGCTTTGCATACGTAAGTTCATATCGCCTATGATAATGGATGGCTCATCAGCTAGGCTCTCTTTCAATTCTTCTCTAGCATGATGCTGGTTTGGAATTTGGATATATATTCCTTTGACCTTGATATATTCTCCTGTTGTGTAGTTGGTAAAAAGTTTTATGCCTATGCCTTCTATCTTCCTATTTTCATCATGCCAGCCTGGGGTAACTTCCGTTTCTATCCACCTTAGGCCTTTCTTTATAAACATAGCAGTAGCTAAGTGTTTTTCTAAGGTGTGGGTGAGTTTATCGTACCCTTTTATATTACATTGTTGTGTCTCAAAGTCGACCTTGCACTCGTTCAATATAATTATAGCCGGTCTATATTTCTGTATCAGTACTTGAATCGAGAATCAAATGTACGAGAATCTCATACCTCGCTGCTCGTGTACTGACGCAACTCGATCGTCGGAGGTCGCAGTATGACAGCGCACCCTAGAGCACGTGTCTGGGCGACGAATGAAGCCGCCTATCACCCAGGCAACTGTGCAATTCTAAATATAAGAGGCTATGTAAACATATTTTTAAATGAATAAAGATTATTATTATTATTCTCTGAGCACACAGCGTCGAGCACAGCGCTGCGACATCCTTGATAATGATTTTCATTGGTGGATCTCCAGTGACGTCACCCAGTCAACCAATTCAGTGACGTCAACCAATGACAATCTGTATCAAATCTGTCGCAGCGCTGTGCTCGACGCTGTGTGCTTACAGAATTGCACAGCAGACAGGGACGAGTTGGGACCTCTAACAAGGTAGGACACGTCCGACTGGGGAAGTACCTCCGCCCTACAGAATACCGCGGTCATAATAACTTCGTGTTGTGTTCCCAGCGGTGAGTAGGGTAGCCAGAGCTCACTGGAGAATTTGTGCTGTCAGTGGGAAGACTAAAGGCTTGTCCTGCTTTCTCTTCTACACTGACGGCACAGAAAGTCTGTGCTTACAGGGTCGGCAGCACGAGTGTGGCTCATCTGGTGTTACACACGTCCATAGGCCACGGTAACCACTTTCCATCAGGTGGGCTTGTCTGTCACCTAAGTGGTATAAAAAATCGTAGAAGAATCGTAGCGGGTTAGGAAATAAAACCAAACAATACACAGAATATAACATCGTTTATTAACAGTAATATATATTATATTATTATGGCAGGTATTTCATGGGTGAAATGTCCCACACAGGGGCAGATCTCCCGTCCGGTCGACGGCGTCCCCACTGGCCGTATGGTGTAAAATACACGTATGTGGAAGTATTCGATAGCTTAAAATTTCTCGTTCTCGAATGGATGATACTTGTGGCCCAAGGAACTGTAACAAAATTGACGTATATTAGACTTCAGTGTAGATTTTTTTTATACCACTTATATGGCAGACAAGCACACGGCCCACCTGACAGAAAACGGTTACCGTGGCCTATGGACGTGTGCAAAATCAAGAGAGTCACACTCGCGCTGCCAACCCTGTAAGCATTGAGTTTCTGTGTAGTGTGTAAAAGACAAAGCAGGACAAGCTTTTGGTCTTCCCACTGACAGCACAAAAACTCTACAGTGAGCTCTGGCTACCCTACTCACCGCCGGGAATACAACATGAGGTTATTATGGCCGCGGTATTCTCTAGGGCGGAGGTACTTCCCCAGTCGTACTGCTCAATTGGACGGAATAAAAAAAATACCACCAATCATAGATAATATAGTCGGTCAACGTCGAAACCGCGGATCAATCCAATATACATTCTTATACTTACAATATATTAATCCATATATACATACATAGTCACGCCTTTTTCTCAGCGGGGTAGGCAGATACAATAGTTTTTCCACCTGATACGATCCTAACATACATCTTTTGCTTTGTTTTTTTTTTATACCACTTAGTTGGCAGACAAGCACACGGCCCACCTGATGGAAAGTAGTTACCATGGCCTATGGACGTCTGTAACACCAGAGGAATCACAGTCGCGCTGCCAACCTTGTACGTACAGAGTTTCTGTGCCGTCAGTAGAAGACAAATCAGAACAAGCCTTTAGTCTTCCCACTGACAGCACAAATTCTCCAGTGAGCTCTGGCTACCCTACTCACCGTTGGGAACACAACACGAAGTTATTATAACCGCGGTATTCTGTAGGGCGGAGTTACTTCCCCAGTCGGACTGCTCAATCGGGCGGAAATACCACCGTGTCCTACCTCCTACATGTACAGTGCTTCTTTTCAAATCAACTAATCATCGCAGTCCACTGTTGGACTAGGCCTCTTATAGTGTTGGGAGGCTTTGGCCTACTGTTTCCACTCTGGCCAGACGGGTTGGTACAGGGTTTCATTTCGAGTTGTCCTTCTCTCGCAGTGATATGGTTTGCGTATGTTTCCGTTAGTCGCCTCTTACGACACCCTTTGGATGAGATGGGGTGGTGATACTTGTATGCTTTCTCCGTCACCACTCGGATGACACACGCTTCTTCTTTTAAGCTATATATATCTTCAATTTATTAGTTTATATTTAACGCATTGGAATCTGCCGGGTTGAGTACTTCTCCGCTCCCTTGATGTATAGCGTGATGATATACCTATAGCTTATAACCTTCCTCGATAAACGGACTATTCAGTACCAAAGGATTTATACAATTCGAAGCAGTAGTTCCTGAGGTTAGCACGTTCAACCAAACAATATAATTGTACTCACGCGGTCATGGGTACGAGCCGGCCGTTGCAGTCGAAGCTGTCCAGCAGCAGCACGTCCTCCTGGCTGAGCTTGAAGTCCAACACGTCGAAGTTGCTGGCGATGCGCGACTTCGTCACTGACTTCGGGATCACTATGATGCCGCGGTCGATTTGATACCTGACACAAAAAAAAATGAAAATATTGAATTTTAAAGTATGCTTACTGTTCAAATCGATTAAGTTATAAAAAAAATTGAATCGGTTCAGGCGGCTTCGAACCCGCGATCTTTCCTATACAGGGGGACGCTCTTGAGAAGAGGGCCAGATCGTGAGAGATGGCCCTGGGTCGGCCGGGGTGCGAGGGATATGCCTGTCAACCTCACCTTCGGCAACCAAAACGACCCACAGGCGGCGTGCGTTTTAGTCGGTTCGAGTCTGACATAACCTCCTCCACCGGCTCCAGTGGGGAGGTATCCGTGGGGATTTTGCGCACGTAAAAAAAAAGGGGGGGGGACGCTCTGATCACTAAGCCACAGAACCTTCGCCCGAAACCATCCAAATTCTTCTATACATATATCTTTTTTTTATACCACTTAGTTGGTAGACAAGCACACGGCCCACCTGATGGAAAGTGGTTACCGTGACCTATGGACGTCTGTAACACCAGAGGAGTCACAGTCGCGCTGCCAACCCTGTAAGTACAGAGTTTCTGTGCCGTCAGCAGAAGACAAAGCAGGACAAGCATTTAGTCTTCCCACTGACAGCACAAATTCTCCAGTGAGCTCTGGCTACCCTACTCACCGCTGGGAACAAAACACGAAGTTATTATAACCGCGGTATTCTGTAGGGCGGAGGTACTACCCCAGTCGGACTGCTCAATCGGGCGGAAATACCGCCGTGTCCTACCTCCTTAAAGATATTTGTCTTACGGCGCGACGATGGGAGCCATGTAGCGACATTCGTACGAACTATTGGAACCAATGAATGATGTTGCAATCATTTTTTAAATATTAACTTTTGATGTCACCGCTCAAACTATTAAAGAACGGTATGGTGAATGAAATTTTAAAGCATTTAGTATGATAACTATTCAAATCATAAAACATAAATTGTTAAAAAGCATAGGGGTGTTTTTTATAAACAGAAAGCAGAAAGCCGCGTCGTTCCCGGCAGAGTATTTTGGACCTTTGGTTGCCTGGAAGAAATCGCTTCCAGCGATAAGGCCGCCCATTGTGCATTAAACTGTATGCATGCTAACTACAAGTTTTTCTGTAATCTTTTTTTTTTTAAATAGGACACGTCAATTAGACTTCGCCTTGCCTGATGGTAAGCTGAAGGCAAAGTCCCAGAAAAGAGGGTCACCATTACTTACACATACCGTGTGACAATGGTGACACTCAGCTTGACGGCCTCATCATATGCTTTTTCACGCCCCGCTTAAAGGACCCGGGACTGTAGGAAGATGGAAACACGTGAGCTGGTAATGAATTCCAGGTCTTAATGGTGCGACTGAGGAAAGAGTCTCCGAACCGCTTGGTTCTTGATCGGATGTTTTGCACCGTGTGCGGATGACATCTAAGACCTGCACGTATTGTCCTGTGTAGGATAGGAGTGTGTCTATTGGTGTACAATAAAGAATTATCTATCTATCTCTGCCTATGCCGTGTCGTACAAGGCGACTAAGGGATAGGGCTGTTTAACACCACACAGATATATACAGTCCAGACTCAGCTTTTGATGAATGGCTTGAGTCAACAACAGTACCCGGAAGACGGCAATAGGCTCACCCCCTATTACGTGGGACCGAATTTAATGATCGGTGAAATGTGGGTGTTAATTCACCTCTGCCTAACCCTCCGGGATAAAGGCGTGATTATATGTATGTATGTATAATAATCATCATCGAGCAGTCTTGCGTTAGATTACGGTCGCATTTTGAGGCTGTACCTTTAGTTCCGGGTCCGCCTCTTCCAGCCCAATCAAGATGCAGCTGACCTTCGATATTTTAAAGTGACTACCATCTGTTCTCCAAAACCTATTAGTGATTTCGAAATATTGCATTTAGACCAGATGAGGGTGGCCAAATCCAAAAATAAAGTAGTGGTCTCACCTAATAAGCACTTGAGCGGGAGTCTTGCCCAGTCTCTTAGCTATAGCTGTCACTTTGGGGTCCTCCATTAGCTGAGGGTCTTCAGGCTTGGCCCAAGGCCTGTCCGGCGACCCTAGGGGCGAGTACGCAGTGATTGTGATACCGCGATCCTTGCAGAAGTCTACCAGACGCTTCTGGTTTAAGTAAGGATGACTTTCTACCTGGAAGTAAAAAAACATAAATATATTGTTTTAAAGAATATTCGTACCCGAAATCATATTAATGCGAAAGTATGTGAAGATCTAAGGCCTGGAATTCATTACCAGCTCACGTGTTTCCTTCTTCCTACAGTCCCGGGTTCTTTAAGCGGGACGTGAAAAAGCATATAACGAGACCGCCAAGCTGAGTGTCACCATTGTCACATGGTATGTGTAAGTAATGGTGACCCTCTGTTCTGAGACTTTGCCTTCAGCTTACCATCAGGCAAGGTGAAGCCTAATTGACGTTTCCTATATAAAAAAGCCATCGAGTCACGCCTTGAGTGCTCAAACAGTTAAGAACATACTTCTTAACTTAAGCATCGTCACTATTATTCATATGTAGGTAGTTGTAAAATCATGTATACCAGTACACAAAATTGCCCCAAAATTTGGGAATATAATCTTTAGATGGTAATTTTATGAAGTATATTCTTAACTGTAATTGTAAACCTTTGAAGATGCCGTAAGGCGAAACCAGACAGGTGTACATATTTACATAAACTCATAAACTCACGCCTATATCCCCGAAGGGGTAGGCAAAGGTGCTAACACCCACATTTCACCAGTTTATGTTTAGGTCCCAATGTAATAGGTGGCGAGCCTATTGCCATTAACCGGGCACTTATAAACCTGCTATAAATACACTCATAACTTCGAAAAGCATCGAAAAGTTATTGGTGTGTGCCATGGTAAAACCTGGGATCGAACCCGAGACCTCGTCTCAGCAGTCCATTACCCATACCTATCGCTATCGCGGCACGTGTAATAATAAAAAATACTGTGGAAAAAGTACAGGTGTATTATCAATATGTGGCAAAAGGGTTTAGTCGCATAATGCCTAATTCGCGAAATGGCACCCGAGTCTGAAAAGGACTAATTCGCGAATGGACTAATTCTTAAAAAGACTAATTCGCGAAATGGCTAATTCTGAAAATGACTAATACGTCGAAGGGCTAATTCGTAAAAAGACTTATTCGCGAAATGGTCAACTTTCAACAACGTATCAAATCTTTCAATTATCCTTAAACCGCGCGCCCCGACACGGATAGATATATAAGTAGGTTAGTCGTGTTAGGTTTCTTGTGTTAAAGCAAGAAGAAATAGGAGCCCCACGAAGCGGGGCTCCGTCGACATAGCTCACATATCTATATACACACACATTCACATGCGTGACTTATGTCTGACTTGTGCTGTCATACGTCGTTAAGAGTTAGCCATTATGCGAATGAGTCTTTTTTAAAATTTGCCGTTTGACCAAATTAGTCCTCTTCAGAATTAGCCATTTCGCGAATTAGTCTTTTTAAGAATTAGTCCATTCGCGAATTAGTCCTTTTCAGACTCGGGTGCCATTTCGCGAATTAGGCATTATGCGACTAAACGGGCAAAAGGTAGGGTTCGATAATAAATAAATTGTGAAGTAGAAGTACATACATACATACAGTCACGCCTTTTTCCCAGTGGGGTAAGCAGAGACTACAGTTTTCCACTTGCCACGATCCTGGCATACTTCTTCCGCTTGTTCCACTTTCAAAATTGTTTTCATACATGCTCGGTCGGTTCCGGGTAAAAGTAGAAGTGCTTTATTCAGTATTTGTAGTGGGTTCCACCAAACGCCATCAATCTCCAGCATAAACAGAAAAGAATATCAGACCTGGTTAGTAACTGGCTTGATGGTCGCAGATTGCAGAAGTCGTTCAATCTGCTTTGAATTGAAGTTCGACACGCCAATGCTGAAACAAAATTGTCGGATGAAACAAAGTGAATGGAGGTAGAACACGACGGTATTCCCGTCCGAATTGAGCAGTCCGACTGGGGAAGTACCTCCACCCTACAGAATACCACGGCTATAATAACCTCGTGTTGTGTTCCCAGCGGTGAGTAGGGTAGCCAGAGCTCACTGGAAAGTATTTGTGCTGTCAGTGGGAAGACCAAAGGCTTGTCCTAATTTTGTGTTCTGCACTGAAGGCACATAAAATCTCTGTTCTTACAGGGTCGGCAGCACGGATGTGACTCCACTGATGTTACACACGTTCATAGGTCACGGTAACCACTTTCCATCAGGTGGGCCGTGTGCTTGTCTGCCACCAAAGTGGTATAAAAAACAATATTATCACTATGACTCACAAATATATTATGTAACCTACCTCTTGACAAGACCCTCCGCCACCAGAGGCTCCATAGCCTTCCATGTGTCAACGTAATCCACATCAGAGAACTGGATCTTGCCGTCCTCATCTGTAGGGAACAGCGGGCCCTCTTCCTGCAACATATGTTTGTAGAATTAGAGAGTGTTCAACAGTTACTCTAGAGGTTCGATTCCCCGCTCAAGCAGAGGCCGAGTAAGATGTCTTTTTTAATTTTTTTATTATACCACTTAGTTGGCAGACAAGCACACGGCCCACCAGATGGGAAGCGGTTACCGTGGCCTATGGACGTATGCAACACCAGGGGTGCGGGCCATGGAGAAACCTTCTGATGGCCCTCTAGAAGAACCCCATATTGTAGGCGCTTGGGAAAACCGCAGCAGGGAGTTCATTCCACAGCTTGAGTGTGCGTGGAATGAAATTTCTTTCATACCGCACAGTGCGCACTGTCTCTGTTCGCAATGTGTGAGGATGAATTCCCTGCCTATGGCGAGAGGTGCGATGATAGAATGTATGTACGTTTTTAAGGTTATATCCCTCAAAAGAAAAAAAACGGAATCCTCATAGGATCACTTTGCTGTCTGTCTCTCAAGAACTCTATATCGGGAATGTGTAAAGGGATCAAGTTGAAATTTATCTCAAATACTCAAGTTTGTAACCTGCGTGGGATGTGTTTCAGATAATCTCACCTCCAGGAACCTGAAGCCCACACAGTCGGCGTGAGTTTTAGTCGGTTCAAGTCCGACATAACCTCCCCCACTGGCGTCAGTGGTGGGGGCATCCTTGGGAATTATGCGCACATTAAAATAAAAAAAAAGTCTGCTACCTCTTACAGCTGTGAAAAAATCAAACTTTCTGAGTCAACGCAATAAAAAGATATAGCTGTTTATGTATCATAAGTTCGTCCCTCAATTTAGTGTGCGAAACCCTCAGTGCGCGACTCCGACTCGCACTTGCCCGGTTTTTATAACAACAAAACATCCGATCAAGAACCAAGCGGTTCGGAGACTCTATCCTCTGTCGCACCATTAAGGCCTGGAATTCATTACCAGCTCACGTGTTTCCTTCTTCCTACAGTCCCGGGTCCTTTAAGCGGGGCGTGAAAAAGCATATGATAAGGCCGTCAAGCTGAGTGTCACCATTGTCACACGGTATGTGTAAGTAATGGTGACCCTCTTTTCTGGGACTTTGCCTTCAGCTTACCATCAGTCAAGGCGAAGTCCAATTGACGTGTCCTATATAAAAAAAAAAAAAAAAAAAAAAACAAGGTTATGTATATGAAGGCACTTTTAAACAATACTACTTGTCTTGTTTGCCACCTAAGTGGTATAAAAAATCTGACGGAACAGCACTTACTCCACGCACGGCACAGCGGTTACGGTCATACTATAGCAGACATGACGCACATACCTTATAAGCCTGAGGCCAATGAATGAGGTACAGGTCCAAATACTTGAGGTTCAAGTTTTGCAGAGTAGTCTCCAGAGCTCCACGGACCAGGTCGGGACGGTGGAACGTGTTCCACAGCTTCGATGTGATGAACAGGTCTTCCCTGCGAAAATAGAATATTTGGAGGCTATGCCTATAGGTTTACGTGGGAGTATCTCAATAAAAGATGGCGTACACTTATTACGTTTATTGCCGATCACACAACTGTCTCTCTATATGTAGGACTTACAATCGATTAATTAGAACACTTGATATTACTAGGAACATCTATAAGTGAGCGAGTTCATATGTGGCTGACTGTGGCAAGCCTTACGTACGAACTTTCACAGAGCGCGGGAGCTCCGTCGCTGCCGGGCGAGGAATTCACTGACATTGCGTATGCGACGCGATGCCGCCACAGATAGATAGTTGCAATAACAATTTGAAGTGTTCATTTTACACAGCGCTATTTAGATCCAAATTAAGCATAGCTAGTGTTATAGGTTCTAGAATGCAATTAAACATAGTTTCATACATACATATTATGTGCAGAAACACCCAGAACAATACAAATATTCATACAATGTTTTTTTTCGCGAATCCCCCTTATTTCCGAAGAATTTGCCCTCGGTAAGATGGGGCTCGCATCGCGCCGTCGCCACCCGAGGCTACTAGGGTGACAGACGGTTCCCAGACCCGTAACTCAGGCGTCCTTCATGGAGGACATAACATAACATAACTCACGCTTATATCCCCGAAAGGGTAGGCAGAGGTGCTAGCAGTTTATGTTTAGGTCCCAATGTAATAGGTGGCGAGCCTATTGCCATTAACCGGGCACTTATAAACCTGCGATAAATACACACATAACTTCGAAAAGCATCGAAAAGCCATTGGTGGTAAAACCTGGGATAGAACCCGAGACCTCGTCTCAGCAGTCCATTACCCATACCACTAAGCTACCGCGGTTATTACTAAATCTATTATTAGTAACTCTTTAGCAGTACTATATGTATTATAATATTATAAAGAGGAAAGATTTGTATTTTTGTATGTAACGAATAAACTCAAAAGTACTAGACCGATTTTAATAATTCGTTCACCATTAAAAAGATACATTCTTCGTGAGTAACATAGGCTAATTTTTATCCCGATATTCCCATGGGATCAGGATTTACGCGGGTGAAACCGCGGCGCGGTGCCAGTTTATACTAATGTAATTATTTCGACAGCAATTTTTTTTTATCCAAATAGTCTATTGTACAGCTAAAACTACCGTTGTTTGCTATGGATAATTCGGACTTACCTCTTAATGGTACCATCATTGATCTTGGTAGTAATAGCCTCCCCGACCTCCTTCTCATTGCCGTACACAAAGGCGCAGTCGATGTGGCGGTAACCGATGTCAATTGCGTCTTTCACTGCTTGAGTCACCTCACCAGGCTTCGACTGCGGAGGAGAAAGCATAAAACATAACATAAACTCACGCCTGTATTCCCGAAGGGGTAGGCAGAGGTGCTAGCACCCACATTTCGCCAGTTAATGTTTAGGTCCCAATGTTGGCGTGCCTATTGCCATTAACCGGGCACTTATAAACCTGCGATAAATACACACATAACTTAGAAAATCATCGAAAAGTCATTGTTGTGTGCCATGGTAAAACCTGGGATTGAACCCGAGACCTCGTCTCAGCAGCCCATTGCCCATACCACTAGGCTACCGCGGTATCTCGGAGAAAGCGTACTCAGTATTAAAGAGAGGTAGCCAAGTTAGAAACATACATACATATCTATAATCACGCCTTTATCCCTGGGGGGTTGGACCCACATTTCACCAATCATTGAATTCGAACGCACGTCATAGGGGGTGAGCCTATTGCCGTCTTCCGGACACTATTGTTCACTCAAGTCATGCATCTGAGGCTAAACAGCCCCAGTCGCCTTGTACGATACCGCATGGGAAGAGATTGGGTGATCCAAATTCTACTCTGCCGGGAGCTACGCGGCTGAAAGGCAGGTTAGAAAATCCTTTTTTATGTGTGGAAACCTCACCGGATACTACTAGTATTAGTGTCAGTAGGGACGCAGTTGACTGAACAGTGTTGATCACCTCTTGTGTGGGTCATTTCAACCATTTCAGACATATTACAACAGCTATAGATATTGGTATGACAGCAGAGACCAACAGCTTAATGTGGAGGTACTTCCCCAGTCGGACTGCTCAATAGGACGGTAATACCGCCGTGCAGTCGAATATTAGCCACGCCACAGAGACTATTGAAGAGTAGAAATCATGATATCAAAGAGAGGTATCCTGCTTTCCAGCTCAGAAACCTCTAGGCAAATGGAAAAAAAGTGTTATTTTTTATATAACACACATGGAATGGAAACCTTTTTATTTATAATCTGAAAAATTGGCACTTCAAAAAGTGGGTTAAGTATCTAACTGCATACAGCCTAATCAGCTACATTGAAGATAACAACACGTTTGAAAATAAATTCAATCATTTTGCAAGTGCTAGATGTGATAAAAGATAGACCTATACAATCCTAGAAGTGTCAGCAAACATCAGATTTAGTATTATTTCAATAAATCATATAGCTTATCGCCACAATCCACTGTTGTACACCAGCCTCTCCCAATATTGGGAGGCTTTGGCCTACTGTTTCCACGCTGGCCAGACGGGTTAGTACAGGGGTTTATGTCGAGTTTTTCTTCTCTTGCAGTGATATTATCTGCATATTTTTCTGTAATGTAGACTATTGGTTTGTGTAATGGACTGCTGAGACGAGGTCTCGGTTTCGATCCCAGGTTTTACCATGGCACAAACCAAAGACATTTCGATGCTTTTCGAAGTTATGTGTGTATTTATCGCAGGTTTATAAGTGCCCGGTTAATGGCAATAGGCTCGCCACCTATTACATTGGGACCTAAACATAAACTGGCGAAATGTGGGTGCTAGCACCTCTGCCTCTGCCTACCCCTTCGGGGATATAGGCGTGAGTTTATGTTGTTATATTTCTGTAAGTCCTTTCTGATGAGATGGGATGGTGATACTACTGCTGCTTTTGTCAGTGGGGACACGATTGACCAGACAGTGTCGTCAAGATTGATTTGCAATGAGCGTGAAGGGAAAATGCACCTCTTGCCTGGCAGTCGAATACACTACCACCATGCAAGAAGGTGTCTAGTACAAGTCCTGTCTGAACTAAGGCTAAGTAAATTAATAAAAGATTTTTAGAGGAGGTAGGACACGGCGGTATTGCCGTCTAATTGAGCAGTTCGACTGGGGAAGTAACTCCGCCCTACAAAATACCGCGGTTATAGTAACTTCGTGTTGTTATTCCAGCGGTGAGTAGGGTAGCCAGAGCTCACTGGAGAATTTGTGCTGTCAGTGGGATGACTAAAGGCTTGTCATGCTTTGTCCTCTACACTGACGGCACAGAAACTCTGCGCTTACAGGGTCGGCAGCGCGAGTGTAGCTTCTCTGGTGTTACACACGTCCATAGGCCACGGTAACTACTTTCCAACAGGTGGGCCGTGCGCTTGACTGCCACCTAAGTGGTATAAAAAAAAAAGATCATAATAATCACATAAAATATGTAAAATGAAATATGTAGTCGGTAACTACACCATATCTTTTGTTTTTATAACATTACTGTCCATCCCAAGGTTGCCTGAAAGAAATCGCTTCAGCGATAAGGCCGCCCATTGTACATTGAACTGTATACATGCTACCTACTTGTCCTACTGTAAATCTGTTGGTGTACAATAAAGAATTATCTATCTATCTATCTAGAATAATTTGCCCTATAACATTCAAGGTTTGATGTCAAGGATTCAAATGGATTCAAATCTTGATCATTGATAACTTTTATGTAGTTATGACATTAAAAGTTGATAAAGGTAATGGATTATATTATGTGTGTTGTTTGCAATATTCGTTAGTAATAAATGGATAGCTGGAATTCATTATCAGCTCACGTGTTTCCTTCTTCCTACAGTACCGGGTCCTTTAAGCGTGGCATGAAAAAATATCTTATGAGGCCGTCAAGCTGAGTGTCACCATTGTAACATTACCTAGTGTCTGTAATGGTGACCCTTTTGCTTGAGAGTTTGCCTTTATCTTACCATATCAGGCGAGGTGAAGTCAAGTTCGCGTGTAAGATAAAAAAAAAGAAGCTGATATATCCGCAGTTCCACTTGTGTGATGTAATAATAAAAAAATTTGATTTTTCTGTATCTCCTATTTAAAAGAAATAGAAATAAAATTGGTTTGTAAGTACATTACCATAAAAGTTCGGGCGCCTTGGAGATACACATGCCTAGGATAATCAGCGGAGATTGGAAACTTTTAATCTGCCGGAGGTGAGCTAAATGAAACCAAACGGTGAGGTTTAAGGTTTTATTGTCCACTCCAGTGTGCATTTAGAAATAGTTGCAAGGATACATTCCTAATGTATAACTAACCTTAAATTTAAAATTAGAGTTTTATAAGCTAGGTCAATCTGATCCTATGTCAATATGATCTTATGTCACCAATGCATTTTTAGGTTATTTTGAAGTTTAGATTTAAAATATAATTAAAGTAAGCTCACGGCATCCCTCGGCGAGTATATGTAAACACAGCAGCGAGAAAGCTCGTAGCAGACGAAGTTTTCATTTTAAGCCCATGCGGTACATCCCGGTTTGAGGCGAAAAGTCCAAACCCTCCATAAGGAAATGCAGATGACCAAAGAAAAGATCCAAAGGCAAAAAGAAAAAGTCCAAAGGAAAATGAGAAAAAGGAAAAGGCGGTTCCAATTTGGAAACCTGTAACATAATTGCATGTCATTAGAACAAACTCCAATATGAACACGAGGTCCTAATTTTTTATAAATTTGTGCGACTTACCGCCTTAATTTGCTGGAACAATGCCAATAGCAAAAGAAATCATAATATTCTCAGATTAAGAGCTGAAACAATAGAATTTTAACAATTATTTTTCAAATTAGGAACGTGGCGAATTCCATCAAAGTGAATCTTATTAAAAAATGACAACTCACCAGAAATAAACTATAATTCCACAAGAGGATAGTTGTGAAGACACAAACTATTATCCTTTAGGCAAAAATACTCTCATTTTTATGAGATTTATTGAAATTAAGTTACGAAGCCATGAATATCGACCATCCAGCCTCAACGCTAGGAAGAAAGGTGCTTTGACAGCTATACGTCAAAATGTCATTCACTCCGCGTTCCGAAACTTTTCGTTCAAAAATAGAATTAAAACCGGTGTGACGACGTTTGCAGAGCGCGTCGTTACATTACATCCCTCCCCAAAAAGAAAAAAGAAAGAAAGAAACTTCCTTTTCTGATGAAAATTATGAGAGTCCAGAACAAAATTCCAAAAAACCTCAAAAGACAAAATGTCTTGCAACATTTTTCAATAAACAAAAAAGGCAATGCGAAAGCATCTTGCATTGGGTATTGCAGAAATAATTATAAATTAAAGAATGGGAAAGCATTCCTAAAAATCAAAGAATGTGAAAACACTCGAAAAGTAAAGAATTAAGTTGAAAAAGAATTTCCAGTTTCAAATGGAAACAAAGGACACTATCCAACTTAATGGAATAACCGAAACCAAACTCAGAAAAGAGTAAAAACTTATTTCAACACAAAAGTGAAAATAAATTCTCCAATAAAACAAATTAAACAATCCCTACTCAAGTCCATTCCAGATATCGATTAGGCAACCAACGCCGTCGAATCTAATCCTTGATCTTAACCAGCCTTCTAGCATCAATACAAAAGTGCGGTTGAGCTCCTACGCCACCGACTCTATACCAGCTATTCCTGAAACAAAAATATGAAACTAACAAGATATCGGTTAAGCACCAACGCTGCCGAATCTGAAAGAAAATCGGTAAAAACAATGAAGTTTTCCCACTGTCGGTTAGGTTGAAAAGCCGCCGACTTCAAATTCCTATTCCAACATCTAAAACGTCAAAACAAAATCACAACAAAAGTGTCGTAATAATATATTTATAAGCATTGTGATCGGCATAACACCACCAACTTTCCGAGCACAAGCAAAATATAAAGAAAATATGACAATTGTGACCAGTACAACACCACTGACTTTCTGAGCACAACCGCATAAGAAAAGTATGACATTTGCGACCGGCACAACACCACCGACATCCCGTGCGCAAAGCATAAAAAATGTAACAATGTGTATAAAAACACAATCGTACAAAAAGAGAAAAACGACAATTACGACCGGCTCAACACCACCAGCTTCCCGTGCGCAAAGCGTAAGGTGTGACTATGTGTATGAAACACAATAGCACAAAAAATTGTAAAGTCCAGTAAGACACAAGTTTCCCAAAAAATGGTATAACAAGGTGTGTAAAAAATGCATAAAATGCGTCCAATCCGAGAATCTTAATACTAAGAAAATAACCCAGAACTGTACAAAAATAAAGTTCAAGAAACTTAATTTTCCATTCCCTAAGTGAGTGGAAATAAGTCAAGTGAATTTAATGTAGAAAATGAATATTAAATTTCACTCCTATATTAGAGTAGAAACTAAATTCCTAAATTTGTACAAAATATACAATATTAAATATACAAGTGTATAAAAATATATACAGGAAAATAATCCTATACAACAAAGATAAATAAAAATATAAGATCTTTTGATGTGGAACAATTTGTTAATATGGAGTAGAGTTACACAATAACAAGTCCTAAAATGACCTAAGTTATTTTTGAAGGAAACTAAAATTGAAATTAATAAATTGTTGTGAAGTTCCTAACATACATCTCCTTTCAACACCCCTCAACCTTTCAAACATCACCTCATAGTGGGGTCATACTTCAAACAAAGTACCAAAGACAAAGATAGACATTGTCAAAACAAGAATAATTTTAATATTTAATTATGTCTTTAATATGATAACGACCAGTATAGTTTTTATTAAGGTCTTTTAAAACATAAACATTAGAGGAAATTTTATCTATTATTTCACACTTAACAAACTTAGGTGCTAACTTAGCCGAAAAGAATGCAGGAGCATTAGACTGCACAAAACTTCTCCTCCACACTATATCTCCCACTTCAAAAGAAATGACCTTCCTTCCTATATTATAATAACGCGCATTACGCTTATAAGCTTTAAGCAATGAAGCTTGAACTTTTATAAAAATATCACTAAGTGATTTAAGTGAAAAAGCAAATGAAGACCTATCAACAACATCAAGTTGATTGAGGTTATCAAAAGAATTACTAAAACGGTGCAATGAAGCATCAAAAATAAGTTCTCTACCGAACATGAGAAAATTAGGAGTGAAATCTGTAGCTAGATTCACACTACTATTTAAAGCTAATTGAACATGAGGCAAATATTTTGACCAAGTTCTATGATCATCTTTAACAAAACAAGAAATACATGTTTCGACTGTTTTGTTATATCTCTCTACAGGATTATTTTGAGGTGTATATAAAGTATTATAAAATATTTTACTAATATTATAACTTTTTAGAAAATCTACAAATTGCTTAGCTGTAAATTGGCTTCCATTATCACAAACAAAAATTTTAGGTGTTCCAAACTTAAGAAATATTTCTTTTTCAAGTATCCTACAAATTACTTTAGTGGTAGCACTAGTCATAGGAAATATCCAACAATATTTTGTAAAAACATCTATAATTGAAAGTATATACTTATGGCCAGAATAAGCTTTTGGAAGAGTTCCAATAATATCAATAGAAAGCATTAACATTGGTTTATCAACTTTCTTAGGATTAACCATAATTCCATGAGGTGGATTAGTAGAAGATTTATAAGCTTTACAAGTATCACAAGAAGAAATGTATTTTTGAACATCAATAAACATACCTTTCCAAAAATAATGTATTTTTAATTTATTTAAAGTTTTATGAATTCCTAAATGTCCTGAATTAACATCATCATGATTAGATTTAATAGTGTCTAAGATGTGTTCTTTAGGTATGACAATTTTCCAATTTAAACGATTATTAGGATTATATTTATCTTTACAAAATCTATACAAAGTATCACTTTCAACTTTGAAATTTTTATATTTTCTAGGAAACTTTTGACAATTTACAAATATTTTTCTATACCAAGGATCAACGATATCCTCATTTGGCATAACAATAATATTATTTACAGGAATATTAATAGCAGAAATTTCTATTCTGGATAAACAATCTGGAACTAAATGTAAAGAACCTTTTTTATATTTAACATCAAAAGTAAATTGAGAAATTCTAGCAGCCCAACGTGCAAGACGACCACTAGGATTATCAAGTTTAAGAAGCCAAGTTAAACTAGCATGGTCAGTGATAACTGTAAATTTCATTCCTTCAATATAAGGTCTGAAATGTTCAATAGAATCCAATATTGACAACAACTCTCTCTCAGTTGTACTATAATTACGTTCACATTTATTAAGTGATCTAGAATAATAAGCTACAGGATGTTGATCTCCATTATCATCATCTTGGCTCAGGACACTACCAATTCCAACAGAACTAGCATCGCAATGTAAAGAGAATGGTCTTTCAAAATTCGGACAATGTAAAACTGGTGCAGAAATTAATGCAAGTTTTAAATTATGAAAAGCAACTTCAGCTTCTTCATTCCAGAAAAGAGATTTTTTAGAATTCTTGCTTCCGGCCGTTAATTTGGTTAAGGGCGAAGCAATATCAGCAAACTTATCAATGAATCTACGGTAATAAGAACATAACCCAAGAAAACTTCTTAATTGTCTAACGCTTTCTGGGCGTGGGAAACTTTTAATGGACTCTAATTTAGCAGGGTCTGTATGTAAACCATTACTATCAACAATATAACCAAGATAACGCAGTTTATCTTTACAAAAATTACACTTTTTTAAATTAATAGTTAACCCAGCATCTTTAAGGATTTTATAAATTTTATTTAAATAATCTAAATGATCAGAGAATGTAGAATTTATCAATATGAGATCATCTAAGTAACAGAATGCTACATTATCAAATTCCGGTCCAAACAACTTGTCTACGAGTCTCTGTAACTCTGCAGGTGCATTAGTCAAACCGTACACCATCCGGGTAAA
The DNA here is from genome assembly GCA_963662185.1 of Eilema griseolum. Taxonomy (NCBI): domain Eukaryota; kingdom Metazoa; phylum Arthropoda; class Insecta; order Lepidoptera; family Erebidae; genus Eilema; species Eilema griseolum. Next base: position 11,959,321 of record OY759253.1, read on the forward strand.
ATGAAATAAACCTTTCCCAGGAACAACAAAAGCAGTCTTCTCTCGAGAAGATTCTTCTAAAGCGATTTGCAAAAATGCTTTAGACAAATCAATAGTAGTTATATAATTAGCACCCCGAAGGTTATCTAAAATTCTAGAAGGGTAAGGTAAAGGATAAGAATCTTTAACAGTAACTGAATTTAAACGTCTAGAGTCCAAACATAATCTTGTTCCACCATCGCGTTTTTCAACGGCTAACACTGGAGAACACCAAGGAGATTTAGAAGGTTCAATAATATTTTCCTTTAATAAAACTTCCACTTCATCATAAAGTTCTTTTTGTTTAGCAGGACTAAGGGGCCAATAACGTTGTTTAAAAGGTTCACCAGTAACATTAATTTTATGTTTAACTAAATGAGTAAGACCTAAGCCTCTCTTTTCATAAGAAATATTTTCAAAAAGTGAAATAATTTTATTTAACTCGTGTTTCTCAGAAGGAGAAAGTTCAGAAACAGAAGTAACTGCATCTACACAAGTAGTGGATTCATATTCAAAAGTAATATTATTCCATAAGTCTTTAGCAAGATTAAATTTCAACCAAAAGTCAAATCCCAAAATAATTGAAGGCTTAAAAGAAGGTATTATCAAAAAATCTACATTTTTAGTTAAGTTATCACAAGTGATAGGTAAAACCATAGTTCCAACAACATTGTGTGCAGAACCATCCGCAGTAACAGCGTTACCTTTATAAGGTTTAAATTTATAACCTAATTGCAAAAATGTTTGATGAATATTAGAACCGAGTACACAACTACAAGCTCCACTATCTAACAAACCTGAATAAAATTTATTATTAATATTAAAATTTAAATAAGGTCTAGTGTCTTTATGTTTAACAAACAAAACAGGAGCAGCCCTGATATTATTAAAGAAAACTTTCAAATAATCCAACCATTCATTAAATTCTTTCTTACAAGTGGCTTCATTCGGAGCATTGCTAAATTTTTTCAACATCGAGTCACCAGAGGTTTTATCAAAAACTAGGGCTCGATGGGACCTGATACGTTTTTTGACTGAACAGTATTTGAATTACAAACTTCGCAATTCTTCGTAGTGACGCCAAGCTTGTGACATTTAAAACAAATTACACCTGGAAATGTAGGGCAATTTTTATAAGAATGTCCAGAGGACTTACATTTTAAACAAGTTAAATCATCTGATTTAACAGCACTAATTTGAGCAGAATATTTTTCTTTTTTAATACTTTTATTCTCACTCAAGTTCTTTCTTGACACAAAATTCTCTAATTCTCTGCTGAGGTTAATAAATTCGTCGATAGAAGAAATAGTTCTACCAAACACAAAAGGTGTGTAAATATTCAACATGTTATGTTTAATAATAGTTATGAGGGTAGCATCAAAAACAGGCATAGACAAACGGCTAGCCATATCCATTATGTCTGTAATAAAATCTGGTAATGACTCAGTTATCTTTTGTTTACGAGTACGGAGTTCATGTTCCAAATGATAATCAAATTCAATTCTATCAAAACGTTTCAACAACGCAGCCTTCAAATCCTGCCAAGAAGCAATACGAATACGAACACTACGAAACCATTTAAGCGCAGTGCCTGACAAAAGATCAGAGAATGAACTAACCAAAAAATATTCATTAAAATTTTTAAACAAGAAATATTCTTCCACTTGAGTAATAAATTCCCTAACGCACGATTTACCATCATACAAAAGCTTACTTCGTTTTAAATCAGGCAACTTAGTAACAGAAGGCAAGTTTTTCCTCAAATTATCATTCAATAAAACATTCATCATATTAAATGAAGATGCGGCTCTCAGACTATGATCACCAGCTCCTCGACTATTCGAAAATGGATCAACAACTTCAGATAAATCAGCCATGACATGAGGCATCTCATGAGTAGAAGTACCAACTGGAACATCATTAACAATATTCTCAAACAAAGGCGGGACCTGTATTTCCTTATCCATGTTTGATTTATAAAAGGATGTGAAAATCTAATAAAAGTTGTATTAAATACACTATAAGTTTCTAATTAAAGTATCAATTAAAGTTTCTAATTAAAGTTAATTAAATTATGAATGAAAAAAGTGAGAAATAAAGAGTGCTACGTCGAAAATACAATAGTGTGAACATTGAAGAACGAAGTGGAAAACTATCACAGTGCAACTAACACTCATTTGTATTAAAAAGTGCAAATAACGCAATCAATAATTAGAGACTATATACAGTGCTGTCAAAAATAGCTTCAATCTACCCTACATAATACACAACATCGCAGTGACAACTACTGACATTTTCCATTGACATAACAGGGTTACCAGTCATATAATTTTATTCTACCTATAATTCAGTGTCGCAAGTAAAAAAAAAAAAAAAAAAAATACATAAAAATAAAAATGGATAAAAGTATGGAACTGCTATTATCGAAATTAGAAGAAAAGCTAAATAAACAAGCCATAATTATAACAAATGCAGTGACACAAAGTGTTATGGTAGCGTTAGATGAAAAAATGAAGATACTAACAGAAGAAAATACATTCCTAAAGACAAAAGTTGCTACACTCGAACAGAAAATATTCAACTTTGAAAAAGAGAAACGTAAATATAACTTGGTCTTTTTCGGAATTGAGGAGAGAGGAAAACCTGAAGCCGAACTAGTTGATTACCTCAAGGATACCATTCTAGACACAGGAACACACTTGGATAGCCAAGAAATCTGCAACTTGTATAGAATAGGTCAGAGCACCGAGACAAAAGACCGCCCTGTGGTTATCACAATTTCATCTATGTGGAAAAAACACTTAATATTGAAAAATAGGTCTAAACTACCCCCAGGTGTAAATGTCAAAGAAGACTATCCCAGAGATGTCCTGGAAAAGAGGAAGCAGCTACAGGGAAAGGTTGAAGAGGAAAGGAAGAAAGGAAATTTCGCCTACATAAAGTACGACAGATTGATAGTGAAAATGCCGACAGATGTAACTCGAGACAAAAGGAGAAGGGAGGAGTCAGGCTCACCCAACCTATCTACGCAGAAGAGAGCCAACACAAAAAACAACCCATCGTCATCATCTGCCAAACATACGGTCAAAGAAAACATAAGACCTATTCTGAAATTTGTTGAGCGCGGCAGGCCAGCTTCTATGTCTGAAACACCAAAAAACTAAATAACATAGCCAGCCGGGATCGAATAAACAATACAAAAAATACAACGAAAACTATACCAACTTACATAGAATGCACCCCAAGCCGGCTGGTCACCGTGGGGGAAGATGACCATTACCCTCCAATCAACATACCCCAACAACAATACCACACACCCCAGAGAGTAACAAACTACCAGAGCAATAATTTAACAAACATAGACCACTCCGAAACCACAAGCTCGCATAAAATTCTGCCAACAAACCAAGCTCTGAATTGCAACAACTTGCAGGACAATGTTATCTACATTGCGACGTACAATACACTGACGTTAAGAACTAATGACAGTCTGCTTGAACTTGTAGAGGCACTCGAAAATATAAACTGGACAATCGTTGGCTTGAGTGAAGTACGGCGCCAGGGCGAAAAAATTGAAGACCATGGTAAATTTATTTTCTACTACAAAGGTGAAACGCCTGGCAGCTATGGCGTTGGCTTCCTCGTAAAAAAAGAAAAAAGATACGACATTCAGGAATTCATTGGTATCTCGGAACGCATTGCAGTACTGAATCTGGTAATACCACCTAAAAACGAAACATGGTCCATAGTTCAAGTTTATTCACCAACTGAAAAATCAAGTGAAATGGAAATAAACTCGTTTTACCAAAGTCTAAACGCGACAATAAAAAGCCACTGTCACAAAAACATCATAGTAATGGGAGACTACAATGCACAACTCGGAAAAAGAAGACCAGGAGAAAACATTATACTAGGACCATACTACAGTGGCATAAAAAGGACACGGAATGGAAGGAAACTATTAGAGCTAGCGTACGAAAACAACCTGAGGATATTAAATACGGATTTTAATAATCGTCCCAAAAACAGATGGACCTGGACATCACCTAATGGATTAGTTAAGAACGAGATCGACTATATCCTTACAAACAAACGGAGTCTTTTTAACGACTGTAGGGTCATTAATACTATTAACTTCAATAGCAATCACAGGATGGTTAGAGCGAAACTAAACTTAGGTAAAAAAAGGCAAAGACACTTCAAGGCAAACACCCACCCAGATGAAGCCCCATCACACATAACTACCAATTTCGCCAACTTATTACAAAATTTTAATGAATTCACAAAAGGAAGAGATACACAGGAGAAATTCAACCACTTTTATCAACTGATTGACAACCATAACGTACCTACAAAGTCAGAAAGGAAAGACCAGCTATCAGATACATCCAAAAACCTATTACACCAAAGAGCCACATTATTAGCTACAACTAACAAAACAAAGGAGGATAGGCAGGCAATAGCGAAATTGAGTAAAGAAATTAAAGCCAATATGAGGAAAGACAGAAAATATCTAAGACTTAAAACCTTCGAAGAACACATTGTAAGAACAGGAGGGATTAAGAAGGCCATAAAAGAATTAACATATGTGAGAGAATGGATTCCTAAAATATTGAATAAAACAGGGAAAAGTACAAACAAAAGACCTGAAATCATTACTATTGCTACAGAATTCTATACTCAACTCTACTCGAATCAGATAATAATGGAACCAACTGACCTAACAGGCGACTCCGACGTGGTTGATATATTACCCAGAGAAATCGAGGTCGCTATTGAAAGCCAGAAGAAAGACAAAGCTCCAGGACCTGACAAGATTAGTAATGAGTTCTTACTACAATATAAGCACTATATTGTTCCAGTACTTACCCCAATGTTTAACGATATTCTAAAGAATGAAGTGGTTCCAACGCAGTGGACGAAATCAACCATAATATTGATACATAAAAAAGGGGATATTAATGATATCAACAACTACCGACCCATCAGCCTTCTATCGAATGTGTATAAGGTGTTTGCCAAAGTGCTACTGAACCGTCTAACAACACAACTAGACGAAAACCAACCGAGAGAACAAGCGGGATTCAGACATGGCTACTCAACCCTTGACCACATACATACTGTAAAACAGATCGTCGAAAAAAGCAAAGAGTATAACACTCCTTTTTACTTTGGATTTGTAGACTATTGCAAGGCATTTGACTCACTGGAACACGGAAAGATCTGGAGTGCATTGAAGAACCAAGGAGTGGATAACAAGTACATAAGAATCATAAAAAACCTTTATGAAAGCTCTACAGCAAAAGTGAAATTGGAAAGAGAAGGGCAAGAAATAAAAATAAAAAGAGGAGTACGACAAGGAGCCCACTATCGCCCAAGCTGTTCTCGGCGGTGCTCGAAGAGGTCTTCCGGAAACTGAATTGGGATAATAATGGCCTCAACATAAATGGAAGAAAACTTACACATCTCAGATTTGCAGATGACCTAATCATATTTGCTAACACCAGAGAGGAACTCCAAGGCATGCTCACAAATTTAGACACAGAAAGTCAAAAGGTGGGGTTAGGCATGAACTTTCAAAAAACAAAAGCCATGACCAACAGTATAAAAGAGTCTTTAACAATTAATAATCATCAAATATTGTTTGTGGAGGAATACAATTACTTAGGTCAGACCATTTCATTCAATGATCTCACAACCAAAGAACTCGACACAAGAATTGGAAACGCTTGGAAGAGATACTGGTCATTGAAGGAGATTATGAAGAACAGAGAAATTAGCATACAGATGAAGTCCAAACTGTTCAACACCTGTGTAATGCCCATACTAACCTATGGTTGCCAAACCTGGGCCACCACAAAAGCACAATGCTCTAAGCTGAAATCATGTCAGAAGGCAATGGAGAGAAGCATGTTAAGTTTGAGACTATCAGACAGAGTAAAACACACACAAATAAGAGCAAAAACTAAATTAGAATGTGTATCATTTAAAACTAAAAAATTGAAGTGGAGATGGACAGGTCACACAATTCGAGGAATAGATAAATGGAGCAAAGAGATTATGTACTGGTACCCAAGGGATGGAAAAAGGAATAGAGGCCACCAGTTCAAGAGGTGGGAGGATGAGGTGAAAGCCACGGCAGGACCCACCTGGACCAGGCTGGCAAGAGATAGAGAGGGGTGGAAGGCGTTGGAGGAGGCCTTTGCCAACAGGCAAACAGATATCAACAACTAAATTATATACTTAGACTTAGTTTGAAACAGTACATGTAGACACATCTGAGAATAAAGGCTTATTATTATTATAAATTATGAATGAAGTTAATTGCATTGATAGCAAAACGCTAAACTCAAAAGTCAAACAAACTCATAGAATGGAATGTTATTGTTGCAAAAATTATTTAGGTCAAATGCCTATAAAGATAAAAATGCATTAGTGATTCACAAAATAAATTATTTATGTCTACTTAAGGTAAACAGCAAATATTCAAATATTACTATGTTTTCACACATGTGAATAAAGGTTAAGAACTAGTAATTATATAATATTACTAAGTGGAAAATCTTACCTGTAATAAACAAAAGCTATATAAGATAAAACAATTATAACAATAACCATGTTATACAAATTGAAACATTCACCTGTAATTGAGAGATACAAACAATAGTACTAACTTGTAGTATGATTAGTTTTGCAAAGTAAACAATAACAAAGATTCACTGTAATACACAGTTATGTAACAGTAAAATACATGAAGAAAACACTGTTCTTAACATGATAAGGTAAAAAATAATGCAAAGGTGACAAGGAATAAAGATATATGCACACTGTCATGTCCCTGTTCGCGAGTGCCAGATGTAATAATAAAAAAATTTGATTTTTCTGTATCTCCTATTTAAAAGAAATAGAAATAAAATTGGTTTGTAAGTACATTACCATAAAAGTTCGGGCGCCTTGGAGATACACATGCCTAGGATAATCAGCGGAGATTGGAAACTTTTAATCTGCCGGAGGTGAGCTAAATGAAACCAAACGGTGAGGTTTAAGGTTTTATTGTCCACTCCAGTGTGCATTTAGAAATAGTTGCAAGGATACATTCCTAATGTATAACTAACCTTAAATTTAAAATTAGAGTTTTATAAGCTAGGTCAATCTGATCCTATGTCAATATGATCTTATGTCACCAATGCATTTTTAGGTTATTTTGAAGTTTAGATTTAAAATATAATTAAAGTAAGCTCACGGCATCCCTCGGCGAGTATATGTAAACACAGCAGCGAGAAAGCTCGTAGCAGACGAAGTTTTCATTTTAAGCCCATGCGGTACATCCCGGTTTGAGGCGAAAAGTCCAAACCCTCCATAAGGAAATGCAGATGACCAAAGAAAAGATCCAAAGGCAAAAAGAAAAAGTCCAAAGGAAAATGAGAAAAAGGAAAAGGCGGTTCCAATTTGGAAACCTGTAACATAATTGCATGTCATTAGAACAAACTCCAATATGAACACGAGGTCCTAATTTTTTATAAATTTGTGCGACTTACCGCCTTAATTTGCTGGAACAATGCCAATAGCAAAAGAAATCATAATATTCTCAGATTAAGAGCTGAAACAATAGAATTTTAACAATTATTTTTCAAATTAGGAACGTGGCGAATTCCATCAAAGTGAATCTTATTAAAAAATGACAACTCACCAGAAATAAACTATAATTCCACAAGAGGATAGTTGTGAAGACACAAACTATTATCCTTTAGGCAAAAATACTCTCATTTTTATGAGATTTATTGAAATTAAGTTACGAAGCCATGAATATCGACCATCCAGCCTCAACGCTAGGAAGAAAGGTGCTTTGACAGCTATACGTCAAAATGTCATTCACTCCGCGTTCCGAAACTTTTCGTTCAAAAATAGAATTAAAACCGGTGTGACGACGTTTGCAGAGCGCGTCGTTACAGTGAATATTTGATTCCATTCCCGCTACACATGGGGACATGCGAACCTAATCTCGAATCAAAACTACCCAAATTTAAGCCAGATTCATTCAGCCGTTGAAGCATGATTTGATAACAAATTATTATTATTATGTATAACAAAGTAACAGCTCATAAACTGATGTGTGTGTTTCCTGTAATCTGGAGATTTTGTTGTTTATTTTTAAAAGCATTGACATTGTGTGCCTAAACATCTTCTGGTATTTTTTTATACCAGTTATGTGGCAGAAGTTTCCGTGCCGTCAGTGTGGAAAACAAAGCAGGACAAGCCTTTAGTCTTCCCACTGACAGCACAAATTCTCCAGTGAGCCCCGGCTACGCTACTCACCGCTGGTAGTCTGTTCCACTATCTCACACTGGGTTAAGTTGAGAGTGCTTCCGGGGTTAGAGTCTGGATTGCATTGTACATAAAATACCCTAACATTTACACAACAAACATAAATATAATCACGCCTTTTTAAGGGCACGTCTTTTTAAAGCAGAGGTAAATTAACATCCACATTTCACCATCATTGTATTCAGTGTATAGGAAACTTTAATATTCATAATATTAGAAGGATACTAGCTATTGTCCATGGCTCCGCCTGTGTATATGTCAATTAACGCGAACAAACAGCACAGACGGCAGTCTATCTCTGTACATTCATCAAAATCAGTTCAGCGGTTTAGGGTGAACATGTAACAGACAAACAGAGTTAGTATACTATTTATACTGTAGATTGATGGCACTTGGTGGAATTTGTTGTTACACATATTGATAACTCACTTGTACTTTTCCACATTACTTTATTGCTTATTACACCTGACCGGTTTCGCCTTACGGCATCCGGTAATATGCAATAAAGTAATGTGGAAAAGTACAAGTGAGTTATCAATATGTGTAGAGTTAGTTTAGATAATATTAGTGCAGATATACTAGATATTCTCGATACAAACACTAATGTCGCATTGACCTTGGTTGTTATCTTGTAATAATCGGCAAATCTAGAATAATAACTTTACCTTCCAAGTGCCGATGCCTAGGATAGGACAATGTAGGCCATTGTAGAACTTGACTAGAGGTACTCTTGAGCTCATTTTAGGAGTTAAACGACACGATCACGCGGCACGTAACTTTATCTATCTATCTATCTATCTATATCTATACTGAAAATTGATAATTCCAATATTCCAATACAAACAGTGAGCAGAAAATTCAGATTTCCGGCCGGCTAGCTGTCAGCTGTCACCTGACCCACCTGACACCTGTCACTACCTTTCATTCACCTGTGTATTCTTTGTGAAATTTTTGGTATGGCTACTGGGACCTTATGCCACCTGCATTTAGTAAAATATTTTTCGTGACAGTTGTGGAGATAAGAATAAGTACTATAGTGTGTCCTCGATCACTGTACCATTGCCATCATTACTTTGTCTCCCATGATACAAGCAGCGTGGCGAAGGACGCTATAAGGGAAGAGCATGATACGAGGAGCAAGCAAGATACCGTCTGGCTCGCTCACGGCTATAAATAATAAACAATAGCAATATTATTTCGCTTTCTTTACTGTGTCCACCGTAAAGCCGCGCGTATCATAGGAGCTGTATAACGCTCGCAGTCATACTAGTAGTATCTACATTCATACATATAATCACGCCTTTATGCCCCGAGGGTTAGGCAGAGGTGAATTAACACCCACATTTCACCAATCATTGAATTCGGTCCCACGTAATAGGGGGTGAGCCTATTTGCGTTTTCCTGGTACTATTGTTGACTCAAGCCATGCATCTGAGGCTGAGCCTGGGCTGTATATATCTGTCTGTTGTTAAACAGCCCTATCCCTTAGTCGCCTTGTACGACACCGCATTGGATAAGATGCGCTGGTCCAAATTCTACTCTATATATCAACAGATGTTCTCTCTCATATTCTATTGAAGGTGATAGATTAGATAGATAAACAACATAGTTTATTGTTTTGATTGAGAGGGCGTAGTCTTCAAAATAAAGATAAAACCGTAAGGTCATATGAAACAGGACCTTCGTTCTTATTTAACTGAATGACACATCATCAACTGCGTTAAGATTATGTACTAAGATATAAAGAGATACAAACAACTAAACTAGTTTAACCACTCAAGAGTTATTACGACAATTAGATTTTACTGGGTTTCGAAAAAAATCAAAGTTTTTTTTTTTATATAGGACACGTCAATTGGACTTCGCCTTGCCTGATGGTAAGCTGAAGGCAAAGTCCCAGAAAAGAGGGTCACCATTACTTACACATACCGTGTGACAATGGTGACACTCAGCTTGACGGCCTTATCATATGCTTTTTCACGCCCCGCTTAAAGGACCCGGGACTGTAGGAAGAAGGAAACACGTGAGCTGGTAATGAATTCCAGGCCTTAATGGTGCGACAGAGGAGCAAAGCTGAATGAAAGTTACCAAAAAGATAGCTTAAATTATAAGCTATCTTTTTGTAACTGCTTGTTGAAACAATTGGCCAAAGACTACCAACATTGGTAGAGACCTATGTCCAACTGTAGACTAAAGAAAGTAGAAAAGCCAATTGATGGATTGTTTGTGCTTCATATGCTCACAAAATATACATTTAAGTAGTTTTGTATGCATTGTAAATTTCCTTTTTTATTGAATTTTTATTTTCGTAACGTGATGCTGATGGTCAGATTTTAGCCATAATTTTGCATAGTCCAGGAGCTGGCATTTTCTAAGAAACTCAACTAGCTCTAGGTTCCTAAAGTAAAAAACCTAGGAACCAATTGAATATGATATATTTATCAATCATACAATAAATAAATGCCAAATTAATACAAAATCACAAAATTGTACAACAAGCAAGGCTTGTACTAAACAAACAACCCACCCCTGATCACTTCCGGTACAAAAGTACCCATGACACTTGTATGGCGATGGCCAGCCTTTGCAGCAGGAACGACCCGAAACGAGTGTCTCCAGTTGCCTCGATGAGCCTCTGTTCAGTTTGTTTAATTAAGCTTTCAGCTTCATCTTCAAGTTTAGCTTCAGCTTTAGAACCAATTGACTAAAACCATTTATATCCACATCAAAATGCAAATTCAATGCTCTTTTAATATCCGAATTTAATAAGATTATGATTATGTATCAACATTCAAATAAATGTATTTTAAATACTTAATTTAACATTAATGAAATGCCCAAAATTCTGCTGCATTATATATTATTATTGACTCACCTTCCAAGTACCAATCCCAATTATGGGACAAGTTTGTCCATTGTTGAAGGTCACTGTAGGAACATGCACCATTTTACTAACACACAACTGAACTCAGAGGGGACAACTTGTTAAGTGATTGCGTACGAATGACCCTGTAGTATTATCTCATTTATCTATCTGTTAGGAACTGTTGTGTTTTTATGAGGAGATACGACGTATTTATGTGGAGCAATACCGCCGTCAATTTTTTATGGTGCCTTTTTTACAAATATCGTTCTGTTGGTTATCTTTCTAGTGGAAAAGGCTTGAAGATATGATTAAGATTGTACAATTTTGTAATTCCAATCATCATTTATCATAGTTGATGGTCGCACCAGAGTTCAACTTTCCACTCCCTAAATTTTCTTGGCTATTTTCTTGTAGTTTAAATGAATTATTTAACTGCACTTATTAAATTAAGGAACCGCGGTAGCCTAGTGGTATGGGTAATGGACTGCTGAGACGAGGTCTTGGGTTCGATCCCAGGTTTTACCAGGGCACACACCAATGACTTTTCGATACTTTTCGAAGTTATGTGTATATTTATAGTAGGTTTTTAAGTGCCCGGTTAATGGCAATAGGCTCACCACTTATTAAATTGGAACCTAAACATAAACTGGCGCAATGTGGGTGCTAGTACCTCTGCCTACCCCTTCGGGGGTATAGGCGTGAGTTAATGTTATGATGTTACTTATTTAATTAAGAATGCTAAAAGTTGCTTCTGTCTTTATTTTATCGTTTTTATTTATTTTTCAAGTACCAAATCAAAAATCAATTTATTGCGATATATGGGTACACAGGTTACAGGTTACAGGTAAATACGCCGCCCAACCTATAGGAATATTTTTTTTTTATACAACTTAGGTGGCAGACAAGCACACGGCCCTATGAACGTGTGTAACACCAGTGGAGTCACATCCGTGCTGCCGACCCTGTATGAACAGAGATCTTATGTGCCCTCAGTGCAGAACACAAAATCATGTCTTTGGTCTTCCCACAGACAGCACAAAAACTCTCCAGTGAGAAATGATGTGACTGTTGAATATTATGAATTCATAATTATACAAGGTATCGAGATTTTTCGCGAATTAAATCATGGAACCCAGCAGAGTCAAGTCGTGACCACGGGTGCTGCAACGCATCCGAAACGTCGGCAGAAATAGTAAGTTCCATGATTTAATTCTCGAGAAGTAGTAGTAGGGATTCACGGGGACTGGACCAACTCTCCAAACCCCCACCTCCCCCTGTCATTCCCTCCCCCCGCCATGCCCTGTCTCTCGGCTTCAGGGTGGCCGTCAGGGCTAAAAAAAAAAAAAAAAAAAAAAAAAGTTTGGTGTCTATTTGGGGGTTTTCGGCCATGCTGAGTCGATTGCGCTAATCCGTTTTCGCGTACGACGCACCGTTACAAAGTTACAGAAACGTAATCTGAGGTAATTGACGAACAATTGATAACGGCCGACCCTTGATAACGACCAGCCGTCGTCGCTCAATGTTATCTCGGGTCTGTTGTCTTTTTGTCAATGTCTGCGTCATAGCCAAGGATGACTAAACCTATGATGTAAACGGGTATGTATTTGATTTTAAAAAAAGTCCTTTCGCAATACTAATGTTCTTTATTATTTTCAAAACAATATTTGAATAACTTACTTAATATGATATCGTTATACAGCGTATTGTTAGTGAACAGGTGCTGGAAATCGGCTAATGACATACCATAATGTTTATAGTATAAATACATTAAACAATATTCGCCACATACTGGAGTGTAATCGTTTTGGATTCGATTAGTGTTGTAATTCCATACTCTGCAATTTCGATCTAAAAACGTACGATGGAAACCTGTGGGTGCTCTACCATAGGAATCAAAGTACTGACCAACTCCATTCGCGTCTATGTGTATAGCAACCCAGTGAGAACCAGGCTTATTGTCGCTATCTAAGTTGCTTATGATATATGTAGGCATATCTACATGAATCGGCAAGCGATTTGCGGCATAAACATTACATTCACTTTTTGAATCCACTTGTCTCAAGTATCTCCGTATTTCTAATGTATTCATGATCGCGTTACGATGTTATCAGGCTCGTAGATTATAAGCAAATAATGAGATCAACAATAATTTAACATATTATAGGGTCTACAAAAACTTTTGTTTTAACTGTAACATGACGTACGAGCTCCCTTTGCTCGCTCCCGCGCATAATAATTTCACTCATAATGAACATTGACCAAATTGGTCTGGTCTATGACAGAGTATCTTAACATACACTGCATTTCGAACATTCACGGTAACATAATATATACAAACACATTGTTAATAAAACAAAGAAATACTTTGTATGAATATATTTTATTGAAAGGATCAATATACAATAATGCAGACTTATTTCTAAAACATATTTAATTCTAATACGCGCTTAATTCTAATACACACTTAATTTTAAAACATTTAAGTTTACTTAACTACTATAGTCAACAGAAATGTTACGGTTTTTATCGATTTCTATAACATTATCAAATTCTGCATAGACAATACAATTAATAGTTTGTGTTAAAGCCGTATCAAAGCGAACTTCTATTCTAACGCTACCATGTTTTATAAGGTTCCAGTGATTAGAAGCATTCGCTGATAAGTCAGGTGTTAAATCGAACGCTAGCAGACAAAACCCTTTGGAATATTGATCTCTAGATATCCCGTTGCCTTCATTAAGGAAATGTATACCTGTACCCGAGAACAACGTATGATAACTAGAAGTAAAAATATTATTCCCAAATGATGGTTGTAAAGCTTTTGAAGGTATTTGTTGTCCGTCTATGTATAAACAAAATGTACTAATATCAAAATTTTCAAAGTTAAATGGGTTTTTAGAGAGATTTCCATTGAATGCTGCATTATTCACAAAACCAACTATACACCGTTTAGGTACTTGACCAAGGAATATGTTATCAAGAGTTTTACCCTGAACACCTGATGGTATCGTTAAAACTTTAACTTCAGCTCGTGAGATAGGATATTTAGCTGTCGTAGATGATAACACTTTTTGATGTGCAAGTAACACAGTTGGATTAATTCGTGCTCTACGAACAATCAGGGTTGCATCTGTAATAGTAACTTTAAATTTAAGGTCGTCAGCAAACAATTAGAACGAGTCAGTCGCTATCTAAAACAAAAAAAACAAAAATGTATGTGTCATCTAAAGTAATGACCACTCGTTATAAGCAAAATTTCTGTTATCTGGGAATATGACTAAGTAGGTAGGGATTTGTGGTTATCGAATACAACAAAAAAGTTCAGTTATCTGAGGTATTTAGCTTACAATTCAAACAAATTGGTTCGCTATCTGAAGGTAAATTATCTGAGGATATCATTACTACGTTTCTAAAAGCAACGAGATATGGGCTATGTATAAAAGAGAGCCCTCTCTCTCACTAAACTCAGTTAAAACGTTGTCGTCAACAGTGGATAAGTTAGTACACTATAATAAAAAGACCAAAGTACAAGTTTGATAACTGAATATCATAGTATTCTTCATACATTACAGTGTGCTGTTCATACGTTGTGGTTACTATGGCTGTAAGTATTATCATATTTCAAATAGTGTTCTTAATTACATTTATACTTTTTTATTCGTGTGTCCATGTCAAATTTTTCAAAAAGACATTTTATATTGTTTCAGTTTCTAGATAATACATATAAACAGTTTTACTATCCAGGGGAAGAGGATGAGCGCAGTGACGAAGAAGGTACTCTGGAGTACAAAGTAAAGAACGCCATTCTACTAAAAAGGAAGAAAGACATAGAGGAATTCTTTGAGAAATCGAAGAAGAAGAAGAAGGCCTCCAAAAAGTCATCTACTGTTGGACACTTATCAAACGGGGGTACAGCATATATCTCTACAAACAATGACGATGGAGATAATGCATCCCACCTCATAAAAATTGAAATTTACGATCTGAAGAAGACTAAAGAAATTGCACCGACGGAGCTATGGAAACATGCCGAGCTGCGTGTAAAATATTATACAGCAAACGATGGGGACAAGAATCTAAACAATGTACGTGATATCATATACGATATAACTAAACAGCTCGCTGCTACCGAAGATTGTGTTAAATACTTCATGAATAATTGAAGTAGTGAAGATACACAGAGACTTCTACCTTAATTTAGTTTTGATAGTGTATGAACTATTGTGTAGTACAATCTATCTAGTAAAACAGTGCGTATTCAAGAATCCTTGTGTTAAATATAAAGATTAATAGTGATACACCATGGATACATTAAACTGTGACTTATATAATTCGGAACTCGTGGTGCTTGCTGAGGAAGTGTCGTTAGATTTTATGTCATCTGAATTCAACCAGGAATTTCATATATCACAAACTGGAAAAGGAAAAAGAAAATCAGAATCTGTGACAACAACAGAAGAAGACTCAACTGCAAAAAGAATACATCTTGAAGCACCATCCACATCATCAGTGTTTTTTCAAACTGTGAGTACAGAAAGTTATGATACAATTAAATGTTCACAGTGCAATGTGTCGATAAAAAAAAATTTTTTGAGTAACCATTTGAAAAGTAATACACATAAAAATAATTCTTTAAAGAATGATTCAGAGTTAAGAAATGTTAAAATAGTTGAAAGTGCTTTCGGAAATAGAGTTATTACGTATAGAATTAAATCTGATATCATTATTGACAACAATCCACAACCTTTTCAAACACCTGAATTATTTTTAAAAGAAATCAAAGATGTCGTATTTACTTTACTTGAACGATGTATCATAGATCTTTTTATTGTAAAAGTAAATTTTATCCTAAATGCAGACTTTATACAGCTAACTAAAAACTTACGTAACACGTTCGACTTCCAAATAACTAATTACGTTTTCAGTCGTGGTGATGATAAAGATATGGTTTTTTCTTTAATAACTTCTGAAATAAGTACTAAAATTTCAAATTTTGAAAAAAAAGATAGTGGTTGGAGTTTACTAAAAATAAATTACATGGATATGAATGTTAATAAATTTAACCCATTGCGGGGCTCCTTCTACATAGACCTACCATTAGACATAAAAGTTAAAAAAGCAGTAATAAATGTACAAAATAGGGATAACGAATGTTTTCGATGGGCAGTTTTATCAGCATTATATCCAGCTAAAACCCATGTTGACAGGGTAACATGTTATATTCCTTATAAAAATAAATTAAAATTTGGTAATATTTCATTTCCTGTAAAATTGAAAGACATTAATAAATTTGAAAAACTTAATGATATTAGTATAAATGTTTTTGGTTTAGATTACGATTCTAGAAAAAAGAAAAATATTGTGGTTGGCCCGTTATATTTTACAAAAGAAAAAAAAAACATCCATTTAAACTTATTATACATAACTCAGGCTAACAGAGGTCATTATTGTTATATAAAAAATATTTCAAGGTTAGTAGCTCAACAAATTTCATCAAGTAAATGTGCAGTTCATATTTGTGATGGTTGTTTGTTAAACTTTACATCGCATAATAATTTAAAACAACATCAAGAAAAAGATTGTTTCCACATTTCAACAAAACTACCATCGGAATCTAATAAAAAAAGTAATTGGTTTAATGAGTTAACACCTTCGAACCAAATATCATTTAACAATTATGAACGAAAATTAAGAGTACCCTTCGTAATATACGCTGACTTTGAAGCTTTTTTGAATCCTATTAACGGATGTTCTAATAACCCAAATAATTCATCAACCGAAAACATCCAAAAACATGAAACGTATAGCTTTGGCTATTACATTAAATGTTCATATGATGATAGGCTTTCAAAGTATAGGTCACATACTGGTAAAGATTGTGCACTTATGTTTATGAAAATGATAAAAGATGATTTAGTTAATATCTGTAAAAAAAATACATTTGTTAAAAGTCCGTTACCATTAACGGAAGAAAATATTAATATGTCTAATCAAACTAAAGTCTGTTATATTTGTAATCACAGTTTAAATGAAAATTTTGAGATTTGTTATAATTGGTTTACTGGTTTATATGAAGGAGTTGGACATACACATTGTTCTAAAAAGTATAGAGTACCAAACTTCGTACCCATATTTCTACATAACTTGGGTAACTATGATTCGCATTTTATTGTTCATGGTCTCAATTTTGAAGATGGTAATATAGATATCATTCCTGAGAATAAAGAAAAGTACATTTCTTTTTCAAAAATATTAAATATTAATAACCGTGTTATGAAATTAAGATTTCTTGATTCTTTTAAATTCATGTCTAGTAGTCTAGAAAAATTGGCTCA
This sequence comes from Eilema griseolum, assembly GCA_963662185.1. Taxonomy (NCBI): domain Eukaryota; kingdom Metazoa; phylum Arthropoda; class Insecta; order Lepidoptera; family Erebidae; genus Eilema; species Eilema griseolum. The sequence continues at coordinate 11,976,865 of OY759253.1, forward strand.
AAATTTATTATTGGAACAATTCAAAGAACTCAAATTAAATTTTCCATGTGAGGAAGACTTTCGGCGCTTAATACGTAAAGGTATTTATCCTTATGAATATATGACTTCATTCGAATGTTTAAACTTAACATGTCTGCCTACTCCTGACAAATTTTATAGTTCGTTAACTGATATGCATGTTACTGAAAATGATTACCAGCATGCTCAAGATGTATGGAATCATTTCCATTGTAAAAATATGAAAGAATACTCTGATTTATATTTAAAAACAGATGTTTTATTGTTGGCCGATATATTTGAAAATTTTAGAGATGTGTGTCTTAAAACATATGAATTAGACCCAGCCCATTATTATACAGCACCGGGTTTGAGTTGGGATGCCATGTTAGTACATACTAAAATAAATTTAGAGTTGTTAACTGATATAAACAAAATTACTTTTATTGCAAAAAATATTCGCGGTGGTATATCTCAATGTAGTAACAGACATGCTAAAGCAAATAATTCTTATATGTCAGAATATGATCCTTCTGTACCATCTTCTTTTCTAATGTATCTGGATGCAAATAACCTTTACGGTTGGGCTATGTCTCAATGTCTCCCTACTGGAAAATTTGAATGGGTTGATGTTAATACTAACTTTCATGTTCCTGACGATGCTGATTATGGTTTCATTTTGGAAGTGGACTTAGAATATCCAAAACATTTACACGACTTACATTCGGATCTGCCGTTATGTCCTGAAAATATATGTTATGGTGGTAGTAAAGACAAAAAATTGATTCCAAATTTAAATGATAAAAAGAACTATGTCATTCATTATAGGAATCTTAAACAATGTTTGTGGTGGCGCTTGGCAGCGTGCGGTAATGGACTGTATTGCGGGAAGTAGCTAACTGTTCCATTGACGCTTTACACACAAAAGACAGGTGGTCGGGTTGCCGCGGGAGTGATCCAAGCAATGAATGCAACCCGAGAAATTAGGAGAGGATGCACTAACCTTCACGACACACGTGTTTTCATCGCAGCCGGTACACGGATCTTCTCTTCCTTGCTCAGGAGCTGCCGTCAGCATCACTAGATCACTTGAGGAACACACGAGAGGCACAATCCGATCGGTAAAGGTCTATGAAGCGGTAAAAACGTAACAAATATTAATCATTTTTGAGAGACGCGAGCGCGGCCGTCCTTACGCTGGCTAGTTCAAAGCGAGACTGAGTGTCTATATTTCACAAATGGCGGACGGAAGCCACATCTATGGTTAGTGCGGAAAGGGAGACGGGTATAAAAGGAGTGTGTTTCCGTGTCAAAAATACAGTTTCCACTTCGGCGCAACCATTCCCCCCGGCTTGAAGGGTTACCTTCGAAACGACAAATGCGAAACAAATCTAAAGTCTAATCTAAATCTAGGTTTGGGAAATAACAACTAAAATATAAACCTAGATTGGAGCTCGTGCCTACTGCTGGCTAGGCAGCGGGCAGAGGCGAACAAACAACACAACGCAACAGTCTCGACCAAGACGAGACGCGATTAGCCAACAACAAAATAAGGGTCTCTTCACGTGGGACCGATACAACAAGCGAGTGCTTCTTCTCCTCGGGTGGTTCGGAAACCGTAGTGGGATTGAATTGACTAACTGGCCACCCATCTAACGCGGCATGAATCCAGGACGGTCCACTAAACCATAACGGGTGATCTAAAATTTGCGAAGGAAGCAATCCACGAGAGAGACAATCGGCTGGGTTGTCGGTGCCAGCAACGTGAAAGAGATTATGTGGCGCCAATTCAGATTGAATTTTTGCCACTCTATTAGCGACGAATGTGTCCCAACGATGGGGCGAAGAGTGGGCCCAACACAAAGCGACTGTTGAGTCCTAAAAGCTAAAAATTACTAATATTAATGCGAAAATTTACAATTATGCCATTAAGCGACACGGAAGTGCTAGTCTTAGCACTGCCATCCAAAACTACACGGAGTTTTAGTAGTAAGCTTATCTTCTCTAATAACTCCGCGGTGCGGGATAATGTACGAAGGCTGGGTCCCGCCAGTGTCCGCAGGCGCAGGTGAGATGTAACCTTTATCTAAATATTCGTTAACAACCTCATCATAGGCCCGCTTCGACTTTGGGGACGCCTGCATCTTTCGTTCCAAACAAAGAAAGCGTTTTTCAGCGGATACACGGGAGCCACCGAGCGAAAACTTGCGGATGGTATACTCCAGTGGCGGCTCGACGGTGCAACAGAACGAAGCAGTCGAGTGACTAAAACTATCCATAGAAGCGGGTGCGGAACCAATTATAACAAAACCAAGAACTGTTTCCAGTGCGTGCGGAGCGGGGTACGTCGGTCCCCCTTGAACCTTACGTGATAACTGGAGGTGCGGGAGAATCGAAGCGCCGATCAATATATCGACGACTCCAGGAACAGCGTAAGTCTCATCTGCTAAAGGCAAGTCTTTAAATTTCGTTAATAAAGACGTGTCAACCGGGACGGTAGGCAACTGTTCAGCTATTCTATCTATAACGAGCGAATCCATGTCAAACCAAATATTATTATTAAAACGAGATCTAAACCTTGTTTTAACGGTGCCACGAACAGCTGACTGTAAGCTTCCAAAACCCTTCACCACTGAGCGGGTTGAACGCTTATCAACATTGAAACCAAGACGCCGACAACAATCTTGAGTAATGAAATTACTTTGCGAAGCGCCATCTAACAGCGCTCGAACAATGCGCGGCTTACCTAATGCATCAACAATAACAACGCGAGCGGTCGCAAGACACACAGTAGTGAGTGCAGCACTAGCGGAGAACGAACACAAGGTGACGTCATCCGCGGCGGTCACCGGGCGGGCCGGAGCGCGCGCGAGCGCGGGCTGCGGCTGCGGCGCAGGCTGCCGTGTGTCACCGCTCGACGAGCCAACCGTGCTCACATTGGATGCGGCATTACTATTCTCAAAATGAAGCAAAGTGTGGTGTCTCGCTTGACATTTGCGACAACTATTTCTACTATTACATAAAACAACGCGGTGTTTAGTACCGAGACAATTAAAACAAAAATTATTAGCGCGAACAAATTTATAACGATCACTAGGCGACAATTTTAGAAAACCAGGACACCTGTACAGTTGCGAATGATGAGTGCTACACAAAGAGCAAACAGGTGACTGTACACGTGCTGGTGCGGTACTAACATAAGTATGAGTTGACCTCAGTGACTTCGATGACGCATCTACTTTGCGTGCAGAATCAACAACTATCTTCGCGCCTTCATGTTTCGATGAAGAGCGCTGCAATACTTTTATATGCTCGCGAACAAAACTTTCTAAGTCTTCGAACTTAGGAATTTTATTGCCGCGATGATCCGACTCAAACAAACGAATGGTTTCGGAATCTAATTTCCTTAAACCCATATACAAAAATACGAAGTCGCAGAGGTCATCAATCTTTAGGTTCTTTACGGCGCGAACAGCTGACGCGAAAGTATCTAGAAATTTCTCTAAGTTTTGATCGTTACATGCCGCAATAGATTTCAAATCAAACATCTGATCTAAATAGGCGTTAGCTACCGATCTTTTATCCTCATACCTAGCTTTCAAAGTATTTAAAATTAAATTATAATTCTCGGCACTAAACGTAATTCCAGCGCAAACGGTTATAGCTTTACCAGTCAATTTTTCAACGAGATAATGCAATTTTTCGTGATCTGTCAACGAATCGTTCTTATCTATTGTATTCTCAAAACTATCTATAAATAGACACCAATTGCGAATGTTACCATCAAATTCGGGTATTTGAATTGGTGGCAACTTAGGTCGGTCGCGAGTGGGGTTGGGTAGGTCAGCCGGTTTCTCCAAACTCCTAGCGACGCGTTTGATACGACAATACAAATCGTCAAACGACGACAAGGCCTGATAACTCACTGAGTAATCGGGATTCAAATTCAACTCTAAAACGTTGATGTCATGTACTAAGGTTTCGAAATCCGCGCGTAGACTATCTAAGTTTTCTATAGAACACAAGAACGAATCTCTGATGACCAAATCAGAGGTTTTAAGTGCATTATCATAAATCGATTGTACGCGAGAGTAAATCATTTCTTTTTTAGCGTTTAAAAGTTTCAATTGAACCTTACCGGTCCTATCAACCTTTGGGGACATGTTTACAATTAAATCTCAAACTAAAGTGCGGCAAATAACAAATATGAAATGACTTAATCTTAGCGGTACAGAGCAGCGAGGCGGCGCGAGCGATAACCGTAGGTAGGTAGGTACTTATGACTGCCAGTGCAAGCTTGAACTAACGCGCATAGCAACAAGGTCGTACCTACGCGATGGTCGCTGTCTAGGTTCAACTATTATTTCAGAGATTAAGTATTGCGTAATATCTATTCAAATTAAAATACTTTCGTATGAATTGGGATGAGATGCGAGCGAGGTAGGTACAGCCACGTGTCCACCCACGCAGGTACTAGGCAAATACGACGCGAGCCGAGAACAACGTAATTGAAAAAAACAAAACAAAGCCAAATGCGTTAGGTATTACACTGTGCCTATGCACTAGGGTGTCTGAGTATACCTAAGATCTAAGCCTAAATGTCTGGATGCGGGGTTTTCTACTAAAATAACCAGGCACTTAGGTGCGATGCGAAAATTGCGAACTACGACCAAGTGTTGATATGATACCTAACCTATTTATGTATTAGGTAGGTACAATGCGAGCCAGCGGCGAACGGACAACAAATCTAATCCTAAGTGTCTGGATGCGGGGTTTTCTACTAAAATAACCAGGCACTTAGGTGCGGTGCGCTCATTCCCATTAGAATAATAACAAAATACGAACTACGGCTAAGAATCCGGCTCGATCCGGACCAAAAATGGTGGCGCTTGGCAGCGTGCGGTAATGGACTGTATTGCGGGAAGTAGCTAACTGTTCCATTGACGCTTTACACACAAAAGACAGGTGGTCGGGTTGCCGCGGGAGTGATCCAAGCAATGAATGCAACCCGAGAAATTAGGAGAGGATGCACTAACCTTCACGACACACGTGTTTTCATCGCAGCCGGTACACGGATCTTCTCTTCCTTGCTCAGGAGCTGCCGTCAGCATCACTAGATCACTTGAGGAACACACGAGAGGCACAATCCGATCGGTAAAGGTCTATGAAGCGGTAAAAACGTAACAAATATTAATCATTTTTGAGAGACGCGAGCGCGGCCGTCCTTACGCTGGCTAGTTCAAAGCGAGACTGAGTGTCTATATTTCACAAATGGCGGACGGAAGCCACATCTATGGTTAGTGCGGAAAGGGAGACGGGTATAAAAGGAGTGTGTTTCCGTGTCAAAAATACAGTTTCCACTTCGGCGCAACCAGTTTGAAAAGAGGACTTCGTTTGCTTAAAATTCACAAAATTCTTAAGTTTAATCAATCAGCGTGGTTAAAAGTTTATATAGATTTGAACACTCGCATGCGTTCATTGGCAACTTCAGATTTTGAAAAAGATTTCTTTAAATTAATGAATAACTCTGTTTTTGGTAAAACAATGGAAAATGTTTTAAAACGAGTAAATGTAAAATTAGTGAACCATTGGACAAATAGTGGGAAAACTCAGGGAGCTGAAACTTTAATAGCAAGACCTGAATTTCATAGTTTATCTGTATTTTCAGAAGACTTAATCGCTGTACAATTAAACAAAACACAAGTTTTATACAACAAACCGATTTACCTTGGATTTTGTATTTTAGATATTTCAAAAACTTTAATGTATGACTTTCATTATGATTTTATGAAAGAAAAATATATGGAAAATATTAAACTATTATATACAGATACTGATAGTTTAGTATACCAGATATTTACCAATAATTTTTATCATGATATTAAAGAAAATTTAGAAAATTACTTTGATACATCCGATTATCCTCCTGACAATATATTTGGATTACCTCTAATAAATAAAAAGCGATTAGGATTTTTTAAAGACGAAAACAATGGCAAAATTCTTAAAGAGTTTGTAGGACTTCGAGCAAAAATGTATGCTATGGACGTACAAAATAAATTTATTGCTAAAGCAAAGGGTGTTAATAAATGTGTTACAAAAAAATTTACTTTAAATGATTATAAAAGCTGTTTGTTAGAAGAAAAAATACATTATAGTGAAATGTTAAGATTTAAGTCAATAAAACATACCATATACACACAAAAAGTTAATAAAATATCTCTTTCGCACAATGACACTAAACGATACATATTGGAAGACGCTATCAATACCCTAGCTTGGGGGCACTATAAAATTAAGAACATTTAATTTTTTATGTATGTTGTAAATATAAATAATAAATATTCTACAACCTACTGCCGCAACACGGCTTGCTTCATGCTTTAATTGTAATATAAATATGTTTTTAAGATTGCTATAAATGTTTGTCCTTATAGGTCTCTCTATTATTAGATTGTGTAATAATTATATAAAATAAAATTTAACAAATTTGTTTATAATATTGTGCCATAAATTTTTATCATTATAAGTCTGTCTATTATAAGATTGTATAATAAATGTATAAAATATAGTAAATTTGTTTATATGATTGTGTTATAAATGTTTATCATTATAAGTCTGTTTAAGTAATAATTTTTTTAAATAAAATATATAAATGCTTATTTTCTTAACAAATTGTTTCATTCTTTGTCTATATCCTAACTTACTTAGACGTTTTTCAAAATGATCCACTTCAATCATCCATTTACTGCGATAGTTGCTGGTCCAAGTGGATGTGGAAAGTCAGTCTTTGTAACAAATTTTATAAAATTTGTTAAAGATGTTTGTAACACAAATTTTGATCAAATAACATGGTGTTTTGATGAAATGCAACCTTTATACAATATACGAAATGTTAATTACATCCAAGGCATACCAGATCTAACTATGTTTAGTGGAAAGGATCCTCAACTCCTAATAATTGATGACTTAATGAGAGAGTCTGATGGACGTATTGTTGATATATTCACAAAAGGAAGTCATCATAGAAATTTAAGTGTGTTTTACATATCACAAAATTTATTTCATCAGGGAAAAGGTCAACGAGACATATCTCTGAATTCAAGTTATATAATTTATTTTAAAAATCCAAGAGATAAAACACAAATACGATACTTGGCACGACAAGTATTTCCAGAAAATCCAAAATACTTGGAAGATTCTTACAAAGACGCAACTAACAATGCACATGGATATCTTATGATTGATTTAAAACAAGAAACAAATGACATGTGTCGTATTAAAACAAAGATATTTCCATGTGATGGATATTGCACTGTTTACATACCATCAAAAGGGTTTAAATATAGTAGAAATCAACAGATATCCATTAGTTACTAACAATGCATGGAAGCACAAAGACGCATAAAGGCCTATTAAGCGCTCTGATTACACTTAAACCAAAATATCAAAAAGCTCTTTTAAAAGCCTGCGATGAAGAAGAAATAAATTGTATTTGTGAATGTATTCATAACGTTTTACAAGGAAAAATAGAATTGAAAGAAAAAGAAAGATCAAAATTGAAAAAATACAAAAATATTCTACGAAAAATAGTACGGAAGGGATCACACAAAATTAGAAAACATTTAATAATACAAAAAGGTGGTGCATTTCTACCACTAATATTGGGTTCTGTTCTAAGTGCCTTGGTTAGTACACTTGTCTAAGAAAAATGGATAATGCTAAAAAAATGTTACTCATCGATCCATCTCTATTAGAAAAGTTAAAACAACCTAACGCGGTTGATACTCCATTATCTCGTTTAGACACAGATATGCAAAACATTTTAAATAGCGATATGGATGATCGAAAGAAGTGTATTTTATATTTACAAACTCTACAAAGATATTTAAACTTCACTAAAGAGGAGCGACAACCCTATGAAATACCAATAATAAATCAAGACTCGAAAAGATCGGTGAAGTATATTACTGATGATGAAGATAATATATCTACAGTCCATTCTAACACATCAGTAAAGGAAGTAAGTTTGCAAGAAACTAATGAAGGACCATACACATCTAATTACATTTTAAAACTTATACCAAAATCCTATATAAAAAAGGGGGAATCACTGTTGAACTTACTCTCTTTGAATAAATATAAGATTAATTGGGATGAGACAGGCACTGTGGTTATAGATGGTCAAAAAGTTCCTGAAAGTAATATTGTTGATCTGGTAAATGATTCATTGAGGACACTTAAAAATAGTGAACCTACTGGATGGCAAAAATTCGCTACAGCTTTAAAGGAAATCAAAGTACCGCTTATATATATTGGTAACACAAAAAGATCTGAATATATTAAAAAGCTACAATCACAAGAGCATCAAGATTCAATCCCAGCAGATGAATTATTATCTACACCAATAACTGAAAGTAAATTTCGTAAAAAGATAAAAAGAAAAATTGATTGGGAAAAATGGACCCCATATTAGAATTAAATAAGATTTATTATGATTCTTCACATCCTGCAGGGTACAGTAGCCTTAGCAAATTAACCAAAGCAATGAAAGGTAAATTGAAAAGAGATGATGTGAAGAACTGGTTAAAGTCACAAGAAACATATACATTACATAAACCTGTACAAAGAAACTTTTCAAGAAATAAATATATTTTATCTAATATTAACGAACTGTGGCAGGCTGACTTGAGTGATATGAGAACTTACTCAAATTATAATGATGGGTTCAACTATATTCTTTGTGTTATTGACGTGTTTAGTAAATATGCTTTTGCGAGACCAATGAAAAAGAAAAACTCTGAAACAATCAAAGCATGTTTCGAGAGTATATTCATGGAAGCTAAAGTTACACCTACACATATACAATCTGACAAAGGGACAGAATTCGTATCCAAAGACGTACGAAAATACTTTACTTCAAAAAATATTAATTATTATACTACTAATAATCCTGATATTAAAGCAAGCATTGTAGAAAGATTCCAGAGAACTCTAAAGATGAAAATGTGGCGGTATTTCACACATAAGAACACGCATAAATATATTGATGTTTTACAAGATTTGCTGTACTCGTATAATCATAGTTATCATTCTAGTATCAAAATGTGTCCATCTGAAGTTAATCGTGATAATATCATTACTGTATGGGAAAATTTATATTACAAGAAAGGAAAAGACAAACCTTCTAACATCGCTTTATCGAAGTTTCGCGTTGGTGAGTTTGTCAGAATAACGAAACATAAACATATTTTTCAAAAAGGTTATGAATCTAACTGGAGTGATGAAATATTCATAATATCTTCCGTAATTCGCCGGTCTCCGTGGTTAGTATACACTCTTAAAGACCTAGAGGGCGAAGAGATAATAGGAACTTTCTATGAAAAAGAGTTACAGAAAATCATCTTTGACCCCACTGCCAATTTTAAAGTAGATAAAATAATACGTTCTCGATATTCTGGTGTTAGAAAAGAAGTGTTAGTCAAGTGGAGAGGTTATCCAGACAAATTTAATAGCTGGGTCTTGGCTACTAATTTGAAAGAAATATGAACAAACAAAGCTTTTATCTAACTTTACTAAGTAATAGTTCCATGGAATACTTTCCAGATAACAAAACATCAATTTTTTCCACAAAATTACCGAAACCAATAATACTAGAAGGAGAATGGAAGGTTGGCGTTGTGGAGTTCCAGTATCCATGCACCATGTTTACGGTTCAAGAACATGAAAATGTTATATACATTGCAAAATTAGCACAAATGCCTAATGAAAAAAAAGAATCTCTAATATATTACAAAATACACATTCCAGCAACGAATTATGACAATATTAATCACATTTTAAAGGCAATGAATAATATTCGAGAAAAAATAACATTTCGTTATGATGAGATATCAAAGTTTGTTGTGGTTAGTGTATCAGATGAAAATATAAAATCCATAACATTATCATCTAGATTAGCCCTTCAATTAGGTTTTGAACCAAATAGAAACTTAGTAGAAAAAAATATAGGAAAATGTCCGGCTAATTTACACTTAGGCTTACCATCGCAAATATTTGTTTATTGTGATATAGTTGAACCACAAATTGTTGGGGATGTGATGACCCCACTTCTGCGAATTATACCATTAGATCCCTCAAAATACATTTATGGTGCTAATAAAATGCATGTTTTTTCTCCACCCCATTATTTGCCTGTTATGCGTAGAGAATTCGATACCATTGAAATAGATATAAGATCAACCACTGGTCAAAAGATACCATTCCAATTCGGGACAGTGTGCATTAAACTTCACTTTCAAAAATTATAATGTATTCTCAACATAATAATATCTCATGTCCTTACCAACACTATTATTCCCATCAAGCTGGATCAGGTATAGGAGTGATCTATAGGGGAGCACCATATCAAAAAGGACATGGTATTGGAAGTTTTCTTGGGGGATTATTTCGATCTGTTTTTCCATTACTATCTAGTGGAGCTAAAGCAATTGGTAAAGAAGCCTTAAATGCTGGCGTTGGTCTGTTGTCGGATATGGTCAGTGCACGTCCTATGGAGGAATCAATTAAATCCCGACTCAAAGAGGTCGGTACCAATTTGAAACGCAGAGCTGATAAGAAAATAAATAGCATCAACATGTCTGGATCAGGATATATAACGAAACGGAAACGTCTTTCTACATTCATTCCTTCGATAACCGCGAGAGTGAAAGCCGCAAAAAAATTGAAAAGTGATCATATTAAAGATATATTTTCGAATTAACTATGTCTTTTTTACATAGTCAATCTTGTGAATGTGTTAAGTCTGAACTAGATTTATTTGCATTACCAACAACTCAAACTAGTATTGAAAGTGGAATATGGATACACTATAAGCCCATTTCGTCCCTTGCTGACGATGGACCTATTGAATTTCAAATACCCGGAGCAGGCGACGACTACGTTGATTTATCTCATACTTTACTTCAACTAAAAGCGAAAATATTAACCCAGGATAATACAAAACTTGCTACTAGTGCAGTAGTTGCTCCAGTTAACAATTGGTTACATTCGCTTTTTAGTCAACTCGATGTGTACTTAAACCAAAAACTTGTATCACCTCCAAATAATACATATGCTTATCGAGCTTACATAGAAACACTATTGAACTATGCACCTGCAGCTAAAAACTCGCATCTATCATGCAGTCTTTGGTATGAAGACGTAGCTGGGAAAATGGACGAGATGGATGATAAAAATGAGGGATTTGCAAAGAGACAACAAATGGCTAGTGAAAGTAGAGAAATAGAAATGATTGGTCATCTTCATGGTGATATATTTAATCAAGAAAAATTTTTGATTAATGGTGTTGATATGTGTGTAAAATTAGTTCGCTCCAGGGAAAATTTTAATCTAATGGCTTCTTCGCATGACCTTAAATTTAAAGTTACTATTACAGATGCAACCCTGATTGTTCGTAGAGCACGAATTAATCCAACTGTGTTACTTGCACATCAAAAAGTGTTATCATCTACGACAGCTAAATATCCTATCACACGAGCTGAAGTTAAAGTTTTAACGATACCATCAGGTGTTCAGGGTAAAACTCTTGATAACATATTCCTTGGTCAAGTACCTAAACGGTGTATAGTTGGTTTTGTGAATAATGCAGCATTCAATGGAAATCTCTCTAAAAACCCATTTAACTTTGAAAATTTTGATATTAGTACATTTTGTTTATACATAGACGGACAACAAATACCTTCAAAAGCTTTACAACCATCATTTGGGAATAATATTTTTACTTCTAGTTATCATACGTTGTTCTCGGGTACAGGTATACATTTCCTTAATGAAGGCAACGGGATATCTAGAGATCAATATTCCAAAGGGTTTTGTCTGCTAGCGTTCGATTTAACACCTGACTTATCAGCGAATGCTTCTAATCACTGGAACCTTATAAAACATGGTAGCGTAAGAATAGAAGTTCGCTTTGATACGGCTTTAACACAAACTATTAATTGTATTGTCTATGCAGAATTTGATAATGTTATAGAAATCGATGAAAACCGTAACATTTCTGTTGACTATAGTAGTTAAGTAAACTTAAATGTTTTAAAATTAAGTGTGTATTGGAATTAAGCGCGTATTAGAATTAAATATGTTTTAGAAATTAGTCTGCATTATTGTATATTGATCCTTTCAATAAAATATATTCATACAAAGTATTTCTTTGTTTTATTAACAATGTGTTTGTATATATTATGTTACCGTGAATGTTCGAAATGCAGTGTATGTTAAGATACTCTGTCATAGACCAGACCAATTTGGTCAATGTTCATTATGAGTGAAATTATTATGCGCGGGAGCGAGCAAAGGGAGCTCGTACGTCATGTTACAGTTAAAACAAAAGTTTTTGTAGACCCTATAATATGTTAAATTATTGTTGATCTCATTATTTGCTTATAATCTACGAGCCTGATAACATCGTAACGCGATCATGAATACATTAGAAATACGGAGATACTTGAGACAAGTGGATTCAAAAAGTGAATGTAATGTTTATGCCGCAAATCGCTTGCCGATTCATGTAGATATGCCTACATATATCATAAGCAACTTAGATAGCGACAATAAGCCTGGTTCTCACTGGGTTGCTATACACATAGACGCGAATGGAGTTGGTCAGTACTTTGATTCCTATGGTAGAGCACCCACAGGTTTCCATCGTACGTTTTTAGATCGAAATTGCAGAGTATGGAATTACAACACTAATCGAATCCAAAACGATTACACTCCAGTATGTGGCGAATATTGTTTAATGTATTTATACTATAAACATTATGGTATGTCATTAGCCGATTTCCAGCACCTGTTCACTAACAATACGCTGTATAACGATATCATATTAAGTAAGTTATTCAAATATTGTTTTGAAAATAATAAAGAACATTAGTATTGCGAAAGGACTTTTTTTTTAAATCAAATACATACCCGTTTACATCATAGGTTTAGTCATCCTTGGCTATGACGCAGACATTGACAAAAAGACAACAGACCCGAGATAACATTGAGCGACGACGGCTGGTCGTTATCAAGGGTCGGCCGTTATCAATTGTTCGTCAATTACCTCAGATTACGTTTCTGTAACTTTGTAACGGTGCGTCGTACGCGAAAACGGATTAGCGCAATCGACTCAGCATGGCCGAAAACCCCCAAATAGACACCAAACTTTTTTTTTAGCCCTGACGGCCACCCTGAAGCCGAGAGACAGGGCATGGCGGGGGGAGGGAATGACAGGGGGAGGTGGGGGTTTGGAGAGTTGGTCCAGTCCCCGTGAATCCCTACTACTAGAAGTCCCGATACCTTGTATCAATCAATCAAATCAATCAGCCCACTGCAGTCCACTGCTGGACATAGGCCTCTCCCAATGTGCGCCATTTTCTCCGATCCTCCGCCTTCCGCATCCAGTCTGTCCCAGCCACCTTTTTCAGGTCGTCCGTCCATCTGGCTAGGGGACGTCCTACCTTTCATTTACCTTTTCGCGGTCTCCACTCAAGGACTCGTTTGCTCCAATACCTTGATACCTTGTAAGTATCAAGTTCGCGCCGTGTCTATGGCATAGGGGCACTGTAGCAAAACCGGTTCCCCGAGCGTGCTCCGTCCGCGCGCCCCACCTTCGCCGGACCGCCGCGCCATCTTCAATCCACCGATTCGACTTGTGTTCGCACCACGTACTATACGTGAACTATATTTGTAACAATTTAAACTACAATAAAGTCATTCTAAATATTGGACGTGTCTCCAATTTTTTTATTTCTATAATCAAGACCCCAGTATTCACCAGTCACTATAATTTATTTCATACAAGTTACCGTTTTGACCTTTAGTAAAAATGACTAATTTGAGGAGCAGGTCAGTCAAATATCCAATTCTAATAAACACTCATCTAATGGCGACAGCGGGAGCCATCTACCGATAATCAAATCATACAAACTATCGAAAACTATAAACAATATTTGTACGTACAATCATTTTACTTTTTATGTCACTTAGGTGGCACGCGGCCTACCGGGGGTGCCAGGTGGAGCCGCCTATCACCCTTGCAGAAGCAGGCCGCGGCGGCAGCGCGGCTCACGCGCCTCCCCGTTTTCGGGAACGAGTTGGGGACTCTGTAGTCCCCACACGAGAAGAGGGCCAGATCGTGAGAGATGGCCCTGGGTCGGCCGGGGTGCGAGGGATATGCCTGTCAACCTCACCTTCGGCAGCCAAAGCGACCCATAGACGGCGTGCGTTTTAGTCGGTTCGAGTCCGACATAACCTCTTCCACCGGCTCCGGTGGGAGGGCATCCGTGGGTACCTGATAGAAATCGGTTACCGTGGCCTACGGACGTGAGCAACTCCAGGGGCATCACTTTCATGCAACCGAATATTAAAATGCCCTTCTTGAAGAACCTCATAATATAGTTATTCCACACATACTTTCTTATCAATAAAATTGATTTAGAATTTTAGACACACACACTCTCTATAGACGCATGGCTCGAGTCAACAACAATAGTGCTCGGAACACGACTGCTACGCAGGAGGCGCGGTTTCGATCCCCGCTCAGTGCCAATATTTGTACGCATGAATATGGGTATTTGCATTGGTCTGGGTGTTTCTATGTATAATATGTATGTATTTACAAAAAAAAGGTAATTAAGTATGTTTATCCGTATTCTAGATTCCATAACACAAGCTAGTTAAACTATGCTTACCATGGATCTAGATAGCGTTGTGTAGAATGTTGTAGAATATTTATTTATTAATAGGCTCACCCCCAATTACGTGGGACCAAATACATTTATTGGTGAAATGTGGGTGTTAACCTTTGTCTCACCCTCCAGGGTTATACTTAGGCGTGATTATATTTATGTATTAGCTGACCCGGCAAACGTTGTTTTGCCATATAATGTTAAGAGTGGACAACCCTTATCATTTAGGGGGATGAAAAATAGATGTTGTCCGATTCTCAGACCTACCCAATATGCTCACAAAATTTCATGAGAATCGGTCAAGCCGTTTCGGAGGAGTTTAACCACAAACACCGTGACACGAGAATTTTATTTATAAGATTTATGTAAAACTATTAATTTAAATCTAAATGAATTGTTTTAAATTACTGTCATATCATAAACAGACGGACAATTGTTTCAGATGCGTTGCCTTATCTATATTTCAGTTTAGTAAGTATCTACTTCTAACCCGTAATCTTTAATATTATTGATCATGAGATCAAACAGCATACAAGGCAGCCATTTAGTGTTCATTAGGCTCCTTATTGATGAATTAGTGGGTCAGCCAGAAATAGGTACTCAGTATAAGTAGGCATAGATAAAAAAAAATATTTATTCATTTATTTGCATAATACAGTCATAATAAGTAGGTCACTAAAAATAAAATAAGTACAATGTATTATATATATATCACTTGTTTATAAATATTATCACCAGTAATGGCATGCAATTATTTTTTTACCATGACCTATGAACGTGTGTAACACCAGTGGAGTCACATCCGTGCTGTCGACCCTGTAAGAACAGAGATTTTGTGCCGTCAGTGTAGACGACAAAGCAGGACAAGCCTTTGGTCATCCCACTGACAGGACAAAAACTCTCCATTGAGCTCTGGCTACCCTACTCACCGCCGGGAACACAACGCGAAGTTATTATAACCGCGGTATTCTGTAGGAGGTACTTCCCCAGTCGGACTCATACGTAGTATCTCTTATTAGTCTGTGGTCGGACTGCTCAATTGGGCGGATATACCGCCGTGTCCTACCTCCTAGTAATATATTACGTTATTATATTTGTCTTTTGTGATAATGTTAACACTACTTATTCAAATCAAATATAATAACAAAGCTTCTGAAATTCATAGTCAACAATATAAATTTATTCGATATCTAATTAATCCAAAAGAAATTAATAGTAATAATATATAACATAATAGTAATAAATGTCAAAAATATTATCTTTTATGTGATAATTTTCATTAACTACTACTTATAGAAAAGAATAGAATCGTTTTATTTGTTCACACACACACATTTACATAGTAATAGTTTATATAAGTAGTCCAGTCATGTTTTGCCTCATATAGCGGCGTACAAATATATGATGCGTAAGGAGACGCTTAGTCATAAGATGCGTATTAATTGCTTTCAATTTTCACTAACAGTTCAATAATCATTATGTAATGTAATGTCAAAAGGATTAAAAAATACAGTAGAATTGTCAATATCTTATCAATAATGTCACATAGATTAAAATACAATAGAAAATGTACTACATATCAATAACAATGGCAAGTACCTATCTATATATTAAGTTAGTGGTCAAAATATAGTCAACGATGTCAGAATGTTAGGCCTACCTAATAAGTAATTTACTGTAATTTATATAATATCAGTATTTACTAGTTATTATACTATATTGTCGTTGTTATAAATCAATCGCAAGCATTGAAAAAGTTTATCACAACAAGTAAATGGGAAGAGACATCCCTAGCGTCAAGATGTATTTTGTAATTATTTAAGGTCTCAGATATTGATGCAGTTTTATTAGTTTGAAGTATATTGGTCATCATAGATACATAAGCCCACGCATATATCCCCGAAGGGGTAGGCCGAGGTGCTAGCACCCACATTTCGCCAGTTTATGTTTAGGTCCCAATGTAATAGGTGGCGAGCCTATTGCCATTAGCGGGGCACTTATAAACCTGCGATAAATACACCCAACTAAATTAAAATAAAGACTAATGTGACAACCCTGACAACATTGCAAATATGTAGACGGAGGCGGAATTTCCACAAACATGAAAAGCGATGAACGAGAGCCGAGATACTGTATGTAAGATTACTTACTCGTTTTTTTTCCTTTTATAAAAAAATATTAATTTAAAAAAGTTTTAGGTACTGTGCTAATATTATAAATGTGAATGTAATTCTGTCTGTTTGCATGTTATGCTTTTACGCCAGTGACAGCACGACTACAATATGTGGTTCTTCAAGATTATAGGTGATTAGGTCTTGTGCGAGTGTGACGTCCATGGTGCTGCACAAGACCATAGGCCATAGTAACCACTTTCCATCAAGTAGGCTGTGTGCTTATCTGTCACCTAAGTGGTATAAAAAACTAGCTAGTTCTAAATAAAATAAGGGCTATCTCGTCTCGGTGTTGCACATCGTCGTCGGTTATCGGTCATGTCAACGTAATATACTACTTACTCTGTGGTTATTTCATTTCATTCATTCTACTTAAGTTGTCAAATTAATGTCGTCATGTCGTTTTTTGATTCAATGTTGCCATTTGCAGGGTAATTGCCGTGTTACGCGGCAATTTGAGTTTTTTCAGCACTAAAACACGGTTAACGGCAGTATAGTCATTGCCGTGTTCTAAAACACGGCAATCCAATGATTACTAATTTTCCCATGATTTGATTAATACTCGACAAGTTCAGCCATTATAAACACACATCATTAGAGAGAAAATTCATTTAATTAAAAAAAATCCCGACGCGCATTCGATATACATTCAAGTACCTACACTTCACCGTATACGGTAATTGGTAGGTAATATCATGGTTAAAAGAATTTTCATTTAAAATATATGAACACGGCAATTTTGTAGTTTTTATTTCAAAAATCCCTGTCACAAAAAGCAACCCCCAAAAAGTCGATAATAAATTGTGTTAGTTAGTCTTATAACTTTGATATACCTAGTAATACATATTTTGATTCAAGCCTTGACATGTCGGGGGAACCTAACTGGTAGAGCACTACGTCATATTATCGGAAGGATCCCAGGACCCCCGACAATGACAACGTTTGAATCAAAATATGTATTACTAGGTATATCAAAGTTATAAGACTAACTAACAGCTAGTCAAGCCCTTTCATTTGAGAACACACTAAGACCCGACCAATATACCTTTCAAACAAAAAACTAAATTCAAATCGGTTCACCCGTTCAGGAGATACGATGCCACAGACATACACACACACAGAAACACACTCACAGTCACGTCAAAATTATAACACATCGTCGTTTTTACGTCGGGGGTTAAAAACATGGCAATCTAGATTCCAAAACACGGCAACTTAAAATTTTGAAATGGTAGCCCCATTTCGATTTTTGTTTTCACAACACTCACGCCAACCACCCTGACATTGGCAAGTTGTGGCAACACACAGAAGTTGTATTGATATTTGATTTTTGATTTTGTAATTTTGCATACATTATATTTTCCGTTTTCGTTTCTCAGAGGTCAGTGATATAATAATCTATGGGTCAGTGCATATATACTCTTTGGGTCAGTGCAGGTCAGGGGTCAGGTCAGTGCGTTTCTCGAATTCTATTTTCTGAATTCTCGTAGCTAACATGTGTACTGATTAGCGAAGTCTAAAAACTACCTAATTAAACTGGTAGCAGTTCGTTTGAATTAGAATTCAGATAAGTATTGTGACTTGTATGTAATATTGAGAAATTTGGAAAATATTGAAAAAGAAGAGTAGGTACCTACTTACAAAGCAGAAAAAAAAATCCTATTAGAAAATACAATATCATTATTATCGTGTAAGAAAATCTTATAGCAGGTTTAAATATGCCTATTTTGTTGCATAAATTTCATAGTAAAGACTTCTTGTTGAGTAATTTTAGGAGGCTGTATATTTTATTGCATGATTGGTACAGTTGAGATTGTAACCTGGTAAAATGTGGGTATATTGAATATATTTTTTCCAAATCCTGTACTTAGTCTTAAAACAGAACGCGAAAGTTTTAAAAGGTAGTACAGCGTCCAACAGTTCAAAAAACGTTTAATTGTGATGGTTTTTAGATGGAAATAAAATTTAGTATTGTTTGTTGAAGTAAAAAATGATGATTGCCTAATGTCGGTATGCCTGAAGAAAATAAAGTGTCGTGCAGTGAATTTTGTTAGTGTCTATGAGTCTCGCTTCTGAATATTTCTTTTCCGTACGGTAAAGAGCTGAAATTCTCACTCTGCATATGTTTCCCTTGTACAAAATTTTTAAAAGCGGGACATGAAAAAGCTTCTGTTAAACCTATCTAGGTCCGTCATTTTGGGATTGTCAGCATCTCATACTAATATCCTCAAAACAACATGTTATCGGTCAAAACTTGTAAATGGCCTTCAAAATGTTATTGATTTTTAACTATAAGTTTTACTAAAATATTAAAAAAAAACCTGTATGGTGATCTATATCAGTAGGACTTCACTTTGGCTTCTCACCTTACAGTGTGGTGCAATCTATTGTCTATTGATTGACTGAATTGAAGTGAAGTTGTAAACTGAGGTTAAATTGGTTTGATGTTTGTGTAGGTCTTTCTTTGTTATTGTGGAGACGCTCCAGCTTATCATTGTTGAGTTAATGGTCAAATAGCTTGGGACCGTTTTTTACTGACTGATTTGCTCCAATGCTTTCCGAGCATGGCTGTTGCTAGTATGTTTTCATTCTCTTTTAGGGTATGGAGTATGTAGTCCAAGGGATGCGGAATCTAGATTCTTTTCTGTCTCAACAAAAAAAAGATCTTTCTGTTGGTTTGTAGGTTGGTCAGTAGTATGATTAGAAGTGTTTCAAAAGTCCAAATAATACATAAAAATAAAAAGAAAATAAAAAATATAATTAATATAAGTAATAATAATATTAACATCTTGCATGCATGTTTAAACAAATAAATATGATTTTGATTTCATATGATTAAAATTCTTGAAAAATAAATATTATACTTGTAATCTCATGTGGTGGTTCGTTAAAATAGAATGGATAGCTTGGCAAAATCTTTTTTCTTTTCTCTGTGGGTACAATATTTACAGAGCAGCACAGTCGCTGTTTATTCAATACTTCTGGTTTTAAAAGGTCATTATTTGCATAAACTTGTTGTTTGGAGGGTAGAAGGTTAGGTAGTCCTAAAGTCTTTGATAGTAGACTTCAAAAAATTAATAATTCTTTCCAGGACAACTGTATACCCTTTTTTTAACAAGCTCCCTAATTAAATTAGGGCTTTACCTGTGTAGAAATTTAAAAATGTAATTAATGGTTTTGTCCAGAAAGGCTATTATAAAATCCAAGAATATTATTTAGATGACAAACAATCTTGAAAATGAACTGTTTGCTCAATTATGCTACTCAAGTAAATTATTATATTTAGACTAAGTAAATGTTTGATAAATAGACAAAAAAATCCTTTAGGGCCATCTCGTCCACTCTATCAGAATGTCCACTGTATCAAAATGTCCACTCCAAAATGTCTACTATAACAAAATGACCACTGTTTCAAAATGTCTACTGTATCAAAATGTCTACTGTATCAAAATGTCTACTATAACAAAATAAAACAATTTGGTTAAAAAAACGTCTTTGCTAAATGCAACAGATTTATTATTCTTATATCATAAACAGGTTAATTAGTAGGTCTGTATACAACAACACTGACCAATAAATGTAATTTTTTAATTAGCAAGTTTAAAATATACAATTTTTCTTAAAAATTGCAATGGTGACATCATCTGTTTGAAGTTTCCTTAAATAATATTTATATTTTTTATCGAAATAATGTCCTTGTTCCTTCTATTTTTTCGTAGAGGATTAAATAAAAGGTTTTTAGTTTTAAAATCAAAGTGAATGAATTCCTTATGTAGGCATTTAATAAAATAAAACAGGTTTGGGGACCTCCTTATTCTCGAGTTTAATTGTCTGTGCCAACCTTCCAAGGAGTTGGTTGTACGATGTTCATCAGACGCTTTGGACACTGTTTCAGACAGTAAAGGATACCATTGTCGATCGAAATATTTTTTAAATAGTTCCATTTCTAGTGAGTTAGCTGATATTTGCATTATAGCTAACCAGACTTCTTGGATATAATTTATTGGGAGAAGAGGTAATAGGGAACAGAGCGTAGTAACAGTTCGTCCTTCTTTACAATTTTGTAATCCCAAATCATTGCTTTTCTTAATAATTGCTTCGTTGTAATGATGGAAACATCCCGAAATGTGTACATTTGGAAATACATGGCGAACAGCGTTCATTTGTGCCTTTTCATAGTCGCACTTATATTTAACCATGCGAACGTTTAGTTTTTCTTTAATGATGGTGAATAAACGGGTGTAGGTTTCTTCCGTTTTATCGGGTAGTAATGCAAAAATAACCGGAAAGATGTTAATAGATATTTCTGTAGATTTAAAGTCTAAATGAATTGAAAATAATTGGTAAAATGGCTTGGGGCATGCTTTAAAAGTGCCATCTCCATAGAATGAATTAGTTTTGTTGTTATGAATAATTTTTCGACTGCAGACAGAAGAGAATATTAATATTTTTTTGTTAGTACCATTTTCGCAAACATAAAAAGATTTTGCAAAATTTTCTGGAATTTTTACATCTTCCACATTCTCGAAACGCAATTTATCGGATTGGAGAAAATGTCTACGTGTTCTGTATAAAGTATTTTTTACTTGTTCAAATAGAGGTATTGCACGGATATAATTACTGCCCTTTTTTCTAAGAGGTTCGAATAGATTTTCAAAAATTGTTTGGATGGATCCTAAGTCTTCACATACCATTTTTTTAACTGATGCCAATACTTGTAATACTTCGTTCTTTACTACTTCTGAACGACACCCATGCATATTTTCCCGAAGCACTTTAGTTTCATTTGCATTCAAAGTAATAGTTGCTGAACAATAATTTCGATTAACACATCTCCATATAGTAGATTTATTTTGATTTATTTTATGCAGGTTGTACCGATAACCACCACGTAGGACAGTTTTTCTTCCCTTTTGATTGACTGTAATATCAGAGCCGTACATTGCAATTAATTAATAAAAAAGGAACTAGTATAGAATAGTAAAATCAATTCTTTTACATGTGATAGTTGACATGTGTCGGTAAGACCAACTAGCTCTTTAAATATAACTATATAAGTATTAAAGTAAATATAAGTGGCCAGTGTGAGGTTTTAATCTACAAATTGAAGTGTCTGTCTATGATTAGACTTATTTGATCATTTACACATTCCTTCGGATACGGTGCCCGGTGGACAATTTGATACATTAGACATTTTGATACGGTGGACATTCTGATATAGTAGACATTATGGTACGGTGGGCATTTTGATACCGTGGACGACTTGATACAGTGGAAATTTTGATAGAGTGGACGAGATGGCCCTAAAGGAAAAAAATGCCTGCTGAGTCACTTGCCAGAGTCTTCTCAAGTCGGGGCCGTGTTTTAAACTAGAGGTCCATTTGTTAAACTAGTTATTAATATTCCTTTTAATATTGATGAGTTTTTATACTGAGTGGAACAGTTTGGAGGAACATGTCATAGAGGCTCCCACTGTAAATGCGTTCAAGAACAGACTTGACAGTGTCCTCAGATCAAAGGATACAATCGCATCAGCTCAATGAGCTGCTAGTGTGATTAAATAATAATGTTTTTTTAAGTGCCAATTTACTGGTCTATGCAGAATCATAGGATGGACAGGAATGAGAAGTATAAAAATAGATAAATAAAATGTGAATGTGAGCAGTTTTCAAAGACTATAATATAAAAAAAAGAAATAATGACTCTTTACCATATTTTATAGGTACTTAGTGTATGCGCCATTTTTGAAATCAGCAATATTGCTGCATGTCGTATTTATAGTAATACATCATTGGGCTAAGCCCACTTCCCTCCTCACCTCCAACTTGTATCAACTTGGATACAACGGGTAACCTGAGTATACACCATTAAATGTATTGTATAAAAATTGAATGAACTTATTTTGTATTTCGTTCTAACATAAATTTATACTTCACCTCATATGGAACCCCAAATGCTTGAATTACATTCCAGGTGGCTTTTTATAGTGTTCTCAAAGGTGCTATATTTGTAAAACCGTTTCTGAGCCTCAACAGAAAGCCTAGATTGTGGTACGCTCTTTTACATAATTCCAGAATATGTTCGCTAAACTCTAAATTGGTTCTAAAATCAAACCAGAAAACAAAAATATACTGTAAAACACGAACGTAACATTTTGATATTAAGGTAGGGACCGTGTGCTTGTCTGCCACCTAAGTTGTATAAAAAATATTTTTAACAATAATTGAACTTAATACAGATCGATCTTAAATTGATGTTGGTAGTTGGGACAATCTGATTATGTACAACAGCGCATTTTAAATGTACTTTCTGAATAAGTTTGTTGTGACTGAACTCTCATAACTTCGGCTACTGCAACGGCGCATTTGAAAGGAACTTTACCTGAATAAGTTTGTTATAACTAAACTCTCATAACTTCGGCTCCTGCAACGGCACATTTGAAATAAATTTTCTGAATAAGTTTGTTATAACTAAACTCTCATAACTTCGGCTCCTGCAACGGCACATTTGAAATGAATTTTCTGAATAAGTTTGTTGTATCTGAACTCTCATAACTTCTGCTCCTGCAACGGCACATTTGAAAGGAACTTTACCTGAATAAGTTTGTTATAACTGAACTCTCATAACTTCGGCTCCTGCAACGGCACTTTTGGTATGAACTTTACCTGAATAAGTTTGTTATAACTGAACTCTCATAACTTCGGCTCCTGCAACGGCACATTTGAAATGAACTTTACCTGAATAAGTTTGTTATAACTGAACTCTCATAACTTCGGCTCCTGCAACGGCACATTTGAAATGAACTTTACCTGAATAAGTTTGTTATAACTGAACTCTCATAAGTTCGGCCCCTGCTACGGCACATTTGAAATGAACTTTACCTGAATAAGTTTGTTATAACTGAACTCTCATAACTTCGGCTCCTACAACAGCACATTTGAAATGAACTTTCTGAATAAGTTTGTTGTATCTGAACTCTCATAACTTCGGCTCCTGCAACAGTGCATTTGAAAGGGACTATACCTGAATTGTTATAACTGAACTCTCATAACTTCGGCTCCTGCAACGGCGCATTTGAAAGGAACTTACCTGAATAAGTATGTTATAACTGAACTCTCATAACTTCGGCTCCTACAACAGCACATTTGAAATGAACTTTCTGAATAAGTTTGTTGTATCTGAACTCTCATAACTTCGGCTCCTGCAACAGTGCATTTGAAAGGGACTATACCTGAATTGTTATAACTGAACTCTCATAACTTCGGCTCCTGCAACGGCGCATTTGAAAGGAACTTACCTGAATAAGTATGTTATAACTGAACTCTCATAACTTCGGCTCCTGCAACGGCGCATTTGAAATGAACTTTCTGAATAAGTGCGTTGTCACTGAACTCTCATAACTTCGGCTCCTACAACAGCGCATTTGAAATGAACTTTCTGAATAAGTTTTTTGCATCTGAATTTTCATACCTTCGGCTCCTGCAACGGCGCATTTGAAAGGGACTTTACCTGAATTGTTATAACTGAACTCTCATAACTTCGGCTCCTGCAACGGCACATTTGAAAGGAACTTTACCTGAATAAGTTTGTTGTAACTGAACTCTCATAACTTCGGCTCCTTCAACAGCGCATTTTAAATTAACTTTCCGAATAAGTTTGTTGTATCTGAACTCTCATAACTTCGGCTCCTGCAACAGTACATTTGAAGGGGACTATACCTGAATTGCTATAACAGAACTCTCATAACTTCGGCTCCTGGAACGCACATTTGAAAGGAACTTTACCTGAATAAGTTTGTTATAACTGAACTCTCATAACTTCGGCTCCTACAACAGCGCATTTGAAATGAACTTTCTGAATAAGTTTCTTATGACTGAACTCTCATAACTTCGGCTCCTGCAATAGCGCATTCCAAATAATACTGTGGCGCAGATGCCAGAAGAAGTGTCTCGGCAACTGTCGATTCCTTTCCTTTCTTTGGTTTGCGCGGTGACGATTAACCCTTGCGTATTCAATGATACTCATCTAACAAAGTATCTACGTAAAAGTATTAACGAGTCTTTTTGTGGTTTCCCCTTATACTCGGTGACGGTTAACCCGTGCGTATTCAATGAGACTCATCATAACAAAGTACAGTTTGTCTATAAAGTCGTGAAATTAAATGAGGGCGCTGCTGAATGCCTGTAGCAACCCTGTATAGTACGACCAAAATTATTTTGATACTAGGAGTTCATTGCGGGTAAAATGAGTTAATAAATAAACAATAGTCATAATTTTGTTTTCGATTTATTCATTGAACCAGATCCAGAATAAAGCTAGCTTAACTCAAATTTAATCATTTATTAAATTCAATCAGTTACAAAGATTAATTACTCTCCGTAGATTCCAAATATTCAATATTGAAATGCGTTTCGTCGCCACTTTCAGCAGCGCTGTAAACAGTACAGCTGCTGTCACCACTGCTGCTATCGTCACCAACGCGAATAATCAATTCGTCTATGTCTTCATAAAGGCGATGTCCTCGCTCGTAATATTCTTTTTCGAGGGTCTCAACGTATTGGCAGTAGTTTTTCCAAATCGCCGGTGTGATGCTGTTAAAGGCCTCTTCAGCAAGAAGCTTCACGTCACGTGACCCAACATTTTGTACTGCCACTTTTTGTTTTAAGTTAGTCCAAATGAGCTCAATGGGATTCAAATCACAGTGATACGGTGGTAGCCGTACCACTGTGTGCCCATGTTCTCCTAAAAGCTCATCAATAGCGTAGATGGGACGGGGTTTGTGTTTTTTTACTAAATTCAGTAGATTTGGCTTCCTGAGGGTAGGATCGTAATTAATGTTATTCTCCAACAACCAAAGTTTTATTTCATCTACACGAGAACTAGAGGTGGGCGCTTTATTTGTCACGACGCGACGGAGTGGTAGGGCAGATTATCCATAACTATAATGGAAGGGTCATGAAGGTTCGGTATTAGTTTTTCGATAACCCACTTGATAAAATTATGTGCATTCATTTCTGAATGATAATCTTCCAATTTATTTTTGCCGGTGAATATAAGGAGGCAGTTTGGCACAAACCCCTTTTCGCTTCCAGCATGAACCATTATGTACCGCTTTCCTTTGGATACGTCTTTTGTAACATCTTCTATATTTAGAGACTGCCAACATTTAGTGACCTGGTAGAAAAAAAAAGTTCTTGTGTATCGTAAACTACTGGGGCATACATAAGCATACTACTATATAAACCTAATATATATTTTTTTATTTAATATTCTTTATTGTACGCCAATTACAAGATCATGTTCTCATGGTATATAAAGTAGTCTAATATCCATCTCAAGACCTATAATGTAACCATATTCGAAGCAAATAAATGAATTGAATTGAATTGAATAAAACCAATTAATTGTGAACTTGTGGTAATTGCTTGTCTATATTTACATAACTTCTTAAGACGTAACACAGTTTCCAGATCCATATATACACCTCCACAAACTTTTGAGTTTGAAGACTCTGAAGGTAACCTATTAAGATCTAATTATAATATGTTATTCTATAGTATTTAATCCTATTATCTAAATATTTATCCAATTTAAACATTATTAAATAAAATAAAGACCAAACAATAATAAAGAAACTTTTACTATTCTAGTTTGCATGATGATTAGGGTAAAACCGTTAGAGATAGCCGTAGTTTTTTTGTAGCTTGATAAAATGAAAAATATTTATATTATAATTAAATCTTTATTCTCTAAATAATTGTACATAATTAGTCTTCGCAAAATCAACATTAGATAAACTTTTTATAATGAAAATGACACATAAAATTTACCATAAAAGAAAAACGTAGTTGGCCATCACACCCGGCATATCAGGGGGAGTTGGCCTTATTAGTACGGGATAGATGGCCAGTACTAGACTTGCCTCTTCCCTTTCCTTTTCCACAAATTTTTACTTGGTTTTGCTCTTTTTTCTTCTGTTGTCCGCATTTTGAACACATATCGTCAAATTCTGTACAATTTTCGTGTACCCACCTTTCACAAATTAAGCATTGAAGCCAATCTTCCACTAGACGTGTTTTATAGTAATTTTCCCCGCATCCCACGCAGTTATCTGTATCGCTCTCTTCGCCTGAACTATCACACAACACGGGTTCATCACTATCTTCATCGGTGTCACTCATTTTAATCTGTCTAACTGCTTTACGTTTCCTTACTATCACAGGTTTATCAGTCTTATATTCTTTGGTTTTAATTGCAGTGCCTTTTTCTTGCTTAACTCTACGCTTAAATTCTTTCAAGACTTTTTCTTCTTCCTTTTTTTTTCTTAACGCTATATGCTCTGTGGAAGTTAACAGCTTGCCAAGTTGCTTGCTGCGTTTACGTACCTGTAATAATTTTTCCGGAATAGGAGATATATCTTTTAATACTTGAGAGGGTGTCCACTTCTCATTGCCCTTATTTTGTTCCAATGATGTACCTGGTATTGGTTCATTTTCAATATTTTCTTGGGTTTTGAATATTTGAGAGAGTGGTGTCCGCTTACCGTTGCCCCTATTTTGTTCAGTTGATGTACTTGGTATTGGTTCATTTTCAATATTTTCTTGGACAATTTCTGAATCCGATAACGGCATAGTTGGAGTAGCTAAACGTGGAGGTGAGTTGAATACATGCGGTAAGTCAAAAAAGGCGTAATCTGGTATTATTGCAGGATTAAGCGGTACAACGCCGCAAGCCTTAAATCCAGAAACTGCATTTTCTGTTGAAGCAGCCTTACCCCAAGCTTTATTCAAAAGAGAACCAAATGTCAGTCTTGTGATTCGGCGATTTTGATTTTGATTTAACCATAAACGGCATTGTTCGTAGAAATGATGTTTCAAGGATTTAAACACTGCCCGATCAAGAGGCTGTAAAAAATGGGAAGTGTGGCTAGGCATAGACAATAAAATTATTTCATTTTGAGTAGCATATTCAAGCATTTCCACTGAATTGCAATGCGTGGAATGTCCATCAAGCAACAATAAAACTTTTCCAGCTGGTTTCCTTGGCACGAAATGAATTTTGAGCCAGTCTAAAAATATTGCAGAAGTTATGTAAGCAGATTTTTCGGACATAATCACTCGAGACCCAGGAGGCATGCCGTCTTCAAACTCACTTTTTTTGTTCTTGCCCTTCATTATGCAGGCTGGTGGTAAAAACATGCCTTCTGCGTTACAGCAGGCAATCACGGTGATAGTCTCACCTTTTTCGGTTGAGGTGGTGGTAGATACAGCTTTTGAGCCCTTTCCGGCGAGTACATGTCCAGGACGATTATTTAATTGTAGTCCTGTCTCATCCATATTAAATATGCAGTTTGGTTTTGACATTAAATCGTTTTCTATCAAAACGTTTTCTAGCAAACGGAAGTAAACATTCACTTCAACCCGGTTCATGCCTTGACATCTAGCCATTGAAACTCCTTCTGATTTTCTTAAAACTATGTCGGGATTTCGTCTTAAAAACATCTGTAGCCAGTCATAGCCGGCTTTCTGCTCTGATTTATTAAATTTATGACTTAAATTTAGCTGTTCCGCAAATTGAAAAGCAATCAACCTCACATCTTTAATAGTTAAAGGGAAACCTTTGTTTTGCATCATTTTAATATGACTAGATAATTTTTTTTCATTCTCATTTCCCAGCATAGATGTAGGACCCATTGGTCCTTTTTTATCATTATTAGTTTTATACCGTCTTTCGAGTGTTTTTCGAGGTATTTTATAGATGATAGAGGCTTTGTATAACGACATCTCCCCATTTTTTATGCTGGTCATGGCGGCTTTCAGTGAATCCTCGCTCCAGTTGCCACGAGTAGCAATAGCCTTTCTTACGTACTTATTTGGCATCTGTAACAAACAAATATACCATTAAATATATATCAAAAAATAACAACCAATAAGGCCATCTTAGCCCGACTTCATATGGCCATCTCTCCTTTTTGTATGGGAGAGATGGCCATACCGAATAATAAAGTAACAATAAACAAATTGAACGCCATTTTGAGGTTAGAACGAACACCTGTTGATGCAAAATACAAAATACGCACAAAAGTATAAGTTCCTAATCAAAATATATGAATTTCGAGCCAAAACATGAACCTAATATAAAATTTTAGCAACACTATGTATTTTAAAATATGATTTACTTACTTTTTCAATTATTTTAGCGCAAAGTTTTGATCGCCTGCCGCTCTCGAGCACTGTACGCAGCGAACTGAGTGCAACACAACGCCATCTAATGACTATTACTGGAAAATATTTCGACTGGCCATCTCTCCCGTACGGCCATCTCTAACGGTTTTACCCTATATGATTGATATATTTAAAATTATGCAGTCTGAACTTCCTTCCTACGAAATGCCAATACACCCAATCTAGTTATCTTAACTGCAAAAGTAGCTAAACCGGTAAATAACAAAAATGAGCCTAAGGAAGATAAAAGTGTAACTAAAAAATTGCTATCATTTAATACTCCTAACATAGCATCAATAGATGTTTCAGCTCTAAGAACTTTCATATCAGTCAATTTGCCTCTGTACTCATACTCAAAGGTTATGCTCAAGGATTGATTTAAAAGAGGGATGTATATATTACAATGTTTATGCTTACTAATCTGTTTAATTTCATACATCTCCACATTACAAGATAAAGTAGAGACATCAAATGTGCAATTACTTTCAAAGTGTAATGCACCTTCAGTAGTAACTTCTTTTGAGACTAGTGTAGCAGTTGGCTGTTCAAGACATGCCTCACATGCATAAGACATCGCTATTTCAATCTTACAGTGTGGTTTTTCAACTATTAATTCTTTAAGTTCTACATTTCCAAATGTTATTGTTGCATGACCAGTTGCTCTATAACGATAATTTATCCAGTATTTGTCGTATATATTCATCTTTTCAATATGTTCATTTTCTATTAAATAAGGACTTCTGCCTTCTGATCTTGATATAGCTGATCCATCAATATTACATTTGACTGTGCAAGAGTCAGTACTGCAATCAATAGCTGAATCATGGAAGATTATCTTAGGTATTAGAATTCTTCTCAATTTGGATATCTCCTACCAACCCTTTTACAGGCATATTATGTGGAGAGGCTATTATGTTATAATATTTTCCACCTTTCTCTACTAATGATTCTCTGACATTAACCTTTTCATAGTCCATTGCAGTTATAGTTATAGGCATGTGATCCATAATATTATTGAGTATATCATTTAGAACATATTTGGGGTTATTGGTGATTATGGGTATTTTCTTGACAATGCCTTTATAAGTAAATGTTATACTTGTCTCCCATGTCTGAGAATATAAGGAGTATACTGGATGCCTTTCTCCAATTGGAACAACTTCCCATCTATACCAAACACAAGAAGTCCCATGTGTACATATTGAACCAGAACAGCTAACTGACGTCATATGACAGCCATATCCAAATGGGTTAGTACTATTCCTTGAGATGGAATTTAACTCATATCCATTACCACATTCATCTCCCCACCAACATTTACCTGCACCTAAACAATTCCATGTCATTTCATTAGTAATCTTATAGTCAGTAGTATCATAAAGTGAACTAAATCTTGCCAAATTATATATACTATTCAACCTTATCATAAATTTCTCATTATTCATCACATCATGGAAACAGGCTATCTCACCATCTCGTAATGTCATAGAATAAGTAGATAAGTCATAACATTTACTGTTATAACATATTCTACCATCACTCTTGATATATAGATGTTGACTACAAGAGTATACTCTTTGTGGTGCAATGTGTAATAATAAAAAAATAGATTTTATTTTTTTTCTGTATCTCCTATTTAAAAGAAATAGAAATAAAATGGGTTTGTAAGTACATTACCATAAAAGTTCGGGCGCCTTGGAGATACACATGCCTAGGATAATCAGCGGAGATTGGAAACTTTTAATCTTCCGGAGGTGAGCTAAATGAAACCAAACGGTGAGGTTTAAGGTTTTATTGTCCACTCCAGTGTGCATTTAGAAATAGTTGCAAGGATACATTCCTAATGTATAACTAACCTTAAATTTAAAATTAGAGTTTTATAAGCTAGGTCAATCTGATCCTATGTCAATATGATCTTATGTCACCAATGCATTTTTAGGTTATTTTGAAGTTTAGATTTAAAATATAATTAAAGTAAGCTCACGGCATCCCTCGGCGAGTATATGTAAACACAGCAGCGAGAAAGCTCGTAGCAGACGAAGTTTTCATTTTAAGCCCATGCGGTACATCCCGGTTTGAGGCGAAAAGTCCAAACCCTCCATAAGGAAATGCAGATGACCAAAGAAAAGATCCAAAGGCAAAAAGAAAAGAGAAAAAGTCCAAAGGAAAATGAGAAAAGGAAGGCGGTTCCAATTTGGAAACCTGTAACAAAATTGCATGTCATTAGAACAAACTCCAATATGAACACGAGGTCCTAATTTTTTTATAAATTTGTGCGACTTACCGCCTTAATTTGCTGGAACAATGCCAATAGCAAAAGAAATCATAATATTCTCAGATTAAGAGCTGAAACAATAGAATTTTAACAATTATTTTTCAAATTAGGAACGTGGCGAATTCCAACAAAGTGAATCTTATTAAAAAATGACAACTCACCAGAAATAAACTATAATTCCACAAGAGGATAGTTGTGAAGACACAAACTATTATCCTTTAGGCAAAAATACTCTCATTTTTATGAGATTTATTGAAATTAAGTTACGAAGCCATGAATATCGACCATCCAGCCTCAACGCTAGGAAGAAAGGTGCTTTGACAGCTAAACGTCAAAATGTCATTCACTCCGCGTTCCGAAACTTTTCGTTCAAAAATAGAATTAAAACCGGTGTGACGACGTTTGCAGAGCGCGTCGTTACATTACATCCCTCCCCAAAAAAAGAAAGAAAGAAACTTCCTTTTCTAATGAAAATTATGAGAGTCCAGAACAAAATTCCAAAAAAACCTCAAAAGACAAAATGTCTTGCAACATTTTTCAATAAACAAAAAGGCAATGCGAAAGCATCTTGCATTGGGTATTGCAGAAATAATTATAAATTAAAGAATGGGAAAGCATTCCTAAAAATCAAAGAATGTGAAAACACTCGAAAAGTAAAGAATTAAGTTGAAAAAGAATTTCCAGTTTCAAATGGAAACAAAGGACACTATCCAACTTAATGGAATAACCGAAACCAAACTCAGAAAAGAGTAAAAACTTATTTCAACACAAAAGTGAAAATAAATCCTTCAATAAAACAAATTAAACAATCCCTACTCAATTCCATTCCAGATATCGATTAGGCAACCAACGCCGTCGAATCTAATCCTTGATCTTAACCAGCCTTCTAGCATCAATACAAAAGTGCGGTTGAGCTCCTACGCCACCGACTCTATACCAGCTATTCCTGAAACAAAAATATGAAACTAACAAGATATCGGTTAAGCACCAACGCTGCCGAATCTGAAAGAAAATCGGTAAAAACAATGAAGTTTTCCCACTGTCGGTTGGTTGAAAAGCCGCCGACTTCAAATTCCTATTCCAACATCTAAAACGTCGAAACAAAATCACAACAAAAGTGTCGTAATAATATATTTATAAGCATTGTGATCGGCATAACACCACCAACTTTCCGAGCACAAGCAAAATATAAAGAAAATATGACAATTGTGACCAGTACAACACCACTGACTTTCTGAGCACAACCGCATAAGAAAAGTATGACATTTGCGACCGGCACAACACCACCGACATCCCGTGCGCAAAGCATAAAAATGTAACAATGTGTATAAAAACACAATCGTACAAAAAGAGAAAAACGACAATTACGACCGGCTCAACACCACCAGCTTCCCGTGCGCAAAGCGTAAGGTGTGACTATGTGTATGAAACACAATAGCACAAAAAATTGTAAAGTCCAGTAAGACACAAGTTTCCCAAAAAAATGGTATAACAAGGTGTGTAAAAAATGCATAAAATGCGTCCAATCCGAGAATCTTAATACTAAGAAAATAACCCAGAACTGTACAAAAATAAAGTTCAAGAAACTTAATTTTCCATTCCCTAAGTGAGTGGA
The DNA here is from genome assembly GCA_963662185.1 of Eilema griseolum. Taxonomy (NCBI): domain Eukaryota; kingdom Metazoa; phylum Arthropoda; class Insecta; order Lepidoptera; family Erebidae; genus Eilema; species Eilema griseolum. Next base: position 12,009,882 of record OY759253.1, read on the forward strand.
AATAAGTCAAGTGAATTTAATGTAGAAAATGAATATTAAATTTCACTCCTATATTAGAGTAGAAACTAAATTCCTAAATTTGTACAAAATATACAATATTAAATATACAAGTGTATAAAAATATATACAGGAAAATAATCCTATACAACAAAGATAAATAAAAATATAAGATCTTTTGATGTGGAACAATTTGTTAATATGGAGTAGAGTTACACAATAACAAGTCCTAAAATGACCTAAGTTATTTTTGAAGGAAACTAAAATTGAAATTAATAAATTGTTGTGAAGTTCCTAACATACATCTCCTTTCAACACCCCTCAACCTTTCAAACATCACCTCATAGTGGGGTCATACTTCAAACAAAGTACCAAAGACAAAGATAGACATTGTCAAAACAAGAATAATTTTAATATTTAATTATGTCTTTAATATGATAACGACCAGTATAGTTTTTATTAAGGTCTTTTAAAACATAAACATTAGAGGAAATTTTATCTATTATTTCACACTTAACAAACTTAGGTGCTAACTTAGCCGAAAAGAATGCAGGAGCATTAGACTGCACAAAACTTCTCCTCCACACTATATCTCCCACTTCAAAAGAAATGACCTTCCTTCCTATATTATAATAATGCGCATTACGCTTATAAGCTTTAAGCAATGAAGCTTGAACTTTTATAAAAATATCACTAAGTGATTTAAGTGAAAAAGCAAATGAAGACCTATCAACAACATCAAGTTGATTGAGGTTATCAAAAGAATTACTAAAACGGTGCAATGAAGCATCAAAAATAAGTTCTCTACCGAACATGAGAAAATTAGGAGTGAAATCTGTAGCTAGATTCACACTACTATTTAAAGCTAATTGAACATGAGGCAAATATTTTGACCAAGTTCTATGATCATCTTTAACAAAACAAGAAATACATGTTTCGACTGTTTTGTTATATCTCTGTACAGGATTATTTTGAGGTGTATATAAAGTATTATAAAATATTTTACTAATATTATAACTTTTTAGAAAATCTACAAATTGCTTAGCTGTAAATTGGCTTCCATTATCACAAACAAAAATTTTAGGTGTTCCAAACTTAAGAAATATTTCTTTTTCAAGTATCCTACAAATTACTTTAGTGGTAGCACTAGTCATAGGAAATATCCAACAATATTTTGTAAAAACATCTATGATTGAAAGTATATACTTATGGCCAGAATAAGCTTTTGGAAGAGTTCCAATAATATCAATAGAAAGCATTAACATTGGTTTATCAACTTTCTTAGGATTAACCATAATTCCATGAGGTGGATTAGTAGAAGATTTATAAGCTTTACAAGTATCACAAGAAGAAATGTATTTTTGAACATCAATAAACATACCTTTCCAAAAATAATGTATTTTTAATTTATTTAAAGTTTTATGAATTCCTAAATGTCCTGAATTAACATCATCATGATTAGATTTAATAGTGTCTAAGATGTGTTCTTTAGGTATGACAATTTTCCAATTTAAACGATTATTAGGATTATATTTATCTTTACAAAATCTATACAAAGTATCACTTTCAACTTTGAAATTTTTATATTTTCTAGGAAACTTTTGACAATTTACAAATATTTTTCTATACCAAGGATCAACGATATCCTCATTTGGCATAACAATAATATTATTTACAGGAATATTAATAGCAGAAATTTCTATTCTGGATAAACAATCTGGAACTAAATGTAAAGAACCTTTTTTATATTTAACATCAAAAGTAAATTGAGAAATTCTAGCAGCCCAACGTGCAAGACGACCACTAGGATTATCAAGTTTAAGAAGCCAAGTTAAACTAGCATGGTCAGTGATAACTGTAAATTTCATTCCTTCAATATAAGGTCTGAAATGTTCAATAGAGTCCAATATTGACAACAACTCTCTCTCAGTTGTACTATAATTACGTTCACATTTATTAAGTGATCTAGAATAATAAGCTACAGGATGTTGATCTCCATTATCATCATCTTGGCTCAGGACACTACCAATTCCAACAGAACTAGCATCGCAATGTAAAGAGAATGGTCTTTCAAAATTCGGACAATGTAAAACTGGTGCAGAAATTAATGCAAGTTTTAAATTATGAAAAGCAACTTCAGCTTCTTCATTCCAGAAAAGAGATTTTTTAGAATTCTTGCTTCCGGCCGTTAATTTGGTTAAGGGCGAAGCAATATCAGCAAACTTATCAATGAATCTACGGTAATAAGAACATAACCCAAGAAAACTTCTTAATTGTCTAACGCTTTCTGGGCGTGGGAAACTTTTAATGGACTCTAATTTAGCAGGGTCTGTATGTAAACCATTACTATCAACAATATAACCAAGATAACGCAGTTTATCTTTACAAAAATTACACTTTTTTAAATTAATAGTTAACCCAGCATCTTTAAGGATTTTATAAATTTTATTTAAATAATCTAAATGATCAGAGAATGTAGAATTTATCAATATGAGATCATCTAAGTAACAGAATGCTACATTATCAAATTCTGGTCCAAACAACTTGTCTACGAGTCTCTGTAACTCTGCAGGTGCATTAGTCAAACCGTACACCATCCGGGTAAAATGAAATAAACCTTTCCCAGGAACAACAAAAGCAGTCTTCTCTCGAGAAGATTCTTCTAAAGCGATTTGCAAAAATGCTTTAGACAAATCAATAGTAGTTATATAATTAGCACCCCGAAGGTTATCTAAAATTCTAGAAGGGTAAGGTAAAGGATAAGAATCTTTAACAGTAACTGAATTTAAACGTCTAGAGTCCAAACATAATCTTGTTCCACCATCGCGTTTTTCAACGGCTAACACTGGAGAACACCAAGGAGATTTAGAAGGTTCAATAATATTTTCCTTTAATAAAACTTCCACTTCATCATAAAGTTCTTTTTGTTTAGCAGGACTAAGGGGCCAATAACGTTGTTTAAAAGGTTCACCAGTAACATTAATTTTATGTTTAACTAAATGAGTAAGACCTAAGCCTCTCTTTTCATAAGAAATATTTTCAAAAAGTGAAATAATTTTATTTAACTCGTGTTTCTCAGAAGGAGAAAGTTCAGAAACAGAAGTAACTGCATTTACACAAGTAGTGGATTCATATTCAAAAGTAATATTATTCCATAAGTCTTTAGCAAGATTAAATTTCAACCAAAAGTCAAATCCCAAAATAATTGAAGGTTTAAAAGAAGGTATTATCAAAAAATCTACATTTTTAGTTAAGTTATCACAAGTGATAGGTAAAACCATAGTTCCAATAACATTGTGTGCAGAACCATCAGCAGTAACAGCGTTACCTTTATAAGGTTTAAATTTATAACCTAATTGCAAAAATGTTTGATGAATATTAGAACCGAGTACACAACTACAAGCTCCACTATCTAACAAACCTGAATAAAATTTATTATTAATATTAAAATTTAAATAAGGTCTAGTGTCTTTATGTTTAACAAACAAAACAGGAGCAGCCCTGATATTATTAAAGAAAACTTTCAAATAATCCAACCATTCATTAAATTCTTTCTTACAAGTGGCTTCATTCGGAGCATTGCTAAATTTTTTCAACATCGAGTCACCAGAGGTTTTATCAAAAACTAGGGCTCGATGGGACCTGATACGTTTTTTGACTGAACAGTATTTGAATTACAAACTTCGCAATTCTTCGTAGTGACGCCAAGCTTGTGACATTTAAAACAAATTACACCTGGAAATGTAGGGCAATTTTTATAAGAATGTCCAGAGGACTTACATTTTAAACAAGTTAAATCATCTGATTTAACAGCACTAATTTGAGCAGAATATTTTTCTTTTTTAATACTTTTATTCTCACTCAAGTTCTTTCTTGACACAAAATTCTCTAACTCTCTGCTGAGGTTAATAAATTCGTCGATAGAAGAAATAGTTCTACCAAACACAAAAGGTGTGTAAATATTCAACATGTTATGTTTAATAATAGTTATGAGGGTAGCATCAAAAACAGGCATAGACAAACGGCTAGCCATATCCATTATGTCTGTAATAAAATCTGGTAATGACTCAGTTATCTTTTGTTTACGAGTACGGAGTTCATGTTCCAAATGATAATCAAATTCAATTCTATCAAAACGTTTCAACAACGCAGCCTTCAAATCCTGCCAAGAAGCAATACGAATACGAACACTACGAAACCATTTAAGCGCAGTGCCTGACAAAAGATCAGAGAATAAACTAACCAAAAAATATTCATTAAAATTTTTAAACAAGAAATATTCTTCCACTTGAGTAATAAATTCCCTAACGCACGATTTACCATCATACAAAAGCTTACTTCGTTTTAAATCAGGCAACTTAGTAACAGAAGGCAAGTTTTTCCTCAAATTATCATTCAATAAAACATTCATCATATTAAATGAAGATGCGGCTCTCAGACTATGATCACCAGCTCCTCGACTATTCGAAAATGGATCAACAACTTCAGATAAATCAGCCATGACATGAGGCATCTCATGAGTAGAAGTACCAACTGGAACATCATTAACAATATTCTCAAACAAAGGCGGGACCTGTATTTCCTTATCCATGTTTGATTTATAAAAGGATGTGAAAATCTAATAAAAAGTTGTATTAAATACACTATAAGTTTCTAATTAAAGTATCAATTAAAGTTTCTAATTAAAGTTAATTAAATTATGAATGAAGTTAATTGCATTGATAGCAAAACGCTAAACTCAAAAGTCAAACAAACTCATAGAATGGAATGTTATTGTTGCAAAAATTATTTAGGTCAAATGCCTATAAAGATAAAAATGCATTAGTGATTCACAAAATAAATTATTTATGTCTACTTAAGGTAAACAGCAAATATTCAAATATTACTATGTTTTCACACATGTGAATAAAGGTTAAGAACTAGTAATTATATAATATTACTAAGTGGAAAATCTTACCTGTAATAAACAAAAGCTATATAAGATAAAACAATTATAACAATAACCATGTTATACAAATTGAAACATTCACCTGTAATTGAGAGATACAAACAATAGTACTAACTTGTAGTATGATTAGTTTTGCAAAGTAAACAATAACAAAGATTCACTGTAATACACAGTTATGTAACAGTAAAATACATGAAGAAAACACTGTTCTTAACATGATAAGGTAAAAAATAATGCAAAGGTGACAAGGAATAAAGATATATGCACACTGTCATGTCCCTGTTCGCGAGTGCCAGATGTAATAATAAAAAAATAGATTTTATTTTTTTTCTGTATCTCCTATTTAAAAGAAATAGAAATAAAATGGGTTTGTAAGTACATTACCATAAAAGTTCGGGCGCCTTGGAGATACACATGCCTAGGATAATCAGCGGAGATTGGAAACTTTTAATCTTCCGGAGGTGAGCTAAATGAAACCAAACGGTGAGGTTTAAGGTTTTATTGTCCACTCCAGTGTGCATTTAGAAATAGTTGCAAGGATACATTCCTAATGTATAACTAACCTTAAATTTAAAATTAGAGTTTTATAAGCTAGGTCAATCTGATCCTATGTCAATATGATCTTATGTCACCAATGCATTTTTAGGTTATTTTGAAGTTTAGATTTAAAATATAATTAAAGTAAGCTCACGGCATCCCTCGGCGAGTATATGTAAACACAGCAGCGAGAAAGCTCGTAGCAGACGAAGTTTTCATTTTAAGCCCATGCGGTACATCCCGGTTTGAGGCGAAAAGTCCAAACCCTCCATAAGGAAATGCAGATGACCAAAGAAAAGATCCAAAGGCAAAAAGAAAAGAGAAAAAGTCCAAAGGAAAATGAGAAAAGGAAGGCGGTTCCAATTTGGAAACCTGTAACAAAATTGCATGTCATTAGAACAAACTCCAATATGAACACGAGGTCCTAATTTTTTTATAAATTTGTGCGACTTACCGCCTTAATTTGCTGGAACAATGCCAATAGCAAAAGAAATCATAATATTCTCAGATTAAGAGCTGAAACAATAGAATTTTAACAATTATTTTTCAAATTAGGAACGTGGCGAATTCCAACAAAGTGAATCTTATTAAAAAATGACAACTCACCAGAAATAAACTATAATTCCACAAGAGGATAGTTGTGAAGACACAAACTATTATCCTTTAGGCAAAAATACTCTCATTTTTATGAGATTTATTGAAATTAAGTTACGAAGCCATGAATATCGACCATCCAGCCTCAACGCTAGGAAGAAAGGTGCTTTGACAGCTAAACGTCAAAATGTCATTCACTCCGCGTTCCGAAACTTTTCGTTCAAAAATAGAATTAAAACCGGTGTGACGACGTTTGCAGAGCGCGTCGTTACAAATGATAATGCCAATCCAGTAGTTACCATTGCTGATACAGATGGCCTACGATGATTAGTACCTAACTCTGTTATTGAGTTCTTCCATCTACATAGCACGTGTTTCAGACTGCCTAAGCATGTCATTTATTCTATTGTACTCGTTAGATCTATTATAAACTATATCAGAATATTGGTTCGTCTTGTATATTAGTTACTTTCTTAATTAGCTTAACACGTTCATCTTTTATTAAGTTCATTAGAGTGTAGCGACCAAATACGCTACAACAACAATCGCTTCCGCTTATATTTTACGATGACTTCCGATGACGATGACGATTAAACCCGTGCGTATTTAATGAGACTCATCATAACAAAGTATCTACGTAAAAGTATTGTCACGTTTTTTCCCTTTCCTCGTTTTGCGCGGTGACGATTAACCCGTGCGTATTCAATAAGACTCATCATAACAAAGTGTCTACGTAAAAGTATTGACACGTTTTTTCCCTTTCCTCGTTTTGCGCGGTGACGATTAACCCGTCAGTGAGACTCATCATAACAAAGTATCTACGTAAAAGTGACACGTTTTTCCCTTTCCTCGTTTTGCGCGGTGACGATTAACCCTTGCGTATTCAATGAGACTCATCATAACAAAGTATCAACGTAAAAGTATTGACACGTTTTTTTCCCTTTCCTCGTTTTGCGCGGTGACGATTAACCCGTGCGTATTCAGTGAGACTCATCATAACAAATTATCTACGTAAAAGTATTGACACGTTTTTCCCTTTCCTCGTTTTGCGCGGTGACGATTAAGCCGTGCGTATTCAATTAGACTCATCATAACAAAGTATCTACGTAAAAGTATTGACACGTTTTTTCCCTTTCCTCGTTTTGCGCGGTGACGATTAACCCGTGCGTATTCAGTGAGACTCATCATAACAAAGTATCTACGTAAAAGTATTGACACGTTCCTTTCCTTTCTTTGGTTTTCGCGGTGACGATTAACCCTTGCGTATTCAATGAGACTCATCATAACAAAGTATCTACGTAAAAGTATTGACACGTTTTTTCCCTTTCCTCGTTTTGCGCGGTGACGATTAACCCGTGCGTATTCAATAAGACTCATCATAACAAAGTGTCTACGTAAAAGTATTGACACGTTTTTTCCCTTTTCTCGTTTTGCGCGGTGACGATTAACCCGTGCGTATTCAGTGAGACTCATCATAACAAAGTATCTACGTAAAAGTATTGACACGTTCCTTTCCTTTCTTTGATTTTCGCGGTGACGATTAACCCTTGCGTATTCAATGAGACTCATCATAACAAAGTATCTACGTAAAAGTATTGACACGTTTTCTTGGACTTTTCACTTTTGCGCGGTGACGATTAACCCTTGCGTATTCAGTGAGACTCATCATAACAAAGTATCTACGTAAAAGTATTGACACGTTTTTCCCTTTCCTCGTTTTGCGCGGTGACGATTAACCCGTGCGTATTCAATTAGACTCATCATAACAAAGTATCTACGTAAAAGTATTGACACGTTTTCTTGGACTTTTCACTTATGCGCGGTGACGATTAACCCTTGCGTATTCAATGAGACTCATCATAACAAAGTCTCTACGTAAAAGTATTGACACGTTTCTTCCCTTTCTTCGTTTTGCGCGGTGACGATTAACCCTTGCGTATTCAATGAGACTCATCATAACAAAGTATCTACGTAAAAGTATTGACACGTTTTCTTGCACTTTCCTCTTTTGGTCGGTGACGATTAACTCTTGCATATTCAATGAGACTCATCATAACAAAGTATCTACGTAAAAGTATTGACGAGTGTTTTTGGGCATTCCCCTTTTGCTCGGTGACGACTAACCTGTGCGTATTCAATGAGACTCATCATAACAAAGTATGTACGTTAAAGTATTGACACGTTTTCTTGCACTTTCCCCTTTTGGTTGGTGACGATTAACCCTTGCGTATTCAATGAGACTCATCATAACAAAGTATCTACGTAAAAGTATTGACACGTTTTCTTGGATTTTCCCCTTTTGCTCGGTGACGATTAACCCTTGCGTATTCAATGAGACTCATCATAACAAAGTATCTACGTAAAAGTATTGACACGTTCCTTCTTTTTCCTCGGTTTACGCAAAAGTATTGACGAGTCTTTTTGGGGTTTCCCCTTATGCTCGGTGACGATTAACCCGTGCGTATTCAATGAGACACATCATAACAAAGTATCAACGTAAAAGTATTGACACGTTTTTTCCCTTTCCTCGTTTTGCGCGGTGACGATTAAACCCGTGCGTATTTAATGAGACTCATCATAACAAAGTATCTACGTAAAAGAATTGACACGTTTTTTCCCTTTCCTCGTTTTGCGCGGTGACGATTAACCCGTGCGTATTCAATAAGACCCATCATAACAAAGTGTCTACGTAAAAGTATTGTCACGTTTTTCCCTTTCCTCGTTTTGCGCGGTGACGATTAACCCTTGCGTATTCAATGAGATTCATCATAACAAAGTATCTACGTAAAAGTATTGACACGTTTTTTCCCTTTCCTCTTTTGGTCGGTGACGATTAACCCTTGCGTATTCAATGAGACTCATCATAACAAAATATCAACGTGAAAGTATTGACACGTTTTCTTGCACTTTCCCCTTTTGGTCGGTGACGATTAACCCTTGCGTATTCAATGAGACTCATCATAACAAAGTATTCACGTGAAAGTATTGACGCGTTTTCTTGGACTTTCCTTTTTTGCTCGGTGACTATTAATCTTTGTGTATTCAATGAGATTCTTATGTTGGTACAAGACTCACTTAAGATTGACCAAGTAGATGCTGTGACTTCTGCTTTTCTTTTTTGTACTGTTACGTGCACGGGGTACAATTAAATGCTGTTTACTAAATAAAGAGATTTATTAGCTCGCCACAAACTAGACAATTAAATCACTAGTACACACAATACTCTTTAACAGTTCCAGTCGCACAGTAGTTCACAGTAGTCCGCAGTCGTTGCTCAGGTCGCAGGTAGACTCTTCGGTATTCGGTCGCTTAAGCTCGCTGTGTTTGTTATCGGTCCCCAAAACAGAATGAATCGTGTCGCTATGCGAGCGTTTTTTTATGTCTTTCAATTTGGAGGGTCAAATCTTCTGGAAAATACGCGAGCTGTAACTTCCTACCTACTCTCTTTTGTAATTTGCCGCCGTCGCTGATCTTCAAGTTCATTCTCGATTTTTACCCATTCTTTTTGTACTTGGCGGTAGGTAAGTTGTGACTTTATGTTGACGATTCTAGATTTTTCTATGCCAATCGTTATAGTACCTCGTCACTAACAATACGTTTTAATTTCTAAAAGATTCGATTACTAGTTTTCGAGATATCGACGTCAGTCGTAACGATACATATGGAAATTTCTAACTCCTCTCTCTTTATTTTTCGGAGTCTCAACTTCTGACTCATTATCATGTGAATCGACTTAGTTATATTCGAACTGTAGTAGTAAAAAAATCTGCTTTTAAGGTTGATAATCTCCATGACGAGATGCTACATAAATTAAACCTATCTTCTTTTGAAAGAAAAAAACGAAAGTAGTTTCAAATATAACTAGAATGGCGGGTGATATATTGCTAGTATCGCGTCATCCGCTAATAGTTTATGTAAATCGACAAAAAGATCTCCAAAAAGAAACCTTATTTCTATATTCATAGTTGAAAATTGGCAGAATGGAATAAAGGAAGGATTTATTTCCTTCCTCCAACTCACTATTTTTATGACCGTATGAAACTATACGAAATAACTGAATTTTGTTCCTTTTTTCGAATTTACAATTAAGTTCTACGTTCTAATAATGTAAAAACTTGGAAAAAGTGGTGTTTACTACCTTCTTCCAATTGATGGTTTAATAATTGCCCTGTTGATTAAAGCTATGATCGTAACTGAGGCAATTTATCATTGACTAGTGAAGTTACTCGAAAGTCTAGTGGCGTACTATTTGGTTCTTCAATAAAATACCACTGACTTGACTCAATAGTGACACAGCTAAGCAAGCTAGGCTAAGCCAAGCTAGAAATAAATGGCCTGCACACCAAGAGCAAAGCCAAAGCTCAGTCAGCGTTGCGAAGTTCAATTGGACGAACGACTCTTGTCATGAATATAATGGATGATGAATACGTTACAAATAGAAAAAGATTATTTCCTCCACTATTATTTTCCATACAACATCATTTTTAATTATGTTGTGATATTATAGGTATTTAAACTATCATGGTCACTGACATCAGTATCAGAATAAACGGGATATTTACCATGTTTCATTATTTTGAGTTTCCGATATTTCGGCGCTGTTGCAAGCACCATGATCACGGAGGAACTGGAGTAGTGGCGGTGAACAAAGAAAAAGTTTTTTCTTCTAGGAGTAATTATATCGATCTACCCTCTTTCGAGTTCTTTTACTACGCGTATCTGCACTACTATTGGTATCGGAAACTCAAAATAATGAAACATGGTAAATATCCCGTTTATTCTGATACTAAGTTGTGATAGTCCCTGCATTGTGTGTTCCATAGAATAGTCAATTGTTCAACATTTTCAGTAAATTACTCTATATTCGCTACAAAACGAACGTGCGAACGAAAAAGGACACTGGACAGCACTTTCGATGGATGTGCGATGGGCTTGCGGAGTAGGCGGGAGGGGCTAAACGTAGCTCGTGTAGCTGCGCATCGGCATACACTTCTACACTCACGCTTCGCATATTTTAGTTAGCTCACATAGCTAAGTTGGCATATTTTGCGGTCTGCACACAAGTACGGAAAACTGGCGATATCCCAATTGTTAACTAAAAAGTTACGTTTGGTAAACTTTTCCGTTACTTCATACATTTAATCCCACTTCGAAAACATTTTAGTAATTATATATGGTGACATCCCGTTTAGTAAACTTTCAGTTGAATTGGGTACAGTCAAGTAAAAAAGAAAATACGAAACTGATGATACGTGTCAAGTGTCATATATTTTATTTAATAATTTTATTCTCAGGTACAATAATCGGTATGTGTATGTCTTATAATTAAGTTAAAAATCACAACGATAAGTACGAATAACTTTACCTGAACTGTTAGTTCTTTTAATTAGCTTTCACAAAATAAAAAATCTAAGTAGGTACATTATTTAAATTTACTATACAGGGTGTATTTTTGAAACGGGGCAGTAAGGGCAAGTACCTTAACCGTTGCAGTTACAGCAAAACGTTCATAAAAGACCTTCCCTAACTTTTTGGGACATTTTGAACTGCATTCACAGATTTTGTAAAAAACTTAGCAAAAAAAAATGCAAAATGTTCAAAATTTTTTTTTTATGACAGTCGATTCTATTTCATGTGGGGATCAAAAAACTCTATGGGACCATTTTAGCTTTCAGTACTAGAAAAGACAGAAATCGCCAAAAACGTTTCCCTTACATTTCGTACGGAAATATGATAAATCAACTGGAAACCTATATACCGATACCTGCTTAGACCACTTCATGTGCGAGCTAGAGGGCGACCATCAATGTTTTGTACTTGAAACAGATATCACAGACCATTATCCCACGATCTTGACCTATGATAGTGCACCCTCATTAAAACCAACCATTCACAAAAACATAACTAGAACAAAAATAAATTATACCGCCCTGACTGAAGCTATAAAATCAAAAGACTGGACATCCTTTCTAAAAATTACAGACCCGAACTTGGCCGCGGAAATACTAATAAATACGCTCCAGACTCTTATAACCCAAAACTCACACACAGCTTCTTTTGCTAATCGTCAACGACCATTAAAACCATGGATTACAATAGGTGTTATCAAATGTTTTAAGACTAGGGATAAACTTCACAGTATCTCAAAATTGAATCCTGACAACGCCGAAATAAAAACGCAGTACCTAAACTATCGCAATACTTGTAACTCATTAGCTAAAAATCTAAAAAGTAACTATTATAAGGACAAATTTAACAAACATTTCAAAAATAATAAAGGGACTTGGGATACTGTGAAAGAATTGTGTAATATTAAGAAAAATCACTGCAGAGCATCTAATCTACTTGAACTAGTGCTGGATTCACCTTGTGAATCACTTAATATGGTTTATCGATACTTTACCTCGATTGGTAGAGAACTAGCTACAGACATCTTAAAAAGAAATGGTACTACTGAACTGCGCTTAGCAGAAAAAAATACTCCGTCAAGCAATGTTAGTTCTATGTTTCTAGATTCAACAGATCACATTGAAATTAATAAAATTATCATGAGCCTGAAGAATAGCAGTGCCCCAGGTATGGATAACATTCCAAATATTGTACTAAAAAACTCTCGGACGATTTTATGCACCATGATTGCTCATCTGTGTAATCTTAGCCTTACCACTGGGATTTTCCCAGCAATTTTCAAAGAAGCAGCTGTCGTGCCTGTGTTTAAGAGTGGTGACGCAGAGACAATTGCTAACTACAGGCCCATATCACTACTGAGTGCAATTAGTAAAATAATGGAAAAAGTAGTTAACACTCGTCTAATTAAATTCCTCGAAAGCAAAAACATTCTAGCAAGTACCCAATACGGTTTCCGCTCGGGTAGAAATACTGAGGATGCGGTAGCTAGGCTCTCGGATATCGTTACAAAGCAGTAGACAAGGGTGAAAAATGTGTTGCCATATTTTTGGACCTCCAGAAGGCATTCGATACCGTTTCAATACCAATTTTATTGCGCACTCTGGAATACATGGGCATAAGAGGTGTGGTTCTGGAGTGGCTCCGAGACTATTTGGATGGAAGAAGTCAGGTGGTTAAAGTAGAAAACACTTAAAGCACTAGCTTTCCGGTTACGTACGGAATTCCGCAGGGTAGTACCATCGGTCCAACGCTATTTTTAGCTTACGTTAATAGCCTCTGTAAACTTCAAATAGATAACGCGGAATTACTGGCTTTTGCAGATGATACCGTATTGATATGCCGTGGGAAAACATGGCCACAGGTCCAAGTATCTGCTGAAATAGGCCTCAAACGAGTTAGCCTTTGGCTTGATGAGCATTTACTAACTATTAACGTAACTAAAACAAAATATATTTTTTTTAGAATAACGGAAGCAACAAGGTTAATGTCAAATTTTTCTATTACAGCTCATACTTCCCAATGCAAACTCGAAAATAGTGGCTACTGTGACTGCATTCCCATTGCCCAGACCGATACCCATAAATACCTGGGAATTATCATAGATTGCCATTTAAATTGGAAACCGCACATATCGTCACTTAGCAAAAGAGTACGTAAATTACTTCCAATTGTTAAAAACCTACGCGAAGCTGCGGACTGCAATCTCATAACCAGCATATACTATGCCCTTTGCCAATGCGTTCTGTCTTACTGCTGCCCTATTTGGCTTGGAGCTGCTCCAACTCATCTGCTTGAACTGGAAAGAGCCCAACGCGCAGTCATCAAAGTCATGTTCCATAAGACCAGGAAATATCCCACTCAAAAACTTTATGAAGAATCGCGTTTCCTCACAGTTCGCCAATTATACATCTACTGTACAGTCCTACGTCACCATAAATCTATCGATCCATCTAAGATCTCACTGAGTAAAAGAAGAATTCGAACACCTGTTCCCTCCTTTAACACAATGTTCGCTCGACGTCAACTGTATTACACGGGTCCTTTCATTTATCGGTTCGTTAATGATTCGAACCAAATCTACAAAATGCCTAAGTTTAGGTTAAAATCTATACTTAAAAAATATCTAATGGCCCATGATTACCTAAGCACAGAAAAAATTCTACGAGTATAACGCAAAAACCACTAGGAACTTGAATCCTTACATATCCAGATGCACATTCGCATACTTACACATACGGTATACATGCAGCCGCAAACGCCTAACCCACACTCAGACGCAACACACACTCACACATAGGTACTCAATTCACACCCAAAGACAAACAAGACATATACGTACACATCCACGAACATATGTATACATAACACACACACACGTACACACACACACGCACATACATACACATACACACACCCACACCCACACGTATTTTCACACATCCTTATTTATAAATTATATTAGATTCTGGCCAGGGGTGGAGGGTTGGTAGCCTGAGACACAGGATTCTCCTAATTCAGGTACCAGCCCGCCATAATTCTGATTGATCCTTGTACTAATTTATTAATTACGTTCTACTGTATTTTATTTGAGATTTGTTATGTAAACGTTTTGGTGAGAAATAAAGATTATTATTATTAAAAAAAAAACTCATAGGTCAGGTAAAATTTTGAACTTTTTTCTAATAAAAAAAATCATTTAAACATTTAAGAAATTGGTTTATGAAATAAATTGCTCAAAATGATTTCTATTTTCACGAATACATAAGTCTATCCTTTTTTGCACTGAACGAATGGCGGCTAATAATGTTCTGGAATGAATATTACGTAAAATGGTCATTAATGCATCCTTGAGCTCTTGAACACTGGCGTACGTCGTCTTAAACACCTCGTTTTTCACGAAGCCCCATAAAAAAAAATCAAGTGGTGTTAGATCGGGGCTACGAGGTGGCCACTGTGTTGGACCATGTGTACCTATCCACAGTGTACCGAATAGGCGGCTCAAATTGGAACGTGAAAGGTGACTGTTATGTGGCGGAGCACCATCTTGTTGAAAATGAAGTTTTCGCAATTCCGACAGGGGCCATTCGTCCATCTCGTTTTCAATATGGTGTGAAATGACTTCATTATACATGGCAGAATTCAGTTTTCCTTCATAAAATTCCACCATTATACCACACCAACAGTTGAATGAGAAGCGAACCTGATTATGACTTGCCGTAACTCTTAGTGGATTTTCTTTGGACCAATAGTGGTGATTTTTTCTGTTGTACATACCGTTATTGGAAAAATTCGTTTCGTCTGACCACAGTATGTAATTTAAAAATTCATGATCTCTGCTTATTTTTCCTCTTAGCCATCTGCAAAAAGTAAGCCTTCGAACATCATCACCCGGATGTAACACTTGAACTATGCGCCCATATCGATAGCACTTGTAGCCGTATTTCTTCCATATTTTTATCACAAGGGAGTGGGATACACTTACTTCAAGGGCGACTTGCCTGGACGATACCTCTGGATATGCTTCGACATAAGTCAGAAACGCAATCTCCGTGTCCATGTCCACACGAGGCTGCCGCTTTCTTTTGAAAGAACCCTGCAATTCCAGGTTTTTCAAAAGATTTGTAATAACCTTTCTTGTTAAAAAAGCCTTTCATACGTAGCTTCTTCTTTATTTTTTAATACTGCGTAAAAAAATGGTACAATATTTGTGCCAGTTTCTGTACTTCCTATGTCTCCGTGTATAACGTATAGTTGATGAAATGGCTTTGCACAACATTTGAACGTTCCGTCCGCAAAATTGTGACGGACATCGTTTAAATGTTCAATTGCACTCTTTGAAACAAACACAATAATTCTATTATCGCCGTCAATCTCATCAAATAATAAATTGACTTTAAAACGGTCAGGTATCACGATTTCCGTAGAGTTGGTGTGTTGAGATTTTATGATGCCCAGTTGTCTATTTCTGTGCCTATACAGGCTGCTTTTATCGCTGTCATAATGTGGTAATTCTTTTATAATTTCGTAACCAGTATCTTTTAGTTGTTTAGTACATAATCTTGTATGTAACTGGAATCGGCTTCAGATCTTCACATATAATTTTTTAACATTTTGCGATGGCTTCTCTCACTTCATTTTTTTCAAACTATGCCTATACAGGCTGCTTTCATCGCTGTCATAGTGTGGTAATTTCTTTTATAATTTCATAACCATTATCTTTTAGTTTTTCAGTATATATCTTGTATGTAGCTGGAATCCGCTTCAGATCTTCACATATAATTTTTTAACATTTTGCGATGGCTTCTTTCACTTAATTTTTTTCAAAATTCGGTATACATGAACTGCAGTGAGCATGGTTCCTATTCGAATTCAACGTAACACTTGCTGAACATCCACCTTTTCTATTTACACAACGCCACCAACTAGAGTCCTTATTATTTTTCTGTTTATAATATTGATGCCCAGCGCGTAATAAAATTTCACCACCTCGTGCACTATTAACAATTCTCAATTTCACTGTACCACTAGAAGATCCCGCACCCGACATTGCAACGACCTTGCACTATGCATAAAACTAGTAAACTGATAAGGTGAAACCCGGTTATAGATAATAACAAAAGGTATGAAAGAGACGGCTATGTCTGTCTCACACCTTATGTCTATGTCGATGGCAAGGAACACTAAATAAAACCCTACCTACCTGAGAATCCGCTGACCCGTACTTAGTTTGGAGAATTTATTACGTTTTTAAACACCTAAACTTAATTTTAATATTAATTTGACACTAACTGTACCGTGCAAATAAAACAAAATTAACATAGTTTTCGAAATGGGATTAAATGTATGAAGTAACCAAATGTTTACCAAATGCAACTTTTTAGTAGGTAAAGGTTTGCCAAATGGGAAGTTTACCAAATGGGATAGACCCGGAAAACTGCGCCAGCTATGCGAGCTAAGCTAAACTAGCTTAGCTTGGTTTTCGGTCTGCAACCGGCATTACTGTCGAATTTGGGACTCGCCGAGTCCACAAATACTTCTTCTGTCTTGTCTCCATCCAATCTTTTTCTTAGCCTAGGTCAGCACCACTAAGAAGTTGTTCGCTTGTGATTGAACCTAGTGCTCATGGCAATTATTGGCGAGCATTATATTTAAGTGATTAAAATTTTGTATTTACATTCACCTTCCACGACAATAAGAGATATACATTATTGGGAATACGTTTTTCTCTATCGTTCGTTATGTAAAGCTTTCAATATGAGAAGATTATCTAAAATTATGTATTCATCGTGTGTGGTATTACAACAGCTGTTACTACGTTTTCGTTCGCATTATTATTACATCACTCTTGTCTTGGCCAATGTTGGCGCAAGAAATGAAGTGGCTGTTTAAAATAATAATAAACACTTTAAACCGCATTTACATTCGCCATCTTTTTTAAATGTTACATTACTTATAATTGATTTAATTATATTCAAATCTGCATCACGAATCTGAAATATCTCACATCCACTAATATATTCATTAGCAACACAGTTACACTTTCCTTATTAGAAATAAATGAAATTTTACTAACAATAAGGACAATAGTATCTTTCCACTTATGGTATTGAACATACCATGGATACGATACCCAACGGTGCCGGTTTGAGCGGTTATGTCTGACTCGAACCGACTAAAACGCACTAAGTCTGGTGGTCGTTGTTGCTTGCCGGAGGTGAGGTTGGCAGGTATATCCCTCGCATCACAGCCGACACCATGGATACTAGGGTGCCATCAACAGCATTAACACGCCCATTCACTCCAGGTATTTTACATTTTATAAACTATCTGTAAAATACACATGATAAGTCATCTACATAGGTTGCTTTGTTTTCAATTTAGAAATTATGCACTACTGTGTATACACACTAAACACGATGTACATAACCTCAAACATGATTAAATAAATATTTGACTTTCGTTAAAAATCTGCCATTCCTCATTATTTTGAGGCAATCTTATATTTGCTGACAATGTCAACATGACTAAAAGCGTTATTTACTTGTTGGATTGCTGTACATACAGACGGTTGTGACACATTTAAATGTCTACATTTTTTGCTATATATTTTTATAGCTACTATTAGTTAATAATGTTTAGGTATTTAGAATCTAGAACATCAATAAACCTGCATTTATATAGATAACAGTTGCTTCTTACCACACAGGTTTGGTTGTAGGTATTACCTTTAACCTATTACTTGCTTGTGTACTTGTGGCACGTGATCAAACAGGCGAAAATGGTGTTACGACATCTAATTTTTTTATAATTTATTTATATATTGGATGACTTAATCATAGTCAAAATTATATTTCGAACTTCACTTCCAAGGGCCAGGCGTGATCACCTTGCCTGGTCTCAGGGACATCCCACCCTGTTCCTAGATAAACCCATCTCAACTGCTTTGGGTAATATAGACCCACTATAATTTGCCTTTGACAGATGATATTCACGTAATTTAAGGCATTTCGTTGCCATTGTTAAAACTACTAGTGACATATTGTCCATTGTTGACATTGCCCATCGTTGTGGGCAATATTTATAAAAAAAAATAAGCCTTCTAACTCGTTTTGAATTCTTTTTCTGAAATTCCATCCTCCCATCGTTCTATCATCACAGGATCATATTTTCTTAGAAGTTGCACCAAATCCAGGAAGTTGTAATCCAGGAAGTACATCAGGTGGGTCTCGTGCAATGTAGGACCATATTTCGTCTGCGGAATAGGGATTTTCGCCGAATTCCATCAGTTAACCATCACTTATTTAAATATTTACTACGTACGCATAGTGCTAATCGCATACCATCAGGTGCACGAAGACAATACCTGTCTTCCGACTACCCGGACACATCGCCATCTGTATCGCGCATATCCAGTCCGATTCCTGAAATTTTTTACTAGATTTCATAAAATTGTTTATATCTATAATTTCACGTAGGTACAGTTCTTGCACCTTGGGTTCGAGGGAGACGGCATCTTCACCGCCGCACCATTTAAACACCTATACTTCGAGGGGGTCCCGAGGGAGTGACGGGCTCGTTCAGTGCCTACTCATCTAGACTTACCTGTTTGTTTTTGGTCATCCATCTATACAAACCCATACTTCTGGTGTTTGGAACGTGTCTACTGGGCCGTCATCTGTCCTTAGGTACCGTTCCCGATTCTCTGGGTGGTATAGTTCGCCTGAAAATTAGCTTGAATTAAAATTTTCACCGTAAATAAACCGTTTTCGGCGATTTTTCCAAATTTTTATAAGAAAGCCGACTTAATGGATTGCACCACCGTGTGGTTGCTGACGAGACCATAGGGACCTCTCGCGACTCGTTGGAGTTCGTACTTTTTTGGCACTTTGCATTTTAATAATACGATTTTCAATCTCCGTGTCGACTGTGTAACACCAATGTTTGATGAGACGCTCACGGCAGAGGCGATTATCAGACGGAATCGGCTCTATATCTGGATTGGATAGCGATGAAAATCTACAGAACCATAAGTACTTGATTTTAATCGGTACAAATGGCTGAATTGATAAATTGTAATTTAAGATTTGCTGTTTTAAAACCGAGTGAGGTTTTAAAATAGCAAATTTCCTCTAATTTTCTTAAGAGGTTTTGTTATTTTGGCTAGTTAGTGTGTTCTCAGATCTAAACAAAAATTGTTATAGCAACTGTGGAAAATAAACGGAAGAAGAGGATAGAGCTAGAGATGAATCTCCATTATGATTGTCGATTAACTGACAACTAACATGAACATCCATTGGGGACACCGTTGATCGGACGGGTGAACAGCTCTTCTGTGTGGGCCATTTTAGCCATTTATATATTAACGTCTGTAATACATGTTCGTATGGCAACCGGGACCGCGACCAAACCAATGCAAATATTTGCACGGAGCGGTGATCGAACCCGCGCCTCCTGCATAGTAGTCGCGTTCATTACCGCCATGCCATAAAGGCTGTTAATTCTATACTTATTTGTCACTGATTATATACCGGCAACAGACTCATTCGCTTGTAACGCGTCTGGGGTATCGACGAATGGTATATTCAAACTCCAGATATCTGAGGGTTTTGATACAACCATCTCAACGCCGAGTCTGCCACTTCAGACCAGTGGCAACGCCCAATCCGTTGCATCTGCATGCACTTTTGGTACGTGCAGTCAGACTAGTCAATACCTAACGTATGTCCTAAGCGCAAAACAATACGCGCACTCGTTAGCTCGATAGCTATTACCCTTACGGGGTTATCGCCTGACCTCATTTGGTGTCAAATTAAAAACAAGAAATTGTGGATAATTTTTTATCGGCAAAATGAAAAAAACAATGTTTTCTTAATATCCGGAGTCATACGCTGCATAAACTCCTTTCTCGGTGGACCACGCCGGGTGATTCCAATCGTCTTCGGCATGCGTTTTCGCGGGTCTGGAATATGTCGGAGCCCTGTTCTGTGGTCTCACGCTCTCAACGCCTCCTGAAAATGTTGGCGGTCCTCCCGCCGCCTTGTATATGCCGAGTATGTTATTTTCTGGAAAATAAAATGAAAATGATTTCACATATTTCTAAATTACTCTAATTAAAATATACTTACGCAAAAATCTTCTCCGAAGATAGGCATGGAAACTTTGTAGACCATGGTTATGAGACTGGATGAAGTCGTCGTTCGTTTCACTTTCACCATGTGATATCAAAAACGATTTCTTCCAGGCAACTTGTTTAAATTTTCCCACGAGATGTAGAGCACGTCAAATGCTCCGGAACCCGTAATGTATTGGCTTCAAATCCGCAATGGCTGCTGAAATGCTGAATTACAAGATCTGATGAATCTATAAATTTGGTTTTTGTTATTGCCGTCCATGTCGAAGGATGACACTAATTTCAAGAGAGTGGATATGTTTTGGTTATAATAAGTTCGTTTTCATCTTTAAGTGCTTGCTGTATTTGTTTTTATCGTAGTGGAAACTTTTCTTTGGTTTCACCTCATGAGTTCCATTTTTGAAGTCCATTAGTTAGGCTGACAAAAATAAGAGGCAATTCATTAATATTCAGCCAAAAAATATCACTAAATAATATAAGACGTGCAATAGTTACTTAAAAATTCTATACCTTTATGAAGCACACTCCAAGCACCGCATCCATGCAAGTAATGAAGACAATGCGAAATGATACATATCTTCAGTTAGGTGCTAATGGGGCTCATAACACTTACATTTGAGTAATTTTTTTCGTAATAGCCGGAGTCATACGCTGAATAAACTTCTTGCTCGGTGGACCACGCCGGGTGATCCCAATCGTCTTCGGGATGCGTTTCTTCGCCCAAGCGTCTTTCGAACAACCAGCGGATCTGGAAAACATCGAAACCCCATTGGTTGTCCCACGCGGGCAATGCCTCCCGAAAACGTTGGCGGTCCTCCCGCCGTTTTTTATGTACCGAGTACATTATTTTCTGGAAAATAAAATGAAAATGATTGAAAACCAAGTCATTTCTTTTTTTTTTTATTTTGCCAATTGAAATATGCTCACGCGAAAATCTTCCCCGAAGATTGGCATAGCGACTTTATAGGCTACGGTTATGAGGCTGGATGGAATAGTCGTTCGTTTCATATTCATCATGTGAAATATTGTCGATTTCTTTCAGGCAACCTGATTAAATTCTCGTAATGTAGCGTTTCGCGAGGTTCTACCGACTAACTCAGAAACAATAATTCTGAGTCGAGAAATTCTTCTATCAGACCGTGTAGATTGACGAAACAACTAAAACTGTGAATAAACCAGAAAAAGGGCCTGCTTTTATACTCATTGTTGTCTGATTACCTATAATGATCTGACCAATTGGAGGTATGAACTATTTAGATAAATGATTTTCTTTCTCTTAGTTTGACACCTTTGCTGATAAAAATAATTGCTATGATCAGTACTTAGGCAGTTTATCATAACCTAATGTAGTTAACTTTTAAACTCGCATGCCATGATATACAATAATATAATGTTAACGAAAATTAACGCGATCGTGGTATATGTAGTTAGACACATACCTTCGATTTGCCTGACGTTTCTACCACGTCACTAAAGCCGTGGTCACAGGCTGATTGAGTCAAATTGTGTTTTTTTATATCGCTTAGGTGGCAGACACGGCCCACCTGATGGAAAGTGAAGGAATGTAATAAAGGAATACCTATACCATGATCGCGTTGATTCCCGTTTATATTAAAAATAAATATTATTGTATATCTAGTGTACTTACTCGACAAGTCTTGTGGCGTACTATTTTGTTCTTTAAGTTTATGTTACTTCATAATTATCCTTTAAGATACATTTTCTAGTATGATTAATCCATATTGTGTATAATTTTGTACTCACAAACAAAACATTCCACAGTTTTCACTTTTTACTTTGCCATTTTCATTTTATCAATGTAAAAATGTACATTTCGACCGAAAATGGCAAAAAAATTGGTCCTCTTTTAATAATTTTTATGAAATAGCATGTCTTTTAATTTGTGGTAGTGCCATTTTCGGTCGAAATGTACATTTCAAATGGCAAAAAATATGTCCTCTTTTTTTATTTTTATGAAATAATATTCTTTTCTATTTGTGGTAGTAGTATTTCGATGCTTTTAATAATGCATGTCAATGGGTCCTACGTATACTGGCGTAAGCGAATAAAATAAATTAGAACCACATTTTTGGGTCATATCTTCTGACCTACTTAACCGAATTTAATGAAATTTCGCATTTAGGTTTAACATGTAATAATATTTCTAGGGTTGTTATCAATTTTCATGCATTATTAATATTTTTAGACATTTTACACATTGGCCCTTTTACGTCATTACGTAATTCCACGTATATTGTTCAACGTATAAAAACTTAAATGATTATTCGCCCTTTTACTAGGATTAATGTAAATACTTAAGCTTAAATATTTTAAGCGAATACTGTCTTTCTTTATGCATATAATTATTTTAATTGTTATCACGACGTGTTACTTTTAATAAGGATCAGTTAGAGAATGTTGCTTATTGTATCGGTATTTCGTTTTAACGCAAATACGCCCTTTTATACTATGCTCAAATTTAGTTAGGTCTTTAGCATAATGTGTTCTAATTTATAAATAAAACAATTTGCCAAACATTTTCAAGGTTTTATTTAAGGTTAATATTAAAAAAAATGCAATATATGTGAGCAACTGCTCATATAGTCGTGCATAATTAATAAGTGCATAATTATTATTATCTATAAGGAGTATATATAATAATGTGCACGTAACAATTTATTTTAACAACTGTACATTATTGTTATCAGTTGGAGCATAAGGACCTATTAGTACCCCGTGCTTCACCCAGGTGGAGATCCCAGGTGAAGCATGGGGCTGCACCCATTTTATAGCCTATCAAGCAATAAAAACTTAAACATGAAATTTTAAAAGCGTTTTTTTTATCTGGCTCTTTTCACTACTAAGTGAGGCCCATAGGTTGTCCCCCATGGCGTTTAACGTGTTAAATGTGTGGTATAACTTAATTTCATATCCTCAGTTGGTTCTGTTGCAGTTTTAAAAGTAAGGCATGTATCGCACAAATCATTTTTAGGCTTGTGGAAGCCTAAATTAAAATTCTTATTAACAATATCACGATATTTTCGCATTGATCCACAGTTTGATGAGTACTTAGTGTGGTCAAACCATTCATTATACATTGTATACATGCGTCTGTAAGAGATCTGTCTAAATATAGTTTATTCGTGTCGATAATGAGATTCTACGTAAGATTTTACATGGATGATTCCTGTGATAACCTCTTTGATCAGTAGATGTAAACCCACTTATTTTTTTTACTTATTTTCTTGGCTAACGCTGTCCGAACTACTTTTTCACTAACAGCAAAAGTTTGTAAGAACGTTGTTTTACAAACTCGCTGATTCTGCTCATTATTTATGCCATTTCCAGTATTGTCGCTATCTAACACAGGTAATTAGTAAATGTTTGTACAGGTGCGACGAGAATCAGAGTCCGTGATTGTTCTACGTTTATTTATTTTTTGTACATACTTAGCTAGAACATTCCACTGTTTGGAATGGTTCCCAATAGCCCAAAATTTGTCAAATATTATCTGTCGATCGAAGTCTGTAAACTTTTCAAAACATTTAAACACGCATTTTGGGTAACGTTAAATTTTGGTTAAAGCGACCAGTGACTTTTTATTACGTAATTTCCCATCTCGACTTGGTACTCTAGGCCTAAATTCTTTAGACGTTTACGTTCTATATCCACCCATTCTTTTTGATACCTTTCTCTTAACCTTCCGATATCTTTTCTTTTAGTGAATTTCTTTCTCCTATTTTTTGAAGTAGGTGAAAAAACTTCGTTTGAAGAATATACAGCAACTTCACTAGTTGAAGGGAATGGATTGAACATCGCTTGATATAGCAGAACTCGGCTTTTCGTACAAATTAACAAAATGTCCTCTTGGTCCTGGTGTTGAACTCACATGTTCCGAATGTGTAAATATATTTTCATAATAATCTTCTATTCCGGAATAAGCTGAAAATGACATTGTTGGTGAAGGCATGGGTGTATTAAGAATAACCGTTTCATTACTGTCGTTAATATGAGATGCCTGTACGTCATTTGCACTTGTTAATTGTAAATCGGTATGAGTGAGAAGATCAAAAGACAAATCTTTAACTGCAAATTCCGCAGCAGAAGGAAGAGGAGATACCGTTACTGGAACCAAAGAAACTTTATTACTAAATTTATCTACCCAAACTATCACTTAACAATAAACTGTGTGTGTGTGTGTGAGTGCCACCATTGTAGCACTTAGTGTCTGTAATGGTGACCCTCTTTCCTGAGACTTTGCCTTTAGCTTACCATCAGGCGAGGTGAGGTCAAGTTGGCGTGTCCTATATAAAAAAAAAAAAAAAAAACTAGTAAGATTTATCTGCACCGATGAAACAATATTAGACAAGCATTGGTTTATCTAAGTATGTACAGGCATGTTGTTAGTAAACAACTCGAATGTATATACTTACTTACGCCACAGTATGTTAATTTCATCACTGTTAATAATAAGGTATAATAATTTAACTACGTATATATGTCAGGTGATAAATAATGCTTTAAATAAACAAAAAAAACTAAGTTGCATTTTATTGGCTTGCAAAATACAAATTTAAAATTAAAGGCGTAAGTGATTTGTATAAAATCAAACTACGTAAACGACGTTTCCGCCTTTTTAGGGCTTTTATCGTTAAACTAGGACAAAATGGAGATATTTTACAACATTTTATTCAACAATATGCCACTAAAATAAATAACAGTAAAAAAGGTTTACTCATCTTACCTGGAAACTCAAGTCCACTATTTTCATTTTGATTCTCGTCTTCGATGTCTAAATCACTACTGTTTCTTTGGCAAATAATTGTTTTCGTAATTTTTTGAGCTCTTGTTAGTGGCATTCCTTTTTTGGCATCATTTTTCTTAAAATAATAATAAACCAATAATATTAATTTACGTTACAAACGCGCGAGCGAAGAAACTGTAACGTCACCTGACTACTCAGCGCTGTAGACGGACGCACCGTGCGATCGGGCTTTATACGTGGCGTAGTTTTTACACTTACGCCTATTTGCCCAAAATTTAATTTTGGATATAATTGAAAAAAAAAAAAAAAATTTACTTACTGATGTTATAGAATAGTGGAAGTGAACTCATTGCTCAAATAATTGGAAAAAGGCGCAAACGGCAGTTTCGCCTTTATACGTAGGACCCATCGATGTATGAATAGGACTATGTTGGGCGTTTTTTGGAATTTTTCTGTGTAACCTCCGGTGCCAGCCGTCGAGAGCATTTGTTGTTCGGTGTCTGTGGCAAGTACAACTCATGGCATTGGGTGTGTGGAGGAACGACGTGTGATGTTACTCTGGCACAAAGGGAGGATCCTCCGACCAGGCAAGGTATCACGCCAGGCGGGCCGCGGCCCAACGATTGTCGTTGGGATGATGTACATATACTGTACCAGCGCGTGTACTTCACTTGCACGATGTAGTATTCCTAGTGACGTCCTCGTCCGTGTCGCTAGATGGCGCTGGGTACATATGGTATCGCCACAGGTGATATTGGGTTAGCCATTGACGTTCGAAATAACGCTTGAAGTTATCCATTGAAGCATTTCCTGGCTTTTTCAAGAAGTGAAAGCCAGGCGTCTCTGAAACAATTAGGTGGAAGGAGTGGCAGTAGTCCTCACATACGTGTAAAATTTCTGTATAACGTGTTTCTTTTCGACCGAAATGATGGCAAATTGATACTTTACTTTTTGCATTTTTCTTTTAAATCTTTTAAACAATCCTGAAATAAATACTGTATGGAAGTCAGAGATGGACGTGTTCGTTATTTTGTGGCATCGCTACGCATCGGTGATTAGGAAACTGTATCCGATGCCGGCATCGTTTTTTATGGCATCGATTCCAGCTAACTATTGTCGGCGGTTGCGATTTTACTGTTAGTTATGATAATAAGTGATGCGATATTTAACGATTAACGTTACGACTCATAATTTTAATTAAAGCGTACCTACGGATAACAACGAAACAACTGATCCCTGGTGGTTAAAAAACTAAACATAAGTTAGTTAATATTAGTTTTTATTTTTAACAAAAAAATATTTTTTCTAATTTAGAACTCTATAGGCAATTGCAGTGACGAAGCCACCAGTCAGTGCGATCGTTCCATTTCCCATCAATACCTTGCCGGGGTAAGATATCGTCCTCCAAGTGTAATCGCCTTTCTCTGATTGATTTAGATAATGGTGTACCCGGACACTCTAGTGTTGCTTAGTTGTTGGTCAACTTTATTCCACATGAACACGTAGAGTTTCAAAATGAAACGCGCACTAATTCACAACACAGTATATTGAAGAAGAGGTACAAGTTCACAGTGAATTCGTTAGAATGAATGCATTTGAAGAATGTTCCCGGCCCTTTTATTAACTTTATAAAAATTTTAATAGCGCGATGTGGCATACGTTACAACGCCATCTTGTGGTAAATTTAGGAGTTTTACCTTTATATACAAACTCAAAGGTATTGATTTACATTTTTAGAATTTTATGGCTAAATTACCATTTACAAAAAGATAAAATATGATTTAATAGATACACCACAGTGTCGCTACCCATTGATTGTTCATACATAACTTAAACTAAAGATTGCTGTGTTTAACACACTCGATCGCGAAATAGTTGCAGTTGTTGTAAATTGAATTTCAGTTGGGCCCTGTCTCGACAAAATGCCTGCTATTAACTCTTGGCAAAGTCTTATAATTATGTTCCTGTCAAAGTCTTCAGACACTACACACCTATCCACCTCCGCTAGGCAACCACCAATTACAGACAGAACTCATTTTTGCGGCGAGCGAGCACCAGATTAAACATACGTTTCAAGCGATTTGAATTCGACATTTTTAACTCTAAAATAGAATCTGTGAGACGGGTGCTCAGTCTTGATTTTTTCTCATAATTCTCCACACACTAAATTTTCAATACATGGTTGGGTTATGTATCTGATTGTTATTTATTGCATCCCGCGTTGCATACTTGCATTATATTCGTTGCACTTACAAGCATTCAAGCATTGTTATGTTCACATGTTGTAGGTACTATTTCTATACGTGGAGACATATAATTGGCTTTCTGTCGCCTACTTTGAAATGTGCACATACTGTTGTGACTGTCTGGAGTGTATATTTTGTAATTTTTAGCTGTTGGTTTCCCAAATGAAGATAAATAAATAAATAAAATAAATGTTTTTGTTGGTATCAGATTTAAACATCTCTAACTTGAATCTATACAGTACAACTAGGGTCCAACAACTATACAGTACAGAATATCGGTTAGTTTGCGTCGCTACATAGTTGACGACCGAATTCGATCGCTATCTCATGTACAGACTACGGCCCCTGGTGATGACTGACATGACCAGCTAAATGTAACAATCGCTCAGAAAATTTATCTTTAATGCTCTTTTTTTTTTACGTGCGCTAAATCCCCACGGATACCTCCCCACCGGAGCCGGTGGAGGAGGTTATGTCGGTCTCGAACCGACTAAAACGCACGCCGCCTGTAGGTCGCTTTGGTTGCCGAAGGTGAGGTTGACAGGCATATCCCTCGCACCCCGGCCGACCCAGGGCCAGGGCCATCTCTCACGATCTGGCCCTCTTCTCGGGTGTGGGGACTACAGAGTCCCCAACTCGTCCCCGGAAACGGGGAGGCGCGCCCCTGCTTCTGCCAGGGTGACAGGCGGCTCCCCCAGGCCGGCGCTCATGGGGGGCGGAGGTCGTCCATCGACCTCCGACGCCCGAGTTGCCTTCGTACGCGGGCCGCTTGCCTTGCGATCCTTCGTCGCTCTCGCTGCTGCTCCCGCCCCGCCTCCTCCTTCACGAGCATTACTTGCTCGCAGAAGGAGGCGCCAGCCGCCCACGCATCCGCGCAGCGAACCATAGCCGCGAGCAAGGTGGAGAGCGTGAGAACTCACTCCCAGGGCCGCCACAAGCTCCCGCCTCGGCGTCTCCCACGCCGGACACTCGGTGAGCGTGTGCAGACCTGAGTCCTCGCTCGCGTCGCAGTGATGGCACTCGGACGTTGGCTCTTTCTGCATCCGACGCAGATACTTTCTGATTAATGCCCTTGTCCATAAGGCACATTATACTTCTCAGCTGCCTTTCGTAAAGTCAGTATTTTGTTTCTATTTTTAATAAGTTGTAGTACTACAGTCCGTCAAATCTAAGAAGTACCGTTTGACAGTTCTGACAATTGAATGATAGGGATGGGATGAAAAAATCGATTACTATAATATCCGAACTTTAAGAGATCGATTACTATAATATCCGAATTTTAAGAAATCAATTGTTATAATTAAATAAAAGAAATGTTTAGGATATTTTTTTATTCACTACTAGTACTAGTATCGTCGTCTTCGTCATCATCGTCATTTAAATTAATGACCAGTTGATTGTCCATTACATTATCAAAGTGTACGTCTCTTTCGAAGTCGTCCATTATTATTTTCTTTGTTTTTTGTACTACTTTACTCCAATCTTCCTGTGTAACTTGGGCACATGCTTCCTTTAATAAACCTTCCATTTTCTTGACACTGAAGGGTGGTTTTGTGTTGTGTCTTGCTGCATAACCTGTAAAACAATAATGTAACTATTTGATAGCAGACGAAAACCATTGTTTAAATTATAAATGTTAGAAGTACTCGTGTTATTATTATAATATTATAAAATATTACCTTTAACTTGGGCCCAAATCAGTTCAATGGCATTATATTGGCAATGGTACGGAGGAAGTCGTATGACTTTGTGCCCGTGCTCTTCGGCCAATTGGTCAATTACATATGTCGGTTTTGGTGGTTTATGCAATTTCACTAACTGTAATAATTCAGCTTTTAATAGTGACATGTCGGCATCCACTCCTTTTCTTTGCAGCCATGCCACCAAATCTGCTTTCTTATTGGCTGACGTAGGTGCTTTATCAATTTGCACAGAGTGGTATGGGGCATTATCCATTATAATTGTGCTGTTAGGAGGGATATTCTGTAATAAATTTAAGAACCACTCTCGGAACCTTACTGCGTCCATTTCTTCATGATACTCTTTAGTGCTTTTGGATTGGAAAGCTAATAAAGAGTTTTCCACGAAGCCTGTAGACGCTGACCCAGCATGGCATATTATGAGGCGTCCACCTTTTCCTATCGGCACCTTCGAGCACGAAGCTTCAGAATCATCAGTCCATGTTTTCGGCACAGAATGGTTGGAATTTAGCCAAGTTTCGTCCAAAAATATTACATTATCCCAGTTTATAATTTGTTTAACTTCGCGCAGGAATGTTAGTCGCTGCATAATTATGTCATGTCGCTCCATAACAATTTTTCGTTTGTCAACTTTTTTGTATCTGAAGCCAATTCCTGTTATTACCGTTCTCAACGACTCTATGCTTCCCTTATACAGCCCGGCATCTTTTAAAGTTGCACATAACTTTGCCAATGTTGGAAATTCGCCTCTTGTAAAATACCCGTATATATGGTTTCTAATAGCATGACTATCGAATTCATCGATGCCTGTCACAGGTTTATTTCTTTTTCGTTTTTTCGGTGTGTGAAGTACGTTACTGTCACTCCCCGAAGGCCCATATTTTTCACTTAATATTTTGCCAACGGTGCGGCTACCAATACCGAGAGCTTCACCGACGCGATCCCGAACTTGTGTAACTGGCAGTAGAAGTCCACCATTTTGAGATTCACGCTCAAAATACTCGTGTAATTTCACCACCAATTCACGAGCCTGGCTGTTCAAAGTACGTCCTCTTTTCGACATTATTAATAAACACTTGCTTAGTTCGGAGTCCAGTATAAATATTGCCAAGGTAAACGGATAAAGAATGATCAGTCCAGAAAAGTAATAGCCAAGTCACAAATTGTAAAACACAAACGAGAAAGCAAGTACGCGCACAGTCAGCTTCCAAGATGGCGAGAGACTGCTGACGCCGAACCGACCGAGCGGACCGCGTGCGCTTGTAGTTGACAGTGTTGCCAGAAAAAAAAATTGTAGAGACTTGGACACCTGCGATTTTGCCTATTGACCTAAAAATAATTAAATTAATTTATTTTAGGGTATCTGTGTATTCAGTGCATTATGCGGTCGCGCAGTAACGTCGTTAATTTATAACATCAGGCAACAACATTTTTGTGAATGGGTTCTACATACCTTATTTTTATTAGTTTTAGACGTAGAAATAAGACTTAGAAGAAAAAATTGTAATTGTAAAATCAATGGATGTGCTTGTTAAAAATTTGTTTATTTCTCTGTAATATGCAAACCCATACTATCATACACAAAAATAAATGTAAAAAACACTATCCCTGACTCCATTTACTATTTCGACAGCGTTAGCGCGAGAAACCCCGACTTATTTGGGCGCGAAAATCAAAAATCGACAAATCGCTTTCGACAACTTTTTAAAGAAGCAAATATATTTGATTTATAAATACGTATTTTTGGTGAATGGGTTTTATCTCATATTTTACGATTACATAACTATTTAGTTATGTAATCGTAATATGTGAGATAAATCCCATTCACATGAAAAAATATTTGTTTGGTTGTCAAGTGTAATTTGTAAATAATACATTCGATTTTTCGTATATGTAAACGATTTTTTTGCATACAAGTGTATCCGAAGAGTCGCAACACTACGTGCAGTGACCTAACTACGTAACTTTGTAATGCGGTCGAGAATATAACTATTAGAAATTATTTACTGTGTAAATATGTGTTATTTTGCTTTGTTTGAAAGTTTTCAATTACATTTAGATATTAAGAATTGTACATTTTTAGATACAATAATGAAATCTTTCTAAATTCATGGTTTTATGAAAAAGGTTATCGAAACTGAATAATGTACGTATGAACAAAGTTGTTTCGGTTTGAAAAATATGAAACGTCAAACGGTACCTCTTAGATTTGATGGACTGTAAACTTTTTTGGTTCTTTAATTGCTTCTAAATTATCTCTTACTAAGTTTTGAATAGGGATTTTAGTTAACCAAATCTCCTAAGTAAACAATTCGACAATTGGGGTTGATTTTATATTTTCCTCTCTAGTTTCTTTGAAAACACTAACAAGTAAGGTAAGCTTCTTGTTAGCCCATTACCTGGTGTATGTAAGAGTGCTAAGTTCTGATAGTAGCTTGGTTGTTACATTATCAGCTAAGAATTGTATTTTTAAACAATATTCAGTGGCTAACCATCGTCTTCTTAAATGCAATGGAGGTACACAAAGCTCGCTTTCCATCACGTGAATTGGAGTACTTCTTATAAAGCCCCCTACAACCCTCAAAGCCTGATTTTGTACTTTGACCAGTTTGTGTATATGTGTTGTTATTGAAATTTGACACCTTTGCTGGTAAATGATAATTGCTATGGTCATCACTTAGGCAGTTTATCATAAACTAATGTAGTTTACTTTTAAACTCTCGCATTCCATGATTGAAGGTAATTAACACTATCAGGTTTATTTGCGTGACGCTTCGACCAGGTTACAGATAAACAAATCACACCACTTGTGGTGGTTGTGCGTGTAAATGCTTCTACTACCTGTCCTTAATTTAGATGAACGTACTGTTCCTGGTTTTCCTTTTCATTTAGCTCTCAGAGTTCCAGTAACATTGAGAGCTCAAGGCTATTATATAAATTGTCCATGTGTACATGCCTTTGCCAAGATAAAACATATTGTAACCTTCCAATTTTGACGAGCGTCTTTTTTTGTCTTCAAGAGGCGTGATTGGCATGTCTGTGATTAGCACCTTAAGAAGAATATAACAATAATCGCCTTGACAATTTGCCCCACGGGCATGAACGCTAGATAGGCTGTTTACTAATAAAAGTAAATCTACGTGGTGTAGGGTACCACCAGAAAGGTTTGAGGCAGCTACCGAGCATTGTATCGGCTACCATGGCTCTTTATACAACTAAAAAGTTTTCTTACGGGTCCTGGTTTAGATGCCATAACCAAACTGTTGTTACACCATATTTTAAGTGCAGTTTTAACAACAATTCATTCCCGTCTAATGGCCATACTCAATTATATCGTGTAGGAACATACCCAGAAGCCACACTTGCAAGCAATACATCTCGTGGGAGAATTTAAACAGGTTACCTGAAAGATCGTTTTGAAGTATATGACGAATATGAAAGGAACGACTACACCATCCAGCGAACTATGGCCTGTAAAGTCACCATGCCTATCTACGGAGAAGATTTTTACGTAAGGATATTTTAACATGTTTCAAATTAATCATTTTGAAATTACTTTATTTTTAATAATTTTGATTTTATTTTTCAGAAATAAACGTACGGTCGGATAAACGACGACGGGAGAAGCCAACGGTTTCATGAGGCAATGCTCGCGTAGGACAACCAACAAGATTTCGATATATTCCTGATCCGCTGGATGTTCCAAGACGCTTGGGATCACCCGGCGTGGTTCACTGAGAAAGGAGTTTATGCCGCGTATACCTCCGAATATTAAGAAAAAATATGTTTCATGTAGACTTTTTTGACAAAATAAAAATTATTCGCAATTTGTTTTTTTTATACCACTTGGTTGGCAGACAAGCACACGGTCCACCTGACGGAAAGTGATTACCGTGGCTTATGGATGTGGTTTCTATCCTCTCGGCACTCCAGACAATATCAGCAGTCTCTCAAAAACGTAAGTCAGGCTACATTCACTATGTATTGTTTGTTGATAGTTTTTGTCTAAAATAATTATTTACAACTGCAGCACGAAAATTGTAAAGATCGTCGACAGAATTATTTTCATCCAACATACTTTTTATGAATAAATAAATCTCATGTTTACTAAAAAATACTTTAGTATTGAGCACAATGCCATCAACGGTAAGCTTTTGCAATGTAGTAAAAAGCAGAATCAAATGCGCGTGTATTCGTTACATTAATATTAGTTGTAGTAGAAGACTGTGAAAGAAAATCATAAAGTAGTATGAGAATATTTTTAATTGAGAATTAGAATAATTTATTTCAACAGGCAGACTACGAATTTCTCCTTATAACAGTCCTAGAATGTAGGTAAAAGTTAGATGCTATACAATTAAATTAGGTTATAAGGAGTGCTTAGGTATTCGTACTAGGTGAACCCCGTATCACGAATGCTCATAATTACTTTCTGCTTTTCATTTGTTTCTGGTTTTTCCATCTTCATTGTCTTTTTTAATTTTATTTAACATTTTTTCTTCGTCCTTTATACATTTTGGTGAAACATTGTTATTTTTATCTCTTTGAATTTTTGTTTCATTCCATGGCTGTTTGAAATATTAGTAATCTTTAAAACACTTCAAACCGCCTTTATATTCACCATCTTTTTAAATTTGCAATGCTAAAGGATCATGTCTTCTATTATTTTGTAATACAAAGTTACTGTCGAATAAATATATGTTCCTACAATATGTTGTCAAGGTATGTATTTTTCTATTTATGTTATACCTAAATTGTTTTACCAGTTCCGTAAGATTAGGATGGTAATGCACACAATATCACCTGTTTAATTTGCAAGATTGAAAATAACTTGTGAACTACATAAGTATTACTGCCACTAAGCATAGCGTTGAATGTAGAAAGTTTGTACTAATGATATAACAGCATCATTCGCTTATAACTAGAAAGTAACGCGTCTAGAGGTTTCGACGAGTGGTATTTTCAAACTCAGAGGTCTAAGAGCTTTGATACAACCATCTCAGGGCCGTGTCTGCCATTTTGGACCGATGGACCTTCGGACCAGTGGCAACGTCCAATCCGTTGCATCTGCATGCACTTTTGGTGTGTGCAGTTAGACTAGTCAACACTTAACGCATGTCCTAAGCGCAACACAACACGCGCACTCGTCAGCTCGATACCTATAAATTACCTTACGGGGTTGTCGCCTGACCACATTTGATATTAAAATAAAAACAGATAATCGTGATTTTTTTTAATCGGCAAAAAGACATAGACATAAGGCTATTGTTTTCTTAATATCCGGCGTCATACGCTGCTTAAACTCCTTTCTCTGTGGACCACGCAGGGTAATTCCAATCGTCTTCGACATGCGTTTCTGCGGATCTGGAATGTATCGAGACCCCATTGTTTGACCCACACGCGGACAACGCCTCCCGAAAACGTTCGTGGTCCTCCCTCCGTCTTATATGTGCTGAGTATGTTATTTTCTGGAAAATAAAATCAAAATTGTTGAAAATAAAGTAATTTCTCATAATTCTAAATTGCTCTAAGTAATTTAATTTAATTATTCATTTCTATGAATATTGTACATTGAGTTCTTTATGTTATTACAGTTGTTCGAACATATTCTACCATAACCAGGTGTAGAAATATAAAGTTTTACAATAATACAATACAATAATAATACGTTTACAATAATATACTTACTCGAAAATCTTCCCCGAATGGCGACTGGCGACTTTGTAGGCCACGGTCATGAGGACGGATGGAGTCGTCGTTCGTTTCACTTTCATCATGTGATATCAACAACAATTTCTTCCAGGCAACCTGTTTAAATTTTCCCACGAGATGTAGAGCACGTCAAATGCTCCGGAACCCGTAATGTATTGGCTTCTGGTCTCTCATCTGATGGATCTATAAATTTGGTTTTTGTTATTGCCGTCCATGTCGAAGGATGACACTAATTTCAAGAGAGTGGATATGTTTTGGTTATAATAAGTTCGTTTTCATCTTTAAGTGCTTGCTGTATTTATTTTTATCGTAGCGGAAACTTTACTTTGGTTTCACCCTTTGAGTTCCATTTTTTGAAGTCCATTAGTTAAGCTGAAAAAATGAGGTAATTCATTAATATTCAGACAAAAAATATCACTAGTGCAATAGTTACTTAAAAATTCTATACCTATATGAAGCACACTCCAAGCACCGCATCCATGCAAGTAATGCAGACAATGTGAAATGATACATATCTTCAGTTTCTGTTCTGCGGCGGATGTCTATGTTTATTCATACTTATGGCATTCCTTACAAATGTCAGACACTTCTGTCGAAGTTCCTGATATGTATGAAGTTTCTTCGTCTTCTGCTTACATTTGTTAAGAGTGCCCACTATATCTGTACCACACCAAAGTTAAAGTCAAAGTCAAAAATCATTTAATCTGTATAGACCATTATATCGAAACTTACAAAACGTCAACAAAAAAGGAACATGAATATCAGTTTATAAATGGACCCACCGGTTCGAAACGCGGCCCCGACCTGAGAAGACTCGACCTCCAAAAGAAAGAAAGACACCGCTTTAGAAAGCGACGTAGCTGAATAAAGTCATAAAAAGTGTCCTAAAATAACGCGTACCCCTTGCCAAGGTTTTGTTGGCAAAACTTTAATACTGCTTTGGTTGTACTGTGACATATAAAGGCAGGTAATCATACATACAGAGACATATAAAGGCGACAGACATATAAAGGCGGTGATGCCTATACAGCTTTCATGAGCCTAGCTTTTACATACAGTGTACCACCAATAGGCGCGCGAACGCGAAATTGTGTGACATCTCTGCCAGGACTATTTCTTAGCTTCATATTCACTTGATTGTAATAAGTACTAATGGGGCTCATAACACTTACTTTTGAGTAATATTTTTCCTAATATCCGGAGTCATACGCTGAATAAACTCCTTGCTCGGTGGACCACGCCGGGTGATCCCAATCGTCTTCGGGATGCGTTTCTTCGCCCAAGCGTCTTTCGAACAACCAGCGGATCTGGAATATATCGAAACCCCATTGGTTGTCCCACGCGGGCAATGCCTCCCGAAAACGTTGGCGGTCCTCCCGCCGTCTTTTATGTATCGAGTACATTATTTTCTGGAAAATAAAATGAAAATGATTAAAAACAAAGTCATTTCATTTTTTTTTAAATGTTGCCAAATTGAAATATGCTCACGCGAAAATCTTCCCCGAAGATTGGCATAGCGACTTTATAGGCTACGGTTAAGAGGCTGGATGGAATAGTCGTTCGTTTCATATTCATCATGTGAAATATTGTCGATTTCTTCCAGGCAACCTGATTAAATTCTCGTAATGTAGCGTTTCGCGAGGTTCTACCGACTAACTCAGAAACAATAATTCTGAGCCGAGAAATTCTTCTATCAGACCGTCTAGATTGACGAAACAATTAAAACTGTGGATAAACCAGCAAAAGGGCCTGCTTTTAAACTCATTGTTGTCTCATTACCAATAATGATCTGACCAATTTGAGGTATGAACTATTTAGATAAGCGATTTTCTTTCTCTTAGTTTGACACCTTTGCTGATAAAAATAATTGCTATGATCATTACTTAGGCAGTTTATCATAACCTAAAGTAGTTAACTTTTAAACTCGCATTCCACGATACACAATAATGTTAACGAAAATTAACGCGATCGTGGTATATGTAGTTAGACATATACCTTCGATTTGCCTGACGTTTCTACCACGTCACTAAGCCGTGGTCACAGGATGATTGAGTCGACCTGTGACCACGGCCTGTACCTATACGATCGCGTTGATTCACGTTGATAATATTGTATATCTAGTGTACTTACTCGACAAGTCTTGTGGCGTACTATTTTGTTTTTTAAGCTATTTTGTTTTTTAAGTTTATGTTACTTTGTAATTATCCTTTGTGAACCATTGTATTTTATATCGCTTAGGTGGCAGACACGGCCCACCTGATAGAAAGTGGTTACCGTGGCATATGGACGTGTGCAACACACTCGCGCTGCTAACCCTGTAAGCAGAGAGTTTTTGTGCCGTCAGTACAGAAAAAGCAGGACAAGCCTTTGGTCTTCCCACTGACAGCTCAAAAACTCTCCAGTGAGCTTTGGCTACATTTAATAGATATCCATATTGTGTATACATTTGTACTCACAAAAAAAGATTCCATAATTTAATAAAAGATACGCAGGTTATCTTAATGGCTTACTGAAGTACTACGACTCATATGTGGCAATTAGCTGGAAGTGAAGTAATTGTTTTGGTACTTAACTTACTTCAAATAACATAAAATGGACATGAATCATGGGCCTCGTTAACATAATTCACCTGAACTATTTTACTTAGGTTTTTTTTTAATCCATAGTTAGTAGTAGTTAGATTGTACTTTTGATTTAACAACATAGTTTGATGAAGTCTGGTACCCAAACTAAGATTTAACTTGTGTTTAGGGTACCAGGGTTCCTGAAAGCTATCGCAATAAACAAATAGTATACAATGAATGAAAACACATTAGTTCGGTTTCCATGAAATATCATGTTCATGAATAGGTGCATTAAATTAATCTTAATTCATCCCAGATGGAAATGTTTCTAAAGAATAAAAATGGCCTACAGTAAATATGTCCATATATCCATTTGTAAAACCTTTATGAGTTTACCTGGAAGTTAGCGAGAGATGCGAAAGCTTTCGAGTACCGGATGGTGATGCCCAGGAGTGCCATGGGGTTGCCCTTATTTTCACGGATGCCGATCGAGCCGGGTCTTGGGATGGCCCCTGAGTTGACCAAGATTCCTGTGCTGGGCGATTGCTAAAATTGGGAGAGGGGAGGGCTCCTGTCGAGCCGGGTCTTGGGATGGCCCCTGAGTTGGTCGAGATCCCTGTGCTGGGCGATTGCTAATGGAGACTGGTGGCTTCATGTTCGTAGCACTTTCGCCGCAGGCGCCGCCTGTGCGGCTATGGGTTTCCTTCTCTTTTAACCCACGACGGTGGTGAACCCGTCGTCGTCCGAGTCGGTGGGAGTGTCGGAAGTAGTTTCTGCAACTGAGGCGGACGAAGGAGTATCAGTCTGCATCTCGGAGCTGCTGGGCTCGGTAGGGACGGGGGTCCTACGAAGAGGGCTGCGTTCACGCGTCGGGGATCTAGAGGGCGGGGACGCGGGGGCCATAGTCCTTTCGGGTGTTTACGATGATGATGATGATGGCAGTGTTGGTGGTGGTGGTTCGGTGATGTCGCCACATGACACTTCCGGCCGTATTGTCGAGTTTTGTTGATCCGGGATCAGCGCGCTGAACTTCTGCTTGAGTAGCAGAAGAACATCTGCGTCTTTTAAGATAAGCTCTAGTAGCTCGAGCGGGGAAGTGTTGGCCATTACACTGTCTTCCCCGCGAGGAAACCAAACTGCTCGTGTGGTAGGAGACCGTTTGCTTCGGCATATGCGTTCAGCCTATGGCATACTAATCGTAAAGAGATATTCCCTAGGCCTTTGAGCAGACTGATGGGCCTATAACTGGACGGGTCGGATCTTCTTTTTCCGGGCTTGGGTATTCTAATGACCACGGCATCTTTCCATTGCTGTGGAAAGACGTTATTTGTGAGCACTGCTGTATGTCAGAAGGACGAAGCTGAGAACATTTTGATGAGTTTGTTTGGTATACCGTCCGAGCCGGGTGCTTTGCGCGTGTGCAAACCCTTAATGATCTCCTCAACCTCATCTGGGGAGACAGCCTTGAATTGACTGTCGCTATTTGGTGGTAGCGGGAGTGAGGCTCGCCGTTCTACTTCTGAGTCAACCTCGCGTATGTGTTAAGTCGGGGTGTAGGGAGGGTGCTGGGCGAACATTAAAGTTCAAGACCTTCGGCCAGACATTCCGCCTTTTCTGTCATCGAAAGCTATCGACTGGTCCGGTCTGGTTAAGGGAGGCATAGAGCTGACTATGTCCTTTATCAAAGATTGAGACAACTGCCAAAAAGCGTGCATGAGATGGCTCGAGTTCGCTCAGTGTAGCGCGTCCTATCCAGTTTGGCACAAGTCCTTTATGTGTGCTTTAACTTGCCGTACTAAACTGCGTGATGTAACCCTATTGCCTTCAGAAGGGTACCTATCGCAGGTGCGCACGGCGGCGTTCTTCCTCCTCAGCAGATCGCGCACATATTCGGGGAGGCTCCAGCAACGGTCTTCCGCCGCCGGGGCCCTCCGAGAACAATCGTTGACTAACGATTGACTGTGATTTGTGAAGACGTCGATCGCCGTCGTGGTGTCCTCTATGCTAACGATGTGATCTGGTATTTTATTCAGATGTACGGATTCTGTCGATTCGAGTTGTACCCAGAGCCGCGCTCAATCCGCAATCCACCTATTACGGGGAGGGGGCATTCTGTTTGCGAGTTCTACCATGACTGGCCTATGGTCCGAGGTAAGCTCGTGTAATACTTCTATAGAACCCAAACGTAAGCTTACATTCTTTAGGAGCATTATGTCTATGATATCTGACCTATGTTCCACTACACTATATCCAGATAGTACGTAACTTCCAGCGGCGCTATAATGTAGTAATTGAAAGAATTAGAGATCGTTTTAAGGACGCCTCTGGTGTTGGGAATGTGGCAGTTCCACATTATATGTTAGGCGTTGAGGTCACCGGCCACTATGACCGACGGCACGAGGTCGAACAAGGCCCTGAGATCGCTCTCGGGAAGGACTTTGGTGGGTGACAGAGAAGCTGACACTAAGACTATTGGCTGGTAGCCGGTTATCCCTAACCGACAGACCGATACCTCAACGTTCGTCAGCGTTGGCGGATCCATAGTTGAGCAGTGAACCAGGTGAACCTCTTGTAAATAGATAAGAGTCCCGCCCAAGGGGGAGTCTATCGTGTCATTGCGCACCATGAGGTAGTTTGCTGTGGATAGACGTTATTTGTGAGCACTGCTGTATGTCAGAAGGACGAAACTGAGAACATTTTGATGAGTTTGCTTGGTATACCGTCCGAGCCGGGTGCTTTGCGCGTGTGCAAACCCTTAATGATCTCCTCAACCTCATCGGGGGAGACAGCCTTGAATTGACTGGCGCTATTTGGTGGTAGCGGGAGTGAGGCTGGCCGTTCTACTTCTGAGTCAACCTCGCGTATGTGTTAAGTCGGGGTGTAGGGAGGGTGCTGGGCGAACATTAAAGTTCAAAACCTTCGGCCAGACATTCCGCCTTTTCTGTCATCGAAAGCTATCGACTGGTCCGGTCTGGTTAAGGGAGGCATAGAGCTGACTATGTCCTTTATCAAAGATTGAGACAACTGCCAAAAGGCGTGCTGAGATGGCTCGAGTTCGCTCAGTGTAGCGTCCCATCCAGTTTGGCACAAGTCCTTTATGTGTGCCTTAACTTGCCGTTCTAAACTGCGTGATGTAACCCTATTGCCTTCAGAAGGGTACCTATCGCAGGTGCGCACGGCGGCGTTCTTCCTCCTCAGCAGATCGCGCACATATTCGGGGAGGCTCCAGCAACGGTCTTCCGCCGCCGGGGCCCTCCGAGAACAATCGTTGACTAACGATTGACCGTGATTTGTGAAGACGTCGATCGCCGTCGTGGTGTCCTCTATGCTAACGATGTGATCTGGTATTTTATTCAGATGTACGGATTCTGTCGATTCGAGTTGTACCCAGAGCCGCGCTCAATTCGCAATCCACCTATTACGGGGAGGGGGCATTCTGTTTGCGAGTTCTACCATGACTGGCCTATGGTCCGAGGTAAGATCGTGTAATACTTCTATAGAACCCAAACGTAAGCTTACATTCTTTAGGAGCATTATGTTCCACTACACTATATCCAGATAGTGCGTAACTTCCAGCGGCGCTATAATGTCGTAATTGAAAGAATTAGAGATCGTTTTAAGGACGCCTCTGGTGGCAGTTCCACATTATATGTTAGGCGTTGAGGTCACCGGCCACTATGACCGACGGCACGAGGTCGAATAAGGCCCCTCTCATCGCTCTCGGGAAGGACTTTGGTGGGTGACAAAGAAGCTGACACTAAGATCATTGGCTGGTAGCCGGTTATCCCTGACCGACAGACCGATACCTCAACGTTCGTCAGCGTTGGCGGATCCATAGGTGAGCAGTGAACCAGGTGAACCTCTTGTAAATAGATGAGAGTCCCGCCCAAGGGGGAGTCTATCGTGTCATTGCGCACCATGAGGTAGTTTGCAATGTTAGGTTTTCTCTGGGCGAGCTGCAAAAAGGTCTCTCGCATGAGAAAAATGACAGGTTGGTGTGCCCTAAGAAAATCACCTAAGTCTGTTCTAATGCCAGCTATTGTGGACATGTTGAAATACCCTAACTTGAGCGATCGTGGTTTGACTCTGTCAGTGGTTTGTAAATCCATTATGAGTTTACCTGGAAGTTAACGAGAGATGCGAAAACTTTCGAGTACCGGATGGTGACGCCCAGGAGTGCCATGGGGTTGCCCTCATTTTGACGGATGCCGATCGAGCCGGGTCTTGGGATGGCCCCTGAGTTGGTCGAGATCCCTGTGCTGGGTGATTGCTAATGGAGATGGGTGGCTTTCTTTTTGTGGCACTTTTGCCGCAGGCGCCGCCTGTGCGGCTATGGGTTTCCTTTTCTTTTTACCCACGACGGTGGTGAACCCGTCGTCGTCCGAGTCGGTGGGAGTGTCGAAAGTAGTTTCTGCAACTGAGGCGGACGAAGCAGTATCAGTCTGCATCTCGGAGCTGGTGGTCTCGGTAGGGACGGGGGTCCTACGAAGAGGGCTGCGTTCACGCGTCGGGGATCTAGAGGGCGGGGACGCGGGGGCTCTAGCCTTTTCGGGTATTTACGATGATGATGATGGCAGTGGTGGTGGTGGTGGTGGTGGTTCGGTGGTGTCGCCACATGACACTTCCGGCTGTATTGTCGAGTTTTGCTGATCCGGGATCAGCGCGCTGAACTTCTGCTTGAGTAGCAGAAGAACATCCGCGTCTTTTAAGATAAGCTCTAGTAGCTCGAGCGGGGAAGGGTTGGCCATCACACCGTCTTCCCCACGTGGAAACCAAACTGCTCGTGTGGTTGGAGACCGTTTGCTTCTGCATATGCGTTCAGCCTATGGCATACTAATCGTACAGAGATATTCCCTAGGCCTTTGAGCAGACTGATGGGCCTATAACTGGACGGCTCGGATCTTCTTTTTCCGGGCTTGGGTATACTAATGACCACGGCATCTTTCCATTGCTTTGGAAAGACTTTATTTGTGAGCACTGCTGTATGTCAGAAGGACGAAGCTGAGAACATTTTGATGAGTTTGTTTGGTATACCGTACGAGCCGGGTGCTTTGCGCGTGTGCAAACCCTTAATGATCTCCTCAACCTCATCTGGGTAGACAGCCTCGAATTGACTGTCGCTATTTGGTGGTAGCGGGAGTGAGGCTCGCCGTTCTACTTCTGAGTCAACCTCGCGTATGTGTTAAGTCGGGGTGTAGGGAGGATGCTGGGCGAACATTAAAGTTCAAGACCTTCGGCCAGACATTCCGCCTTTTCTGTCATCGAAAGCTATCGACTGGTCCGGTCTGGTTAAGGGAGGCATAGAGCTGACTATGTCCTTTATCAAAGATTGAGACAACTGCCAAAAAGCGTGCTGAGATGGCTCGAGTTCGCTCAGTGTAGCGTCCCATCCAGTTTGGCACAAGTCCTTTATGTGTGCCTTAACTTGCCGTTCTAAACTGCGTGATGTAACCCTATTGCCTTCAGAAGGGTACCTATCGCAGGTGCGCACGGCGGCGTTCTTCCTCCTCAGCAGATCGCGCACATATTCGGGGAGGCTCCAGCAACGGTCTTCCGCCGCCGGGGCCCTCCGAGAACAATCGTTGACTAACGATTGACCGTGATTTGTGAAGACGTCGATCGCCGTCGTGGTGTCCTCTATGCTAACGATGTGATCTGGTATTTTATTCAGATGTACGGATTCTGTCGATTCGAGTTGTACCCAGAGCCGCGCTCAATTCGCAATCCACCTATTACGGGGAGGGGGCATTCTGTTTGCGAGTTCTACCATGACTGGCCTATGGTCCGAGGTAAGCTCGTGTAATACTTCTATAGAACCCAAACGTAAGCTTACATTCTTTAGGAGCATTATGTTCCACTACACTATATCCAGATAGTGCGTAACTTCCAGCGGTGCTATAATGTCGTAATTGAAAGAATTAGAGATCGTTTTAAGGACGCCTCTGGTGGCAGTTCCACATTATATGTTAGGCGTTGAGGTCACCGGCCACTATGACCGACGGCACGAGGTCGAATAAGGCCCTGAGATCGCTCTCGGGAAGGACTTTGGTGGGTGACAGAGAAGCTGACACTAAGATTATTGGCTGGTAGCCGGTTATCCCTAACCGACAGACCGATACCTCAACGTTCGTCAGCGTTGGCGGATCCATAGGTGAGCAGTGAACCAGATGAACCTCTTGTAAATAGATGAGAGTCCCGCCCAAGGGGGAGTCTATCGTGTCATTGCGCACCATGAGGTAGTTTGCAATGTTAGGTTTTCTCTGGGCGAGCTTCAAAAAGGTCTCTCGCATGAGAAAAATGACAGGTTGGTGTGCCCTAAGAAAATCACCTAAGTCTGTTCTAATGCCAGCTATTGTGGACATGTTGAAATATCCTAACTTGAGCGATCGTGGTTTGACTCTGTCAGTGGTTTGTAAATCCATTATGAGTTTACCTGGAAGTTAACGAGAGATGCGAAAACTTTCGAGTACCGGATGGTGACGCCCAGGAGTGCCATGGGGTTGCCCTCATTTTGACGGATGCCGATCGAGCCGGGTCTTGGGATGGCCCCTGAGTTGGCCAAGATCCCTGTGCTGGGCGATTGCTAAAATCGGGAGAGGGGA
Organism: Eilema griseolum; assembly: GCA_963662185.1. Lineage (NCBI taxonomy): Eukaryota > Metazoa > Arthropoda > Insecta > Lepidoptera > Erebidae > Eilema > Eilema griseolum. The sequence continues at coordinate 12,054,086 of OY759253.1, forward strand.
GGGCTCCTGTCGAGCCGGGTCTTGGGATGGCCCCTGAGTTGGTCGAGATCCCTGTGCTGGGTGATTGCTAATGGAGATGGGTGGCTTCCTTTTTGTGGCACTTTTGCCGCAGGCGCCGCCTGTGCGGCTATGGGTTTCCTTTTCTTTTTACCCACGACGGTGGTGAACCCGTCGTCGTCCGAGTCGGTGGGAGTGTCGAAAGTAGTTTCTGCAACTGAGGCGGACGAAGCAGTATCAGTCTGCATCTCGGAGCTGGTGGTCTCGGTAGGGACGGGGGTCCTACGAAGAGGGCTGCGTTCACGCGTCGGGGATCTAGAGGGCGGGGACGCGGGGGCCATAGTCCTTTCGGGTATTTACGATGATGATGATGGCAGTGGTGGTGGTGGTGGTGGTTCGGTGGTGTCGCCACATGACACTTCCGGCTGTATTGTCGAGTTTTGCTGATCCGGGATCAGCGCGCTGAACTTCTGCTTGAGTAGCAGAAGAACATCCGCGTCTTTTAAGATAAGCTCTAGTAGCTCGAGCGGGGAAGGGTTGGCCATCACACCGTCTTCCCCGCGCGGAAACCAAACTGCTCGTGTGGTTGGAGACCGTTTGCTTCTGCATATGCGTTCAGCCTATGGCATACTAATCGTACAGAGATATTCCCTAGGCCTTTGAGCAGACTGATGGGCCTATAACTGGACGGCTCGGATCTTCTTTTTCCGGGCTTGGGTATACTAATGACCACGGCATCTTTCCATTGCTGTGGAAAGACTTTATTTGTGAGCACTGCTGTATGTCAGAAGGACGAAGCTGAGAACATTTTGATGAGTTTGTTTGGTATACCGTACGAGCCGGGTGCTTTGCGCGTGTGCAAACCCTTAATGATCTCCTCAACCTCATCTGGGTAGACAACCTCGAATTGACTGTCGCTATTTGGTGGTAGCGGGAGTGAGGCTCGCCGTTCTACTTCTGAGTCAACCTCGCGTATGTGTTAAGTCGGGGTGTAGGGAGGGTGCTGGGCGAACATTAAAGTTCAAGACCTTCGGCCAGACATTCCGCCTTTTCTGTCATCGAAAGCTATCGACTGGTCCGGTCTGGTTAAGGGAGGCATAGAGCTGACTATGTCCTTTATCAAAGATTGAGACAACTGCCAAAAAGCGTGCTGAGATGGCTCGAGTTCGCTCAGTGTAGCGTCCCATCCAGTTTGGCACAAGTCCTTTATGTGTGCCTTAACTTGCCGTTCTAAACTGCGTGATGTAACCCTATTGCCTTCAGAAGGGTACCTATCGCAGGTGCGCACGGCGGCGTTCTTCCTCCTCAGCAGATCGCGCACATATTCGGGGAGGCTCCAGCAACGGTCTTCCGCCGCCGGGGCCCTCCGAGAACAATCGTTGACTAACGATTGACCGTGATTTGTGAAGACGTCGATCGCCGTCGTGGTGTCCTCTATGCTAACGATGTGATCTGGTATTTTATTCAGATGTACGGATTCTGTCGATTCGAGTTGTACCCAGAGCCGCGCTCAATTCGCAATCCACCTATTACGGGGAGGGGGCATTCTGTTTGCGAGTTCTACCATGACTGGCCTATGGTCCGAGGTAAGCTCGTGTAATACTTCTATAGAACCCAAACGTAAGCTTACATTCTTTAGGAGCATTATGTTCCACTACACTATATCCAGATAGTGCGTAACTTCCAGCGGCGCTATAATGTCGTAATTGAAAGATTTAGAGATCGTTTTAAGGACGCCTCTGGTGGCAGTTCCACATTATATGTTAGGCGTTGAGGTCACCGGCCACTATGACCGACGGCACGAGGTCGAATAAGGCCCTGAGATCGCTCTCGGGAAGGACTTTGGTGGGTGACAGAGAAGCTGACACTAAGATTATTGGCTGGTAGCCGGTTATCCCTGACCGACAGACCGATACCTCAACGTTCGTCAGCGTTGGCGGATCCATAGGTGAGCAGTGAACCAGGTGAACCTCTTGTAAATAGATGAGAGTCCCGCCCAAGGGGGAGTCTATCGTGTCATTGCGCACCATGAGGTAGTTTGCAATGTTAGGTTTTCTCTGGGCGAGCTCTCAAAAGGTCTCTCGCATGAGAAAAATGACAGGTTGGTGTGCCCTAAGAAAATCACCTAAGTCTGTTCTAATGCCAGCTATTGTGGACATGTTGAAATACCCTAACTTGAGCGATCGTGGTTTGACTCTGTCAGTGGTTTGTAAATCCATTATGAGTTTACCTGGAAGTTAACGAGAGATGCGAAAACTTTCGAGTACGGGATGGTGACGCCCAGGAGTGCCATGGGGTTGCCCTCATTTTGACGGATGCCGATCGAGCCGGGTCTTGGGATGGCCCCTGAGTTGGTCGAGATCCCTGTGCTGGGTGATTGCTAATGGAGATGGGTGGCTTTCTTTTTGTGGCACTTTTGCCGCAGGCGCCGCCTGTGCGGCTATGGGTTTCCTTTTCTTTTTACCCACGACGGTGGTGAACCCGTCGTCGTCCGAGTCGGTGGGAGTGTCGAAAGTAGTTTCTGCAACTGAGGCGGACGAAGCAGTATCAGTCTGCATCTCGGAGCTGGTGGTCTCGGTAGGGACGGGGGTCCTACGAAGAGGGCTGCGTTCACGCGTCGGGGATCTAGAGGGCGGGGACGCGGGGGCCATAGTCCTTTCGGGTATTTACGATGATGATGATGGCAGTGGTGGTGGTGGTGGTGGTTCGGTGGTGTCGCCACATGACACTTCCGGCTGTATTGTCGAGTTTTGCTGATCCGGGATCAGCGCGCTGAACTTCTGCTTGAGTAGCAGAAGAACATCCGCGTCTTTTAAGATAAGCTCTAGTAGCTCGAGCGGGGAAGGGTTGGCCATCACACCGTCTTCCCCGCGCGGAAACCAAACTGCTCGTGTGGTTGGAGACCGTTTGCTTCTGCATATGCGTTCAGCCTATGGCATACTAATCGTACAGAGATATTCCCTAGGCCTTTGAGCAGACTGATGGGCCTATAACTGGACGGCTCGGATCTTCTTTTTCCGGGCTTGGGTATACTAATGACCACGGCATCTTTCCATTGCTGTGGAAAGACTTTATTTGTGAGCACTGCTGTATGTCAGAAGGACGAAGCTGAGAACATTTTGATGAGTTTGTTTGGTATACCGTACGAGCCGGGTGCTTTGCGCGTATGCAAACCCTTAATGATCTCCTCAACCTCATCTGGGTAGACAACCTCGAATTGACTGTCGCTATTTGGTGGTAGCGGGAGTGAGGCTCGCCGTTCTACTTCTGAGTCAACCTCGCGTATGTGTTAAGTCGGGGTGTAGGGAGGGTGCTGGGCGAACATTAAAGTTCAAGACCTTCGGCCAGACATTCCGCCTTTTCTGTCATCGAAAGCTATCGACTGGTCCGGTCTGGTTAAGGGAGGCATAGAGCTGACTATGTCCTTTATCAAAGATTGAGACAACTGCCAAAAAGCGTGCTGAGATGGCTCGAGTTCGCTCAGTGTAGCGTCCCATCCAGTTTGGCACAAGTCCTTTATGTGTGCCTTAACTTGCCGTTCTAAACTGCGTGATGTAACCCTATTGCCTTCAGAAGGGTACCTATCGCAGGTGCGCACGGCGGCGTTCTTCCTCCTCAGCAGATCGCGCACATATTCGGGGAGGCTCCAGCAACGGTCTTCCGCCGCCGGGGCCCTCCGAGAACAATCGTTGACTAACGATTGACCGTGATTTGTGAAGACGTCGATCGCCGTCGTGGTGTCCTCTATGCTAACGATGTGATCTGGTATTTTATTCAGATGTACGGATTCTGTCGATTCGAGTTGTACCCAGAGCCGCGCTCAATTCGCAATCCACCTATTACGGGGAGGGGGCATTCTGTTTGCGAGTTCTACCATGACTGGCCTATGGTCCGAGGTAAGCTCGTGTAATACTTCTATAGAACCCAAACGTAAGCTTACATTCTTTAGGAGCATTATGTTCCACTACACTATATCCAGATAGTGCGTAACTTCCAGCGGCGCTATAATGTCGTAATTGAAAGAATTAGAGATCGTTTTAAGGACGCCTCTGGTGGCAGTTCCACATTATATGTTAGGCGTTGAGGTCACCGGCCACTATGACCGACGGCACGAGGTCGAATAAGGCCCTGAGATCGCTCTCGGGAAGGACTTTGGTGGGTGACAAAGAAGCTGACACTAAGATTATTGGCTGGTAGCCGGTTATTCCTGACCGACAGACCGATACCTCAACGTTCGTCAGCGTTGGCGGATCCATAGGTGAGCAGTGAACCAGGTGAACCTCTTGTAAATAGATGAGAGTCCCGCCCAAGGGGGAGTCTATCGTGTCATTGCGCACCATGAGGTAGTTTGCAATGTTAGGTTTTCTCTGGGCGAGCTGCAAAAAGGTCTCTCGCATGAGAAAAATGACAGGTTGGTGTGCCCTAAGAAAATCACCTAAGTCTGTTCTAATGCCAGCTATTGTGGACATGTTGAAATACCCTAACTTGAGCGATCGTGGTTTGACTCTGTCAGTGGTTTGTAAATCCATTATGAGTTTACCTGGAAGTTAACGAGAGATGCGAAAACTTTCGAGTACCGGATGGTGACGCCCAGGAGTGCCATGGGGTTGCCCTCATTTTGACGGATGCCGATCGAGCCGGGTCTTGGGATGGCCCCTGAGTTGGTCGAGATCCCTGTGCTGGGTGATTGCTAATGGAGATGGGTGGCTTTCTTTTTGTGGCACTTTTGCCGCAGGCGCCGCCTGTGCGGCTATGGGTTTCCTTTTCTTTTTACCCACGACGGTGGTGAACCCGTCGTCGTCCGAGTCGGTGGGAGTGTCGAAAGTAGTTTCTGCAACTGAGGCGGACGAAGCAGTATCAGTCTGCATCTCGGAGCTGGTGGTCTCGGTAGGGACGGGGGTCCTACGAAGAGGGCTGCGTTCACGCGTCGGGGATCTAGAGGGCGGGGACGCGGGGGCTCTAGTCTTTTCGGGTATTTACGATGATGATGATGGCAGTGGTGGTGGTGGTGGTTCGGTGGTGTCGCCACATGACACTTCCGGCTGTATTGTCGAGTTTTGCTGATCCGGGATCAGCGCGCTGAACTTCTGCTTGAGTAGCAGAAGAACATCCGCGTCTTTTAAGATAAGCTCTAGTAGCTCGAGCGGGGAAGGGTTGGCCATCACACCGTCTTCCCCACGTGGAAACCAAACTGCTCGTGTGGTTGGAGACCGTTTGCTTCTGCATATGCGTTCAGCCTATGGCATACTAATCGTACAGAGATATTCCCTAGGCCTTTGAGCAGACTGATGGGCCTATAACTGGACGGCTCGGATCTTCTTTTTCCGGGCTTGGGTATACTAATGACCACGGCATCTTTCCATTGCTTTGGAAAGACTTTATTTGTGAGCACTGCTGTATGTCAGAAGGACGAAGCTGAGAACATTTTGATGAGTTTGTTTGGTATACCGTACGAGCCGGGTGCTTTGCGCGTGTGCAAACCCTTAATGATCTCCTCAACCTCATCTGGGTAGACAGCCTCGAATTGACTGTCGCTATTTGGTGGTAGCGGGAGTGAGGCTCGCCGTTCTACTTCTGAGTCAACCTCGAGTATGTGTTAAGTCGGGGTGTAGGGAGGGTGCTGGGCGAACATTAAAGTTCAAGACCTTCGGCCAGACATTCCGCCTTTTCTGTCATCGAAAGCTATCGACTGGTCCGGTCTGGTTAAGGAAGGCATAGAGCTGACTATGTCCTTTATCAAAGATTGAGACAACTGCCAAAAAGCGTGCTGAGATGGCTCGAGTTCGCTCAGTGTAGCGTCCCATCCAGTTTGGCACAAGTCCTTTATGTGTGCCTTAACTTGCCGTTCTAAACTGCGTGATGTAACCCTATTGCCTTCAGAAGGGTACCTATCGCAGGTGCGCACGGCGGCGTTCTTCCTCCTCAGCAGATCGCGCACATATTCGGGGAGGCTCCAGCAACGGTCTTCCGCCGCCGGGGCCCTCCGAGAACAATCGTTGACTAACGATTGACCGTGATTTGTGAAGACGTCGATCGCCGTCGTGGTGTCCTCTATGCTAACGATGTGATCTGGTATTTTATTCAGATGTACGGATTCTGTCGATTCGAGTTGTACCCAGAGCCGCGCTCAATTCGCAATCCACCTATTACGGGGAGGGGGCATTCTGTTTGCGAGTTCTACCATGACTGGCCTATGGTCCGAGGTAAGCTCGTGTAATACTTCTATAGAACCCAAACGTAAGCTTACATTCTTTAGGAGCATTATGTTCCACTACACTATATCCAGATAGTGCGTAACTTCCAGCGGCGCTATAATGTCGTAATTGAAAGAATTAGAGATCGTTTTAAGGACGCCTCTGGTGGCAGTTCCACATTATATGTTAGGCGTTGAGGTCACCGGCCACTATGACCGACGGCACGAGGTCGAATAAGGCCCTGAGATCGCTCTCGGGAAGGACTTTGGTGGGTGACAGAGAAGCTGACACTAAGATTATTGGCTGGTAGCCGGTTATCCCTGACCGACAGACCGATACCTCAACGTTCGTCAGCGTTGGCGGATCCATAGGTGAGCAGTGAACCAGGTGAACCTCTTGTAAATAGATGAGAGTCCCGCCCAAGGGGGAGTCTATCGTGTCATTGCGCACCATGAGGTAGTTTGCAATGTTAGGTTTTCTCTGGGCGAGCTTCAAAAAGGTCTCTCGCATGAGAAAAATGACAGGTTGGTGTGCCCTAAGAAAATCACCTAAGTCTGTTCTAATGCCAGCTATTGTGGACATGTTGAAATACCCTAACTTGAGCGATCGTGGTTTGACTCTGTCAGTGGTTTGTAAATCCATTATGAGTTTACCTGGAAGTTAACGAGAGATGCGAAAACTTTCGAGTACCGGATGGTGACGCCCAGGAGTGCCATGGGGTTGCCCTCATTTTGACGGATGCCGATCGAGCCGGGTCTTGGGATGGCCCCTGAGTTGGTCGAGATCCCTGTGCTGGGTGATTGCTAATGGAGATGGGTGGCTTTCTTTTTGTGGCACTTTTGCCGCAGGCGCCGCCTGTGCGGCTATGGGTTTCCTTTTCTTTTTACCCACGACGGTGGTGAACCCGTCGTCGTCCGAGTCGGTGGGAGTGTCGAAAGTAGTTTCTGCAACTGAGGCGGACGAAGCAGTATCAGTCTGCATCTCGGAGCTGGTGGTCTCGGTAGGGACGGGGGTCCTACGAAGAGGGCTGCGTTCACGCGTCGGGGATCTAGAGGGCGGGGACGCGGGGGCCATAGTCCTTTCGGGTATTTACGATGATGATGATGGCAGTGGTGGTGGTGGTGCTGGTTCGGTGGTGTCGCCACATGACACTTCCGGCTGTATTGTCGAGTTTTGCTGATCCGGGATCAGCGCGCTGAACTTCTGCTTGAGTAGCAGAAGAACATCCGCGTCTTTTAAGATAAGCTCTAGTAGCTCGAGCGGGGAAGGGTTGGCCATCACACCGTCTTCCCCGCGCGGAAACCAAACTGCTCGTGTGGTTGGAGACCGTTTGCTTCTGCATATGCGTTCAGCCTATGGCATACTAATCGTACAGAGATATTCCCTAGGCCTTTGAGCAGACTGATGGGCCTATAACTGGACGGCTCGGATCTTCTTTTTCCGGGCTTGGGTATACTAATGACCACGGCATCTTTCCATTGCTGTGGAAAGACTTTATTTGTGAGCACTGCTGTATGTCAGAAGGACGAAGCTGAGAACATTTTGATGAGTTTGTTTGGTATACCGTACGAGCCGGGTGCTTTGCGCGTGTGCAAACCCTTAATGATCTCCTCAACCTCATCTGGGTAGACAACCTCGAATTGACTGTCGCTATTTGGTGGTAGCGGGAGTGAGGCTCGCCGTTCTACTTCTGAGTCAACCTCGCGTATGTGTTAAGTCGGGGTGTAGGGAGGGTGCTGGGCGAACATTAAAGTTCAAGACCTTCGGCCAGACATTCCGCCTTTTCTGTCATCGAAAGCTATCGACTGGTCCGGTCTGGTTAAGGGAGGCATAGAGCTGACTATGTCCTTTATCAAAGATTGAGACAACTGCCAAAAAGCGTGCTGAGATGGCTCGAGTTCGCTCAGTGTAGCGTCCCATCCAGTTTGGCACAAGTCCTTTATGTGTGCCTTAACTTGCCGTTCTAAACTGCGTGATGTAACCCTATTGCCTTCAGAAGGGTACCTATCGCAGGTGCGCACGGCGGCGTTCTTCCTCCTCAGCAGATCGCGCACATATTCGGGGAGGCTCCAGCAACGGTCTTCCGCCGCCGGGGCCCTCCGAGAACAATCGTTGACTAACGATTGACCGTGATTTGTGAAGACGTCGATCGCCGTCGTGGTGTCCTCTATGCTAACGATGTGATCTGGTATTTTATTCAGATGTACGGATTCTGTCGATTCGAGTTGTACCCAGAGCCGCGCTCAATTCGCAATCCACCTATTACGGGGAGGGGGCATTCTGTTTGCGAGTTCTACCATGACTGGCCTATGGTCCGAGGTAAGCTCGTGTAATACTTCTATAGAACCCAAACGTAAGCTTACATTCTTTAGGAGCATTATGTTCCACTACACTATATCCAGATAGTGCGTAACTTCCAGCGGCGCTATAATGTCGTAATTAAAAGAATTAGAGATCGTTTTAAGGACGCCTCTGGTGGCAGTTCCACATTATATGTTAGGCGTTGAGGTCACCGGCCACTATGACCGACGGCACGAGGTCGAATAAGGCCCTGAGATCGCTCTCGGGAAGGACTTTGGTGGGTGACAGAGAAGCTGACACTAAGATTATTGGCTGGTAGCCGGTTATCCCTGACCGACAGACCGATACCTCAACGTTCGTCAGCGTTGGCGGATCCATAGGTGAGCAGTGAACCAGGTGAACCTCTTGTAAATAGATGAGAGTCCCGCCCAAGGGGGAGTCTATCGTGTCATTGCGCACCATGAGGTAGTTTGCAATGTTAGGTTTTCTCTGGGCGAGCTTCAAAAAGGTCTCTCGCATGAGAAAAATGACAGGTTGGTGTGCCCTAAGAAAATCACCTAAGTCTGTTCTAATGCCAGCTATTGTGGACATGTTGAAATACCCTAACTTGAGCGATCGTGGTTTGACTCTGTCAGTGGTTTGTAAATCCATTATGAGTTTACCTGGAAGTTAACGAGAGATGCGAAAACTTTCGAGTACCGGATGGTGACGCCCAGGAGTGCCATGGGGTTGCCCTCATTTTGACGGATGCCGATCGAGCCGGGTCTTGGGATGGCCCCTGAGTTGGTCGAGATCCCTGTGCTGGGTGATTGCTAATGGAGATAGGTGGCTTTCTTTTTGTGGCACTTTTGCCGCAGGCGCCGCCTGTGCGGCTATGGGTTTCCTTTTCTTTTTACCCACGACGGTGGTGAACCCGTCGTCGTCCGAGTCGGTGGGAGTGTCGAAAGTAGTTTCTGCAACTGAGGCGGACGAAGCAGTATCAGTCTGCATCTCGGAGCTGGTGGTCTCGGTAGGGACGGGGGTCCTACGAAGAGGGCTGCGTTCACGCGTCGGGGATCTAGAGGGCGGGGACGCGGGGGCCATAGTCCTTTCGGGTATTTACGATGATGATGATGGCAGTGGTGGTGGTGGTGCTGGTTCGGTGGTGTCGCCACATGACACTTCCGGCTGTATTGTCGAGTTTTGCTGATCCGGGATCAGCGCGCTGAACTTCTGCTTGAGTAGCAGAAGAACATCCGCGTCTTTTAAGATAAGCTCTAGTAGCTCGAGCGGGGAAGGGTTGGCCATCACACCGTCTTCCCCGCGCGGAAACCAAACTGCTCGTGTGGTTGGAGACCGTTTGCTTCTGCATATGCGTTCAGCCTATGGCATACTAATCGTACAGAGATATTCCCTAGGCCTTTGAGCAGACTGATGGGCCTATAACTGGACGGCTCGGATCTTCTTTTTCCGGGCTTGGGTATACTAATGACCACGGCATCTTTCCATTGCTGTGGAAAGACTTTATTTGTGAGCACTGCTGTATGTCAGAAGGACGAAGCTGAGAACATTTTGATGAGTTTGTTTGGTATACCGTACGAGCCGGGTGCTTTGCGCGTGTGCAAACCCTTAATGATCTCCTCAACCTCATCTGGGTAGACAACCTCGAATTGACTGTCGCTATTTGGTGGTAGCGGGAGTGAGGCTCGCCGTTCTACTTCTGAGTCAACCTCGCGTATGTGTTAAGTCGGGGTGTAGGGAGGGTGCTGGGCGAACATTAAAGTTCAAGACCTTCGGCCAGACATTCCGCCTTTTCTGTCATCGAAAGCTATCGACTGGTCCGGTCTGGTTAAGGGAGGCATAGAGCTGACTATGTCCTTTATCAAAGATTGAGACAACTGCCAAAAAGCGTGCTGAGATGGCTCGAGTTCGCTCAGTGTAGCGTCCCATCCAGTTTGGCACAAGTCCTTTATGTGTGCCTTAACTTGCCGTTCTAAACTGCGTGATGTAACCCTATTGCCTTCAGAAGGGTACCTATCGCAGGTGCGCACGGCGGCGTTCTTCCTCCTCAGCAGATCGCGCACATATTCGGGGAGGCTCCAGCAACGGTCTTCCGCCGCCGGGGCCCTCCTAGAACAATCGTTGACTAACGATTGACCGTGATTTGTGAAGACGTCGATCGCCGTCGTGGTGTCCTCTATGCTAACGATGTGATCTGGTATTTTATTCAGATGTACGGATTCTGTCGATTCGAGTTGTACCCAGAGCCGCGCTCAATTCGCAATCCACCTATTACGGGGAGGGGGCATTCTGTTTGCGAGTTCTACCATGACTGGCCTATGGTCCGAGGTAAGCTCGTGTAATACTTCTATAGAACCCAAACGTAAGCTTACATTCTTTAGGAGCATTATGTTCCACTACACTATATCCAGATAGTGCGTAACTTCCAGCGGCGCTATAATGTCGTAATTAAAAGAATTAGAGATCGTTTTAAGGACGCCTCTGGTGGCAGTTCCACATTATATGTTAGGCGTTGAGGTCACCGGCCACTATGACCGACGGCACGAGGTCGAATAAGGCCCTGAGATCGCTCTCGGGAAGGACTTTGGTGGGTGACAGAGAAGCTGACACTAAGATTATTGGCTGGTAGCCGGTTATCCCTGACCGACAGACCGATACCTCAACGTTCGTCAGCGTTGGCGGATCCATAGGTGAGCAGTGAACCAGGTGAACCTCTTGTAAATAGATGAGAGTCCCGCCCAAGGGGGAGTCTATCGTGTCATTGCGCACCATGAGGTAGTTTGCAATGTTAGGTTTTCTCTGGGCGAGCTTCAAAAAGGTCTCTCGCATGAGAAAAATGACAGGTTGGTGTGCCCTAAGAAAATCACCTAAGTCTGTTCTAATGCCAGCTATTGTGGACATGTTGAAATACCCTAACTTGAGCGATCGTGGTTTGACTCTGTCAGTGGTTTGTAAATCCATTATGAGTTTACCTGGAAGTTAACGAGAGATGCGAAAACTTTCGAGTACCGGATGGTGACGCCCAGGAGTGCCATGGGGTTGCCCTCATTTTGACGGATGCCGATCGAGCCGGGTCTTGGGATGGCCCCTGAGTTGGTCGAGATCCCTGTGCTGGGTGATTGCTAATGGAGATAGGTGGCTTTCTTTTTGTGGCACTTTTGCCGCAGGCGCCGCCTGTGCGGCTATGGGTTTCCTTTTCTTTTTACCCACGACGGTGGTGAACCCGTCGTCGTCCGAGTCGGTGGGAGTGTCGAAAGTAGTTTCTGCAACTGAGGCGGACGAAGCAGTATCAGTCTGCATCTCGGAGCTGGTGGTCTCGGTAGGGACGGGGGTCCTACGAAGAGGGCTGCGTTCACGCGTCGGGGATCTAGAGGGCGGGGACGCGGGGGCTCTAGTCTTTTCGGGTATTTACGATGATGATGATGGCAGTGGTGGTGGTGGTGGTGGTGGTTCGGTGGTGTCGCCACATGACACTTCCGGCTGTATTGTCGAGTTTTGCTGATCCGGGATCAGCGCGCTGAACTTCTGCTTGAGTAGCAGAAGAACATCCGCGTCTTTTAAGATAAGCTCTAGTAGCTCGAGCGGGGAAGGGTTGGCCATCACACCGTCTTCCCCACGTGGAAACCAAACTGCTCGTGTGGTTGGAGACCGTTTGCTTCTGCATATGCGTTCAGCCTATGGCATACTAATCGTACAGAGATATTCCCTAGGCCTTTGAGCAGACTGATGGGCCTATAACTGGACGGCTCGGATCTTCTTTTTCCGGGCTTGGGTATACTAATGACCACGGCATCTTTCCATTGCTGTGGAAAGACTTTATTTGTGAGCACTGCTGTATGTCAGAAGGACGAAGCTGAGAACATTTTGATGAGTTTGTTTGGTATACCGTACGAGCCGGGTGCTTTGCGCGTGTGCAAACCCTTAATGATCTCCTCAACCTCATCTGGGTAGACAGCCTCGAATTGACTGTCGCTATTTGGTGGTAGCGGGAGTGAGGCTCGCCGTTCTACTTCTGAGTCAACCTCGCGTATGTGTTAAGTCGGGGTGTAGGGAGGGTGCTGGGCGAACATTAAAGTTCAAGACCTTCGGCCAGACATTCCGCCTTTTCTGTCATCGAAAGCTTTCGACTGGTCCGGTCTGGTTAAGGGAGGCATAGAGCTGACTATGTCCTTTATCAAAGATTGAGACAACTGCCAAAAAGCGTGCTGAGATGGCTCGAGTTCGCTCAGTGTAGCGTCCCATCCAGTTTGGCACAAGTCCTTTATGTGTGCCTTAACTTGCCGTTCTAAACTGCGTGATGTAACCCTATTGCCTTCAGAAGGGTACCTATCGCAGGTGCGCACGGCGGCGTTCTTCCTCCTCAGCAGATCGCGCACATATTCGGGGAGGCTCCAGCAACGGTCTTCCGCCGCCGGGGCCCTCCGAGAACAATCGTTGACTAACGATTGACCGTGATTTGTGAAGACGTCGATCGCCGTCGTGGTGTCCTCTATGCTAACGATGTGATCTGGTATTTTATTCAGATGTACGGATTCTGTCGATTCGAGTTGTACCCAGAGCCGCGCTCAATTCGCAATCCACCTATTACGGGGAGGGGGCATTCTGTTTGCGAGTTCTACCATGACTGGCCTATGGTCCGAGGTAAGCTCGTGTAATACTTCTATAGAACCCAAACGTAAGCTTACATTCTTTAGGAGCATTATGTTCCACTACACTATATCCAGATAGTGCGTAACTTCCAGCGGCGCTATAATGTCGTAATTGAAAGAATTAGAGATCGTTTTAAGGACGCCTCTGGTGGCAGTTCCACATTATATGTTAGGCGTTGAGGTCACCGGCCACTATGACCGACGGCACGAGGTCGAATAAGGCCCTGAGATCGCTCTCGGGAAGGACTTTGGTGGGTGACAGATAAGCTGACACTAAGATTATTGGCTGGTAGCCGGTTATCCCTGACCGACAGACCGATACCTCAACGTTCGTCAGCGTTGGCGGATCCATAGGTGAGCAGTGAACCAGGTGAACCTCTTGTAAATAGATGAGAGTCCCGCCCAAGGGGGAGTCTATCGTGTCATTGCGCACCATGAGGTAGTTTGCAATGTTAGGTTTTCTCTGGGCGAGCTTCAAAAAGGTCTCTCGCATGAGAAAAATGACAGGTTGGTGTGCCCTAAGAAAATCACCTAAGTCTGTTCTAATGCCAGCTATTGTGGACATGTTGAAATACCCTAACTTGAGCGATCGTGGTTTGACTCTGTCAGTGGTTTGTAAATCCATTATGAGTTTACCTGGAAGTTAACGAGAGATGCGAAAACTTTCGAGTACCGGATGGTGACGCCCAGGAGTGCCATGGGGTTGCCCTCATTTTGACGGATGCCGATCGAGCCGGGTCTTGGGATGGCCCCTGAGTTGGTCGAGATCCCTGTGCTGGGTGATTGCTAATGGAGATGGGTGATTGCTAATGGAGATGGGTGGCTTTCTTTTTGTGGCACTTTTGCCGCAGGCGCCGCCTGTGCGGCTATGGGTTTCCTTTTCTTTTTACCCACGACGGTGGTGAACCCGTCGTCGTCCGAGTCGGTGGGAGTGTCGAAAGTAGTTTCTGCAACTGAGGCGGACGAAGCAGTATCAGTCTGCATCTCGGAGCTGGTGGTCTCGGTAGGGACGGGGGTCCTACGAAGAGGGCTGCGTTCACGCGTCGGGGATCTAGAGGGCGGGGACGCGGGGGCCATAGTCCTTTCGGGTATTTACGATGATGATGATGGCAGTGGTGGTGGTGGTGCTGGTTCGGTGGTGTCGCCACATGACACTTCCGGCTGTATTGTCGAGTTTTGCTGATCCGGGATCAGCGCGCTGAACTTCTGCTTGAGTAGCAGAAGAACATCCGCGTCTTTTAAGATAAGCTCTAGTAGCTCGTGCGGGGAAGGGTTGGCCATCACACCGTCTTCCCCACGTGGAAACCAAACTGCTCGTGTGGTTGGAGACCGTTTGCTTCTGCATATGCGTTCAGCCTATGGCATACTAATCGTACAGAGATATTCCCTAGGCCTTTGAGCAGACTGATGGGCCTATAACTGGACGGCTCGGATCTTCTTTTTCCGGGCTTGGGTATACTAATGACCACGGCATCTTTCCATTGCTGTGGAAAGGCTTTATTTGTGAGCACTGCTGTATGTCAGAAGGACGAAGCTGAGAACATTTTGATGAGTTTGTTTGGTATACCGTACGAGCCGGGTGCTTTGCGCGTGTGCAAACCCTTAATGATCTCCTCAACCTCATCTGGGTAGACAGCCTCGAATTGACTGTCGCTATTTGGTGGTAGCGGGAGTGAGGCTCGCCGTTCTACTTCTGAGTCAACCTCGCGTATGTGTTAAGTCGGGGTGTAGGGAGGGTGCTGGGCGAACATTAAAGTTCAAGACCTTCGGCCAGACATTCCGCCTTTTCTGTCATCGAAAGCTATCGACTGGTCCGGTCTGGTTAAGGGAGGCATAGAGCTGACTATGTCCTTTATCAAAGATTGAGACAACTGCCAAAAAGCGTGCTGAGATGGCTCGAGTTCGCTCAGTGTAGCGTCCCATCCAGTTTGGCACAAGTCCTTTATGTGTGCCTTAACTTGCCGTTCTAAACTGCGTGATGTAACCCTATTGCCTTCAGAAGGGTACCTATCGCAGGTGCGCACGGCGGCGTTCTTCCTGGGGGGAGCATTCTGTTTGCGAGTTCTACCATGACTGGCCTATGGTCCGAGGTAAGCTCGTGTAATACTTCTATAGAAACCAAACGTAAGCTTACATTCTTTAGGAGCATTATGTTCCACTACACTATATCCAGATAGTGCGTAACTTCCAGCGGCGCTATAATGTCGTAATTGAAAGAATTAGAGATCGTTTTAAGGACGCCTCTGGTGGCAGTTCCACATTATATGTTAGGCGTTGAGGTCACCGGCCACTAGGACCGACGGCACGAGGTCGAATAAGGCCCTGAGATCGCTCTCGGGAAGGACTTTGGTGGGTGACAGAGAAGCTGACACTAAGACTATTGGCTGGTAGCCGGTTATCCGTAATCGACAGACCGATACCTCAACGTTCGTCAGCGTTGGCGGATCCATAGGTGAGCAGTGAACCTCTTGTAAATAGATGAGAGTCCCGCCCAAGGGGGAGTCTATCGTGTCATTGCGCACCATGAGGTAGTTTGCAATGTTAGGTTTTCTCTGGGCGAGCTTCAAAAAGGTCTCTCGCAAGAGAAAAATGTCCGGTTGGTGTGCCCTAAGAAAATCACCTAAGTCTGTTCTAATGCCAGCTATTCTGGCCGTGTTGAAATACCCTAACTTGAGCGATCGTGGTTTGACTCTGTCAGTGGTTTGTAAAACCGTTATGAGTTTACCTAGAAGATTGCCTTTCTCTTTATTGTGTCGAAAAAATGTCAATACAAATTAAAAACATATTTTATTCTGTAATTATATTAATTTTCATTATTTTAAAGAGATAGACAAAATACTTATAAGGGTAAGTATGTTGTAATTATAGAAACGTATACGTGGGGCGCACTATAAGTTTCCGGAATGAATATGAAAAAATACTATTAAAGGTACAAAATTAATTTATTGTTTTTCAAAATAATCTCCCTTGGCGTCTATGCACTTTATCATTCGATCAAACCAGTTTAGAAAACTTTTGTGCCACTCCTCTGTGGTGACCTCTGAAACGTGTTTTTCATACTCCTCGACAGCCTCTTCTGGTGATGAAAATCGTTGGCCGTGTAATTGGTTCTTAATTTTTGGGAACAGGTAAAAGTCACAAGGTGCCAGGTCGGGACTGTATGCAGGATGACTCATGAGTTCTACATTTTTCGCCTTCAAAAAGTCGTTTGTCTGTCTGGCCGTGTGAGAACTAGCATTGTCGTGGTGCAGGATGATACGGCGTTTACGGTTATTTTTACGGAGTTCGTCAATAACTTCCGGCAAACAAATGGTCGTGTACCAGTCACTATTCACAGTACGACTATTTTCTAAAGCAACAGAAGCCACGTGTCCAGTTTTATTAAAAAAAGAAGCAATCATCCGCTTAGATGCACTTTTCACGCGCGCCACTTTGGTTGGTTTCGGCTCATCTTGAAAGACCCATACGCTCGATTGCTGCTTTGTTTTGGGATCGTAGCAATAAATCCATGTTTCGTCACCTGTTACTATGTCCCACACCAAATTTGACGCACCTTCGTTGAATCTGGTAAGCATGGCACTGCACCAAGTGACGCGGTCCGTTTTTTGATCCTCGGTCAAGTTATGTGGGATCCACCGCGAGCACAGCTTTCTCACACCCAAATGTTTGTGTAGGATTGATTGTATTTGACTCATGCCTATTTCTAAAGATGCGCGAATATCATGGTAGGTCACATGCCTGTCTGTTTCAGTCATACGGCGCACAGCATCGATGTTTTTGTTGGTCACAGCGGCGGACGGCCGACCATCGCGAGATTCGTCACTGAGATTGATAAGACCACGCTTGAATTCTGCAAACCAGCTATAAACAGTCGTCTTGCATGGAGCTTCATCGCCAAAAGCTGTTTCAAGCCGAGCGTTGCTCTGTTGAGCCGTCAAATTACACTTAAAATCGTAGAAAATCATGCTACGAAAATTTGCCCGAGTTAAATCAATGTTGATGCAGACACACAATTTTTTAAATGGCGCCACAAGGTAAAAACAAAAGACAGTCAGATGAAACAAACTGTATTCTACAGCCAAAGAGTTCTATTTTCAAATGTTGTAATACATTTTTAAATATTGTTTATGTAAGTGGCCAGTTCCGGAAACTTTTAGTGTAACCTATGTATTCATACATACCTTTAAGCTCATCATCTCTTTCCCATATATTGGTATATTTTTGAGAATAACCTGAAATTTCTTTTTTCTTTTCTCCCTTTGGCATTGTAATTATACGTAGAAGTCACAATCACTTTACAAGCATAGTTTTATTGGTCTAACGTTTACATTATTTAAAACATGTCTAACGTTTACACGATTAAAATTTTATCCTTATAAATACCCCCAAAAAGTTATTTCCCCTAAAAAACCCCCTGTATAGATTTTTTCTCCCTAAATTTAGGGAGAAAACCCCCAAGTTGGCATCACTGATGCAATTTTCAATTCCCTACTAAACACATATAACGGGGAATCCCCGATCATAGATTACATGCTATTACGTTACGTACTTACCATAAACTAAAATTTGCCGGACAGTGACAGTGACTGAAAGAAGATACAACGTAGTGGGAAAATAAATTGACAAATCTGGCAACACTGACTGTCCAGTAGAATTTGGTCAGTGGTACGTAATACGCATGTTTAGGGATGCGCGATCCAGTTCATCGATCCGATTTTAAGGATCGGATCGGATCGTAATGCGTTGATCCGATCCACGAATTGGATCGCATGCCATCGATCCGATGTCAAGAAAATCGATCCGGATCGGATGCAAATAAGTAAAACACAATTATTTTTAGATAGGTAAGCATTTATTAAGTAAATACAATTATGAAAGGCGAGGAAAAAACAACCAGTTATATATAAGTTGAAAGTTCGAGTTGGCATCTTTAGAAATAGTTCTATAGGTACCAATCTTCGAACTCTAAACTTTTGAGAAACAATAATTTAGAGAGACGACATGGATCGAGTCTGTTTCGACATTCGCTTAAAGTTAAGTTTGCCGACGAAAAGAGCCCCTCTGATGGCACTGAGGTCCCCACAACAGACAGGAAACGAAGAGCGATACTACTTAAAGATGTCCAAACGACTTTCCTCTCTGACCAATATTTAATTGGATCAGCTCTACGATCCAGTACCTAATGGTTCGGAATGGTATTGTTTTAAAACAGGATCTAATGTATCTTGTGCCACTGCAATATACGCTAATGTCGAAGACTTAGTCACTAATTGATTATGAAATTTCCACAGAACATTATCATCTACGTTATTTACATTAGTTAAACAGTCAGCTTCAGTTCTCTTGGAAGAATCTTCAATTTTTAGTGCTTTAATCGTGGCTGAAATCTCATTTATAGCTCTTGCGCAAGCTTCCGCGTCATTAAAATAAAGTTTTATGAAACGGGGATCAAGGATAGTGCTCACAGCTAAAATGTGCACTTTTTCTAAGTTTTGGAAACGTTTTTTTAATTTCTTCCAACATTTTAGCCTTGAATTCGGATGTCACTAGTTTCACCCGTGTTTGCCGATTCTATTGACTTGGTCATACAGTAAGTCAATGGTATAATAAGACTACTTGTGACATAATTTTGAGCCGATATTTCTTTAGTTACGCTCTCAATAGGACTCAAAATGTTTATTATTTCTTTTATGACAGCCATATCTACAGCTGTCAGCATAGAAGGGCCTTTAGGGTTTTGTAGTAGCACTGCTCTAACGTATTCACTTAACTCTACAAAGCGCTCTAACATGTAAAACGTTGAGTTCCAACGAGTTACAACGTGCCATGTTATCTATGTTTGGGGATTTCCCGGGGTATGTTAGATATCTCTTAACGTTTACCTTAGAAATTATTTTTTATAAACTGGATATCCTCCAATTTTATGAGTGTTTTTGACTGATCTGACCCACAAAACTGCCATAGTAGACAGCAATGTCCAAAGGTAAGCACCTACCGACTAATATTTTACTATTAAACAGAAATACCAACAAACTAGTAGGTATCGCACTACTTAATATCGCACGTTCGTATAACTACTCGTACACGTAGCATTATAATATATTTTAGACTCAGTGGCTTTGCCTTCGCGTGAGTTTATGTAGGTATGTTTATTTGTTTTTCAGAAAAGATTATACTAGCTTCAGATAGTGAATCAGACACTGAAATGAACTGTAATTTTGACAATATGCGTAATGAATCAGAAAATTTATTCACTGAAAATGCTGATTACATTCCAAGAAAAAAAAAAGCTTTCAGAAGTCGCCGGAAAAGACAATACTCCAAATTGCAGCTTACCCAGAAGTGATACGTACATATCAGAACCAGATGAGTACAGTCAGTACGCTCAACGTTGGTCTAGTCCAGATTATACAGTTAAAGAATCCCAAAAACAAATCCCAAATTCAGAAAAACAGTTTTGTGATGCGGCAGTGATGACAGAACCAGAGTACAAAGCGGAAGAAAATGAGAACATTAGAATTTCAAATTTAATGTTTTGTAAATTTATCTCGCATGAACTTGACCGGTATACCGGTGATGAACGGTATGGTATAATCTTAGGCAAGAAATCATAAAAGTCTTTAAGAAAAATAATAAATAACAGTCAATCTTGGTCGACTCCCCATTTTTTCCAATATTTGAAAAATTGGAAAAATATTGGAAATTTTTAATTTTTTCTTTTCCTTTCATTCCGAAATTTTTCCATTATCCATCACTACATACAACCTGAATTACCGTAATGACATGATGATGTAAATTTACATCAACACTTTTTAGTTTTATTTGAGCATTTTTTTTCCTTAAATGAACCAAAATAAAGTTATAAATCGCTAAACTTACCTCAAATCTACCATTCATGAAACTAAACAGCGAATATTTGTATAACTTTTTCACATTTAAATTTACAGAAAACACCACACCGGCTGTTGACATTTTCGAATATAATTTGACAGCTGACACTGACCGACGAACTTTCTTTTTTCGTTCAGAAATATTGTTTATGTTCCATATTAGTTGCTATATACAAAAAATGTGGTCACCGAACCCTGTAGACACGAAAAAATAGTTAATCATTTGGTTGATGCAAATATCCATCACGATGCATTTAAGGGTTAGTAAGAATAAACCAGTCATCAAGTTGAGCCCGACTTTGACTCATCCCTCACTGTGGCCTAGACACCCTTAGCTGTCAGTACCCGATCGGTCTTGTGAGCCTGCTTGACCGGCAGTGAGAAAACCTAACCACCTGCATGTGTATGTGATATCAACCCTCAGTCATTGGGATTATATAAACAACCATACTCTCCAATAAACAAAATAAATAAAAGCATATTACCCAACCCTGATTTGGATTACGAAAAATTTAGGTTCGTTGCATCAACTTCCACTGAAAACCTAACCACCTGCATGTGTATGTGATATCAACCCTCAGTCATTGGGATTGTATAAACAACCATACTCTCCAATAAACAAAATAAATAAAAGCATATTACCCAACCCTGATTTGGATTACGAAAAATTTAGGTTCGTTGCATCAACTTCCACTGAAAACCTAACCACCTGCATGTGTATGTGATATCAACCCTCAGTCATTGGGATTGTATAAACAACCATACTCTCCAATAAACAAAATAAATAAAAGCATATTACCCAACCCTGATTTGGATTACGAAAAATTTAGCTTCGTTGCATCAACTTCCACTGTTTACTTAGATGGCAATTTAAACACCAATTCTTCGAGACGAGAAAGTATTTATTTAATTTTGCCTAAAATTACGGATCGTCTATCGAAAATATCAGTTTCTTATGATCCTACCATATTACCAAATCGATTAACATGATTTTATTGCAACACAGTCTACTATATACATATATATATCAATGACGGAAATATTGAACCAATAATATCAAAACGGATGAGTCGTAAACGATTAAGAGACGAAAGCTCATGGCAAGTGAATAAAAATAAAATTTAAAAAAAAAGGTAAAAATTACACACACACATATGTAAACGCAAAAGCAGCCCAGCGCGCTGCCGCCGCACGCCACACCATTTTGAGGCTTGTTATGCTAATGCACTAATGAGCTCTGACTGTACATGCAAAAATAAAAGCACAAAAAAGATAGATAATCTTACAAGAATGTCAGTATTTGAAGACTACTGGCAATTGGGAGACCATGAGCGTGAGTAGGGACTTTATTATTAAATACTCCAAGTATTTCATTATAAAAGAAAATCCCCGTCTACAATTTCACAATATCTAATATATTGACTAAAAGTGGCTATTGTTACGATTGGCATGCCGCTATTGCAAAACGAGGGACAAACGACATAGTCAGCTATTTGGGGAGTTATTTGTAAACTGAAGTGGGTCTCGTTTCCGACCTGTCTCACTTTTCAATAATATCAAGTCATCTTTAACATACTTAATAGCATTCATAGTTTTGTCGTACACATCTTTTCTTTTATATATGTAAGTTTTTCTTTGCCTCAGCATGTGCTAGTTGTAATCTGTACTTTAATTGCAATGGATAATTTTCATTCATTCAAAAACTGGTTAGCGTGTGGATCTTTATTATCAGTAACTTCAGTAGTAGAAGGTTCCGTGTTATTTCATCAATCCGTGTTCCACGGCGTAAATCCCTCTCCCACGGTTCCTAAAATATCTATGACCTTGTAAGCGACCTCTATAATTTGGAGAAATGTAATTAGGGGACGCATATTGATTAGTGTTATTATTATTTCTCATCGGTTCCCGATTATTTCGATTCACAGACTGTTTGCTACGATTGTAATTGTTATAATAATGACCACGATTAGTAAAATTATTACGTCGTCGATTAAAATGACCTTGGGACTGTCGTAAAACCTGACCCTTGTCCATTCTTAGAAAAATGCAAGACGTTATCTGATGGTGATAGATTCGGCGCTATCTCCTCGTCCTTGGCTGCTTGGATGGCATCCGTTAAGCTGCTGTAGTCTCGCGCTGCGATTATGGTACCTAATATGGAGCTGCGCAGACCATCTGAAAACCGTTTTATGGCATATTTTTCATTCAACTGTTTTAAACCTTCAAACATAGTAGGATTACCATCTGCTTGGGTGATGGTCAATTCGGTGAACAATATTTCTAGTTCAGTACCGAAACTATCAATGGACCTTGAACCTTGTTGAATTTGTTGTAGTTGAGTCTGGATGGCAATAAATGACCCCTTTGGTAAGAGATATTCTTTCAAATTAGAAATCAAACCTTCGATTGTTGCATATGAGCCAGACATACGCAATTTGGCATTCTCCGATAGTCGGCTTTTTAAAATAAAAGTAATAAGTAATGATTTACCTTTGTCATCTAACATGGCTGCATACATCTCGGTAGAGTCTATAAGTCGCTTGGTCGTCTCCTGTTTGTTGTCCATAACTGGAATCAGACTACACGCCACCCTAAGATCAAACTCCATATTGGTAGACTCTGTCACAGGTAAAATACACAAATTATTTATCTCTTCATATACCCTTTGTACGTTCTTAAAAACCTCTCTTCCGGCAAGGAAGGTCCTTGACTTTTTTCCCACAGTAAAAATATTTCACAACATTTATCAAAAATAACCTTTGATTCGGTTAATTTATTTTCCATAATAGTGCCTTTATATCTAGCTTTACCCTTTTTTTTTATTAAATATTTACCAATTTCTGTCAAGTTATTTAAACACTCTACGATGCTACTAATCATAATTTAAAATCTATAATATAAAATGTTCCAATATCCACTTATTCTACGTACCTAAAACAATAATTTAAGCAAGATATAAAATTATTGCGACACATCGCCACTAGGGTCCTGCTGCGTTGCACTTTACGCGCGTGGTATCATATTCGATGAGTCTAAATGTACGATTCTTGACAACTTGAACACGTAACGTAATGAAATATTACACTTTAGTAGTAAAATATTAACGCGGGGCTTGTTTAGAACACGTTGCTGCTCAGGAATCACTTAGGCATCATTGTTGGACCTATTGTTTACTCGTCTTAAGGACGCCCGTATATGTTGTACGGTACTCAAGCCGATCTCTTCCTGGATCCATTGACGATGGCAGTTTCGATACAGACTGACTATGAAATACATATCCAGAACAGCTATCACGGCCAGTATGAGGATGGTTACCATCCTCAACCGTTCCACGTGGCCACCAATGTCCTTCAGCGTGGCGTCGTTCTGGCCACCGATGAGCGACACATTGCAGTACGTAGTACTTAAACTGGCAGATTCTGTAAATGGCAGATTCTTTGAACGACAGATTCTGGAAACGGCAGAAGTACAGTACCAAACAACGTCGTAATTCTATACATTATGTATTATGGAAAATATTTACAATTAAAACATAACTTAAAATCAAAGAATCCTTAAAATTAAAAAACTTCTTCAACTGCAACTTTTGAAGAAGTAACGTAAGTCCAACTGGTGCACCATTACCCAGTCCACCCTTTAATATTTTTTACAATTATTAAATTAACTCTTTTTCACATGACATAACCGTTGTAAGCAGTCTAAAGTAGATACTTCATTATTCAACGTCAATTGGATAATTTTTTCTATCATTTGATCTTTTTCCAAGTCGAATTTCCTACGTTTTTTCCCTTTTAGTCATTTGTCAATTGTCTTCAATTTTATATCTTGAAAATTTGCCTCCTTTTTTAATAATTGTAAAAAATAATAAAGGGATGGTTTCTTTGGAATCAATCCATTAATACGATGGTGCCCCGTGCCACCCTTCAATGGAATTTGTAGTACGAAATTTATGACCATAGCAACAGAAAATGTGGTATGTCTCCATCCATTGTTTCACAAAATAATTTTTAAAATTATTAAATTCGGAAGTATCTGGCGCCATTTCACAAATCGCAAGAAATGCCTCTGGAATTACGATTGTAGGAAGAAGAGCCAAATTTGCAAAAAGTTTCGTCAAGTGGACACCTTCTGGAGAATCGTAAAATCCAATTTTCTTACTATTTTTCCAAATAGCATTTGTGTAGTGGTAAAAGCAACCTGTGACTTGTATATCGGGAATCCCGATCCCGAAAACAAGTGTATCCCGATTCGGGATACACTTGTTTTATAGCATTTATAGCCGCAATTTCATAATCGCAGTGATAAACTTTCATTTGTAAATATAGTTGATCTTTCATAATGTTGAATAGGCGTACGTATGTAGTTTCGCTTTTGTTTGGCAAAAGCACGTACACGATCGGCACAAAGTTGACAGTATCATGTTCATTCGACAAATCAATGTGCAAGGAATAAAGTTGATAAAATGGACTTGGCACAACTCTAAATGTACCATCACCGTAAAATGTGTCAACGGTCTTAAAATATTTTTTTGCTTCTGAAGTGCCAAATACTATAATCTTGTGATCGATACCATCATCAAATAAAAAGAAATCCTTGACAATATAATCAGGTAACTTTATATCTTTGAAATTATTACATCTTGTTTTGTCAACTTTTAAAAATTTACAACGTGCATTATATAATCTATCTTTTTTATTTGTGAAAGTTGGTAGGTCATCTGCTGATATTTTTTTAGAAAATTTATCCAAATAACTTTCAAATATTTTCTGAACAGGTCGGAGATTTGAGCAAACTTCTTTTTTACACTCCTCCATTACTTCGTCTATGCAGTTTCTTACTATATTTGGCGTACATGTGTGCTTAGCCTCTTTAACAATATTGTTTTTCATGTCCAAAGTAATTGACGAATTACATTCATTTTTTTGGTTACATCGGAAGTTGAATGTTCCCGACTTGTTTTTTTTTTTACAAAATTGTGTCTATAACCTGCGTGTATAACTGAAACCCTACCTTTTTGACTTGTTATAAATTTTATTGCAGAAACACCACTACTCGGTCCCGCCGCCGTCTGTGAATCCATATTATATAATATTATGAATATTTTAACTTAACACTTTATTTTTTAAGTCTTAATTATTAATTCTTGCACATAATTAGACCAAAGAAAACACAAAACCTAAAGGAAAATGACAGTGAAAATAATGAGTAATAAATGACACATAGGTAGGACGCCCCCTAGCCAGATGGACTGACGACCTGAAAAAGGTGGCTGGGACAGACTGGATGCGGAAGGCGGAGGATCGGAGAAAATGGCGCACATTGGGAGAGGCCTATGTCCAGCAGTGATTGATTGATTGATTGATTGAAATGACACATGATCTAATAATAGTCAAAAAATAAGTAAGTAAACAAAAAGGTAGCATTTAGAAAATGACAATTTTATAAATAAGCATCTATTTGTTTAAAATATATGTTAGAAAGGTACTCAAGAAAAACTATAAAGATCATGTCTAATAAATAATTTTGTTTTTAGCTGGCGACTGTACAAAATCCGTCGTTTAAAGAATCTGTCTTTCAAAGAATCTGCCATTTATAGAATCTGCCGTTTCCAGAATCTGCCATTTAACGAAATAAGCCTTAAACTCGTTAGACAAGAGCCCCTTGGCAGACCACGTTTTTAGGCAGGGTCGCCATGAAATGTTGGGGTGTGATAGCGAATGAAAGGAAACAACCTTTTCGTAAGATGGTGTTTTATTCACTAACTTATTATAAAAGTACAAGCGAGGTAAAAACTTAGTCAGCACTTACTTAATATAAAGAACCGTACCTACCTAATACCGGTTGTTACTAAGGTCTTTACGCACTTCAGGTTGTTTGTTTTTAATGACCTTTAATTTTTTCAATGATTAATTCATTATTTTTTTGATCATTTTCTATTCGTTATAGTTTTGAACAAATTCCACTATTTTCGTCCTAACAGCCAGTTCCACCGGTGGTGCCAAGATTCAACAGAATTTTAAGAATTAGGCGTGTTCAATTCTAAGCGATCATGGATAGACCATGTCTCTGGTGGAAACAATGGTGGAACTTTTTGAATCGATACATTTA
Source organism: Eilema griseolum (assembly GCA_963662185.1). Lineage (NCBI taxonomy): Eukaryota > Metazoa > Arthropoda > Insecta > Lepidoptera > Erebidae > Eilema > Eilema griseolum. The sequence goes on from OY759253.1 coordinate 12,080,225, forward strand.
AAGAATTGGTAGAATTTGTTTCAGTCTCATTTGTGGCAGTAGTTGTGATATTCTTGAAAGTGCCATCGACATTGGTGGCGCAATTCTTATGCCACCTGAACTAGTGGACTGTATTTTGCGGGGGGTGAAGCTAAATGTTTCATATGACACTTTAGACAACAAACAAGATAGATGATCGGGTTGCCGCGGAGGTGGTTTAGGCAGTGAATGCAACCCGAGAAATTAGGAGAGGATGCACTAACCTTTACGACGCCACGTGCTGTCGGAGCCGGTGCACCGGTCTTCTCTTCCTGGCTCAGGAGTCACTAAATCACTTGAAGGACACGAGAGGAACAATCCGATCAGTAAAGGTCTATGAAAGCGGTTAAAATCCAACAAACATTATTAATTTCTAAGAGTCGCGCGCGCCGCCGCCATTGCTGCTTGCTAGTTCAAACGAAAGACAAGATGCGGCTATTTCAACCATTGGCGGGGCGAAAACTATTGTTATCTCACTTTAGAGGTAGTGCGGGAGGGAGATGGGTATAGGGAGCGTGTGTTCAGCGTCAACCAATTGAGAGACGATTTGAATTTACTACTACTGGCGCAACCATTCCCCCCAGCTTGAAGGGTTACCTTCAAAACGAAAAATGCGGAACAAATCTAAAGTCTAATCTAAATCTAGGTTTGGGAAATAACAACTAAAATATAAACCTAGATTTGAACTCGTGCCTATTGCTGGCTAGGCAGAGGGCAGAGGCGAACAACCGGGCGCAGATACGATCCGGTTGCGGTTTTAACCCGTACAACACGAGTTACCCCGCGGGAATCGGGAAAAACTTCCTCTACTACTCCTAGAGGCCAATGCAAAGGAGGCACATTCCCAGTCATAAGGACTACCACCGTACCTACAGTAATTGGGTTAGATGGAGTATTCCATTTTTGACGCGACTGCAGCGTGTGCAAACAATCGGTTCTCCAACGATTCCAAAACGATTGGACTAATCTATCTAAAAGAGCGTGACGAGTTAGAGGGTGCATTCCATCGTCATCAACATCTATTGCGGGCAAATATTTTAGCGTACTTAAATCACCGATACAACAAGCGACTGCTTCTTCCCCTCGGGTGGTTCGGAAACCGTAGTGGGATTGAATTGACTAACTGGCCACTTATCTAACGCGGCATGAATCCAGGACGGTCCACTAAACCACAACGGGTGATCTAAAATTTGCGAAGGAAGCAATCCACGAGAGAGACAATCGGCTGAGTTGTCGGTGCCAGCAACGTGAAAGAGATTTTGTGGCGCTAATTCAGATTGAATTTTTGCCACTCTATTAGCGAAGAATGTGTCCCAACGATGGGGCGAAAAGTGGGCCCAACACAAAGCGACTGTTGAGTCCGAAAAAGCTAAAATTCTACTAATATTAATGCGACACGGAAGTGCTAGTCTTAGCACTGCCATCCAAAACTACGCGGAGTTTAGTAGTAAGCTTATCTTCTCTAATAACTTCGTGGTGCGGGATAATGTACGAAGGCTGGGTCTCGTCAGTGTCCGCAGGCGCAGGTGAGATGTAACCTTTATCTAAATATTCGTTAACAACCTCATCATAGGCTTGCTTTAACTTTGGAGACGCCTGCATCTTTCGTTCTAAACAAAGAAAGCGTTTTTCAGCGGATACACGGGAGTCACCGAGCGAAAAAATATCTCCCTTGAAAGGGAGCGCGACAGCATAACGACCCTGCTCATCACGAGTAGTCGTGCGACAATAAATCTCCTCAGCCATCTTGTCATCAGGGCTTAGGATAGGTGGGACATTGACCTCTTCAATTTCCCAAAACTTGCGGATGGTAGACTCCAGTGGCGGCTCGACGGTGCAACAGAACGAAGCAGTCGAGTGACTAAAACTATCTATAGAAGCGGGTGCGGAACCAATTATAACAAAACCAAGAACTGTTTCCAGTGCGTGCGGAGCGGGGTACGTCGGTCCCCCTTGAACCTTACGTGATAACTGGAGGTGCGGGAGAATCGAAGCGCCGATCAATATATCGACGACTCCAGGAACAGCGTAAGTCTCATCAGCTAAAGGCAACTCTTTAAATTTCGTTAATAAAGACGTGTCCACCGGGACGGTAGGCAACTGTTCAGTTATTTTATCTATAACGAGCGAATCCATGTCAAACCAAATATTATTATTAAAACGAGATCCAAACCTTGTTTTAACGGTGCCATGAACAGCTGACTAAACCTCCAAAACCCTTCACCACTGAGCGGGTTGAACGCTTATTAACATTGAAACCAAGACGTTGACAACAATCTTGAGTAATAAAATTACTTTGCGAAGCGCCATCTAATAGCGCTCGAACAATGTGCGGTTTACCTAATGCATCGACAATAATAACGCGAGCAGTCGCGAGAACCACAGTAGTGAGCGCAGCACTAGCGGACAACGAACACAAGGTGACGTCATTCGCAGCGGTCTCCTTGCGGGCAGGACAGCGCGCGAGCGCGGACTGCGGCTGTGGCGCAGGCCGCCGTGTGCCACCGCTCGACGAACCAACTGTGCTCACATTGGATGCGGCATTACTATTTTCAAAATGAAGTAAAGTGTGGTGTCTCGCTGGACATTTGCGACAACTGCACTCGAGAGCAATGAATCCGGGTCACTTAAAGAATGTTAAAAATCTCGGAAACTAAAAATGATAGGTTAATGCAATAAATTGTATTTAATAGACAATGTAATACTCCTTAAATGAAAGTAAAAAAAATATGAGTCACCATACATTTTATTAACACAAAATTACATAAAGAAAAAAACTGCTGATCTCTCCTTAAAACAAAAATAGGAAACATGAAATTTTTGAACTTTATTACGATTTTCTTGAATTTTAATACTTCGTATTGCCTCCTCGTGCTTCCATTACTGCGTTTACGCGGTTTGGCATGCTGTACACCAAGTTCCTTATACGATTTTGGGGAATATTCTCCCATTCCTCTGTGAGAGCAATTTTGAGCTCACGAAGCGTGATTGGGGGAGGGTTTCGTTGTTTTACGCATCTGCCTAGCTCGTCCCAAGCATGCTCGATCGGGTTGATATCCGGGCTGCGCGCTGGCCACTCCATACGAGTAATGTTCATCTCTTGAAGGTAGTCATTCACAATCCTACCTGTATGAGGTCTGGCATTGTCATGCATAAATATAGCATCCTCACCTAAATTGACCATAAATGGACCAACGTGATCATTGAGGATTTCTTCCACATATCTTACGCTAGTTAAAGAGCCGTTTTCTATGATCACCAGCTCTGTGCGACTTTCAGAAGAAATTCCGGCCCACACAAGTACAGACCCACCACCGTAGGCTACTTTTTCTTCGATGCATGCTTGCTTGAATCTTTCCCCTGGTCTTCGATACACTCTGTGTCTTCCATCGTGCTTGTAGAGCATAAATTTTGATTCGTCGGAGAACATAACTTTTGACCAATCTTCAATACTCCAATTTACGTGGCTCTGGGCATAACTTAGTCTCGAAATACGATGCCCACGCTCCAGTTTAGGGCCGTTTGCAGGTCTAAGGGGTTTTAAGTTAGATTCAGCAAGCCGACGTCTTACTGTCCATGCACTTGGGTTACTTCCTCCGAGGCGTCGAAACTGATTGGTGAGTTCAGTTCCTGTGAGAAAGCGATTTCGAAGCATGGTGTTCACCAAGTATCGGTCTTCTCGTGCTGTGGTACACCTGGTTCTGCCCGTTCCTGGTCTGCGTAGGTTAGAACCAGTTTCTTCGTAACGTCGGAGAACTCTTTGTACTGTTGACAGCGACACACCGACAGTCCTGGCTGTATCGCGCTGACTCCGGCCGGTTTCCAGCATTGTAAGTATTCTGGTGCATTCTTCAGGCGTAAGCGACATAATTTCAGCTTGATTAATGAATATAGAGCACTATCAACATGGTTTATGTACCCACATAAATGACAGATTACAAACAAAAGCAACACCAAATGCTGTAATTTCGTAGTTCCATCTTCGAAAGTGGCCCTTTTTCAAATTTGATTTTTTTATGATATAACTTTACAATAACTAAGAAGTTTTAATACCTTCATTTAAGGAGTATTACATTGTCTATTAAATACAATTTATTGCATTAACCTAGCATTTTTAGTTTCCGAGATTTTTAGGATTCTTTAAGTGACCCGGATTCATTGCTCTCGAGTGTATTTCTACTATTACATAAAACAACGCGGTGTTTAGTACCGAGACAATTAAAACAAAAATTATTAGCGCGAACAAATTTATAACGATCATTAGGCGATAATTTTAGGAAACCCGGACACTTGTACAATTGCGAATGATGAGTATTACACAAAGAGCAAACAGGTGATTGTACACGTGCTGGTGCGGTATTAACATAAGTATGAGTTGACCTCAGTGACCTCGATGACGCATCCATTTTACGTTCGGAACTAACAACTTTCTTCGCGCCTTCATGTTTCGATGAAGAGCGTTGCAATATTTTTATATGCTCGCGAACAAAACTTTCTAAGTCTTCGAACTTAGGAATTTTATTGCCGCGATGATCCGACTCAAATAAACGAATGGTTTCGGAATCTAATTTCTTTAAACCCATATACAAAAATAAGAAGTCGCAGAGGTCTTCGATCTTTAGGTTCTTTACGGCGCGAACAGATGATGCGAAAGTATCTAGAAACTTCTCTAAGTTTTGATCGTTACATGCCGTAATGGCTTTCAAATCAAACATCTGATCCAAATATGCGTTAGCTACCGATCTTTTATCCTCATACTTAGCTTTCAAAGTATTTAAAATTAAATTATAATTTTCGGCACTAAACGTAATTCCAGCGCAAACGGTTATAGCTTTACCAGTTAATTTTTCAACGAGATAATGCAATTTTTCGTGATCTGTTAACGAAACGTTCTTATCTATTGTATTCTCAAAACTATCTATAAATAAACACCAATTGCGGATGTCACCATCAAATTCGGGTATTTGAATTGGTGGCAACTTAGGTCGGTCGCGAGTGGGATTGGGTCGGTCAGACGGTTTCTCCAAACTCCTAGCGACGCGTTTGATACGACAATTCAAATCGTCAAACGACGACAAGGCCTGATAACTCACTGAGTAATCGGGATTTAAATCTAACTCTAAAACGTTGATGTCATGTACTAAGGATTCGAAATCCGCGCGTAAACTATCCAAGTTTTCTATAGAACATAAGAACGAATCTCTAATAGCCAAATCAGAGGTTTTAAGTGCATTATCACAAATCGATTGTACGCGAGAGTAAATCATTTCTCTTTTAGCGTATAAAAGTTTCAATTGAACTTTACTATTGGTACTACCAACCTTTGGGGACATTTTTACAACTAAATATCAAACTAAAGTGCGGTAAACAACAAATGAAATGACTTAATCTTAGCGGTACTTAACAGCGACGCGGCGCGAACGATATTCCGTAGGTAGGTAGGTACTTATAACTGCGAGTGCAAGCTTGAACAAAACACGCATAACAACAACCAGGTCGTACCTACGCGAGCTAGATCGCTGTCTAGGTTCAACTATTATTTCAGGGATTAAGTATTGCGTAATATCTATTCAAATTAAAATACTTTCGTATGAATTTGAATGAAATGCGAGCGAGGTATAACCGCGTACCTACCCACGTAGGTATTAGGTAATACGATGCGAGCTAGCGGCGAACGGACAACTTAGAAATTGAAACAAATAAAAACAAAAGCCAAATGCGTTAGGTATTACACTGTGCCTATGCACTAGGGTGTCTAGGATACCTAAGATCTAAACCTAAATGCCTAGATGCGGGGTTTTCTACTAAAATAACTAGGTATTTAGGTGCGGTGCGTTTATTCCCAATAGAATAAATAACAAAATGCGAGCTACGACTAAGGATTCGGTACGATAAGGACCAAAAAGAATGGTGGCGCGATTCTCATGCCACCTGAGCTAGTGGACTGTATTTTGCGGGGGGTGAAGCTAAATGTTTCATATGACACTTTACACAACAAACAAGATAGGTGATCGGGTTGCCGCGGAGGTGGTTTAGGCAGTGAATGTAACCCGAGAAATTAGGAGAGGATGCACTAACCTTTACGACGCCACGTGCTGTCGGAGCCAGTGCACCGGTCTTCTCTTCCTGGCTCAGGAGTTGCTGCCCACATCACTAAATCACTTGAGGGACACGAGAGGCACAATCCGATCAGTAAATGTCTATGAAAGCGGTTAAAATCCAACAAACATTATTAATTTCTAAGAGTCGCGCGCGCCGCCGCCATTGCTGCTTGCTAGTTCAAACGGAAGACAAGATGCGGCTATTTCAACCATTGGCGGGGCGAAAACTATTGTTATCTCACTTTAGAGGTAGTGCGGGAGGGAGATGGGTATAGGGAGCGTGTGTTCAGCGTCAACCAATTGAGAGACGATTTGAATTGACTACTACTGGCGCAACCAGACATAATATTTCGAAAACCAGGACCCAATTGAATTTACTTCCTCAGGTAGCACGTTTTTTGAAGCAAAAGGAATGTTTGGCGAATTTCTTCTGGCTTTAGGTATGCCCAAGTAGGTATATGTCTCATTTTATGTGCGAAATTAATGTCTGTTCTGTAGTGTTCGCATTGATTTCAATTGCTTTTGTCTTGTCCTTTTTTTCGTAACTTTCTAATTGTGAATTAACTAATTCTAGTGCATTTGCAGCTGAAATTACTGAATTGCTGATGCTGAAATTATCTAATGTTATTTCATCGCCCATAGTAAGAATCTTCATTCTTAATTTTGACGATAGACCATTTCCGGTTATTTGATCAATAATATGATCATCCGGCTTGTCGAACTTACATTTGGCTGCTTGATCTCGAAGTTTAAGCAAAAAATGTTCAAAATTTTCACCTTCGCTTTGGGTAATTTGTCGAAATAAATGTCTTTCATAAGTCTTATTTTGTTTGGGAAGAAAGTATTCGTCTAGCTTGTTAATAGCTACGTCAAAGACGGCTTGAATAGCCGTCTTTCTGATCAATATTAGCTGCTCCTGCCTGGTTATAAAATATATCTTGAAGTGAAGATCCACCTAATACTAATAACGTTGCTCTCTTCTTAACTTCACTAGCAATATCAGATGCTTCAAGGTAAATAAGAAGTGACCTCTTGCATTTCTCCCATTTCAGTCCCACAGAACCTTCGAGAATTAATTTCTCCGGAGGTGGTATCTGACTTGACATGATGGATTGTTGTTTGGGGCGGCCTGAAAAGACATTCAATTAAACGAAAATGAAAAGTGGCAAATCCAATTGAATGGAATTCCGGAGGACTAATTCTAATTTCAATTTAATGAAATTCAAAATCTTTATTCTAATTCCACTTTAATGGAATTTCGATGTCTAATCAATTCCAATTTAATGGAATTCCGATGAACAATTCCAATGTAATGTAATTTAATATCTTTTCATAATACCAACTGTATACAATTTTACAAATTAAAGTAACTTATAAACAACACCTACCTCAGTTAGGTAGGTAGGCGAAAGGCAAGTATGGCGTATTTTATTGTTGACGTAGGTATGTACGTACAATACTGTCCTGCAATATCATCTAGGTATCTACTGTTACGTAATAATTACTAAAGGAGTGATATGAATTATAGACCCAATTTAATACACGCTAATATGTACATCCGACTTTTTAAATCCGACATGATTTTGACATCCGACTTTTGTGATTTACACTTTAGACCAAAGTTAAACGTTATCTTTAGACCAGAGATAGTCAATGGTTTAATAATATAACCCTTTTTGTAATACAAATTTCTTTAAACGATTTAAACCTGGTTTTAGAGTTAGTCCGTGTTTTGTAATAAGACTGTCGATGGCCTGCGCCCACCGGTTTGTGAGATACACAAGAAGGTCACCGGTAGGGCGACTGAGGCGAAAGCCGTACTGTCGATCGCTTCGTTTCCCTCAAGGTATCTCAGGAGCAGTGTATTAATAACACGCTCCATTACCTTCGAGAGAAGGGAGGTGATAGCGATAGGCCTGTAATTGGTCGGATCTGTCCTGTTGTAACGGGAACTACCGGGGTAATCCCACGATACTTACAGCTGTGATCGTCTATTTACCTAATCTTTAAACCCCGACCCAATATCTATCATTCATTACTTTAATAATCCTGACACTACAGTTTAAATCGTTAGTTTTTATCTGTTCGGAATAGTGTGATGATAAGACTGTGGATTTATATTTTATTCAAATGAGATATATATTAGATTCAATATAGGTCTTTGATAATGTGAACTTTGTGGCATCTTTTTCAGCTGTATATTTATAGGCCTTTAATGTCGAAGATATAATAATAATAATCATAATACTAATAATGTTTATTTCTCACCAAAACGTTTACATAAGAAATCTCAAATAAAATACAGTAGAACGTAATTAATAGATTAGTACAAGGATCAATCAGAATTATGGCGGGCTGGTACCTGAACTAGGAGAATCCTGTGTCTCAGGCTACCAACCCTCCACCCCTGGCCAGAATCTAATATAATTTATAAATAAGGATGTGTGAAATTACGTGTGTGTGGCCGGTCAAGCTCAGTGTCAAGAAGCTCCCTTATTTCTGCGATATCTGACTGCTTGGACACTGTATGTCCTTGATAACTTTGTAAGGTGCTATCGACTGCATAACAATGAATGCTACCGGTGGACAGCATGTTGTTGATTTGCAGACGAAAGAGAGTGGGTGATAAGACAGACCCCTGCGGCACCCCCGCCTGGGAGGCCGATCAAAGGGAGGTAGCTTAGAGAGAAGCGATTCCTGTTAGAGTCTATCGAAAGCTTTGGCGATTTCAAGACTAATAGCCAGTAACTCGCCGCGCTGGTCCATGGTCTCGCCCCAATGATGGGTAACATATGCTAGAAGATGACCCGTTGACTGTTTCGGCCTGAAACCATATTGCCCTTCTCATCTGGCGATTTATTTTTTTTTTTTTTTTTTTTTTTTTTTTATATAGGACACGCCAACTTGACCTCACCTCGCCTGATGGTAAGCTAAAGGCAAAGTCTCAGGAAAGAGGGTCACCATTACAGACACTAAGTGCTACAATGGTGGCACTCAGCTTGGCGGCCTCATCAGATGCTTTTTCACGCCCCGCTTAAAGGCCCCGGGACTGTAGGAAGAAGGAAACACGTGTGCTGGTAATGAATTCCAGGTCTTGGTGGTGCGGCAAAGAAAAGAGTCTCCGAACCGCTTGGTTCTTGCTCGTATATTCTGCACAGTGTGAGGGTGATATCTAAGGCCTGCACGTGTTGTCCTATGTAGGAAAGGAGATGGTGGGATTAGTTGGAAGAGCTCGTCAGAACACTCACCGTGGTAGAGACGGTAAAATACAGCCAAGGAAGCAATATCTCTACGCATCTGCAAAGGCTCGAGGGTGTTCGTGACCTCAGGGTTCCCAATAATTCGGACCGCGCGTCGCTGCAACCTGTCGAGAGCATCTAGTAGGTATTTCGCGGAGCCATCCCAGAGATGCGAGCAGTATTCCACGCAGGAGCGAATTTGTGTCTTATAGAGAAGACACCGCTGCTCCGGCGTGAAAAAACGTCTCACTTTGTTTAGGAGTCCGAGTTTCCGCGAGGCTGTTTTGATGATGCTCTCGATGTAATTTCTGTTATTCAGTTTGCAGCGAATATCCATGCCTAGGATATAGAGATTGTCCTGCAGTGGAAGTGGCGTGCTCTGAAGAGTGGGAAGGGGAAGGAAAGAAGATACCTTTGCTGTGAACGCACAAGCCTGCGTCTTCTTGGCATTGAACTCGACCATGTTCTCGGAGCCCCATTGAGAAATGTGATTCAAGATCCGGTCCAGTTCAGTGACAAGAAGCTGTCTTTTTTCCACGATATCAGACTGTTTGGCCGCAGGTTGTCCGTGATAACTCCCGTGTACGGTGCTATCGTCTGCATAGCAATGTATGCTGCCGGTGGACAGCATGTCGTTGATATGCAGAAGAAAGAGAGTGGGAGATAATACAGACCCCTGCGGTACGCCAGCATTTATTTGCAAGAACTCCGAAGCCCGTCCATCACAGAGGACGCGGATACGGCGCTCCTGCAGGAAACTAGCAATCCAGTTGCACAGTCTAGGAGGCAGACCAAAGGCTGGTAGCTTGGAGAGAAGCGATTTGTGCCAGACTCTATCGAAAGCTTTGGCGATATCAAGACTAATTGCCAGTGACTCGCCGTGCTTGTCCATAGCCTCACCCCAAAGATGGGTAACGTATGCTAGAAGATCACCCGTTGACCGTTTCGGCCTGAAGCCATATTGCCGGTCATTAATTAAGGAGTGATCCTCTAGGTGACGCATGAGCTGTTTGTTAATGATGTGCTCGAAGACCTTGCACAGCACTGAGGTGACGGCTATGGGTCGATAGTTGGCTGGCTCTGAGCGATCCCCCTTCTTGGGGATCGGCTGTACATTCGCCTCTTTCCAAGCCGAAGGCACTGTACCCGAGCTGTAGGACAGTCGGTACAGCCGCGTAAGCATCGGAGACAACTCCGCTGCACATTTTTGTAAGACCACCGCTGGAATACCATCCGGGCCACTGGCTTTCCGGACATCGAGTGATTGAAGCACCGCACGAACATCGCATTGCCTGATACGTATTTCAGGCATTACGTGGTCACCATTGGGTAGTGTCGGCGGCTGTATACCGCAATCATCGACTCGGGAATTGGCCGCAAAGAGATTTACTAGCATATTGGCTTTCTCTTGCGGTCCATGGGCCAGGGATCCATCAGGGTAGCGCAGCGGTGGCAGCGAAGGCTGACAGAAGTTGGCCTGCACGGCTTTGGCCAGTCGCCAGTATCCACGGCTGCCCGTGGGATGTGCCACTAGCTCTTGACCAAGCCGCGCAATGCGCAGGGCATCCGCTTTGACGTAAGCCCTCTTGCAGACCTTTGTGGCTCTGTTGTACGCCGCCTTGAAGTGGCTCACATTGGGATCGTGCGTGGCACGCGCCCTCACCCAAGCGCGATACGCGGACTGCTTTTGATCAACAGCCCCCGCACACTCGCGCCCGAACCAAGGGCGCACTCCTCGGGCACCGGTGACATCAGTGTACGGAATATAGTATTCCATACCCAGACCGATCTCACCGGCAACAGCAGTAGCACAATCCGAGGGTTTCTTACCTTCAAAGCAGCGTTCAACCCACGGGATGGACGCAAAATAGTTGCGCAGCCCATCCCAATCTGCTGACGAGTAGTGCCAGAGACGCCGCTTCCCCTGCACGGGTCGTGAAGGCGCTATAATTGGCACCTTGGAGCAGACCAGACAGTGGTCGGAATTGCCTAAAGCGGCTTGTACCGAAACACTGTACAGGTCTGGGTGACTCGTCAGCAGAAGGTCTAGCAGAGAGGGTGCTAGGCCCGACCTTCTTGGTATTCTAGTGACCTCGTGTACCAATTGGGTCAGGCCATGCGCCAGAGCAAATGCATGGGCGGCTCTTCCCGCATGGTCTGTTTTGGAGGAGCCCAACCAGGTTTCGTGGTGGGCGTTAAAGTCCCCCAAAAATACCACTTCGGCGTTCGGAAACCGTTCCTGCGCATCATCTGCCGCCTGACTCAGATATTCAAAGAGTCGAGTTGTCTCAGCATCTCCTGTATGGGAACGGTAGAGGCACACATAGATCTGACTCGTAGAGCCATGGTCTACGTGTACCCATAGGGTTGAAAAGGATGGGTCCTCAAGGCAGCGCAAACGGCGACAACAAACATCCGCCCTAACAAACACGCACACCCCGGCTTTTGCACGGAAATTTTCCTCGATAACATAGCCGGGGTAAAGCAAGTAGGTCGTGTCATCAGGGCGGCCTATTTGTGTCTCCGTGAGAAAGAGCATATCTGGTTTCGCCGTCTCAAGGTGTTGGTGGACGGCGTTGAGGTTCGCATGGAGTCCACAGATGTTAGTGGACTCCACCTCAAATAGCGAGCTTGTGGGAGTCTGTAGAGCCGCTGTGTTGCCCAATACTCTTAAATGCGCTGCCATGATGAAAAGGAGAAAAGGGCGTGAAAAAAAGAGGTGATTGTCGTCGCAGCACCGCGTGACAAAGTGCGGGATATTGGTTTTGTCTATGATTATGAGGCATGGCGTGAGCCGACACGCCGTACGGAAGGGCCCCCGTACCCCCCCGAATATGGTCGCCTGGCCCCCACTTCCGGTCACCAACCGGCACGACGAGCCATACCGGGATTATGCGCGGTCTGGTGAGGCAGCCTTCCAGGGTGGTTAGTCCCAGTTGGGCCTCTGTACTATACCGCGGGCGGCCAGCGGCACCACCGTTTCTACGGGTCTCCCTGACCGGCGCGTCGCCCCGCACCATCCTCACTAGACTACGCCAAGACCCACTGGTCCCACTAGTGCTGCAACCACCATCACCCCTACCCGGCTATGCATTTGCTGATCCCTGAACGCAATCCAACCGAAATTGAATTACTATGAAGGGTTTTTCGCAATATTGCACGGTGGTACCAACCCGGTCGAAATTTGTGACAAATTTGTGCCGTCAAATCTCTACCACCAGTAGGTTGCGAGTATGGTGAGGCAACAGTTGCATGTGGATTCATATCAAGCCTCAAGAGAGTAGATATGATTGGTCATGACGTGATATTGCACCAATCGGACCCTGGCGTGCACGAAGGAGGGATCTCAATCTCTAGATCAAGACGCCAACTGCGGCCAACTCAGTCAGTGGTTGAATACTTACCACAACTCAGACAAGGAGGTCAGATGGCAGTCGCTCCTAATATAGCCGAAAACTAAGCCGCATGATGTGTGGACCCCGGACACCGAGGCTCCGAGGGGAAGGCCTCGTATGCGACCGGGGCGAATGCAAAGATGATTACTAAACTTTCATAAGTTTTCAAATAACATGTTTTATAAACCAAGTTTTGCGTAATTGGGTCTCTGTTTAGACTTTAAATGTTTTTCTTAAGATAAGGAGCACACAAATAAGTCAAATTTTATGAAAACATTTATTGATAATTAATTTAGTTTAAAACATTTCACATAGATACTATCTGCAAAAATATACTACACAATTATTTATAATAAGAACCAGCCGCGCTCAAGTGGAACTTGCGCATGAAGGAGTCTATTCCGTTATCAGAAAAAACGGTGCAAAAATCGTGTCTGTTTCTGTATATGTTGATAACAACTCAACACAGGCTATGCATGTGGTCATTTATTATTATTTGTCGGGTTAAAGAAAATAAAATATTAAGCCGCTTACCGAGTATAATGTTGTCGCATTCCACACATCGACTGCACATTTGCATTTGTTTGCAGTTTCTTACAAATATTTTGCCATTACAAAAATTGCATGTCACTGGAAGTAAATAAGTACTTATTTTATTTAAAAACGAAAAACGTTAAAAACGAAAACAGAACAAAATTCACTTAATAACACAACCTGCATACATCCATACTAAAATACTACTCACCATCTTTACGAAGAGCCCTTCGCTGCATCCACTTTCCACAATTGTGGCAATGTTTGCCAAGTGCAAGGAGATCCGGCTGTTAACAAAATGACGTAGATATCAAACAAATAATATTAAACGATGACAGAGACATGACCAATGAAACAGTACAGTGAAATACTTACGATTTTCGGCATGATGTGCGTAATTCAAACTATTTCGAACGAATATATCACTGTGCGAAACTAAATGACATTGACATTTGAACTCCAACTTTTATGGTTATGGCTAATATTCTTTTTCTGTGGTTGAATCGGCCAATATCACGTTTAAAGAAAAAACACATAACAAAGAGTATATCATAAAAAAGAAGAAACACCTATCAAAGAGTATATCTTAAAAGTGTCAAAAACAATATTTTCGCGAAACGCACTGATCTCCATTTATTTATGGATCGATGACAAAACCCAGCAAATAGTAAGGTTTTGGCGCTGATCGCATAGTGAGTGGATGGTGAACTACTAAAGATGGCGACAGCAGTTTGTTTGTCAGTGCCATCGGAATTTAACGAAATTCTTCATAATCCGAATTTTGCGGATATATGTTGTCGACTCAAAATCGATATTTTTTATGCTTTGTTATTCATATAAGATTTCGATCCAGTATTCCCCTTGACGAAATTATTATTATAGATAATTAATTTAGTTTAAAACATTTCACATAGATATTATCTGCAAATATATATTATACAATTATTTATAATAAGAACCAGCCGCGCTCAAGTGGAACTTGCGCATGAAGGAGTCTATTCCGTTATCAGAAAAAACGGTGCAAAAATCGTGTCTGTTTCTGTATATGTTGATAACGACTCAACACAGGCTATGCATGTGGTCATTTATTATTATTGGTCGGGTTAAAGAAAATAAAATATTAAGCCGCTTACCGAGTATAATGTTGTCGCATTCCACACATCGACTGCACATTTGCATTTGTTTGCAGTTTCTTACAAATATTTTGCCATTACAAAAATTGCATGTCACTGGAAGTAAATAAGTACTTATTTTATTTAAATGCAGAAAGTCTTACAATCCACACATTAAGAAGAAAACAGAACAAAATTCACTTAAATACACAACCCGCATACATCCATACTAAAATACTACTCACCATCTTTACGAAGAGCCCTTCGCTGCATCCACTTTCCACAATTGTGGCAATGTTTGCCAAGTGCAAGGAGATCCGGCTGTTAACAAAATGACGTAGATATCAAACAAATAATATTAAACGAAGACAGAGACATGACCAATGAAACAGTACAGTGAAATACTTACGATTTTCGGCATGATGTGCGTAATTCAAACTATTTCGAACGAATATATCACTGTGCGAAACTAAATGACATTGACATTTGAACTCCAACTTTTATGGTTATGGCTAATATTCTTTTTCTGTGGTTGAATCGGCCAATATCAGGTTTAAAGAAAAAACACATAACAAAGAGTATATCATAAAAAAGAAGAAACACCTGTCAAAGAGTATATCTTAAAAGTGTCACAAACAATATTTTAGCGAAACGCACTGATCTCCATTTATTTATGGATCGATGACAAAACCCAGCAAATAGTAAGGTTTTGGCGCTGATCGCATAGTGAGTGGATGGTGACAGCAGTTTGTTTGTCAGTGCCATCGGAATTTAACGAAATTCTTCATAATCCGAATTTTGCGGATATATGTTGTCGACTCAAAATCGATATTTTTTATGCTTTGTTATTCATATAAGATTTCGATCCAGTCTTCCCCTTGACGAAATTATTATTATAGATAATTAATTTAGTTTGAAACATTTCACATAGATATTATCTGCAAAAATATATTACACAATTATTTATAATAAGAACCAGCCGCGCTCAAGTGGAACTTGCGCATGAAGGAGTCTATTCCGTTATCAGAAAAAACGGTGCAAAAATCGTGTCTGTTTCTGTATATGTTGATAACAACTCAACACAGGCTATGCATGTGGTCATTTATTATTATTGGTCGGGTTAAAGAAAATAAAATATTAAGCCGCTTACCGAGTATAATGTTGTCGCATTCCACACATCGACTGCACATTTGCATTTGTTTGCAGTTTCTTACAAATATTTTGCCATTACAAAAATTGCATGTCACTGGAAGTAAATAAGTACTTATTTTATTTAAATGCAGAAAGTCTTACAATCCACACATTAAGAAGAAAACAGAACAAAATTCACTTAAATACACAACCCGCATACATCCATACTAAAATACTACTCACCATCTTTACGAAGAGCCCTTCGCTGCATCCACTTTCCACAATTGTGGCAATGTTTGCCAAGTGCAAGGAGATCCGGCTGTTAACAAAATGACGTAGATATCAAACAAATAATATTAAACGAAGACAGAGACATGACCAATGAAACAGTACAGTGAAATACTTACGATTTTCGGCATGATGTGCGTAATTCAAACTATTTCGAACGAATATATCACTGTGCGATACTAAATGACATTGACATTTGAACTCCAACTTTTATGGTTATGGCTAATATTCTTTTTCTGTGGTTGAATCGGCCAATATCAGGTTTAAAGAAAAAACACATAACAAAGAGTATATTGTTACGTGCACGGGGTACAATTAAATGCCGTTTACTCAACGAAGAGATTTATTAGCTCACCACAAACTAGACAATTAGATCACTAGTACACACAGTACTTCTTCAACAGTTCCAGTCGCTCAGTAGTTCACAGTAGTCCACAGTCGTTGCTCAGGTCGCAGGTAGAATCTTCTTCGGTCGCTTAAGTTCGCTGTGTTCGTTATCGATCTCAAAGACTGAATGAATGGTGTCGCTATGCGAGCGTGTTTTTATACCTCTCAATTAAGAGGATCGAATTATCTAGAAAGCTCGCGAGCGACAAATACCTATTCCTTTGATCTTGCCGCCGTCGCTGACCTTCGAGTACATTCTGGATATTTACCTATTGTTTGTTTATATTTGAGAGTGTAGGTACCCGTACCCGTAGGTACGTTGTGACTTTTTGTTGACGATTCCAGATTTTTCTATGCCATTCGGTAGAGTACCTCGTCACTAACAATGCGTTTTTATTTCTTGAAGATTTGATTATTAGTTTTCGAGATATCGACGGCTGTCGTAACAATATCATAAAAAAGAAGAAACACCTGTCAAAGAGTATATCTTAAAAGTGTCACAAACAATATTTTAGCGAAACGCACTGATCTCCATTTATTTATGAATCGATGACAAAACCCAGCAAATAGTAAGGTTTTGGCGCTGATCGCATAGTGAGTGGATGGTGACAGCAGTTTGTTTGTCAGTGCCATCGGAATTTAACGAAATTCTTCATAATCCGAATTTTGCGGATATATTTTGTCGACTCAAAATCGATATTTTTTATGCTTTGTTGTTCATATAAGATTTCGATCCAGTCTTCCCCTTGACGAAATTATTATTATAGATAATTAATTTAGTTTGAAACATTTCACATAGATATTATCTGCAAAAATATATTACACAATTATTTATAATAAGAACCAGCCGCGCTCAAGTGGAACTTGCGCATGAAGGAGTCTATTCCGTTATCAGAAAAAACGGTGCAAAAATCGTGTCTGTTTCTGTATATGTTGATAACAACTCAACACAGGCTATGCATGTGGTCATTTATTATTATTGGTCGGGTTAAAGAAAATAAAATATTAAGCCGCTTACCGAGTATAATGTTGTCGCATTCCACACATCGACTGCACATTTGCATTTGTTTGCAGTTTCTTACAAATATTTTGCCATTACAAAAATTGCATGTCACTGGAAGTAAATAAGTACTTATTTTATTTAAATGCAGAAAGTCTTACAATCCACACATTAAGAAGAAAACAGAACAAAATTCACTTAAATACACAACCCGCATACATCCATACTAAAATACTACTCACCATCTTTACGAAGAGCCCTTCGCTGCATCCACTTTCCACAATTGTGGCAATGTTTGCCAAGTGCAAGGAGATCCGGCTGTTAACAAAATGACGTAGATATCAAACAAATAATATTAAACGAAGACAGAGACATGACCAATGAAACAGTACAGTGAAATACTTACGATTTTCGGCATGATGTGCGTAATTCAAACTATTTCGAACGAATATATCACTGTGCGAAACTAAATGACATTGACAATTGAACTCCAACTTTTATGGTTATGGCTAATATTCTTTTTCTGTGGTTGAATCGGCCAATATCAGGTTTAAAGAAAAAACACATAACAAAGAGTATATCATAAAAAAGAAGAAACACCTGTCAAAGAGTATATCTTAAAAGTGTCACTAACAATATTTTAGCGAAACGCACTGATCTCCATTTATTTATGGATCGATGACAAAACCCAGCAAATAGTAAGGTTTTGGCGCTGATCGCATAGTGAGTGGATGGTGAACTACTAAAGATGGCGACAGCAGTTTGTTTGTCAGTGCCATCGGAATTTAACGAAATTCTTCATAATCCGAATTTTGCGGATATATGTTGTCGACGCAAAATCGATATTTTTTATGCTTTGTTATTCGTATAAGATTTCGATCCAGTCTTCCCCTTGACGAAATTATTATTATAGATAATTAATTTAGTTTAAAACATTTCACATAGATATTATCTGCAAAAATATATTACACAATTATTTATAATAAGAACCAGCCGCGCTCAAGTGGAACTTGCGCATGAAGGAGTCTATTCCGTTATCAGAAAAAACGGTGCAAAAATCGTGTCTGTTTCTGTATATGTTGATAACGACTCAACACAGGCTGTGCATGTGGTCATTTATTATTATTGGTCGGGTTAAAAAAAATAAAATATTAAGCCGCTTACCGAGTATAATGTTGTCGCATTCCACACATCGACTGCACATTTGCATTTGTTTGCAGTTTCTTACAAATATTTTGCCATTACAAAAATTGCATGTCACTGGAAGTAAATAAGTACTTATTTTATTTAAATGCAGAAAGTTTTACAATCCAGACATTAAGAAGAAAACAGAACAAAATTCACTTAAATACACAACCCGCATACATCCATACTAAAATACTACTCACCATCTTTACGAAGAGCCCTTCGCTGCATCCACTTTCCACAATTGTGGCAATGTTTGCCAAGTGCAAGGAGATCCGGCTGTTAACAAAATGACGTAGATATCAAACAAATAATATTAAACGAAGACAGAGACATGACCAATGAAACAGTACAGTGAAATACTTACGATTTTCGGCATGATGTGCGTAATTCAAACTATTTCGAACGAATATATCACTGTGCGAAACTAAATGACATTGACATTTGAACTCCAACTTTTATGGTTATGGCTAATATTCTTTTTCTGTGGTTGAATCGGCCAATATCAGGTTTAAAGAAAAAACACATAACAAAGAGTATATCATAAAAAAGAAGAAACATCTGTCAAAGAGTATATCTTAAAAGTGTCACTAAGCGAAACGCACTGATCTCCATTTATTTATGGATCGATGACAAAACCCAGCAAATAGTAAGGTTTTGGCGCTGATCGCATAGTGAGTGGATGGTGACAGCAGTTTGTTTGTCAGTGCCATCGGAATTTAACGAAATTCTTCATAATCCGAATTTTGCGGATATATGTTGTCGACTCAAAATCGATATTTTTTATGCTTTGTTATTCATATAAGATTTCGATCCAGTCTTCCCCTTGACGAAATTATTATTATAGATAATTAATTTAGTTTAAAACATTTCACATAGATATTATCTGCAAAAATATATTACACAATTATTTATAATAAGAACCAGCCGCGCTCAAGTGGAACTTGCGCATGAAGGAGTCTATTCCGTTATCAGAAAAAACGGTGCAAAAATCGTGTCTGTTTCTGTATATGTTGATAACAACTCAACACAGGCTATGCATGTGGTCATTTATTATTATTGGTCGGGTTAAAGAAAATAAAATATTAAGCCGCTTACCGAGTATAATGTTGTCGCATTCCACACATCGACTGCACATTTGCATTTGTTTGCAGTTTCTTACAAATATTTTGCCATTACAAAAATTGCATGTCACTGGAAGTAAATAAGTACTTATTTTATTTAAATGCAGAAAGTCTTACAATCCACACATTAAGAAGAAAACAGAACAAAATTCACTTAAATACACAACCCGCATACATCCATACTAAAATACTACTCACCATCTTTACGAAGAGCCCTTCGCTGCATCCACTTTCCACAATTGTGGCAATGTTTGCCAAGTGCAAGGAGATCCGGCTGTTAACAAAATGACGTAGATATCAAACAAATAATATTAAACGAAGACAGAGACATGACCAATGAAACAGTACAGTGAAATACTTACGATTTTCGGCATGATGTGCGTAATTCAAACTATTTCGAACGAATATATCACTGTGCGAAACTAAATGACATTGACATTTGAACTCCAACTTTTATGGTTATGGCTAATATTCTTTTTCTGTGGTTGAATCAGCCAATATCAGGTTTAAAGAAAAAAACACATAACAAAGAGTATATCATAAAAAAGAAGAAACACCTGTCAAAGAGTATATCTTAAAAGTGTCACAAACAATATTTTAGCGAAACGCACTGATCTCCATTTATTTATGGATCGATGACAAAACCCAGCAAATAGTAAGGTTTTGGCGCTGATCGCATAGTGAGTGGATGGTGACAGCAGTTTGTTTGTCAGTGTCATCGGAATTTAACGAAATTCTTCATAATCCGAATTTTGCGGATATATGTTGTCGACTCAAAATCGATATTTTTTATGCTTTGTTATTCATATAAGATTTCGATCCAGTCTTCCCCTTGACGAAATTATTATTATAGATAATTAATTTAGTTTAAAACATTTCACATAGATATTATCTGCAAAAATATATTACACAATTATTTATAATAAGAACCAGCCGCGCTCAAGTGGAACTTGCGCATGAAGGAGTCTATTCCGTTATCAGAAAAAACGGTGCAAAAATCGTGTCTGTTTCTGTATATGTTGATAACAACTCAACACAGGCTATGCATGTGGTCATTTATTATTATTGGTCGGGTTAAAGAAAATAAAATATTAAGCCGCTTACCGAGTATAATGTTGTCGCATTCCACACATCGACTGCACATTTGCATTTGTTTGCAGTTTCTTACAAATATTTTGCCATTACAAAAATTGCATGTCACTGGAAGTAAATAAGTACTTATTTTATTTAAATGCAGAAAGTCTTACAATCCACACATTAAGAAGAAAACAGAACAAAATTCACTTAAATACGCAACCCGCATACATCCATACTAAAATACTACTCACCATCTTTACGAAGAGCCCTTCGCTGCATCCACTTTCCACAATTGTGGCAATGTTTGCCAAGTGCAAGGAGATCCGGCTGTTAACAAAATGACGTAGATATCAAACAAATAATATTAAACGAAGACAGAGACATGACCAATAATAATAATAATAATAATCGTACTCGGCCCAACTAGCTATCTCACACGCCTTAATAAGCGCATGAGAGTCACTGCTAGTCGCATCATATAGCACTACTCGATACATCGCAAACAGAAGCGTACCTCTGTGAGAGGACACGTATAAAGCTTGCTTTCCCTCGTCCCCTCATACAGTGAATACGTGATCATGTTATGATCATCGTAAACAATGAAAAGGGAATAGCGCGGAGAGGCGCGCAAGCTGAGAGTGTAGCTGGACTGGCGCATCAAGATTTCAGCGGTCGACTCTTCGACATTCTTGTCGCTTATGAATTGCGGATCTGAGGAGATTTTCGCCCAGCCACACCGTTCCGGATCTATGGCAATCGGACTGGCTTTGAGCGCTTTGTTTACTTCTTGGACGATTTGGGGCGTAGGATAGTGTGTAAATTGGGGAAGAGCCTCACGACTTGAGGCTGAAGAGCGGGAACTGGAGCGGGGCGCTGGCTCTGGAGCGGAGCGCTCACCATGAGTGCTTGAATCAGCATCTCCATCGGATATGATAGTTCCCACAGAGGGGATGGCATCGTGAGCGGATTTCTTGCGATTTTTCTTACCCTGAGCGGGTTGATTTTTGGCCCCTTGCTTGGAAGCGACGTCGCGAACACGCGGGCGCTCGTGGCACGGGAGATCTAACATCTTCAGCTCGTCTTGAAGTGAACCCATTCGCAAGTCAGCAGACTCGAACTTGCTCATGAGAACCTTGACGACTGGAACTTTCCGCTCATTGTGGATTGTATCAACCATAGCGGTTGGAGGGTGGCGTAGGCCCGAAAAAGACGTGACTTTGGCTTCCATATCGTAATGCACTCTGCTGCGATATATAGGTACGTGCACGTCATTACCTGAGGCAATGACAATTCTTTGAATACGTTGACGTTCAACTGGAGTAATGTTAGTAGTAAGATGGGCTAGAAACTCTTCGCCCGGAAAGTTACTCATGTTATACGAGGTGGTAATGAATAGATCACGGCGGGTGGCTGACTGTATATACAGAGAGCGCGTGGTATAGCATTTATGCTCTGTGGGGTTGGATCCTGATTTAGACATCTTCGGTTGAGACATTCTTGATGGCATAGGACGCGAATCTAGCCGTCTCTACTCAGATTCGTACGATTTTTGAAACAGTACAGTGAAATACTTACGATTTTCGGCATGATGTGTGTAATTCAAACTATTTCGAACGAATATATCACTGTGCGAAACTAAATGACATTGACATTTGAACTCCAACTTTTATGGTTATGGCTAATATTCTTTTTCTGTGGTTGAATCGGCCAATATCAGGTTTAAAGAAAAAACACATAACAAAGAGTATATCATAAAAAAGAAGAAACACCTGTCAAAGAGTATATCTTAAAAGTGTCACAAACAATATTTTAGCGAAACGCACTGATCTCCATTTATTTATGGATCGATGACAAAACCCAGTAAATAGTAAGGTTTTGGCGCTGATCGCATAGTGAGTGGATGGTGAACTACTAAAGATGGCGACAGCAGTTTGTTTGTCAGTGCCATCGGAATTTAACGAAATTCTTCATAATCCGAATTTTGCGCATATATGTTGTCGACTCAAAATCGATATTTTTTATGCTTTGTTATTCATATAAGATTTCGATCCAGTCTTCCCCTTGACGAAATTATTATTATAGATAATTAATTTAGTTTAAAACATTTCACATAGATATTATCTGCAAATATATATTATACAATTATTTATAATAAGAACCAGCCGCGCTCAAGTGGAACTTGCGCATGAAGGAGTCTATTCCGTTATCAGAAAAAACGGTGCAAAAATCGTGTCTGTTTCTGTATATGTTGATAACGACTCAACACAGGCTGTGCATGTGGTCATTTATTATTATTGGTCGGGTTAAAAAAAATAAAATATTAAGCCGCTTACCGAGTATAATGTTGTCGCATTCCACACATCGACTGCACATTTGCATTTGTTTGCAGTTTCTTACAAATATTTTGCCATTACAAAAATTGCATGTCACTGGAAGTAAATAAGTACTTATTTTATTTAAATGCAGAAAGTCTTACAATCCACACATTAAGAAGAAAACAGAACAAAATTCACTTAAATACACAACCCGCATACATCCATACTAAAATACTACTCACCATCTTTACGAAGAGCCCTTCGCTGCATCCACTTTCCACAATTGTGGCAATGTTTGCCAAGTGCAAGGAGATCCGGCTGTTAACAAAATGACGTAGATATCAAACAAATAATATTAAACGAAGACAGAGACATGACCAATGAAACAGTACAGTGAAATACTTACGATTTTCGGCATGATGTGCGTAATTCAAACTATTTCGAACGAATATATCACTGTGCGATACTAAATGACATTGACATTTGAACTCCAACTTTTATGGTTATGGCTAATATTCTTTTTCTGTGGTTGAATCGGCCAATATCAGGTTTAAAGAAAAAACACATAACAAAGAGTATATTGTTACGTGCACGGGGTACAATTAAATGCCGTTTACTCAACGAAGAGATTTATTAGCTCACCACAAACTAGACAATTAGATCACTAGTACACACAGTACTTCTTCAACAGTTCCAGTCGCTCAGTAGTTCACAGTAGTCCACAGTCGTTGCTCAGGTCGCAGGTAGAATCTTCTTCGGTCGCTTAAGTTCGCTGTGTTCGTTATCGATCTCAAAGACTGAATGAATGGTGTCGCTATGCGAGCGTGTTTTTATACCTCTCAATTAAGAGGATCGAATTATCTAGAAAGCTCGCGAGCGACAAATACCTATTCCTTTGATCTTGCCGCCGTCGCTGACCTTCGAGTACATTCTGGATATTTACCTATTGTTTGTTTATATTTGAGAGTGTAGGTACCCGTACCCGTAGGTACGTTGTGACTTTTTGTTGACGATTCCAGATTTTTCTATGCCATTCGGTAGAGTACCTCGTCACTAACAATGCGTTTTTATTTCTTGAAGATTTGATTATTAGTTTTCGAGATATCGACGGCTGTCGTAACAATATCATAAAAAAGAAGAAACACCTGTCAAAGAGTATATCTTAAAAGTGTCACAAACAATATTTTAGCGAAACGCACTGATCTCCATTTATTTATGAATCGATGACAAAACCCAGCAAATAGTAAGGTTTTGGCGCTGATCGCATAGTGAGTGGATGGTGACAGCAGTTTGTTTGTCAGTGCCATCGGAATTTAACGAAATTCTTCATAATCCGAATTTTGCGGATATATTTTGTCGACTCAAAATCGATATTTTTTATGCTTTGTTGTTCATATAAGATTTCGATCCAGTCTTCCCCTTGACGAAATTATTATTATAGATAATTAATTTAGTTTGAAACATTTCACATAGATATTATCTGCAAAAATATATTACACAATTATTTATAATAAGAACCAGCCGCGCTCAAGTGGAACTTGCGCATGAAGGAGTCTATTCCGTTATCAGAAAAAACGGTGCAAAAATCGTGTCTGTTTCTGTATATGTTGATAACAACTCAACACAGGCTATGCATGTGGTCATTTATTATTATTGGTCGGGTTAAAGAAAATAAAATATTAAGCCGCTTACCGAGTATAATGTTGTCGCATTCCACACATCGACTGCACATTTGCATTTGTTTGCAGTTTCTTACAAATATTTTGCCATTACAAAAATTGCATGTCACTGGAAGTAAATAAGTACTTATTTTATTTAAATGCAGAAAGTCTTACAATCCACACATTAAGAAGAAAACAGAACAAAATTCACTTAAATACACAACCCGCATACATCCATACTAAAATACTACTCACCATCTTTACGAAGAGCCCTTCGCTGCATCCACTTTCCACAATTGTGGCAATGTTTGCCAAGTGCAAGGAGATCCGGCTGTTAACAAAATGACGTAGATATCAAACAAATAATATTAAACGAAGACAGAGACATGACCAATAATAATAATAATAATAATCGTACTCGGCCCAACTAGCTATCTCACACGCCTTAATAAGCGCATGAGAGTCACTGCTAGTCGCATCATATAGCACTACTCGATACATCGCAAACAGAAGCGTACCTCTGTGAGAGGACACGTATAAAGCTTGCTTTCCCTCGTCCCCTCATACAGTGAATACGTGATCATGTTATGATCATCGTAAACAATGAAAAGGGAATAGCGCGGAGAGGCGCGCAAGCTGAGAGTGTAGCTGGACTGGCGCATCAAGATTTCAGCGGTCGACTCTTCGACAATCTTGTCGCTTATGAATTGCGGATCTGAGGAGATTTTCGCCCAGCCACACCGTTCCGGATCTATGGCAATCGGACTGGCTTTGAGCGCTTTGTTTACTTCTTGGACGATTTGGGGCGTAGGATAGTGTGTAAATTGGGGAAGAGCCTCACGACTTGAGGCTGAAGAGCGGGAACTGGAGCGGGGCGCTGGCTCTGGAGCGGAGCGCTCACCATGAGTGCTTGAATCAGCATCTCCATCGGATATGATAGTTCCCACAGAGGGGATGGCATCGTGAGCGGATTTCTTGCGATTTTTCTTACCCTGAGCGGGTTGATTTTTGGCCCCTTGCTTGGAAGCGACGTCGCGAACACGCGGGCGCTCGTGGCACGGGAGATCTAACATCTTCAGCTCGTCTTGAAGTGAACCCATTCGCAAGTCAGCAGACTCGAACTTGCTCATGAGAACCTTGACGACTGGAACTTTCCGCTCATTGTGGATTGTATCAACCATAGCGGTTGGAGGGTGGCGTAGGCCCGAAAAAGACGTGACTTTGGCTTCCATATCGTAATGCACTCTGCTGCGATATATAGGTACGTGCACGTCATTACCTGAGGCAATGACAATTCTTTGAATACGTTGACGTTCAACTGGAGTAATGTTAGTAGTAAGATGGGCTAGAAACTCTTCGCCCGGAAAGTTACTCATGTTATACGAGGTGGTAATGAATAGATCACGGCGGGTGGCTGACTGTATATACAGAGAGCGCGTGGTATAGCATTTATGCTCTGTGGGGTTGGATCCTGATTTAGACATCTTCGGTTGAGACATTCTTGATGGCATAGGACGCGAATCTAGCCGTCTCTACTCAGATTCGTACGATTTTTGAAACAGTACAGTGAAATACTTACGATTTTCGGCATGATGTGTGTAATTCAAACTATTTCGAACGAATATATCACTGTGCGAAACTAAATGACATTGACATTTGAACTCCAACTTTTATGGTTATGGCTAATATTCTTTTTCTGTGGTTGAATCGGCCAATATCAGGTTTAAAGAAAAAACACATAACAAAGAGTATATCATAAAAAAGAAGAAACACCTGTCAAAGAGTATATCTTAAAAGTGTCACAAACAATATTTTAGCGAAACGCACTGATCTCCATTTATTTATGGATCGATGACAAAACCCAGTAAATAGTAAGGTTTTGGCGCTGATCGCATAGTGAGTGGATGGTGAACTACTAAAGATGGCGACAGCAGTTTGTTTGTCAGTGCCATCGGAATTTAACGAAATTCTTCATAATCCGAATTTTGCGCATATATGTTGTCGACTCAAAATCGATATTTTTTATGCTTTGTTATTCATATAAGATTTCGATCCAGTCTTCCCCTTGACGAAATTATTATTATAGATAATTAATTTAGTTTAAAACATTTCACATAGATATTATCTGCAAATATATATTATACAATTATTTATAATAAGAACCAGCCGCGCTCAAGTGGAACTTGCGCATGAAGGAGTCTATTCCGTTATCAGAAAAAACGGTGCAAAAATCGTGTCTGTTTCTGTATATGTTGATAACGACTCAACACAGGCTGTGCATGTGGTCATTTATTATTATTGGTCGGGTTAAAAAAAATAAAATATTAAGCCGCTTACCGAGTATAATGTTGTCGCATTCCACACATCGACTGCACATTTGCATTTGTTTGCAGTTTCTTACAAATATTTTGCCATTACAAAAATTGCATGTCACTGGAAGTAAATAAGTACTTATTTTATTTAAATGCAGAAAGTCTTACAATCCAGACATTAAGAAGAAAACAGAACAAAATTCACTTAAATACACAACCCGCATACATCCATACTAAAATACTACTCACCATCTTTACGAAGAGCCCTTCGCTGCATCCACTTTCCACAATTGTGGCAATGTTTGCCAAGTGCAAGGAGATCCGGCTGTTAACAAAATGACGTAGATATCAAACAAATAATATTAAACGAAGACAGAGACATGACCAATGAAACAGTACAGTGAAATACTTACGATTTTCGGCATGATGTGCGTAATTCAAACTATTTCGAACGAATATATCACTGTGCGAAACTAAATGACATTGACATTTGAACTCCAACTTTTATGGTTATGGCTAATATTCTTTTTCTGTGGTTGAATCGGCCAATATCAGGTTTAAAGAAAAAACACATAACAAAGAGTATATCATAAAAAAGAAGAAACATCTGTCAAAGAGTATATCTTAAAAGTGTCACTAAGCGAAACGCACTGATCTCCATTTATTTATGGATCGATGACAAAACCCAGCAAATAGTAAGATTTTGGCGCTGATCGCATAGTGAGTGGATGGTGACAGCAGTTTGTTTGTCAGTGCCATCGGAATTTAACGAAATTCTTCATAATCCGAATTTTGCGGATATATGTTGTCGACTCAAAATCGATATTTTTTATGCTTTGTTATTCATATAAGATTTCGATCCAGTCTTCCCCTTGACGAAATTATTATTATAGATAATTAATTTAGTTTAAAACATTTCACATAGATATTATCTGCAAAAATATATTACACAATTATTTATAATAAGAACCAGCCGCGCTCAAGTGGAACTTGCGCATGAAGGAGTCTATTCCGTTATCAGAAAAAACGGTGCAAAAATCGTGTCTGTTTCTGTATATGTTGATAACAACTCAACACAGGCTATGCATGTGGTCATTTATTATTATTGGTCGGGTTAAAGAAAATAAAATATTAAGCCGCTTACCGAGTATAATGTTGTCGCATTCCACACATCGACTGCACATTTGCATTTGTTTGCAGTTTCTTACAAATATTTTGCCATTACAAAAATTGCATGTCACTGGAAGTAAATAAGTACTTATTTTATTTAAATGCAGAAAGTCTTACAATCCACACATTAAGAAGAAAACAGAACAAAATTCACTTAAATACACAACCCGCATACATCCATACTAAAATACTACTCACCATCTTTACGAAGAGCCCTTCGCTGCATCCACTTTCCACAATTGTGGCAATGTTTGCCAAGTGCAAGGAGATCCGGCTGTTAACAAAATGACGTAGATATCAAACAAATAATATTAAACGAAGACAGAGACATGACCAATGAAACAGTACAGTGAAATACTTACGATTTTCGGCATGATGTGCGTAATTCAAACTATTTCGAACGAATATATCACTGTGCGAAACTAAATGACATTGACATTTGAACTCCAACTTTTATGGTTATGGCTAATATTCTTTTTCTGTGGTTGAATCAGCCAATATCAGGTTTAAAGAAAAAAACACATAACAAAGAGTATATCATAAAAAAGAAGAAACACCTGTCAAAGAGTATATCTTAAAAGTGTCACAAACAATATTTTAGCGAAACGCACTGATCTCCATTTATTTATGGATCGATGACAAAACCCAGCAAATAGTAAGGTTTTGGCGCTGATCGCATAGTGAGTGGATGGTGACAGCAGTTTGTTTGTCAGTGCCATCGGAATTTAACGAAATTCTTCATAATCCGAATTTTGCGGATATATGTTGTCGACTCAAAATCGATATTTTTTATGCTTTGTTATTCATATAAGATTTCGATCCAGTCTTCCCCTTGACGAAATTATTATTATAGATAATTAATTTAGTTTAAAACATTTCACATAGATATTATCTGCAAAAATATATTACACAATTATTTATAATAAGAACCAGTCGCGCTCAAGTGGAACTTGCGCATGAAGGAGTCTATTCCGTTATCAGAAAAAACGGTGCAAAAATCGTGTCTGTTTCTGTATATGTTGATAACGACTCAACACAGGCTATGCATGTGGTCATTTATTATTATTGGTCGGGTTAAAGAAAATAAAATATTAAGCCGCTTACCGAGTATAATGTTGTCGCATTCCACACATCGACTGCACATTTGCATTTGTTTGCAGTTTCTTACAAATATTTTGCCATTACAAAAATTGCATGTCACTGGAAGTAAATAAGTACTTATTTTATTTAAATGCAGAAAGTCTTACAATCCACACATTAAGAAGAAAACAGAACAAAATTCACTTAAATACACAACCCGCATACATCCATACTAAAATACTACTCACCATCTTTACGAAGAGCCCTTCGCTGCATCCACTTTCCACAATTGTGGCAATGTTTGCCAAGTGCAAGGAGATCCGGCTGTTAACAAAATGACGTAGATATCAAACAAATAATATTAAACGAAGACAGAGACATGACCAATGAAACAGTACAGTGAAATACTTACGATTTTCGGCATGATGTGCGTAATTCAAACTATTTCGAACGAATATATCACTGTGCGAAACTAAATGACATTGACATTTGAACTCCAACTTTTATGGTTATGGCTAATATTCTTTTTCTGTGGTTGAATCAGCCAATATCAGGTTTAAAGAAAAAAACACATAACAAAGAGTATATCATAAAAAAGAAGAAACACCTGTCAAAGAGTATATCTTAAAAGTGTCACAAACAATATTTTAGCGAAACGCACTGATCTCCATTTATTTATGGATCGATGACAAAACCCAGCAAATAGTAAGGTTTTGGCACTGATCGCATAGTGAGTGGATGGTGACAGCAGTTTGTTTGTCAGTGCCATCGGAATTTAACGAAATTCTTCATAATCCGAATTTTGCGGATATATGTTGTCGACTCAAAATCGATATTTTTTATGCTTTGTTATTCATATAAGATTTCGATCCAGTCTTCCCCTTGACGAAATTATTATTATAGATAATTAATTTAGTTTAAAACATTTCACATAGATATTATCTGCAAAAATATATTACACAATTATTTATAATAAGAACCAGTCGCGCTCAAGTGGAACTTGCGCATGAAGGAGTCTATTCCGTTATCAGAAAAAACGGTGCAAAAATCGTGTCTGTTTCTGTATATGTTGATAACGACTCAACACAGGCTATGCATGTGGTCATTTATTATTATTGGTCGGGTTAAAGAAAATAAAATATTAAGCCGCTTACCGAGTATAATGTTGTCGCATTCCACACATCGACTGCACATTTGCATTTGTTTGCAGTTTCTTACAAATATTTTGCCATTACAAAAATTGCATGTCACTGGAAGTAAATAAGTACTTACTTTATTTAAATGCAGAAAGTCTTACAATCCACACATTAAGAAGAAAACAGAACAAAATTCACTTAAATACACAACCCGCATACATCCATACTAAAATACTACTCACCATCTTTACGAAGAGCCCTTCGCTGCATCCACTTTCCACAATTGTGGCAATGTTTGCCAAGTGCAAGGAGATCCGGCTGTTAACAAAATGACGTAGATATCAAACAAATAATATTAAACGAAGACAGAGACATGACCAATGAAACAGTACAGTGAAATACTTACGATTTTCGGCATGATGTGCGTAATTCAAACTATTTCGAACGAATATATCACTGTGCGAAACTAAATGACATTGACATTTGAACTCCAACTTTTATGGTTATGGCTAATATTCTTTTTCTGTGGTTGAATCGGCCAATATCAGGTTTAAAGAAAAAACACATAACAAAGAGTATATCATAAAAAAGAAGAAACACCTGTCAAAGAGTATATCTTAAAAGTGTCACAAACAATATTTTAGCGAAACGCACTGATCTCCATTTATTTATGGATCGATGACAAAACCCAGCAAATAGTAAGGTTTTGGCGCTGATCGCATAGTGAGTGGATGGTGAACTACTAAAGATGGCGACAGCAGTTTGTTTGTCAGTGCCATCGGAATTTAACGAAATTCTTCATAATCCGAATTTTGCGCATATATGTTGTCGACTCAAAATCGATATTTTTTATGCTTTGTTATTCATATAAGATTTCGATCCAGTCTTCTCCTTGACGAAATTATTATTATAGATAATTAATTTAGTTTAAAACATTTCACATAGATATTATCTGCAAATATATATTATACAATTATTTATAATAAGAACCAGCCGCGCTCAAGTGGAACTTGCGCATGAAGGAGTCTATTCCGTTATCAGAAAAAACGGTGCAAAAATCGTGTCTGTTTCTGTATATGTTGATAACGACTCAACACAGGCTGTGCATGTGGTCATTTATTATTATTGGTCGGGTTAAAAAAAATAAAATATTAAGCCGCTTACCGAGTATAATGTTGTCGCATTCCACACATCGACTGCACATTTGCATTTGTTTGCAGTTTCTTACAAATATTTTGCCATTACAAAAATTGCATGTCACTGGAAGTAAATAAGTACTTATTTTATTAAAATGCAGAAAGTCTTACAATCCACACATTAAGAAGAAAACAGAACAAAATTCACTTAAATACACAACCCGCATACATCCATACTAAAATACTACTCACCATCTTTACGAAGAGCCCTTCGCTGCATCCACTTTCTACAATTGTGGCAATGTTTGCCAAGTGCAAGGAGATCCGGCTGTTAACAAAATGACGTAGATATCAAACAAATAATATTAAACGAAGACAGAGACATGACCAATGAAACAGTACAGTGAAATACTTACGATTTTCGGCATGATGTGCGTAATTCAAACTATTTCGAACGAATATATCACTGTGCGAAACTAAATGACATTGACATTTGAACTCCAACTTTTATGGTTATGGCTAATATTCTTTTTCTGTGGTTGAATCGGCCAATATCAAGTTTAAAGAAAAAAACACATAACAAAGAGTATATCATAAAAAAGAAGAAACACCTGTCAAAGAGTATATCTTAAAAGTGTCACAAACAATATTTTAGCGAAACGCACTGATCTCCATTTATTTATGGATCGATGACAAAACCCAGCAAAAAGTAAGGTTTTGGCGCTGATCGCATAGTGAGTGGATGGTGACAGCAGTTTGTTTGTCAGTGCCATCGGAATTTAACGAAATTCTTCATAATCCGAATTTTGCGGATATATGTTGTCGACTCAAAATCGATATTTTTTATGCTTTGTTATTCATATAAGATTTCGATCCAGTCTTCCCCTTGACGAAATTATTATTATAGATAATTAATTTAGTTTAAAACATTTCACATAGATATTATCTGCAAAAATATATTACACAATTATTTATAATAAGAACCAGTCGCGCTCAAGTGGAACTTGCGCATGAAGGAGTCTATTCCGTTATCAGAAAAAACGGTGCAAAAATCGTGTCTGTTTCTGTATATGTTGATAACGACTCAACACAGGCTATGCATGTGGTCATTTATTATTATTGGTCGGGTTAAAGAAAATAAAATATTAAGCCGCTTACCGAGTATAATGTTGTCGCATTCCACACATCGACTGCACATTTGCATTTGTTTGCAGTTTCTTACAAATATTTTGCCATTACAAAAATTGCATGTCACTGGAAGTAAATAAGTTGGTTGCGCCGATGTAGAAACTGTATTTTTTGACGCGGAAACACACTCCTTCTATACCCATCTCCCCTCCCGCACTAACCATAGTATAGTACTAGATATAGTTTCCGTCCGCCATTTGTGATATATAGACACTCACTCCCTCTTTGAACTAGCCAGCGTAAAGGCGGACCGCGCGCGCGTCTCTCAGAAATGAATAATATTTGTTGCATTTTTACCACTTCATAGACCTTTACCGATCGGATTGTGCCTCTCGTGTGTCCCTCAAGTGATTTAGTGATGCTGGCGGCAGCTCCTGAGCAAGGAAGAGAAGATCCGTGTACCGGCTGCGATGAAAACACGTGGTGCCGTGAAGGTTAGTGCATCCTCTCCTAATTTCTCGGGTTGCATTCATTGCCTGGATCACGTCCGCGGCAACCCGATCACCTGTCTTTTTGTGTGTAAAGCATCAATGGAACAGTTAGCTACTTCCCCGCAATACAGTCCACTAGCGCACGTGGCCAATCGCGCCACCATTCTTTGGTCCTGATCGAACCGGATTCTTAGCCGTAGTTCGTATTTTGTTATTATTCTAATGGGAATAAGCGCACCGCACCTAAATGCCTGGTTATTTTAGTAGAAAACCCCGCATCTAGACATTTAGGATTAGATTTTGTTGTCCGTTCGCCGCTGGCTCGCATCGTACCTACCTAGTACATACATAGGTTAGGTATCGTATCAACACTTAGTCGTAGTTCGCAATTTTCGCACCGCGCCTAAATACCTAGTTATTTTAGTAGAAAACCCCGCATCTAGGCATTTAGGCTTAGATCTTAGGTATACTAGACACCCTAGTGCATAGGCACAGTGTAATACCTAACGCATTTGGCTTTGTTTTATTTTTTTCAATTAAGTTGTTCGCTCGCCGCTAGCTCGCATCGTATTTACCTAATACCTACGTGGGTAGATACGTGGTTGTACCTACCTCGCCCGCATCTCATTCCAATTCATACGAAAGTATTTTAATTTGAATAGATATTACGCAATACTTAATCTCTGAAATAATAGTTGAACCTAGACAGCGGTCTGGCTCGCGTAGGTACGATCTGGCTGTTGCTAGGCGCGTTTTGTTCAAGCGTGCATTCACAGTTGTAAATACCTACCTACCTGCAGAGTATCGCTCGCGTCGCGTCGCTGCTCTGTACCGCTAAGATTAAGTCATTTCATATTTGTTGTTTACCGCACTTTAGTTTGAGATTTAATTGTAAACATGTCCCCAAAGGTTGATAAGTCCGGTAAAGTTCAATTGAAACTTTTATACGCTAAAAAAGAAATGATTTACTCTCGCGTACAATCGATTTATGATAATGCACTTAAAACCTCTGATTTGGCCATTAGAGATTCGTTCTTGTGTTCTATAGAAAACTTAGATATGACATCAACGTTTTAGAGTTGAATTTGGATCCCGATTACTCAGTGAGTTATCAAGCCTTGTCGTCGTTTGACGATTTGTATTGTCGTATCAAGCGCGTCGCTAGGAGTTTGGAGAAACCGTCTGACCGACCCAACCCCACTCGCGACCGACCTAAGTTGCCACCAATTCAAATACCCGAATTTGATGGTAACATTCGCAATTGGTGTCTATTTATACACTCGAGAGCAATGAATCCGGGTCACTTAAAGAATCCTAAAAATCTCGGAAACTAAAAATGCTAGGTTAATGCAATAAATTGTATTTAATAGACAATGTAATACTCCTTAAATGAAGGTATTAAAACTTCTTAGTTATTGTAAAGTTATATCATAAAAAAATCAAATTTGAAAAAGGGCCACTTTCGAAGATGGAACTACGAAATTACAGCATTTGGTGTTGCTTTTGTTTGTAATCTGTCATTTATGTGGGTACATAAACCATGTTGATAGTGCTCTATATTCATTAATCAAGCTGAAATTATGTCGCTTACGCCTGAAGAATGCACCAGAATACTTACAGTGCTGGAAACCGGCCGGAGTCAGCGCGATACAGCCAGGACTGTCGGTGTGTCGCTGTCAACAGTACAAAGAGTTCTCCGACGTTACGAAGAAACTGGTTCTAACCTACGCAGACCAGGAACGGGCAGAACCAGGTGTACCACAGCACGAGAAGACCGATACTTGGTGAACACCATGCTTCGAAATCGCTTTCTCACAGGAACTGAACTCACCAATCAGTTTCGACGCCTCGGAGGAAGTAACCCAAGTACATGGACAGTAAGACGTCGGCTTGCTGAATCTAACTTAAAACCCCTTAGACCTGCAAACGGCCCTAAACTGGAGCGTGGGCATCGTATTTCGAGACTAAGTTATGCCCAGAGCCACGTAAATTGGAGTATTGAAGATTGGTCAAAAGTTATGTTCTCCGACGAATCAAAATTTATGCTCTACAAGCACGATGGAAGACACAGAGTGTATCGAAGACCAGGGGAAAGATTCAAGCAAGCATGCATCGAAGAAAAAGTAGCCTACGGTGGTGGGTCTGTACTTGTGTGGGCCGGAATTTCTTCTGAAAGTCGCACAGAGCTGGTGATCATAGAAAACGGCTCTTTAACTAGCGTAAGATATGTGGAAGAAATCCTCAATGATCACGTTGGTCCATTTATGGTCAATTTAGGTGAGGATGCTATATTTATGCATGACAATGCCAGACCTCATACAGGTAGGATTGTGAATGACTACCTTCAAGAGATGAACATTACTCGTATGGAGTGGCCAGCGCGCAGCCCGGATATCAACCCGATCGAGCATGCTTGGGACGAGCTAGGCAGATGCGTAAAACAACGAAACCCTCCCCCAATCACGCTTCGTGAGCTCAAAATTGCTCTCACAGAGGAATGGGAGAATATTCCCCAAAATCGTATAAGGAACTTGGTGTACAGCATGCCAAACCGCGTAAACGCAGTAATGGAAGCACGAGGAGGCAATACGAAGTATTAAAATTCAAGAAAATCGTAATAAAGTTCAAAAATTTCATGTTTCCTATTTTTGTTTTAAGGAGAGATCAGCAGTTTTTTTCTTTATGTAATTTTGTGTTAATAAAATGTATGGTGACTCATATTTTTTTTACTTTCATTTAAGGAGTATTACATTGTCTATTAAATACAATTTATTGCATTAACCTATCATTTTTAGTTTCCGAGATTTTTAACATTCTTTAAGTGACCCGGATTCATTGCTCTCGAGTGTAGATAGTTTTGAGAATACAATAGATAAGAACGATTCGTTGACAGATCACGAAAAATTGCATTATCTCGTTGAAAAATTGACTGGTAAAGCTATAACCGTTTGCGCTGGAATTGCGTTTAGTGCCGAGAATTATAATTTAATTTTAAATACTTTGAAAGCTAAGTATGAGGATAAAAGATCGGTAGCTAACGCCTATTTAGATCAGATGTTTGATTTGAAATCTATTACGGCATGTAACGATCAAAACTTAGAGAAATTTCTAGATACTTTCGCGTCAGCTGTTCGCGCCGTAAAGAACCTAAAGATCGATGACCTCTGCGACTTCGTATTTTTGTATATGGGTTTAAAGAAATTAGATTCCGAAACCATTCGTTTGTTTGAGTCGGATCATCGCGGCAGTAAAATTCCTAAGTTCGAAGACTTAGAAAGTTTTGTTCGCGAGCATATAAAGGTATTGCAACGCTCTTCATCGAAACATGAAGGCGCGAAGAAGGTTGTTACTTCTGAACGCAAAATAGATGCCTCATCGAGGTCACTGAGGTCAACCCATACTTATGTTAATACCGCACCAGCACGTGTACAATCACCTGTTTGCTCTTTGTGTAGTACTCATCATTCGCAACTGTACAAGTGTCCTGGTTTCCTAAAATTGTCGCCTAGTGATCGTTATAAATTTGTTCGCGCTAATAATTTTTGTTTTAATTGTCTCGGTACTAAACACCGCGTTGTTTTATGTAATAGTGGAAATGGTTGTCGCAAATGTCAAGCGAGACACCACACTTTACTTCATTTTGAGAATAGTAATGCCGCATCCAATGTGAGCACAGTTGGCCCGTCGAGCGGTGACACACGGCAGCCTGCGCCACGGCCGCCGCCCGCGCTCGCGCGCGCTCCGGCCGGCCCGGAGACCGCTGCAAATGACGTCACCTTGTGTTCGTTCTCCGCTAGCGCTGCGCTCACTACTGTGTGTCTTGCGACCGCTCGCGTTGTTATTGTTGATGCATTAGGTAAACCGCACATTGTTCGAGCGCTATTAGATGGCGCTTCGCAAAGTAATTTTATTACTCAAGATTGTTGCCAACGTCTTGGTTTCAATGTTGATAAGCGTTCAACCCATTCAGTGGTGAAAGGGTTTGGGGGTTTGCAGTCAGCTGTTCATGGCACCATTAAAACAAGGTTTGGATCTCGTTTTAATAATAATATTTGGTTTGACATGGATTCGCTCGTTACAGATAAAATAACTGAACAGTTGCCTACCGTCCCAGTTGACACGTCTTTATTAACGAAATTTAAAGACTTGCCTTTAGCTGATGAGACTTACGCTGTTCCTGGAGTCGTCGATATATTGATCGGCGCTTCGATTCTCCCGCACCTCCAGTTATCACGTAAGGTTCAAGGGGGACCGACGTACCCCGCTCCGCACGCCCTGGAAACAGTTCTGGGTTTTGTTATAATTGGTTCCGCACCCGCTTCTATAGATAGTTTTAGTCACTCGACTGCCTCGTTCTGTTGCACCGTCGAGCCGCCACTGGAGTCTACCATCCGCAAGTTTTGGGAGATTGAAGAGGTCAATGTCCCACCAATCCTAAGCCCTGATGACATGATGGCTGAAGAGATTTGTTGTCGCACGACTACTCGTGATGAGCAGGGTCGTTATGTTGTCGCGCTCCCTTTCAAGGGAGATATTTTTTCGCTCGGTGACTCCCGTGTATCCGCTGAAAAACGCTTTCTTTGTTTAGAACGAAAGATGCAGGCGTCTCCAAAGTTGAAGCGGGCCTGTGATGAGGTTGTTAACGAATATTTAGATAAAGGTTGCATCTCACCTGCGCCTGCGGACACTGGCGGGACCCAGCCTTCGTACATTATCCCGCGCCACGGAGTTATTAGAGAAGATAAGCTTACTACTAAACTCCGCGTAGTTTTGGATGGCAGTGCTAAGACTAGCACTTCCGTGTCGCTTAATGACATTTTGTATTGTGGTCGGAATCTTTAAGGTAGTTTGTTTGACATAATTGTAAATTTTCGCATTAATATTAGTAGAATTTTAGCTTTTTCGGACTCAACAGTCGCTTTGTGTTGGGCCCACTCTTCGCCCCATCGTTGGGACACATTCGTCGCTAATAGAGTGGCAAAAATTCAATCGGAATTAGCGCCACAAAATCTCTTTCACGTTGCTGGCACCGACAACCCAGCCGATTGTCTCTCTCGTGGATTGCTTCCTTCGCAAATTTTGGATCACCCGTTGTGGTTTAGTGGACCGTCCTGGATTCATGCCGCGTTAGATAAGTGGCCAGTTAGTCAATTCAATCCCACTACGGTTTCCGAACCACCCGAGGAAAAGAAGCACTCGCTTGTTGTATCGGTCCCGCGTGAAGAGTCCCTTATTTTGTTGTTGGCTAATCGCGTCTCGTCTTGGTCGAGACTGTTGCGTTGTGTTGTTTATGTAGGCCGATTTTTGAGAATTTTATCTATGCGCGGTCATATAACCGCCGCTGATTTAGATAAAGCTGAATTGGTCATACTTCGCGAGTTGCAGAAATGTTATTTTGCTTCTGAATTTAAAAATTTAGAATTTAACAAACCTTGTAGTCGCTCTTTCCGACACTTGAAACCATTTTTGGAAGATGGACTCATTCGAGTAGGTGGTCGTTTGAGAAATTCAGGTTTAGGATTTGAACAAAGGCACCCAGTAGTTCTCCCGCGTAAGGACCACGTATTAGATTTGTTAGTAGATTATCAGCATAAGGTGAATTGTCACGCTGGTCCCGATTTGTTAATGTCTATTTTGAGACAGAAATACTGGATAATTTCCGCTCGTAATTTGATTCGCGCTAGAGTACACAGATGTGTACCTTGTTTTAAACTCCGCCCGCGTTTTATCGCGCCTGAAATAGCCGATCATCGCTCTTGTCGTGTTGTTCAATCCGCAAAACCTTTCGTACACACCGGCACAGACTTTGCTGGGCCTTTCAAAGTCACCATTGCTCGTGGTCGTGGCATTCGCTCCACGAAAGCTTATGTTTGTTTGTTCATTTGTATGACAACTCGCGCGGTTCATATAGAGTTGACCGGTGATTTAAGTACGCAAAATTTTATGTCCGCTTTTAAACGTTTTTTGTCGCGTCGGGGTCCGGTTAAGCGCATGTATTCGGACAACGGTACAAACTATGTAGGGGCCCGACGTAGTATTTCGGAATTGCACGCGTTCTTACGGTCTAAGTACTACCAAAGTGAATTCGCTCACATCTTAGCCGAAAATCGCATTGAATGGTACTTTAACACGCCTGCAGCTAGTCATTTTGGTGGTAATTGGGAAGCGAATATTAAAAGCCTTAAGTCGCATCTGTTTCGCGTCATAGGCGAACAGATTCTCTCGTTCGAGGAGTTGAGTACCGTACTCGCTCAAGTAGAGGCGGTGATGAACACGCGTCCGCTGTGTCGGACTCTATCTAGCGATCCGTCAGAGCCATTAGCGCTGACGCCAGCTCACTTCTTAAATACGACTCCTCTAAAATATTTGCCCGCAATAGATGTTGAAGACGATAGAATGCACCTTCTAACTCGTCACGCTCTTTTGGATAAGTTGGTCCAATCGTTTTGGAATCGTTGGAGAACCGATTATTTGCACACGCTGCAGTCACGTCAAAATGGAATACTCCATCCAACCCAATTACTGTAGGTACGGTGGTAGTCCTTATGACTGAGAATGCGCCTCCTTTACATTGGCCTCTAGGAGTAGTAGAGGAAATTTTTCCCGATGCCCGCGGGATAACTCGTGTTGTACGGGTTAAAACTGCAACCGGATCGTATCTGCGCCCGGTTGTTCGCCTCTGCCCTCTGCCTAGCCAGCAGTAGGCACGAGTTCCAATCTATGTTTTATTTTAGTTGTTATTTCCCAAACCTAGATTTAGATTAGACATTAGATTTGTTCCACATTTTTCGTTTCGAAGGTAACCCTTCAAGCCGGGGGGAATGGTTGCGCCGATGTAGAAACTGTATTTTTTGACGCGGAAACACACTCCTTCTATACCCATCTCCCCTCCCGCACTAACCATAGTATAGTACTAGATATAGTTTCCGTCCGCCATTTGTGATATATAGACACTCACTCCCTCTTTGAACTAGCCAGCGTAAAGGCGGACCGCGCGCGCGTCTCTCAGAAATGAATAATATTTGTTGCATTTTTACCGCTTCATAGACCTTTACCGATCGGATTGTGCCTCTCGTGTGTCCCTCAAGTGATTTAGTGATGCTGGCGGCAGCTCCTGAGCAAGGAAGAGAAGATCCGTGTACCGGCTGCGATGAAAACACGTGGTGCCGTGAAGGTTAGTGCATCCTCTCCTAATTTCTCGGGTTGCATTCATTGCCTGGATCACGTCCGCGGCAACCCGATCACCTGTCTTTTTGTGTGTAAAGCGTCAATGGAACAGTTAGCTACTTCCCCGCAATACAGTCCACTAGCGCACGTGGCCAATCGCGCCACCATAAGTACTTATTTTATTAAAATGCAGAAAGTCTTACAATCCACACATTAAGAAGAAAACAGAACAAAATTCACTTAAATACACAACCCGCATACATCCATACTAAAATACTACTCACCATCTTTACGAAGAGCCCTTCGCTGCATCCACTTTCCACAATTGTGGCAATGTTTGCCAAGTGCAAGGAGATCCGGCTGTTAACAAAATGACTTAGATATCAAACAAATAATATTAAACGAAGACAGAGACATGACCAATGAAACAGTACAGTGAAATACTTACGATTTTCGGCATGATGTGCGTAATTCAAACTATTTCGAACGAATATATCACTGTGCGAAACTAAATGACATTGACATTTGAACTCCAACTTTTATGGTTATGGCTAATATTCTTTTTCTGTGGTTGAATCGGCCAATATCAGGTTTAAAGAAAAAAACACATAACAAAGAGTATATCATAAAAAAGAAGAAACACCTGTCAAAGAGTATATCTTAAAAGTGTCACAAACAATATTTTAGCGAAACGCACTGATCTCCATTTATTTATGGATCGATGACAAAACCCAGCAAATAGTAAGGTTTTGGCGCTGATCGCATAGTGAGTGGATGGTGAACTACTAAAGATGGCGACAGCAGTTTGTTTGTCAGTGCCATCGGAATTTAACGAAATTCTTCATAATCCGAATTTTGCGGATATATGTTGTCGACTCAAAATCGATATTTTTTATGCTTTGTTATTCATATAAGATTTCGATCCAGTCTTCCCCTTGACGAAATTATTATTATAGATAATTAATTTAGTTTAAAAATTTCACATAGATATTATCTGCAAAAATATATTACACAATTATTTATAATAAGAACCAGTCGCGCTCAAGTGGAACTTGCGCATGAAGGAGTCAATTCCGTTATCAGAAAAAACGGTGCAAAAATCGTGTCTGTTTCTGTATATGTTGATAACGACTCAACACAGGCTATGCATGTGGTCATTTATTATTATTGGTCGGGTTAAAGAAAATAAAATATTAAACCGCTTACCGAGTATAATGTTGTCGCATTCCACACATCGACTGCACATTTGCATTTGTTTGCAGTTTCTTACAAATACACTCGAGAGCAA
Organism: Eilema griseolum; assembly: GCA_963662185.1. Classification (NCBI taxonomy): domain Eukaryota; kingdom Metazoa; phylum Arthropoda; class Insecta; order Lepidoptera; family Erebidae; genus Eilema; species Eilema griseolum. The sequence goes on from OY759253.1 coordinate 12,121,700, forward strand.
TGAATCCGGGTCACTTAAAGAATGTTAAAAATCTCGGAAACTAAAAATGATAGGTTATTGCAATAAATTGTATTTAATAGACAATGTAATACTCCTTAAATGAAAGTAAAAAAAATATGAGTCACCATACATTTTATTAACACAAAATTACATAAAGAAAAAAACTGCTGATCTCTCCTTAAAACAAAAATAGGAAACATGAAATTTTTGAACTTTATTACGATTTTCTTGAATTTTAATACTTCGTATTGCCTCCTCGTGCTTCCATTACTGCGTTTACGCGGTTTGGCATGCTGTACACCAAGTTCCTTATACGATTTTGGGGAATATTCTCCCATTCCTCTGTGAGAGCAATTTTGAGCTCACGAAGCGTGATTGGGGGAGGGTTTCGTTGTTTTACGCATCTGCCTAGCTCGTCCCAAGCATGCTCGATCGGGTTGATATCCGGGCTGCGCGCTGGCCACTCCATACGAGTAATGTTCATCTCTTGAAGGTAGTCATTCACAATCCTACCTGTATGAGGTCTGGCATTGTCATGCATAAATATAGCATCCTCACCTAAATTGACCATAAATGGACCAACGTGATCATTGAGGATTTCTTCCACATATCTTACGCTAGTTAAAGAGCCGTTTTCTATGATCACCAGCTCTGTGCGACTTTCAGAAGAAATTCCGGCCCACACAAGTACAGACCCACCACCGTAGGCTACTTTTTCTTCGATGCATGCTTGCTTGAATCTTTCCCCTGGTCTTCGATACACTCTGTGTCTTCCATCGTGCTTGTAGAGCATAAATTTTGATTCGTCGGAGAACATAACTTTTGACCAATCTTCAATACTCCAATTTACGTGGCTCTGGGCATAACTTAGTCTCGAAATACGATGCCCACGCTCCAGTTTAGGGCCGTTTGCAGGTCTAAGGGGTTTTAAGTTAGATTCAGCAAGCCGACGTCTTACTGTCCATGCACTTGGGTTACTTCCTCCGAGGCGTCGAAACTGATTGGTGAGTTCAGTTCCTGTGAGAAAGCGATTTCGAAGCATGGTGTTCACCAAGTATCGGTCTTCTCGTGCTGTGGTACACCTGGTTCTGCCCGTTCCTGGTCTGCGTAGGTTAGAACCAGTTTCTTCGTAACGTCGGAGAACTCTTTGTACTGTTGACAGCGACACACCGACAGTCCTGGCTGTATCGCGCTGACTCCGGCCGGTTTCCAGCATTGTAAGTATTCTGGTGCATTCTTCAGGCGTAAGCGACATAATTTCAGCTTGATTAATGAATATAGAGCACTATCAACATGGTTTATGTACCCACATAAATGACAGATTACAAACAAAAGCAACACCAAATGCTGTAATTTCGTAGTTCCATCTTCGAAAGTGGCCCTTTTTCAAATTTGATTTTTTTATGATATAACTTTACAATAACTAAGAAGTTTTAATACCTTCATTTAAGGAGTATTACATTGTCTATTAAATACAATTTATTGCATTTACCTAGCATTTTTAGTTTCCGAGATTTTTAACATTCTTTAAGTGACCCGGATTCATTGCTCTCGAGTGTATTTTGCCATTACAAAAATTGCATGTCACTGGAAGTAAATAAGTACTTATTTTATTTAAATGCAGAAAGTCTTACAATCCACACATTAAGAAGAAAACAGAACAAAATTCACTTAAATACACAACCCGCATACATCCATACTAAAATACTACTCACCATCTTTACGAAAAGCCCTTCGCTGCATCCACTTTCCACAATTGTGGCAATGTTTGCCAAGTGCAAGGAGATCCGGCTGTTAACAAAATGACGTAGATATCAAACAAATAATAAACGAAGACAGAGACATGACCAATGAAACAGTACAGTGAAATACTTACGATTTTCGGCATGATGTGCGTAATTCAAACTATTTCGAACGAATATATCACTGCGAAACTAAATGACATTGACATTTGAACTCCAACTTTTATGGTTATGGCTAATATTCTTTTTCTGTGGTTGAATCGGCCAATATCAGGTTTAAAGAAAAAACACATAACAAAGAGTATATCATAAAAAAGAAGAAACACCTGTCAAAGAGTATATCTTAAAAGTGTCACAAACAATATTTTAGCGAAACGCACTGATCTCCATTTATTTATGGATCGATGACAAAACCCAGCAAATAGTAAGGTTTTGGCGCTGATCGCATAGTGAGTGGATGGTGACAGCAGTTTGTTTGTCAGTGCCATCGGAATTTAACGAAATTCTTCATAATCCGAATTTTGCGGATATATGTTGTCGACTCAAAATCGATATTTTTTATGCTTTGTTATTCATATAAGATTTCGATCCAGTCTTCCCCTTGACGAAATTATTATTATAGATAATTAATTTAGTTTAAAACATTTCACATAGATATTATCTGCAAAAATATATTACACAATTATTTATAATAAGAACCAGCCGCGCTCAAGTGGAACTTGCGCATGAAGGAGTCTATTCCGTTATCAGAAAAAACGGTGCAAAAATCGTGTCTGTTTCTGTATATGTTGATAACAACTCAACACAGGCTATGCATGTGGTCATTTATTATTATTGGTCGGGTTAAAGAAAATAAAATATTAAGCCGCTTACCGAGTATAATGTTGTCGCATTCCACACATCGACTGCACATTTGCATTTGTTTGCAGTTTCTTACAAATATTTTGCCATTACAAAAATTGCATGTCACTGGAAGTAAATAAGTACTTATTTTATTTAAATGCAGAAAGTCTTACAATCCACACATTAAGAAGAAAACAGAACAAAATTCACTTAAATACACAACCCGCATACATCCATACTAAAATACTACTCACCATCTTTACGAAGAGCCCTTCGCTGCATCCACTTTCCACAATTGTGGCAATGTTTGCCAAGTGCAAGGAGATCCGGCTGTTAACAAAATGACGTAGATATCAAACAAATAATATTAAACGAAGACAGAGACATGACCAATGAAACAGTACAGTGAAATACTTACGATTTTCGGCATGATGTGCGTAATTCAAACTATTTCGAACGAATATATCACTGTGCGAAACTAAATGACATTGACATTTGAACTCCAACTTTTATGGTTATGGCTAATATTCTTTTTCTGTGGTTGAATCGGCCAATATCAGGTTTAAAGAAAAAACACATAACAAAGAGTATATCATAAAAAAGAAGAAACACCTGTCAAAGAGTATATCTTAAAAGTGTCACAAACAATATTTTAGCGAAACGCACTGATCTCCATTTATTTATGGATCGATGACAAAACCCAGCAAATAGTAAGGTTTTGGCGCTGATCGCATAGTGAGTGGATGGTGAACTACTAAAGATGGCGACAGCAGTTTGTTTGTCAGTGCCATCGGAATTTAACGAAATTCTTCATAATCCGAATTTTGCGGATATATGTTGTCGACTCAAAATCGATATTTTTTATGCTTTGTTATTCATATAAGATTTCGATCCAGTCTTCCCCTTGACGAAATTATTATTATAGATAATTAATTTAGTTTAAAACATTTCACATAGATATTATCTGCAAAAATATATTACACAATTATTTATAATAAGAACCAGTCGCGCTCAAGTGGAACTTGCGCATGAAGGAGTCTATTCCGTTATCAGAAAAAGCGGTGCAAAAATCGTGTCTGTTTCTGTATATGTTGATAACGACTCAACACAGGCTATGCATGTGGTCATTTATTATTATTGTTCGGGTTAAAGAAAATAAAATATTAAGCCGCTTACCGAGTATAATGTTGTCGCATTCCACACATCGCCTGCACATTTGCATTTGTTTGCAGTTTCTTACAAATATTTTGCCATTACAAAAATTGCATGTCACTGGAAGTAAATAAGTACTTATTTTATTTAAATGCAGAAAGTCTTACAATCCACACATTAAGAAAAAAACAGAACAAAATTCACTTAAATACACAACCCGCATACATCCATACTAAAATACTACTCACCATCTTTACGAAGAGCCCTTCGCTGCATCCACTTTCCACAATTGTGGCAATGTTTGCCAAGTGCAAGGAGATCCGGCTGTTAACAAAATGACGTAGATATCAAACAAATAATATTAAACGAAGACAGAGACATGACCAATGAAACAGTACAGTGAAATACTTACGATTTTCGGCATGATGTGCGTAATTCAAACTATTTCGAACGAATATATCACTGTGCGAAACTAAATGACATTGACATTTGAACTCCAACTTTTATGGTTATGGCTAATATTCTTTTTCTGTGGTTGAATCGGCCAATATCAGGTTTAAAGAAAAAACACATAACAAAGAGTATATCATAAAAAAGAAGAAACACCTGTCAAAGAGTATATCTTAAAAGTGTCACAAACAATATTTTAGCGAAACGCACTGATCTCCATTTATTTATGGATCGATGACAAAACCCAGCAAATAGTAAGGTTTTGGCGCTGATCGCATAGTGAGTGGATGGTGACAGCAGTTTGTTTGTCAGTGCCATCGGAATTTAACGAAATTCTTCATAATCCGAATTTTGCGGATATATGTTGTCGACTCAAAATCGATATTTTTTATGCTTTGTTATTCATATAAGATTTCGATCCAGTCTTCCCCTTGACGAAATTATTATTATAGATAATTAATTTAGTTTAAAACATTTCACATAGATATTATCTGCAAAAATATATTACACAATTATTTATAATAAGAACCAGCCGCGCTCAAGTGGAACTTGCGCATGAAGGAGTCTATTCCGGTATCAGAAAAAACGGTGCAAAAATCGTGTCTGTTTCTGTATATGTTGATAACAACTCAACACAGGCTATGCATGTGGTCATTTATTATTATTGGTCGGGTTAAAGAAAATAAAATATTAAGCCGCTTACCGAGTATAATGTTGTCGCATTCCACACATCGACTGCACATTTGCATTTGTTTGCAGTTTCTTACAAATATTTTGCCATTACAAAAATTGCATGTCACTGGAAGTAAATAAGTACTTATTTTATTTAAATGCAGAAAGTCTTACAATCCACACATTAAGAAGAAAACAGAACAAAATTCACTTAAATACACAACCCGCATACATCCATACTAAAATACTACTCACCATCTTTACGAAGAGCCCTTCGCTGCATCCACTTTCCACAATTGTGGCAATGTTTGCCAAGTGCAAGGAGATCCGGCTGTTAACAAAATGACGTAGATATCAAACAAATAATATTAAACGAAGACAGAGACATGACCAATGAAACAGTACAGTGAAATACTTACGATTTTCGGCATGATGTGCGTAATTCAAACTATTTCGAACGAATATATTACTGTGCGAAACTAAATGACATTGACATTTGAACTCCAACTTTTATGGTTATGGCTAATATTCTTTTTCTGTGGTTGAATCGGTCAATATCAGGTTTAAAGAAAAAACACATAACAAAGAGTATATCATAAAAAAGAAGAAATACCTATCAAATCGTTTGCAAAAATTTGACAAACATTCACAACCGAATCGCCGCAGAACGTATGTAGCGACGGACAGACGCATAATGAATGCTCAAATGGAGATTACAATGGGGCAAATTGGTGTAGGCCACTTTCTTGACATGCTGCGATAAGTTTTATCGCAATGTGTCAAGAAAACTTCCTTTAAAAACTTTCTTTATCCCCATGGGCATACGTAGGAATTCAAAATGGCCGTGTTCCACATTGAAAGCGGTCTTTTCGACGTCCTGGGGGTCCATTTCTATTTGGTAGAATCCGCTTGCCAAGTCAAGGGTGGTGAAATATTGGCGTTTACCTAGTTTGTCCAAAACTTCAGTAATGTTAGGTATGGGATATCGGTCGTCAAGTGTTTTTTCATTTAGTTTGCGGAAGTCGACTACGAGACGCCATTTCTGTTTGCCAGATGGCGTCGGCTTTCTTAGGTACTATCCAAATCGGAGAACTCCATGCTGACTCCGACGGTCTAATAATTCCTTGATCTAACATTTTCCGTATCTGGTCCCTAACTTCCTGGCGATGTATGAACGGATAGCGGTAGTTTTTAGCTTGTACTGGCACTTCATCTGTAGTTCGAATTCGATGTTTTACTTCATTTGTGAAAGTTAGTGCTTCGCCTTCTATGTAAAATAGTCTGAATAGCGGGAGCAAAGAGCTGTAAGATTAGTTTTTTCTTCTGGGTTAAGGTGATCTGTTCTAAGTCGTGAAAGTACTTGTTCTGTACGTCTAGATTGTTGCTGGGAAGGTATACATTCGGTAGTAAATATCTCTGCGTGAGCTGGCCGATCGAGTGAAAGAATTATGTCGCTGGGGGTTGGATTCTCTATTTCTAAATAGCCACGGTTATTTGAAACGGTTGTAACGCACTCGTGCACTATACAATTGCATAGTATGTGTTCGTGAATAAAGGCCTCGCCTTCTGCAATGTCTACAGGAACGCGGATTAATTTAGAGGTTCCCGCTGGGATAATGTCCTCATATAGATTAACGTTGCGTGAATTGTACATTTTTATAGGATTAGAGGCCGCTCGTGAAGTAGTCTATTTTCTCTTAGATCAATTCGGGCTTCCCATCTATTCAGCAAATCTAGTCCAATAAGTCCGTCAAAGTAATTGTGAAAGCGACAAACGAATAGTTTCATAGAGTCGGTGTCGTTAAATTCGGTAAAACAAGGTATAGTAATAGAATAATCATTCCTAGTGGTAGCATGAATGTTTTGTAATAATTAATAAATATAATGTTTTATTACAAAGTAAAAAAATAATTGGTTCGCAAGCGTCAGATGTAATAATAAAAATGGGTGTCATGTGACAATGTAAAAAAAGTAAGTGTGTAATCTCCTAATTAAAAGAAATAAAAATAAAATTAATTTTAAGTACATTACCATAAAAGTTCGGGCGCCTTGGAGATACACATGCCTAAGATAATCAGCGGAGATTGGAAACTTTTAATCTTCCGGAGGTGAGCTAAATGAAACCAAACTGTGAGGTTTAAGGTTTTATTGTCCACTCCAGTGTGCATTCAGAAATAGATGTAAGGATACATTCCTAATGTATAACTAACCTTAAATTTAAAATTAGATTTTTATAAGCTATGTCAATATTATCCTACGTCAATATGATTCTATGTCACCAATGCACTTTTAGGTTATTTTGAAGTTTAGATTTAAAATATAATTAAAGTAAGCTCACGGCATCCCTCGGCGAGTATATGTAAACACAGCAGCGGGAAAGCTCGTAGCAGGCGAAGTTTTCAGTTTAAGCCCATGCGGTACATCCATGTTTGAGGTGAAAAGTCCAAACCCTCCATAAGGAAATGCAGTTGACCGAAGACAAAGAAACGCCGAAAAAGGTCCAAAGAAAAGAGAAAATGCAAAGACAAAGGCGGTTCCAATTGGAAACCGCCTTAATTTGCTGGAACAATGCCAATAGCAAAAGAAATCATAATATTCTCAGATTAAGAGCTGAAACAATAGAATTTTAACAATTATTTTTCAAATTAGGAGCGTGGCGAATCCATCAAAGTGAATCTTATTAAAAAATGACAACTCACCAGAAATAAACTATAATTCCACAAGAGGATAGTTGTGAAGACACAAACTATTATCCTTTAGGCCAAAATACTCTCATTTTTATGAGATTTATTGAAATTAAGTTACGAAGCCATGAATATCGACCATCCAGCCTCAACGCTAGGAAGAAAGGTGCCTTGACAGCCATACGTCAAAATGTCATTCACTCCGCGTTCCGAAACCCTTCGTTCAAAAATAGAATTAAAACCGGTGTGACGACGTTCGCAGAGCGCGTCGTTACATTACATCCCTCCCCAAAAAGAAAAAAGAAAGAAAGAAACTTCCTTTTCTAATGAAAATTATGAGAGTCCAGAACAAAATTCCAAAAAACCTCAAAAGACAAAATGTCTTGCAACATTTTTCAATAAACAAAAAAGACAATGCGAAAGCATCTTGCATTGGGTATTGCAGAAATAATTATAAATTAAAGAATGGGAAAGCATTCCTAAAAATCAAAGAATGTGAAAACACACGAAAAGTAAAGAATTAAGTTGAAAAAGAATTTCCAGTTTCAAATGGAAACAAAGGACACTATCCAACTTAATGGAATAACCGAAACCAAACTCAGAAAAGAGTAAAAACTTATTTCAACACAAAAGTGAAAATAAATCCTTCAATAAAACAAATTAAACAATCCCTACTCAATTCCATTCCAGATATCGATTAGGCAACCAACGCCGTCGAATCTAATCCTTGATCTTAACCAGCCTTCCAGCATCAATACAAAAGTGCGGTTGAGCTCCTACGCCACCGACTCTATACCAGCCATTCCTGAAACAAAAATATGAAACTAACAAGATATCGGTTAAGCACCAACGCTGCCGAATCTGAAAGAAAATCGGTATAAACAATGAAGTTTTCCCACTGTCGGTTAGGTTGAAAAGCCGCCGACTTCAAATTCCTATTCCAACATCCAAAACGTCAAAACAAAATCACAACAAAAGTGTCGTAATAATATATTTATAAGCATCGTGATCGGCATAACACCACCAACCTTCCGAGCACAAGCAAAATATAAAGAAAATATGACAATTGTGACCAGTACAACACCACTGACCTTCTGAGCACAACCGCATAAGAAAAGTATGACATTTGCGACCGGCACAACACCACCGACATCCCGTGCGCAAAGCATAAAAAATGTAACAATGTGTATAAAAACACAATCGTACAAAAAGAGAAAAACGACAATTACGACCGGCTCAACACCACCAGCTTCCCGTGCGCAAAGCGTAAGGTGTGACTATGTGTATGAAACACAATAGCACAAAAAATTGTAAAGTCCAGTAAGACACAAGTTTCCCAAAAAATGGTATAACAAGGTGTGTAAAAAATGCATAAAATGCGTCCAATCCGAGAATCTTAATACTAAGAAAATAACCCAGAACTGTACAAAAATAAAGTTCAAGAAACTTAATTTTCCATTCCCTAAGTGAGTGGAAATAAGTCAAGTGAATTTAATGTAGAAAATGAATATTAAATTTCACTCCTATATTAGAGTAGAAACTAAATTCCTAAATTTGTACAAAATATACAATATTAAATATACAAGTGTATAAAAATATATACAGGAAAATAATCCTATACAACAAAGATAAATAAAAATATAAGATCTTTTGATGTGGAACAATTTGTTAATATGGAGTAGAGTTACACAATAACAAGTCCTAAAATGACCTAAGTTATTTTTGAAGGAAACTAAAATTGAAATTAATAAATTGTTGTGAAGTTCCTAACATACATCTCCTTTCAACACCCCTCAACCTTTCAAACATCACCTCATAATGGGGTCATACTTCAAACAAAGTACCAAAGACAAAGATAGACATTGTCAAAACAAGAATAATTTTAATATTTAATTATATCTTTAATATGATAACGACCAGTATAGTTTTTATTAAGGTCTTTTAAAACATAAACATTAGAGGAAATTTTATCTATTATTTCACACTTAACAAACTTAGGTGCTAACTTAGCCGAAAAGAATGCAGGAGCATTAGACTGCACAAAACTTCTCCTCCACACTATATCTCCCACTTCAAAAGAAATGACCTTCCTTCCTATATTATAATAACGCGCATTACGCTTATAAGCTTTAAGCAATGAAGCTTGAACTTTTATAAAAATATCACTAAGTGATTTAAGTGAAAAAGCAAATGAAGACCTATCAACAACATCAAGTTGATTGAGGTTATCAAAAGAATTACTAAAACGGTGCAATGAAGCATCAAAAATAAGTTCTCTACCGAACATGAGAAAATTAGGAGTGAAATCTGTAGCTAGATTCACACTACTATTTAAAGCTAATTGAACATGAGGCAAATATTTTGACCAAGTTCTATGATCATCTTTAACAAAACAAGAAATACATGTTTCGACTGTTTTGTTATATCTCTCTACAGGATTATTTTGAGGTGTATATAAAGTATTATAAAATATTTTACTAATATTATAACTTTTTAGAAAATCTACAAATTGCTTAGCTGTAAATTGGCTTCCATTATCACAAACAAAAATTTTAGGTGTTCCAAACTTAAGAAACATTTCTTTTTCAAGTATCCTACAAATTACTTTAGTGGTAGCACTAGTCATAGGAAATATCCAACAATATTTTGTAAAAACATCTATGATTGAAAGTATATACTTATGGCCAGAATAAGCTTTTGGAAGAGTTCCAATAATATCAATAGAAAGCATTAACATTGGTTTATCAACTTTCTTAGGATTAACCATAATTCCATGAGGTGGATTAGTAGAAGATTTATAAGCTTTACAAGTATCACAAGAAGAAATGTATTTTTGAACATCAATAAACATACCTTTCCAAAAATAATGTATTTTTAATTTATTTAAAGTTTTATGAATTCCTAAATGTCCTGAATTAACATCATCATGATTAGATTTAATAGTGTCTAAGATGTGTTCTTTAGGTATGACAATTTTCCAATTTAAACGATTATTAGGATTATATTTATCTTTACAAAATCTATACAAAGTATCACTTTCAACTTTGAAATTTTTATATTTTCTAGGAAACTTTTGACAATTTACAAATATTTTTCTATACCAAGGATCAACGATATCCTCATTTGGCATAACAATAATATTATTTACAGGAATATTAATAGCAGAAATTTCTATTCTGGATAAACAATCTGGAACTAAATGTAAAGAACCTTTTTTATATTTAACATCAAAAGTAAATTGAGAAATTCTAGCAGCCCAACGTGCAAGACGACCACTAGGATTATTAAGTTTAAGAAGCCAAGTTAAACTAGCATGGTCAGTGATAACTGTAAATTTCATTCCTTCAATATAAGGTCTGAAATGTTCAATAGAATCCAATATTGACAACAACTCTCTCTCAGTTGTACTATAATTACGTTCACATTTATTAAGTGATCTAGAATAATAAGCTACAGGATGTTGATCTCCATTATCATCATCTTGACTCAGGACACTACCAATTCCAACAGAACTAGCATCGCAATGTAAAGAGAATGGTCTTTCAAAATTCGGACAATGTAAAACTGGTGCAGAAATTAATGCAAGTTTTAAATTATGAAAAGCAACTTCAGCTTCTTCATTCCAGAAAAGAGATTTTTTAGAATTCTTGCTTCCGGCCGTTAATTTTGTTAAGGGCGAAGCAATATCAGCAAACTTATGAATGAATCTACGGTAATAAGAACATAACCCAAGAAAACTTCTTAATTGTCTAACGCTTTCTGGGCGTGGGAAACTTTTAATGGACTCTAATTTAGCAGGGTCTGTATGTAAACCATTACTATCAACAATATAACCAAGATAACGCAGTTTATCTTTACAAAAATTACACTTTTTTAAATTAATAGTTAACCCAGCATCTTTAAGGATTTTATAAATTTTATTTAAATAATCTAAATGATCAGAGAATGTAGAATTTATCAATATGAGATCATCTAAGTAACAGAATGCTACATTATCAAATTCTGGTCCAAACAACTTGTCTACGAGTCTCTGCAACTCTGCAGGTGCATTAGTCAAACCGTACACCATCCGGGTAAAATGAAATAAACCTTTCCCAGGAACAACAAAAGCAGTCTTCTCTCGAGAAGATTCTTCTAAAGCGATTTGCAAAAATGCTTTAGACAAATCAATAGTAGTTATATAATTAGCACCCCGAAGGTTATCTAAAATTCTAGAAGGGTAAGGTAAAGGATAAGAATCTTTAACAGTAACTGAATTTAAACGTCTAGAGTCCAAACATAATCTTGTTCCGCCATCGCGTTTTTCAACGGCTAACACTGGAGAACACCAAGGAGATTTAGAAGGTTCAATAATATTTTCCTTTAATAAAACTTCCACTTCATCATAAAGTTCTTTTTGTTTAGCAGGACTAAGGGGCCAATAACGTTGTTTAAAAGGTTCACCAGTAACATTAATTTTATGTTTAACTAAATGAGTAAGACCTAAGCCTCTCTTTTCATAAGAAATATTTTCAAAAAGTGAAATAATTTTATTTAACTCGTGTTTCTCAGAAGGAGAAAGTTCAGAAACAGAAGTAACTGCATTTACACAAGTAGTGGATTCATATTCAAAAGTAATATTATTCCATAAGTCTTTAGCAAGATTAAATTTCAACCAAAAGTCAAATCCCAAAATAATTGAAGGTTTAAAAGAAGGTATTATCAAAAAATCTACATTTTTAGTTAAGTTATCACAAGTGATAGGTAAAACCATAGTTCCAATAACATTGTGTGCAGAACCATCAGCAGTAACAGCGTTACCTTTATAAGGTTTAAATTTATAACCTAATTGCAAAAATGTTTGATGAATATTAGAACCGAGTACACAACTACAAGCTCCACTATCTAACAAACCTGAATAAAATTTATTATTAATATTAAAATTTAAATAAGGTCTAGTGTCTTTATGTTTAACAAACAAAACAGGAGCAGCCCTGATATTATTAAAGAAAACTTTCAAATAATCCAACCATTCATTAAATTCCCTCTTACAAGTGGCTTCATTCGGAGCATTGCTAAATTTTTTCAACATCGAGTCACCAGAGGTTTTATCAAAAACTAGGGCTCGATGGGACCTGATACGTTTTTTGACTGAACAGTATTTGAATTACAAACTTCGCAATTCTTCGTAGTGACGCCAAGCTTGTGACATTTAAAACAAATTACACCTGGAAATGTAGGGCAATTTTTATAAGAATGTCCAGAGGACTTACATTTTAAACAAGTTAAATCATCTGATTTAACAGCACTAATTTGAGCAGAATATTTTTCTTTTTTAATACTTTTATTCTCACTCAAGTTCTTTCTTGACACAAAATTCTCTAATTCTCTGCTGAGGTTAATAAATTCGTCGATAGAAGAAATAGTTCTACCAAACACAAAAGGTGTGTAAATATTCAACATGTTATGTTTAATAATAGTTATGAGGGTAGCATCAAAAACAGGCATAGACAAACGGCTAGCCATATCCATTATGTCTGTAATAAAATCTGGTAATGACTCAGTTATCTTTTGTTTACGAGTACGGAGTTCATGTTCCAAATGATAATCAAATTCAATTCTATCAAAACGTTTCAACAACGCAGCCTTCAAATCCTGCCAAGAAGCAATACGAATACGAACACTACGAAACCATTTAAGCGCAGTGCCTGACAAAAGATCAGAGAATGAACTAACCAAAAAATATTCATTAAAATTTTTAAACAAGAAATATTCTTCCACTTGAGTAATAAATTCCCTAACGCACGATTTACCATCATACAAAAGCTTACTTCGTTTTAAATCAGGCAACTTAGTAACAGAAGGCAAGTTTTTCTTCAAATTATCATTCAATAAAACATTCATCATATTAAATGAAGATGCGGCTCTCAGACTATGATCACCAGCTCCTCGACTATTCGAAAATGGATCAACAACTTCAGATAAATCAGCCATGACATGAGGCATCTCATGAGTAGAAGTACCAACTGGAACATCATTAACAATATTCTCAAACAAAGGCGGGACCTGTATTTCCTTATCCATGTTTGATTTATAAAAGGATGTGAAAATCTAATAAAAAGTTGTATTAAATACACTATAAGTTTCTAATTAAAGTATCAATTAAAGTTTCTAATTAAAGTTAATTAAATTATGAATGAAGTCAATTGCATTAATTTCAAAACGCTAAACTCAAAAGTCAAACAAACCCACAGAATGGAATGTTATTGTTGCAAAAGTTATTTAGGTCAAATGCCTATAAAGATAAAAATGCATTAGTGATTCACAAAATAAATTATTTATGTTTACCTAAGGTAAACAGCAAATATTCAAATATTACTATGTTTTCACACATGTGAACAAAGGTTAAGAACTAGTAATTATATAATATTACTAAGTGGAAAATCTTACCTGTAATAAACAAAGGTTATATAAGATAAAACAATTATAACAATAACCATGTTATACAAATTGAAACATTCACCTGTAATTGAGAGATACAAACAATAGTACTAACTTGTAGTATGATTAGTTTTGCAAAGTAAACAATAACAAAGATTTACTGAAATACACAGTTATGTAACAGTAATATACATGAAGAAAACACTGTTCTTAACATGTTAAAGTAAAAAATAATGCAAAGGTGACAAGGAATAAAGATATATGCACACTGTCATGTCCCTGTTCGCGAGTGCCAATTGTAATAATTAAAAAATATGTGTTATTACAAAGTAAAAAAAAATTGGTTCGCAAGCGTCAGATGTAATAATAAAAATGGGTGTCATGTGACAATGTAAAAAAAGTAAGTGTGTAATCTCCTAATTAAAAGAAATAAAAATAAAATTAATTTTAAGTACATTACCATAAAAGTTCGTGCGCCTTGGAGATACACATGCCTAAGATAATCAGCGGAGATTGGAAACTTTTAATCTTCCGGAGGTGAGCTAAATGAAACCAAACTGTGAGGTTTAAGGTTTTATTGTCCACTCCAGTGTGCATTCAGAAATAGATGTAAGGATACATTCCTAATGTATAACTAACCTTAAATTTAAAATTAGATTTTTATAAGCTATGTCAATATTATCCTACGTCAATATGATTCTATGTCACCAATGCACTTTTAGGTTATTTTGAAGTTTAGATTTAAAATATAATTAAAGTAAGCTCACGGCATCCCTCGGCGAGTATATGTAAACACAGCAGCGGGAAAGCTCGTAGCAGGCGAAGTTTTCAGTTTAAGCCCATGCGGTACATCCATGTTTGAGGTGAAAAGTCCAAACCCTCCATAAGGAAATGCAGTTGACCGAAGACAAAGAAACGCCGAAAAAGGTCCAAAGAAAAGAGAAAATGCAAAGACAAAGGCGGTTCCAATTGGAAACCGCCTTAATTTGCTGGAACAATGCCAATAGCAAAAGAAATCATAATATTCTCAGATTAAGAGCTGAAACAATAGAATTTTAACAATTATTTTTCAAATTAGGAGCGTGGCGAATCCATCAAAGTGAATCTTATTAAAAAATGACAACTCACCAGAAATAAACTATAATTCCACAAGAGGATAGTTGTGAAGACACAAACTATTATCCTTTAGGCCAAAATACTCTCATTTTTATGAGATTTATTGAAATTAAGTTACGAAGCCATGAATATCGACCATCCAGCCTCAACGCTAGGAAGAAAGGTGCCTTGACAGCCATACGTCAAAATGTCATTCACTCCGCGTTCCGAAACCCTTCGTTCAAAAATAGAATTAAAACCGGTGTGACGACGTTCGCAGAGCGCGTCGTTACAGTTTGTCACCTCAAAAGGATCGTAATTGAGAGGATAGTTGTAAAAGTATTTTTCTATGGCTTCGGGGTAAAGGATTGATTAGCCCCCGTATCTATGAGAAATTTTAAAGGTGGATTAGTTATCTGTATGTATGGAAGTTGACGCTGGGCATGAATGTTAAGTTCTATCCTGGCAGGTGTGAGGTCGCCTCCTCCTGAAAATCCTGACTAGTCTTTGGTGTTTGAGAATTGTTAACAGGTTGAACGAGTTGACCTGGTTGAACATCTAAAGTCGCATTATTATAGTAGGAAAAGTCGTCGGTGAAGTCAGGTGAAAAGCTAGTATAGTCATTGTAGTAATAACCGTACTCGGGTCCCTGGTAATAATTGTAATATGAGGCGTCATATGTTGTACAGTCGTTTACATTTACTTCGCGTGTCTTAAAATAATTAGATGGATTCGGGTTCCCTGATTTAGTCCAGTCATGTCCTGTTATCTGGGGGGTGTTAGTTGGTGGTAAGGGTCTCGGAGTAAAGTGTCGTATACCACTAGGTTGATAACTTTGTGGCACCAGATTACGGGGTGGAATTCTAAAAATGTTACTGTTAGGGTTATAGTTAGGCAGTGCAGCGCCGAACATTCTTTGGATGTTCGTCGGCATACGCTGGTGGTACTGTGGTGGCATATTGAATTTAAAGGGTTGAGGCGGAGGTCTCATGGGGTGCTGTCCAGGGTGGGCTGGCTAGTTAGGTATCGGTATTTCATTGTTATATGGTCGCAGGGGTGCAAATGCAGTGGTATTAACGAGTGGTAGTGAGGGGGTAACCTTGTGGCTAGACTGGGGCTTAGGGTGTTCATTCACCGATCGTTGCTGTATATACATTATGTTCAATTCCTCTTGTACATACTCGAGTGCTTTTTCAATAGTAGGGGGTCGCATGCACCGTATGCGGGACTCTAAGGGATCCTTCAATCCGCGTACGTACGCTTGCATAGTCACTTTTTTATACAACTCGCGTTTTGCTTGCACAGTACTAGGTATGGGTTCATGTAATGTCACATAAGTCATAATGGTACTAAATAAAGTTTGACAATGATCGTAGAATTCTTGGGGGGTCTTATTGCCTTGGAAGGCTATTGAGAGGTCACTGTATAAAGCGGTTTCATCGCGCTGGTCTGAAAAGTTGTTAATTGGACGTAGTTATGCAAACTAGAACTAACCCACAACACATCACTTTCGAGATAATTGAGTTGTTGTTTAAAAAGTGTGTAGAAAAAAATTAGTAACTTTTAAAGGGTAAATAACTTAACAAGGTTATAGAACTATATTGGCCCGAATATAGGATAACTAGATAATTCAATTTTATGACACATTAGTATTGTTTTTTGATCAAAAAACCAGATGGTTCCCATGAAAAAATAACAATTTGTGGGTTAGTTCTGGTTAGCAAGTTCATAGACAAAAATGAATGAAAGATAATTTTTGGTTTAATCACATTTTAATGCAGTAATAAAATTAAAGAATTAAATAAATAGACTTTATTATAATTAACACATTACAAATAGACAAAATAATTAAAACACAATCACACGACACAAACTCGTGATCATGTCGCGTCAAACAACCCACTCCGCATCGTTCCCGGCGCAAAGGTGCCCATGATGCTGGCTGCGTTGCCCCGCTGAATCGCAATAGCCAACCTTTGCCCCAGGAACGAGCCGGATCGGAAGTCACCGCCATGGTCGTGGATGCGGCGGCCAATTTCCGCGATCAACATCTTCGTGTCCGACCCCCAACTGCCCATAGTCTCCACCGCAATGGGCACAAGATAATATTGCTGCTCCATTGCGGCGTATTTCGCCCTTTTTTTTGCTCGCGGCGTCCTCAGCCGCCGCCGCCGGGGCACCGATGGTGCGACCAAGATGCGTGGCCGCGACTGTGCTGACGCATGTGGCGTCCCACACCAAGCACCTGCCGTTTTCCACGGCACCAAAGTGAGACCATCAGGTCGCTTACCGTCTAATCTGCAGAGACCCGGGGGCTCCAGCACGCATGGTACATTCGCCGATATTAGAGCCCTTCGGGCTATGTCGTTGAGGGCATGGTGACGTGATGCAGTAATTGAAATATAACAACATAATGTGTAATAGGGTGAATATTTCATTTCGTGACTATTTGAGGTTTTGAAGAAAAATGAAAAATATGCGCCAAAACATATTCTTTATATATTTTTTGTAAAGTATTTAATAGTTATTGCTGTCCCTTCAATATAATTCAGAAGTAACTATTAAATACTTTACAATTTTATCCTTTGAGATTTTGACGTTTCTATTTTTTCCGAAAACGGTAATGAGATTTTACAATTACGGTAATTAGATCTCAGGATACGGTAATGATGTAACTTAAAATGGTAATTTGAAATAAAACAAATGTTTGACAAATCAGCCTTTTATTGAGAACTTTGTATTCAGTCTTTCTTAGGAACTAAATTTACTGATTATACTCGAACAACTTCGCTTAGGATCAAAAACCATTATTAAAAATTAAAAGAAAATAACATGATTAGAACAGCTTCTACTGTCTAAGGCTAGCTTGCCTAAATCAACATATTTTTTTATCAAAATGACTTCAGAATTCGAGTACTAATTTGGAGATATTAAAATAATAATACTTATCTAATATACAAAATATTATCAAATTGTTAAATCAACATAATATATAAAGCTATAAAACGAAATTGCAATAAAGCATCTTAACATCTCTATATCATCATTAATCGAATCGCTTGTTGCCCAAACAGCACTTGTCCTAAACTGGTTTATTACAGTAGGAACAAAAAAGTATTTTGTGATTTTTTTTGTGGGAAAGGTTAGTGATATTTTATGTTATAAATAAACAAACGACATTTCTACATAAGAAAAGTTAAAAAACATCAATGTAAAATTTTATTAACTAATTTTTTTTTAATTCATAAATTTTGGACATGTGCTATTTGGTAAATAAAAGTGGACATGTGTCATTTTGTCAATAAATTGCAATGGTATTCATACAAATTTAAAGGATAATAATATTAAAATAAAACCATAGTATGTTTAAGTCTTTATTAACAAACACACAATACAAATTGAATCACCTCTAGTTCACATTCAGCTTGTTGTGGGCCATGTCAAGATAATATTATAAAAATCTTGATGAGTATCAGGAATGTAGCTCATAAGCTTTTTAATATCCTGAATTTTCTTTGCATTTATGGGATTCACAGTTTCATATGCTTTTCCACATGTCAACTGCACTCTATGGGCAATAAGTAGTTTGAAAGTACTTCTCACAGGGTTATTAATAAATTCATGTGCTTGGATAATACCAGGCCTTTTAATTGAATGTCTAAACTCTTTGAAGACAGTGGGCTGAAAATAGATTTTCTATGATCTGATGACACCTCTACCTTTGGTTTCCTCTGTTATTGCCGTTTCGTATATAATATCTTGGCCACCATTTCTTAAAGTCCAAAAATAAGTCCCCATCATTTAAAACCTTTACCTCTAATCTGCCTATTGGTTTTACAGAATTTGATATTATAGTAACATATTCCATTGGAACGTATATTCGGTCACATTTTGATAGGCTTCTTTTTATTGTACCAAAATCCCTGTCACAAGGGTTATATGAGTGACCACGCACAGGGAAATACTGCCTTACATTTTTAAAACGGCCAGTATCTACCAGTGCAGCACAATATCTGATCATTGTATGATTTTTATTTTGACCAGTACACCCATCAGAGAATAATCTTAAATTTTTTACTGTTTCTGGTATATAGTTATTAATATAATCATGAATCATTGAGCATACGTCATTTGCCCCTTTTTTGGCTATACCTTCATGATACACATAAGCCACTGATTGCCCAGTCTTAAGATTATGAACTAAAAATACATTAACCCACAGCTGTCTTAAGTAAAATACATCCTGCACCGGTATGTGGGGGAGAGGCAAATTCTGCATATAATCGAAGCAGAGTCCCACCATATCATCCCTTCGTTCACACAAATCTTTGGTGTTTTTTATTGTAGTATAAAATTTATTTGCTCATGCTTTATGCACTTTCAGGTCTGTTTTGGCTTGCTTTTTCACACTCTCACTTACATGAGAGTTGGATATAGTAACATTTAGCTGTTCACATGTTATACAGGTATCTACCTGTGGTCGCCCAAAGTGAAGATCAAAATACTGTTTAAAAATAGAGTAGTAACGGTTGTATGGGACATGTAATCCAGGATACTTAGTTTTAAAAGAAGTATGCATCTGTTTTATTGTCAGTCTAGGATCCAAGTAAGTATATGTCTTGTTTGAGTAGTGACTTTCATGAGTGGGGTAACATTTTATGTGCTCTTTAATCTTCTCAACTATTTCTTCTGCAGTTGAATGATGAGTGTTCCCAAGATTTTTTCGTTTCGGAACCTTGCCAGCTCTTATGAGAGCCTGTAAACGTCTAATTTTTGACTCCTTTATGTCATAAGTGTTCAAAAGTGTAGTTTTACAAACCTTATGCTTCACTCCATTAGCAGCAGGTAAATGATACACAAATGAGGCAGACCGAGGTTTCGGTTTCTGTGAATTGTCACGCGGTCGGTGCCTTGCGATTTCTGTTTTCGTGATTAATCCCATCAAATGAACATCTTGTTCTATATTCGTTTCATATGAATAGTATTTCATAAACTCCGATTCCTGGTCATCCAATGTTAGTTTTAGAGAGCACTTGTATTTACAGCCAGTAGAACAAAATCCTTTTGATGTACGTCTCGGCACATTGCGTCCTGATGACGAGGTGTATTCCATTCCTGTGACACGGGCTCTTTTCTTCTTGTTTTTCTCGTATTGATGGGGATGTGATATACCTTTTTTTCGCTTCCTAGATGTATTTGAAGCTGTTGCAGTTTGTTCAGCGGTAGATTCGGTTTCAGGATCCATTATTTACTTTTAATTCGTAAGAAGGTTTATAATAAACAGACCACAAAGAAAGCATAGAAA
Organism: Eilema griseolum; assembly: GCA_963662185.1. Lineage (NCBI taxonomy): Eukaryota > Metazoa > Arthropoda > Insecta > Lepidoptera > Erebidae > Eilema > Eilema griseolum. The sequence continues at coordinate 12,142,063 of OY759253.1, forward strand.
ATGCCGCGAATGAACGGTTCGGCTGTCAACAACATATGTCAAAATGACATTTCATTTTTCTTGCGTTTGGTTACCAAAAAGCACAAGTCCTGGACTAGAGATGTTTGGAAAACAAATAATTTTTTACGTAGCCTTAGAAAAATGTTACTTAGTATGGGACAAGTGAGTTTAAGAATTGAAAAAAGTTGAACGTAACATTAACGATGATATTGCCACACTAAAAAAAAATTCAATTTTTGGACATGTGTGATTTGGAAAACAACCGATTTATCATCAACTTAAAATAAACAAAAAAAATTCTTCGTAATCTGATTACTCATCTAAGATGGCAAATCTTTCACATTCAAACAATATTACTAGAGAAAATGGAATAATTTCCAATTATTAATACTACTTAAAATACTTCTTCTTTGGAAAGATATCTAAATCACAATCACTATCTGTATCATTGTTACTGAAAAGCCGATTACCATCTGTTAAATTAATTGAAACTTCAGATAGTTTATGATGAACAAAACTATCGTTATTATTTTTAAACTCGACACTATCATCAGAACTGTCTAAGATTAAATGTCGCTTTCTCTTGACGGATTCTTTAAGTGTATGATTGGTCGGTAACGCAGCAGGTGTATAATTAACTTCAGGAGATTTTTCAATAACAACTTGAGTCGTAAATGAATCACCACCAGCTCCCACTGGGGACGTTGGTGGTGAACGATCACTCTCAAAAATATTTGATTTGAGTTCTTGGAACACATTTTGGTCAATATTTGAAGAACTGTGGTTAACTAGACCATCTTTAAAGTAGCCGGAAAAATTTACTGTAGCATTAGAAATGTTATATTCTTTAACCATTGTGGTTATATCCACTTCAGGATGTAAGTGTAGTTTACTATCCGGTATTATATCACACAGCCTAGTAACTTGAATGTCGCCTTTACAACTTGGGTTCAGCAAAATGTTGGAATGGATAATTACATTTGGATGTTCGATAAAAGGACTATCATTTTCTTTATTATCATCAGCATTCTTCAGCAAGCAGTTTTCATCAATACAAATAAAGCAACTTGCTTCCTTGAATATAACTTCATCTTTATGTTTGTGCCATATAACTTGATGTACTTTTAAAGCCCCTTTCAATGGCAGTATCTCTGTTTTAGGAAATAACAAATCTTTTTCGTATATTCGATATTCGTCAATCACTATCACTTTAATATTTTGCGTATTGTTTGTAATGATCCTAATAAAAGAATCTAATGTAGCAATATCTTTACCTTGAGCAACAGCAGCGTCAGCTGTGCGTTTTAAAGTACCTCCAACTCCATCAGCTGCACCCTTACCATGGCCAGACTCGGAATAATTCCATGTGATCAGTTTCAGACCAGATATATACCAGTATAATTTTGTAATTATATAAAACATTGTCTTGTTTCTATATTGAGAGCTGGGTGAATCAGACAAGAAATGAATAGTAGTGATCTTTTCACTTAAAGTTGCAACATACTCTAGCAGTGGTACTATATGCGCCCACACTGCAGCGGCATCATGGCGAAGATTTTCGCTAACTGTACAAAGTGACTTAGTCGTACACTTTCCTGCCTCAACATGATAGATGACTGCTGTGTGAAGGGCCAATTCATTTCTGCTTCCACCAAAATGGAATGATTGCACTTCAGAGGCGTACTTTAAGGCGTAGTTTTCGCTAAAGTCAATGAGAATAATTGCTTCATCTTCCCTTAAATTGTTTTTAAGATCATAAATTGCGGAAAATTGCCATCTTCTGGTACCTTCATGTTTTACAAATGTGGACACATTTTTTTCAAACTCTGCAATAGCATCTTTCGGAGATACAGTCATATTTATTTTTTCTACAATTCTTTTTTCTTTATTTATGCCTTTGGATATATATGTAGATTTTTTAGTTTCCCATTTTTTATACGTTATTGGTTCTTCATTATTAAATTGCAAGTAATTCACAACTTTTTTACGGCACAATTCACATCGCTTTAGTAAGCATTCCGTTTTTGAACAACAAAGAGTTTTAATTACTTTGTGGCGATGCCACATGTACACACCTCGTTCCTCCACAACTTCATTAGGAGTTTTCTCCGATAGAATTCTTCTTTTGTTTAATCTATGTATCAAAAACTCCATATTTGCATGTATTTTGCAAACACAAGTATCCCTTTCATTGACATCGGGAATAAGAACCCAGAATGGCCTTTGTTTACAGAAAAATGAATAACTCACTTTACTATATTGTTCTTGAAAGATCTTGTGGAGATTTTTTAGAGAGTCTAATAGATATCTTTTTTGTTTTTGAATCTTGTCTCGTGTAATTACTTCTTTTCTTCCAGCAGTTATCCTCGACACATCATCGCGTTCATAAAATGTCTGAATGTTGTGTTTAATAATTTGGTAATGCTGATCTGTTTCGACATTTAATTTGATTGTATCTCGGACACTAAATTTCTTTACTTCTGTTAAAATTTTATGTTTTCTTATGATCGTTTTATCTCCAATAACAGCATCGGTAAACTCTTTTTTGCATTTTTTTCTTTGTTGTTTGTAATTACACTCCAACGTCTTTTTTATTGCTTCACCAAATAAAATCTTTTTCTTTACTTCTGACCGTTTTAATTTCTCATTTAGTAAATCATTTATTTTGGAATTAGGGCTCTGTAGTCGTTTTTTTAATCTCGTTATTTGTTTCTTGTAACTTTCATTTTTTCTCTCCAAATCATCTATCTTTCTTTTAAACGCCTTGCTCTTTTGTAACATAATATATATCTTAATCTTCGTACCTTCTTCTTTAATTCAACTACAGTACCTTGAGTAGATATCTCTTCAACTTGAGAAGTCGACGGTTGCGGATCTTGAATTTCACCTTGATTGTGTGGCGAATTGTGGCCCTCTTCAAAGTATATCACAGCACCGTCTACCATAAGTGGATCTTCATTATCACTGCAACTTGGGGTATTGTCTCTCCTCATATCAATGCCCCGTTTAACTAACAGTTTTCTTTGATAAAACTTATTAAAATTATCTCTCCACTTTTTTCTTTGTTGCCTTTTGCCTCTTTGAGTCATATCATTTATAGACAAAATTTTGTTCTGTTCTTTTCTCTTTAGATATCTGTGGTGTTCTTTTTCTTTCTGTAAAGCATAAAGAGCGGGATATGATTTGATATTTGCATATCTTTTTCTGCGAGCTAATTTGGCTTTTTCTAATATTTCTTCTCTAGTTTTCTTTTTTCGTGGCATTGTGATCTAAAAAAATGATAATAATTTTGTAAGAACCTATACGGAAAACAAAAACACAATGCCTATATAGGTTTTTACTCCAATGAAGTAGGAAAAATCATTACCGTTCGTTATTTCTAATTACCATTCGAATTTAAAAGAATGGTAAATAATGTTAATTAGAAGAACAGTAATTAGATTTACAAGCATTTTTATTTAAATAGTCCAGTTTTTAATAGATAAAGTCCAGTTGACGTTTGCAGCATATTAAAGATCTATATTGGATATACCTGACAAATAATTATATAGAAGTAATAATTTAATTACCTTTGAAAATATGAATGGTATATAGAAATATTCTGAGTCACTTCACTTTCCGAACAGGAGAACTTTAAATTACGTAGCCACACTCGCTCTTTGACGCATGCGTTCGGCTTGGTAGTATAGCGGTGACTGCCGCTGAGTAATTTATTTTCAGTCTAGTGCACAGTGACGCGTAAATACGAAAATATCGGATCTAGAATATCATCGAATGGTAATTATGGGTGAGTATAGGGACATTTTTCAAAGTCGTATTAAACTAGTTAAATTTGTTCTTTCGTAAACAATATCTATTAAACAATAAAGATTAGTTAATATATTAACTGAAAACGTATTTAATAAATCGTTCTTCCAACAGATTTTTTACCACGTTGTACCAATTTACTAAAATCTGGAGAAAGGGACACCGACGGTAATTAGATTTTCGATTTGGTTTTTTAAATTTGAAGTATTTCTAATAAAATACTAGATGTATTCGGATTTGCGCCTAATACAATGCTATGTTAACTAAATGAAAACAATATCAGGTAAAGATTTCTTTAACGTTTAATGTGTTCTTTATCGTCCGCCGTGTAATGTGCACGAAATGAAATATTCGCCCAATACCATTACCAAATAGTTTACATCAACCAAAGGTTTACATAAAACTCCATAAAGTAAATCTTCTATATCAAAGTCCACCGCACCAGAAAACCCATCTATGTCATCTGGTACAGTTGGATCTCCTGTCAGTTTTATGTAATAAGTTTGGACATCGTTTGGTATAAGGTGCATCAAACTTTTTCAATCATTTAATTTCGCTTCGGGAATAGGTTTTCCATTAGGCCAAAGCGGATCCATTACTTGTTTACTCAATGGATCATTATTTCCTCTTGAACGTTTCTTAAGATTGACTTCGATATAGTCATCGTCCAGCTTTGACCGCATATAAATTGAATACTCATCTTCTTTTTTGAGCATTATCTCTTTAGTGTTAAGCCAAGACACTTTGGAACCATCAGTAGCTTTCTTCCTGTTTGTTATTTTATTTTCTAGGTTAGCACTTGACAGAAAATCTTCTGTTTTCATCCTGTGAACTTTCATTGGTTTCTTTGTGCATACCTGCATTATTCGCATATAGTCTTCTGGGGTATACAACCTTTGCTGTAATTTTAAAGCACATTCAATTCAACCTATCGCTTTTTACACAAGAATGTGCTGATGCTCATATGTGCGAGTGTGTGTGTGTGGGTGTGAGTGTGTGTGTGTGCAAGTGTGAACGTGTGTGTGTGTGTGTGTGTGTGTGTGTGTGTGTGTGTGTACGTGTACGAGTATGCGTGTGTTTGCGTGACTGGAGGTGATGTAAAAATGTGAAGGGATGCTATAATTTAGTTGATAGACTGTACAATTTTTTCTATATCATCATACGTTTTGGCCTTAAGCCAGTTTATTACAACATTTTTGCAGTCTCGAAGTGGAAGGGAGTAGATGTCTATATCTTTACTTATAAAGTTATACAATCGCGCTGATTGTCTTGTGTATTGTCGGTCAGCAAAGGTTGATTTAGCAGGAACCATAGTGGCGACAAAATGTTTCCTTCTACCTGTTGTTCTGTTCGGATCAAAAGTCATTGATTTGTGCTTTTTTATCATTATTTGAAGTACGTAAAGTTTTCTGACCGTTAAGAGGGATGAGTTTATATAGAGACTTTCTGTTGGAAACCTAAAGGGCCTGAAAAACATTACCTTAAGAAGGGATCGCTGAGATTTTTCTAGTTCTAAAAATTTTGTTTTAGATGCTCCTCCCCAGGCTGGAAGACAATATGACAGTACTGATTGAGCAAGTGAGATGTAAATTTGATTTATTAGGCTTTCTGATGCCACATGACGCAATGCTTTGAATGTAAAAATCATCTTTCTGACTCTAGTGAATAAAAGTTCTAATAATAACTATTAATGTGGTAATTTTCATATTGCAGAGGTTGTTTATGTAGGGGAGGAACAGTGTTGGTCCCAAGACAGTGCCCTGACCTACACCATATGTTACGGTCTCTTCTGAGCTAGTAACTTCTGAAATCCTAACTTTTTGCCTCCGGTTAGTGAGATAGTCCTAAATTAGATGAAGCGGACGACCTCTTATACCGTGTTGCTCCAGCCTGTCTAGGAGGAATGGCACTGATACGGTATCGAAGGCCTTTTTCAGATCAAGGAATACAGTAAGGCACTTATCCCCTCTAGTGTTGTAAATTAAAGCCTTGAGCCTTGAGCCTCGAGTCCTGAGCCTTGAACCTTAGCTTTAAAGGCTTAAGCCTTAAAGGTTTAAGGCTTGCAGGTTTAAAGCTTTAAAACTTTTAAAGCTTGCAGCTTTAAAAACTTAAGGCTTTCAGCTTTAAAGGCTTAAAGGTTTGTAGCTTTAAAGGCTCCCAAACTAGCTCATACACGAACACAATATAATATAATTGTACTGAGCACATAATATAATGTATACTAAAATATAATATCAATATAAATAGAATATCTTTAGACAACTTTAATATTTTTAAACAGAAGCGTAAAATATTTATACTATTTCAATAAATTGTAAGTACGTAAATATCGATCGAATACATTATAAAGGGCGATGTCCAAAACTGGCCTCTCATGGACACGACGTACGCAAATGTAGCTATTGATCAATAATCATGTTTAATTTTTACCGAACTAATAATGATTTCTTGGAGTATCAATAAATATATTTAAATAACTAGTATTTAATCAATTAGTTCATTAAAATATACATTCTCCTAACATGGGTATACATCTTTCTCTTTTGCTTAATAATAAAATGTTGCCAGTTATAATAAAGATCGAAATCGATTTTTATTTAAGACTTATGAATATATCGATAAAGAGTAATGTATGGGACACCGGAGTTTGATAAGGAATTGATAGAGAATTGATAGATTGACTACTTGATACTTTTAAAAAAGATACATAAACTAAATGATATTGAGTACGCGTTGACTGTGACGCTTGCGGTTAAGCCCGCGTGGAAATCGGTTCTACTCAACGATCAAACGTAAGATTATAAGAACGAGGACGAAAACGTAAAAATATATGTAAGTAATTATGTATTATATTCGGTTAATAATGAGCTCATTTATTTATTTATTAGACTTCATGCACAAGTAGGTACATAAGCGGACTTAATTCAACAAGCATTCTCTATCAGTCAACCTAAACACTAAATAGTGTATGTAAATACAATAAAAATAAATAAATATAATACTTACCACTTTACAATTTACATAATTGTAAAGTGGTATTATATATATTTATTTTTATTGTATAGATACAAGAAAGTAGTAAAGAATAATATTATATTAATATTGTTACGACTGCCGTCGATATCTCGAAAACTAATAATCAAATCTTCAAGAAATAAAAACGCATTGTTAGTGACGAGGTACTCTACCGAATGGCATAGAAAAATCTAGAATTGTCAACAAAAAGTCACAACCAACCTACGAGTACCTACACTCTCAAACATAAACAAACAATAGGTAAATATCGAGAAACTACTCGAAGGTCAGCGACGGCGGCAAGATCAAAAGAATAGGTTTTTATCGCTCGCGAACTATCTAGATAATTCGATCCTCCTAATTGAGAGGTACGATTGATTCAGTCTTGGAGATCGATAACGAACACAGCGAACTTAAGCTACCGAAGAAGATTCTACCTGCGACCTGAGCAACGACTGTGGAACCGAGCGACTGGAACTGTTGAAGAGTACTGTGTGTACTAGTGATAAAATTGTCTAGTTTGTGGTGAGCTAATAAATCTCTTCGTTGAGTAAACGGCATTTAATTGTACCCCGTGCACGTAACAATATGGTTTAAAAAAAGATTCACAACTCAAAACAACGTGGTGTCGTCTCGTCTTTGATCAAACATTGTTTTTATAATAATGAAACGAAAACTTTTTAACTCGATTCAAAAACGAATTTATGTTTAATCGACTGAGCTTGTGCTTTTATATGGCAACTGGAAAGAAATCTTATAAAATGTCATTCGCTTGTCATCTTGACTCGTGAATACCTACATTTTTCAATTTCTTGCGAAAGCCGATTCTGTTTTTAGAGTTAATATTATTGGCGTGTGGTACATACCAACTTAAATAGGTCCCTAGGGTAAACCCACCTGCTCAATTCCCATGATGTTTTAATAACTTATGACTGAATAATAAAGAAATGATGAATACAACTAATCTTTTAACAAAAATTGACGAAATACTATGGTCAATAAATAATATAAATGATGAATTCTGATACAACCATATGATGTTATTTTATTTCTTACTAGTATGAACTATCAAACCTGTATCATATTTGACAAATTATTATCTGTCCATACCAGGCCAAGTGCTCATACAAGTTGGACAATGTCCTTTGAACATTGAAAAACCACGAATACAAATTGATGACTTTTTTGTTAAGCACAGATTTTCGTCATTCAACCTTTTTCATTCAGAATACTGAATGTAGGTGATGTAGGGTAGAATGGATTCTACATTATGAATTTAAATGTTAAAAGGTTTTCTAGTTGAGGGTAGTTTCGTTAATATTGTTTAGTTTGTTCGTTTATGTAAGACCTACCTACATTATAACAAGCACAGACACAGAATCAATCAGTCGGTTATTTTGTTTTTTCAATTCAGTTAGCTATCGCTTTAAATATAAGTAATTAATAGAATAATTGAGTAATTCAGTGTATGTGGTGTAGCGGTTATCAGTAAAATGAATAATAATGAGTCTGAATCATCAATGGAAGTGGAGCAGGAGTAAGTTATTAGCTCAGAACTGGATGATAGTAATACTTCAAGGAAATCAAATCAAGAAAAGGAAGGTTCAGTATCAGTCGGAGAAAGCGAAGTTAATGATGCAGAGCCAGGGGTATCATCTAAGAAGCAACGTTTGAGTTGGAAGTGGTCCCACTACAAAACTGTTGACAATAATTTGATGTGCAACGGGTGTAGCAAGTTGTTTTCTTTGAAGACATCTCAGGGTGTTTTGAAAAAACATTATTTAAAGCACGAACAGGACGCATCTGTAGTGACTTCCTTACGACATGACGAATCTTCTCATGTATTGTCTAATGGTAAGAGTGTTGATGAGTATCTTATCAAATTCATCATAAACGGGCAACAGTCTTTCCGAATAGTTGAAGAGAAGGATTTTCAAGAGTTTGTGTATTCTTTGAATCGGTCTTACACATTACCAAGCCGATTTTCGTTGATGTTGAAAATTCAAACAATCTATCAAAATGAAAAGTTAAAGATTAAGAATATTATATACTGCAAAAAAAAACAAAATTTTCACTCACTTTCGATTTTTGGACATCTCGCCGCCCCCGGGGAATAAAATGATATATGTCATTATCTTGATTTTAATGTTATGTCATTTTTGAGATCCTTATGTATTAATACATCTACCCAATTTTTATAATTTTTTTACAGGTATTTAAAGAGTTATAAAAAATTACAATAGTATTCGATGATTTAAGACAGGTCTAAAAGAACGGGAATAAAAGGATAATATAATATTATCAAAACGTATCCTCACTTATTACTATGACAAATAGTAATAGAATTATATTCTCGTAAAAAAATATTCGACTTAATATGATAAATGTATGTTATCATTTTATTCTCGTTCAAAACCGTCCACTCGTTTCGTATAAAGACGTTAAATCAAACGACTTAAGAAGTTCGGATCGACAGGACATATTGTCATCCTCTTCCCGCACTTGAATTGTGCGCAAGTGAATTGCAATGGCAAATAAAAGTCGCCGGAGTGTCCTGCGCAGGACAATGTTTATTTTCATAGTGTCAAATAAATCAGTGTGTGTTTATACGCCTTAGAATGAATATAGTAGTAGTGCGGTTTTTCAGAGTGCGAGTATGATACCATGTTATTATTATAATTTAAAACAGTAATATAGCTAGTAAATTATGACCCAACAAAGGACAGCGCGTCTAAATGCCATTATGAGGAATATTGAACGAAATGAAGAAGTCTCAAATAATTGCAATAATGGTAAGTACTACCTACATTTATTTAGTTTTAGTTGGTAATTTATTATATTTTATTATTTATTTTATTTATACTTTATGCACGATGTACATTGGCGGACTTAATGCCGTAGGCATTCTCTGCCAGTCTACCATAGGGTGATGCAGAGCTAGTACGAGGTAGGCGCATATTGACAAGAGATGCGTTTGGTTCTATAAGGACTATAGATTAATTATATATAGGTTCTTAAACATAAACAGTACTTATACCTACTTATCATACTTAAAATAAATCAGAATAGTTATACATATACATAAAAGATATACACATTATAACATAAATATAATACATAAATATAGATATCCATATCAATATGAGTAGAAATATCATTATCGTTGAGACGATGATTCTGCCAATTCTGTAACGATCAATTGTCGTACCCTAGACTTAAACACATTGCGGCTCGTGCTCTTCCTGATCTCTAGAGGAAGTGCGTTCCATAGGCGAACAGTCTCAACGAAGAAAGAGGAGCCTAAAAAGTTTGTTCTATGAGAAGGAAATGCGATGATCCGGTTGTCAGTAGAACGAAGATTTCTATCATTGTTGGAACATAAAAGCTGAAAGTATGAAGTTAAGTAAGTGGGGATAGTGGGTGAGTTGAGGATATTGTAAAGAGTAGTAAGTGCACGCAACTTACGGCGAGGACGGATGGTTAACCAATTAAGCTGCGAACGGAATGTAGACACGTGGTCGTATTTACGAAGGTTGAAGATGAATCGAATGCAGTTATTAAGAAGACGGTCTAATTTATCGAGAAGGTCTGCATTCAGGTCAAAATAGCACACATCACCATAGTCTATCAGAGGAAAAATTAAACTTTGGGCCAACATAACTTTGGTCCTTGTTGGTAGAAAGTTCTTCAGGCGGTATAAAAATCTAAGCCTACTCGTAATTTTCTGGCTCATGTTCGTTACCTGCACACGCCAGTCCATGTTGGAATCGAGGTAGAGTCCTAGGTCCTTAACTGAAGAGCTGAAAGGAATTGTTGTTCCGTTGTAGGTAATTGGTGGCAATTTTGTAATATTGACTCCATTCATCAACCTGCCGCTGCCGACTATAATGGCCTGGCACTTAGATGGGTTTACGGTTAAACCAAATTTAGTGGACCAGTTTCCCAAAGCTTCCAAATCCCCATTCACGTCGCGAATGGCTCGTGAAACGTCATCAGCAGGTGCTTGAGCATATAACTGCAAGTCGTCGGCATACAGATGATACGCACATCGAAGATTATAAGTAGCAACATTAATAAAAATAGAGAATAATAAGGGAGAGAGAATACCGCCTTGAGGGACACCAGTGGCGAGATTGCACCAGCTCGATGTAGATTCATCAATGCGTACACATTGCTGGCGCCCCTAAAGATAATTTGAGAAAAATTCCAGTGCATCCGATGAGATCTTAAGATGGGAAAGTATAGCTAACAAAATATCGTGATTGACTGTATTAAAGGCATTGGAAAAGTCCACTAAGACAAGCACTGTTACCTTAGTAGCATCCATGCCAGTCCTAATATCACCCGTTACTTTTAGAAGAGCAGTAGTAGTGCTATGACCAGGTCTGAAACCCGACTGTAGCGGGCTTAACAGGCTGTTCTGATAAATAAACGAAGATAGTTGTTTTTGTACACAGGCCTCGAGTACTTTAGACATAAAAGGGAGAATAGAAATGGGGCGGAAGTGATTGGGAAGAGTAGCATTGGATACTTTAGGTAAAGGGATCACGTAGGCTTTACGCCAAAGGGAGGGAACATTCTAAAGTAGAGACAAAAGTTAATTATATGAGAGATAGCAGGAAGTAGGTGGTCGATTATTGTTACTATCATACAACGACTGATTTTATCATAGCCAACTGCATTAGATCTAATCGATAGCGTTATCTTTTTGATATCATCGGCTGCAACTGGAGAAAACATGAAAGTGTCTATATCAGGGCCAATAAGGCGAGTGACGTAATTTAAGGTTTGACATTTGGTTTGGTAATCAATAGGAGTAGTAGAGGAGAAATGTTGATTCAGATCATCCAAACCACCTGTCAACTGATATTCCGCATGCTGTTTGCCAATACCCAAAGCACCAAGAAACCTCCATATATTAGTAGGTGATGACGACTTAATATTATCGTGAATATGTCGGCGTTTAGCGTTACGTATCATCTGGTTGCAGCGATTCCTTGCTGCCTTAAAGCGGTTCCAGTTCTCATCAATGCGGTTTTTCCGGAATTTCTGAAAGGCCCGATCCCTACGCCCCATTGCCACTCGAACCTCCGGCGTCATCCAAGGTGCTGGTGGACGTTTCAGTCTTACTCCACGGACAGGAGCATGAACATCATAGAGATTAAGCACAACATCGTTGAACACTGTAACTTTCTCGTCGACAGTGGTTGCAGCCTCTAATGCATCCCAGTTTAACAATGAAGCATCCCGGTGTAACTTATCCATGTCCATGCGTCCAAAACTACGCATAGGAACTACCTTAGGCCGAGGTTTGGGAGGTTTTATGTTATAGGAGATGTAAATAAGGTCATGGCGAGAAAAGCCTGGTGCTGGCATTTGGCCATGCCTATAAACATGAGCAGTAGATGAGGTTAATATAAGGTCAAGCCAGGTGTCCTCGACCAGGGTGTTGTGATGAGTAGCTTGTAAAGGCAAAATATGGAGGCTAGCTGAATCGACAATGTGACGAAGTTTACGCGCCTCTAATGACTGAGAGTTTAATAGATTCGTGTTAATATCACCCATGATGATGTGATGCATATAAGGTGACCCTAAAGAGTCCAGAACTGTTTCCAGACTTGAGAAGTAGTTGATAGAAGGAGGACAGTAAACAACTCCAACAACCAGTTTGGTTCCACTGACATTAACTTTGAGAAATAGAAATTCAGCATCAGCACTGTAGTCTGGACACGAGGAGGCTAGAATTTTATAGGCTAGATAACTACGGAGGTAGATGGCAACACCGCCACCTCCTTTATTAATACGGTCATTACGTATAAGAATGAAACCAGGAAGAGAGTACGAAGTGGATGGTAATTCAGGTTTGAGCATACTCTCAGAGATCAGGATGGCATGGACGTTAGGGTTGGTAAAAGCTACCACCGCTCACTATAGTGACAAGGTACGCTCTGAGCATTTATATGACACACATTTAAAAGGTTCTTACATTTATTTTCAAAAGTCCTACGCAGGCGGTCACTCAGAGTTTCAGGTATGGAGCTGTAGCTGGTATCACTGTCTAAATCAGACAAATCGTTAGCAGAATTATAAGACTCATCATCTGTGGATAACATGAATACAATATAAATAAGTATGAAGAATAATAAATATTAATAAATAAATATAATAATTATGTATGCTATATCTCTACGAAAAACTATGCAGCGTTGTATCTCTGCACCACCCGCCAGCTAACAACACATATACAACCATAACAAACAATAACAAAAAACAAGTAACAAGTAATGTCACTCGTATAACAAAAATTCTAAATGTGCAATAAATTTAAGACGTGCTCTGGAACGCAACCCGTCGAAATACCACTATCTGTCACAATACTCACATTTTGACAGCGGGTTGTCAACGTGCAGAATTTGTTTTGATAATTTAAAAATAAGAGAGGTATAATATAATAAAAACACGGAAGGTAGTATGAAGAGTACAGTAATACAAAGTGAGGTATTAGTTAACAAATGAGTTAAAAATAACTAAGTTGCATACATGAGTGTTAATGAACAAGAATTGATGAATGTTACACTTTGCGTGAGACGTTCTTGTTTCCGTTGGATGAAGCAACACCGGGAGGCCTAGGATACACCTTGGCCAGAGACTGCAACCCTTCAACGGTCGTGATCTTATGCCTCTTGCTATCTGTTGTTTTGATCACAATAACGCCGTCCTGCGTCAAGCAAGCCCGATTACCAAAGTGCAGCTTTGCCCTAGTGAACACTGCCTGTCTGGCCCGAGTTAGGAATTATTTTATTTTTATTTATTATAAGGGGAGGTTATGTCGGACTCGAACCGACTAAACTGCACGGCCGCCTTCGGAGGTCAGTCAACGCCCTCCGACGCCCGAGTAGCCTCAGTGCGCGGGCATCACGGGCAACGAGTAGTTCTCGCTCCCGCCCGGCCACCTCCTTAACGAGCATGACCTCCTCGCAAAAGGAGGCGCCGTCTGCCCACGTATCTGCGCAACGAACCATCGCCGCGAGCAAGGTAGTGAGAGTGAGGGCTCTCACTCCCACTCCCAGGGCCGCAGCAAGCTCCCGTCTCGGCGTGTCCCATGCCGGACACTCGGAGAGCGTGTGCTGCCCCGTGTCCTCGGTCGCGTCACAGTGGTGGCACTCGGACGTTGGCTCTTTACCGATCCGACACAGATATTTCCCGAAACACCCGTGTTCGGTTATCATCTGTGTCAGACCACTCCCCCATGATGGGTCTTACCGCCGCTACTACGGCGTGCCCAATTATAATTACTCTAGCTGACTCGCCTCGGCTTCGCCCGTGGCATGATTTTAGCTCCCGTGGCTCTTTAATTTTCAAATAATATCCCATATATTATTTCCCATACATTAACCTGCCGGATTTGACACTTATGCTTACTGTTCCGCTCCATTAAGTTGTAGCGTGATGTTATATACCCTATGTTCATCGGAGATAGTGCAGCTTCCCAACAGTGAAAGAATTTTTCAAATTAGTCTAGTTTCAGAGCCTATTCAATATAAAAAACAATCAAATCATTCCTCTTTATAATATTAGTATACTTAGACAAGGGGGTTTAAAAGTTACTAAAAACAGAATTTTTGTCTTCCAAAAAATGTGACTAAAATGATGGTATTAAAAGGCCAAAATACCCCGATTCGAGCCTTTCATTGATTTTTACGAGTATTTTTCCTGTGTGGAAATCCAGCCCACTACCTCGAGCTCAGCAAGCCCATATTCTGACCACTGAGCCACGAAGGTTGGTTGTATTAATATTTTATAATTAATCATTGATTTCAGACCAACATCATACAAAAAATGACAACGTGGTTACATCTGAAGTAGTTCATAACAAAACTCATGAATATGTTTTAAGACAGGACAAAAAAATAACTTACTGTGATGATAACGAGAATGATGATATAAATGAGGATTACTCACCGGACGTATCTGAATATTTGCCGAGTCCAGAAAGAATGAAATATTTACAGCAAAGTAGTAGAAGTTCATCAAGTATTGGTGGTAATTCAGATTACATAGAGACAGTAAGTCAGAATGTACCGAAAACACCATCAACAATTTCTAACATCTCTTTAGTTTTGAATACAATAGATTTCATAGCATCCCCGTCAGTAATATATGAAGCTAATAAGTTACATGACTCCGAAACAGCACAAACAAACTGTATTTTTGACTTAACACCAACTTTGACACCTGCAAGTAATAGACCCTTGACCTACAAAAGAAAGCTGGCTTCAAAAAAATGTCTAAATAAAATATTTGAAGATAATAAACAGCCGTCAACCTTATACCGTCAACCTTTTTATCACAGTAGTATTGATAATCATGAAAATGAAAAACATGAAGAAACTACTCCGTTTCTTTTTGATTTTGACGAAACTTTACAACCTGAAAACATTTCCGATTCTATATTGTTAAACGAAACGACTATTATCAACGAGAGCATAACAGCTAATCATCAGAACCTAATACAAACAAGACGAAACAGTAACATTTCCAACGGTCAGAATTTTTATCATAATGAGGATCTTAATCGAGAAAATCAAGCCGAAATACATTCATTTATTCCAGTTCAGGAAACAACACAGAAAAAGAATACACGAAAACGTAAACAAAACGGAAAACAGGATATTATCAGTAAAAAATTAAAAAATTCAGGAGAAGCATACAAAGGGTGCAGGTCGAAGAAAATGTATGATAAAAAAGTTTTGAAAGCTGTTTGTAAGTGTGCGAAGAAATGTGGTGAAAAGATAACTCAAGAGCAAAGAGAGGACATAATGCAGCAATATTATAAAATAGGAGATCATGAAAAACAGTGGCAATATATCGTAAACCATACATTAGTTGAAGATGTTAAGCGGATCACTGTAAAGCGCAAACGCACCCGAACTCAGTCTGTGAAATACTTCTTTATTGGTTGCGCCGATGTAGAAGCTGTATTTCTTGACGCGGAAACACACTCTTTCTATACCCGTCTCCCCTCCCGCACTAACCATAGAATAGTACTAGATATAGCTTCCGTCCGCCATTTGTGATATAGACTCACTCCCGCTTTGAACTAGCCAGCGTAAAGACGGACCGCGCTCGCGTCTCTCAAAAATGGATAATATTTGTTACATTTTTACCACTTCATAGACTTGTACCGATCGGATTGTGCCTCTCGTGTGTTCCTCAAGTGATCTAGTGATGCTGACGGCAGCTCCTGAGCAAAGAAGAGAAGATCCGTGTACCGGCTGCGATGAAAACACGTGTGTCGTGAAGGTTAGTGCATCCTCTCCTAATTTCTCGGGTTGCATTCATTGCTTGGATCACGCCCGCGGCAACCCGATCACCTGTCTTTTGTGTGTAAAGCGTCAATGGAACAGTTAGCTACATCCCCGCAATACAGTCCACTACCGCACGTGGCCACGCGCCACCATTTTTGGTCCTTCGAGCCGGATTCTTAGCCGTAGTTCGTATTTTGTTATTATTCTAATGGGAATAAGCGCACCGCACCTAAGTGCCTGGTTATTTTAGTAGAAAACCCCGCATCCAGACATTTAGGCTTAGAATTTGTTGTCCGTTCGCCGCTGGCTCGCATTGTACCTACCTAATACATAAATAGGTTAGGTAGCGTATCAACACTTGGTCGTGGTTCGCAGTTTTCGCACCGCGCCTAAATATAGTTATTTTAGTAGAAAACCCCGCATCTAGGCATTTTGGCTTAGATCTTAGGTATACTAGACACCCTAGTGCATAGGCACAGTGTAATACCTAACGCATTTGGCTTTGTTTTATTTTTTCAATTACGTTGCTCGCTCGCCGCTGGCTCGCGTCGTATTTGCCTGGTACCTGCGTGGGTAGACACGTGGTTGTACCTCATTCCAATTCATACGAAAGTATTTTAATTTGAATAGATATTACGCAATACTTAATCTCTGAAATAATAGTTGAACCTAGACAGCGGTCTGGCTTGCGTAAGTACGATCTGGCTGTTGCCGGGAGCGTTTTGTTCAAGCGTGCATTCACAGTTGTAAATACCTACCTACCCGCCGCCTCGCTGCTCTGTACCGCTAAGATTAAGTCATTTCATATTTGTTGTTTACCGCACTTTAGTTTGAGATTTAATTGTAAACATGTCCCCAAAGGTTGATAAGACCGGTAAGGTTCAATTGAAACTTTTATACGCTAAAAAAGAAATGATTTACTCTCGCGTACAATCGATTTATGATAATGCACTTAAAACCTCTGATTTGGCCATCAGAGATTCGTTCTTGTGTTCTATAGAAAACTTAGATAGTCTACGCGCGGATTTCGAAACCTTAGTACATGACACCAACGTTTTAGAGTTGAATTTGGATCCCGATTACTCAGTGAGTTATCAAGCCTTGTCGTCGTTTGACGATTTGTATTGTCGTATCAAACGCGTCGCTAGGAGTTTGGAGAAACCGGCTGACCTACCCAACCCCACTCGCGACCGACCTAAGTTGCCACCAATTCAAATACCCGAATTTGATGGTAACATTCGCAATTGGTGTCTATTTATAGATAGTTTTGAGAATACAATAGATAAGAACGATTCGTTGACAGATCACGAAAAATTGCATTATCTCGTTGAAAAATTGACTGGTAAAGCTATAACCGTTTGCGCTGGAATTACGTTTAGTGCCGAGAATTATAATTTAATTTTAAATACTTTGAAAGCTAGGTATGAGGATAAAAGATCGGTAGCTAACGCCTATTTAGATCAGATGTTTGATTTGAAATCTATTACGGCATGTAACGATCAAAACTTAGAGAAATTTCTAGATACTTTCGCGTCAGCTGTTCGCGCCGTAAAGAACCTAAAGATCGATGACCTCTGCGACTTCGTATTTTTGTATATGGGTTTAAGGAAATTAGATTCCGAAACCATTCGTTTGTTTGAGTCGGATCATCGCGGCAATAAAATTCCTAAGTTCGAACGAAGACTTAGAAAGTTTTGTTCGCGAGCATATAAAGGTATTGCAACGCTCTTCATCGAAACATGAAGGCGCGAAGATAGTTGTTGATTCTGCACGCAAAGTAGATGCGTCATCGAAGTCGCTGAGGTCAACTCATACTTATGTTAGTACCGCACCAGCACATGTACAATCACCTGTTTGCTCTTTGTGTAGCACTCATCATTCGCAACTGTACAGGTGTCCTGGTTTTCTGAAATTGTCGCCTAGTGATCGTTATAAATTTGTTCGCGCTAATAATTTTTGTTTTAATTGTCTCGGTACTAAACACCGCGTTGTTTTATGTAATAGTAGAAATAGTTGTCGCAAGTGTCAAGCGAGACACCACACTTTGCTTCATTTTGAGAATAGTAATGCCGCATCCAATGTGAGCACGGTTGGCTCGTCGAGCGGTGACACACGGCAGCCTGCGCCGCAGCCGCAGCCCGCGCTCGCGCGCGCTCCGGCCCGCCCGGTGACCGCCGCGGATGACGTCACCTTGTGTTCGTTCTCCGCTAGTGCTGCACTCACTACTGTGTGTCTTGCGACCGCTCGCGTTGTTATTGTTGATGCATTAGGTAAGCCGCGCATTGTTCGAGCGCTGTTAGATGGCGCTTCGCAAAGTAATTTCATTACTCAAGATTGTTGTCGGCGTCTTGGTTTCAATGTTGATAAGCGTTCAACCCGCTCAGTGGTGAAGGGTTTTGGAAGCTTACAGTCAGCTGTTCGTGGCACCGTTAAAACAAGGTTTAGATCTCGTTTTAATAATAATATTTGGTTTGACATGGATTCGCTCGTTATAGATAGAATAGCTGAACAGTTGCCTACCGTCCCGGTTGACACGTCTTTATTAACGAAATTTAAAGACTTGCCTTTAGCAGATGAGACTTACGCTGTTCCTGGAGTCGTCGATATATTGATCGGCGCTTCGATTCTCCCGCACCTCCAGTTATCACGTAAGGTTCAAGGGGGACCGACGTACCCCGCTCCGCACGCACTGGAAACAGTTCTTGGTTTTGTTATAATTGGTTCCGCACCCGCTTCTATAGATAGTTTTAGTCACTCGACTGCTTCGTTCTGTTGCACCGTCGAGCCGCCACTGGAGTCTACCATCCGCAAGTTTTCACTCGGTGGCTCCCGTGTATCCGCTGAAAAACGCTTTCTTTGTTTGGAACGAAAGATGCAGGCGTCCCCAAAGTCGAAGCGGGCCTATGATGAGGTTGTTAACGAATATTTAGATAAAGGTTACATCTCACCTGCGCCTGCGGACACTGGCGGGACCCAGCCTTCGTACATTATCCCGCACCGCGGAGTTATTAGAGAAGATAAGCTTACTACTAAAACTCCGCGTAGTTTTGGATGGCAGTGCTAAGACTAGCACTTCCGTGTCGCTTAATGACATTTTGTATTGTGGTCGGAATCTTTAAGGTAATTTATTTGACATAATTGTAAATTTTCGCATTAATATTAGTAGAATTTTAGCTTTAGGACTCAACAGTCGCTTTGTGTTGGGCCCACTCTTCGCCCCATCGTTGGGACACATTCGTCGCTAATAGAGTGGCAAAAATTCAATCTGAATTGGCGCCACATAATCTCTTTCACGTTGCTGGCACCGACAACCCAGCCGATTGTCTCTCTCGTGGATTGCTTCCTTCGCAAATTTTGGATCACCCGTTGTGGTTTGGTGGACCGTCCTGGATTCATGCCGCGTTAGATGGGTGGCCAGTTAGTCAATTCAATCCCACTACGGTTTCCGAACCACCCGAGGAGAAGAAGCACTCGCTTGTTGTATCGGTCCCACGTGAAGAGACCCTTATTTGTTGTTGGCTAATCGCGTCTCGTCTTGGTCGAGACTGTTGCGTTGTGTTGTTTGTTCGCCTCTGCCCTCTGCCTAGCCAGCGGTAGGCACGAGCTCCAATCTAGGTTTATATTTTAGTTGTTATTTCCCAAACCTAGATTTAGATTAGACTTTAGATTTGTTTCGCATTTGTCGTTTCGAAGGTAACCCTTCAAGCCGGGGGGAATGGTTGCGCCGATGTAGAAGCTGTATTTCTTGACGCGGAAACACACTCTTTCTATACCCGTCTCCCCTCCCGCACTAACCATAGAATAGTACTAGATATAGCTTCCGTCCGCCATTTGTGATATAGACTCACTCCCGCTTTGAACTAGCCAGCGTAAAGACGGACCGCGCTCGCGTCTCTCAAAAATGGATAATATTTGTTACATTTTTACCACTTCATAGACTTGTACCGATCGGATTGTGCCTCTCGTGTGTTCCTCAAGTGATCTAGTGATGCTGACGGCAGCTCCTGAGCAAAGAAGAGAAGATCCGTGTACCGGCTGCGATGAAAACACGTGTGTCGTGAAGGTTAGTGCATCCTCTCCTAGTTTCTCGGGTTGCATTCATTGCTTGGATCACGCCCGCGGCAACCCGATCACCTGTCTTTTGTGTGTAAAGCGTCAATGGAACAGTTAGCTACATCCCCGCAATACAGTCCACTACCGCACGTGGCCACACGCCACCATTTATAATAGATTCAAATAAAATACAAGTGTGCAAAATCTTTTTCATAAATACTGGTGTCGCGTGGGCCAACGTGCGCGAGTGGACTGTATTGCGGAAGTAGCTAACTGTTCCATTGACGCTTTACACACAAAAGACAGGTGGTCGGGTTGCCGCGGGAGTGATCCAAGCAATGAATGCAACCCGAGAAATTAGGAGAGGATGCACTAACCTTCACGACACACGTGTTTTCATCGCAGCCGGTACACGGATCTTCTCTTCCTTGCTCAGGAGCTGCCGTCAGCATCACTAGATCACTTGAGGAACACACGAGAGGCACAATCCGATCGGTAAAGGTCTATGAAGCGGTAAAAATGTAACAAATATTAATCATTTTGAGAGACGCGAGCGCGGCCGTCCTTACGCTGGCTAGTTCAAAGCGAGACTGAGTGTCTATATTTCACAAATGGCGGACGGAAGCCATATCTATGATTAGTGCGGGAGAGGAGACGGGTATAAAAGGAGTGTGTTTCCGTGTCAAAAATACAGTTTCCACTTCGGCGCAACCATTCCCCCCGGCTTGAAGGGTTACCTTCGAAACGACAAATGCGAAACAAATCTAAAGTCTAATCTAAATCTAGGTTTGGGAAATAACAACTAAAATATAAACCTAGATTGGAGCTCGTGCCTACTGCTGGCTAGGCAGCGGGCAGAGGCGAACAAACAACACAACGCAACAGTCTCGACCAAGACGAGACGCGATTAGCCAACAACAAAATAAGGGTCTCTTCACGTGGGACCGATACAACAAGCGAGTGCTTCTTCTCCTCGGGTGGTTCGGAAACCGTAGTGGGATTGAATTGACTAACTGGCCACCCATCTAACGCGGCATGAATCCAGGACGGTCCACCAAACCACAACGGGTGATCCAAAATTTGCGAAGGAAGCAATCCACGAGAGAGACAATCGGCTGGGTTGTCGGTGCCAGCAACGTGAAAGAGATTATGTGGCGCCAATTCAGATTGAATTTTGCCACTCTATTAGCGACGAATGTGTCCCAACGATGGGGCGAAGAGTGGGCCCAACACAAAGCGACTGTTGAGTCCTAAAAGCTAAAATTCTACTAATATTAATGCGAAAATTTACAATTATGTCAAATAAATTACCTTAAAGATTCCGACCACAATACAAAATGTCATTAAGCGACACGGAAGTGCTAGTCTTAGCACTGCCATCCAAAACTACGCGGAGTTTAGTAGTAAGCTTATCTTCTCTAATAACTCCGTGGTGCGGGATAACGTACGAAGGCTGGGTCTCGTCAGTGTCCGCAGGCGCAGGTGAGATGTAACCTTTATCTAAATATTCGTTGACAACCTCATCATAGGCTTGCTTTAACTTTGGAGACGCCTGCATCTTTCGTTCTAAACAAAGAAAGCGTCTTTCAGCGGATGCACGGGAGTCGCCGAGCGAAAAAATATCTCCCTTGAAAGGGAGCGCGACAACATAACGACCCTGCTCATCGCGAGTAGTCGTGCGACAATAAATCTCCTCAGCCATCTTGTCATCAGGGCTTAGGATTGGTGGGACATTGACCTCCTCAATCTCCCAAAACTTGCGGATGGTAGACTCCAGTGGCGGCTCGACGGTGCAACAGAACGAGGCAGTCGAGTGACTAAAACTATCCATAGAAGCGGGTGCAGAACCAATTATAACAAAACCCAGAACTGTTTCCAGGGCGTGCGGAGCGGGGTACTTCGGACCCCCTTGAACCTTACGTGATAACTGGAGGTGCGGGAGAATCGAAGCGCCGATCAATATATCGACGACTCCAGGAACAGCGTAAGTCTCATCAGCTAAAGGTAAGTCTTTAAATTTCGTTAATAAAGACGTGTCAACTGGGACGGTAGGCAACTGTTCAGTTATTTTATCCGTAACGAACGAATCCATGTCAAACCAAATTTTATTATTAAAACGAGATCCAAACCTCGTTTTAACTGTGCCATGAACAGCTGACCGTAAACCTCCAAAACCCGTCACCACTGAGTAGGTTGAACGCCTATCAACATTGAAACCAAGACGTTGACAACAATCTTGAGTAATAAAATTACTTTGCGAAGCGCCATCTAATAGCGCTCGAACAATGTGCGGTTTACCTAATGCATCAACAATAACCACGCGAGCGGTCGCAAGACAAACCGTAGTGAGGGCAGCACTAGCGGAGAACGAACACAAGGTGACGTCATTCGTAGCGGTCCCCGGGCAGGCCGGAGCGCGTGCGAGCTCGGGCTGCGGCTGCGGCGCAGGCTGCCGCGCGTCACCGCTCGACGAACCAACTGTGCTCACCTTGGATGCGGCATTACTATTTTCAAAATGAAGCAAAGTGTGGTGTCTCGCTTGACATTTGCGACAACCATTTCCACTATTACATAAAACAACGCGGTGTTTAGTACCGAGACAATTAAAACAAAAATTATTAGCGCGAACAAATTTATAACGATCACTAGGCGACAATTTTAGGAAACCAGGACACTTGTACAGTTGCGAATGATGAGTACTACACAAAGAGCAAACAGGTGATTGTACACGTGCTGGTGCGGTATTAACATAAGTATGGGTTGACCTCAGTGACCTCGATGACGCATCTATTTTGCGCGCGGGACTAACAACTGTCTTCGCGCCTTCATGTTTCGATGAAGAGCGTTGTAATATTTTTATATGCTCGCGAACAAAACCTTCTAAGTCTTCGAACTTAGGAATTTTATTGCCGCGATGATCCGACTCAAACAAACGAATGGTTTCGGAATCTAATTTCCTTAAACCCATATACAAAAATACGAAGTCGCAGAGGTCATCAATCTTTAGGTTCTTTACAGCGCGAACAGCTGACGCGAAAGTGTCTAGAAATTTCTCTAAGTTTTGATCGTTACATGCCGTAATAGATTTCAAATCAAACATCTGATCCAAATAGGCGTTAGCTACCGATCTTTTATCCTCATACTTAGCTTTCAAAGTATTTAAAATTAAATTATAATTCCCGGCACTAAACGTAATTCCAGCGCAAACGGTTATAGCTTTACCAGTCAATTTTTCAACAAGATAATGCAATTTTTCGTGATCTGTCAACGAATCGTTCTTATCTATTGTATTCTCAAAACTATCTATAAATCGACACCAATTGCGAATGTTACCATCAAATTCGGGTATTTGAATTGGTGGCAACTTAGGTCGGTCGCGAGTGGGGTTGGGTCGGTCAGACGGCTTCTCCAAACTCCTCGCGACGCGCTTGATACGACAATACAAATCGTCAAACGACGACAAGGCTTGATAACTCACTGAGTAATCGGGATCCAAATTCAACTCTAAAACGTTGATGTCATGCACTAAGGTTTCGAAATCCGCGCGTAGACTATCTAAGTTTTCTATAGAACACAAGAACGAATCTCTGATGACCAAATCAGAGGTTTTAAGTGCACTATCATAAATCGATTGTACGCGAGAGTAAATCATTTCTTTTTTAGCGTATAAAAGTTTCAATTGAACCTTACCGGTCTTATCAACCTTTGGGGACATGTTTACAATTAAATCTCAAACTAAAGTGCGGTAAACAATAAATATGAAATGACTTAATCCTAGCGGTACAGAGCAGCGAGGCGGCGCGAGCGTTAACTATGTAGGTAGGTAGGTGCTTACAACTGTGAATGCACGCTTGAACAAACGCGCATAGCAACAAGGTCGTACCTACGCGATGGTCGCTGTCTAGATTCAACTATTATTTCCGAGATTAAGTATTGCGTAATATCTATTCAAATTAAAATACTTTCGTATGAATTGGGATGAGATGCGAGCGAGGTAGGTACAGCCACGTGTCTACCCACGCAGGTACTAGGCAAATACGACGCGAGCCGAGAACAACGTAATTGAAAAAAACAAAACAAAGCCAAATGCGTTAGGTATTACACTGTGCCTATGCACTAGGGTGTCTGAGTATACCTAAGATCTAAGCCTAAATGTCTGGATGCGGGGTTTTCTACTAAAATAACCAGGCACTTAGGTGCGATGCGAAAATTGCGAACTACGATTAAGTGTTGATATGATACCTAACCTATTTATGTATTAGGTAGGTACAATGCGAGCCAGCGGCGAACGGACAACAAATTCTAAGCCTAAGTGTCTGGATGCGGGGTTTTCTACTAAAATAACCAGGCACTTAGGTGCGGTGCGCTCATTCCCATTAGAATAATAACAAAATACGAACTACGGCTAAGAATCCGGCTCGATCCGGACCAAAAATGGTGTCGCGTGGGCCAACGTGCGCGAGTGGACTGTATTGCGGAAGTAGCTAACTGTTCCATTGACGCTTTACACACAAAAGACAGGTGGCCGGGCTGCTGCGGATTCGATCCAGGCAGTGAATGCAGCCCGAGAAATTAGGAGAGGATGCACTAACCTTCACGACCCACGTGTTTTTCATCGCAGCCGGTACACGGATCTTCTCTTCCTTGCTCAGGAGCTGCCGTCAGCGTCACTAGATCCCTTGAGGAACACACGAGAGGCACCATCCGATCGGTAAAGGTCTATTAGGCGGTTAAAATACAACAAATATTATTCATTTCTGAGAGACGCGCTCGCGATCCGTCCCTACGCTGGCTAGTTCAAAGCGAGACTGAGTGTCTATATTTCACAAATGGCGGACGGAAGCCATATCTATGATTAGTGCGGGAGAGGAGACGGGTATAAAAGGAGTGTGTTTCCGTGTCAAAAATACAGTTTCCACTTCGGCGCAACCAAATACTTTAAGCATTTCTCATCAAACAATTTACACAGCATTGGAAAAATCTAAGCCTGGTGAAAATTTTATGGACAAACGAGGGCAACATGATAATAGACCAAGGAAAATGCCCATTGAGACAGAACAAAGCATCATGAAGCACATCGAATTATTCACGACTGTTGAGTCTCATTATATACGAAAAGACTACAAGGAAATACCTTTCAGAATTACTTAATATATCCAAAATGTATCGCCTCTATATAGCTTGGTTTCAACAGCAAAGATTTGACTGCACCATGGCCACTAAACGTCAATACGAGACAATATTCAACACCAGGTTTAACTATTCCTTTTTTAAACCGAAAAAAGATCAGTGCTCTCAATGTACTCGTTACCGACAGGCTGATCCCAAAACACAAGAAACGTTACAAGATAAATATAATAAAAATACAACTAACAAAGAAACAGTACGACAAATAAAAAGTACAGAAAAAGAAACAGCTAATCCTTCAGAAACAACTATTGCAATCTTCGATTTGGAAAAGGTTTTGAGCATCCCACAGTCAGAGGTTGGATCGTTTCACTATAAAAGGAAGTAAGCATGCTCAAATTGCTAAAAGGGGGGCGAACGAAATTGGTAGTTGCTTATGGCAATTTCTACTTAATGCAAAACAAAGAGGTATTCACAACATATCGTTATACTCTGACGGGTGTTGCGGACAAAATAAAAACAGATTTATATTCGCATTATATATTTATGCTGCACAGAAGCTTCAACTGAATATCACGCATAGATTCTTTGAAACTGGCCATGGCCAAAGTGAGGGGGACTCGATGCATTCTAATATTGAACGCGAGTTAAAACATAGAGTGGTGTATACTCCTGATCAGATGTACACAATCATTATGAACGCGAAGGTGCATGGAAATAAATATGACGTTAAACAGATGATGCAAACGGAGTTTTATAATATGAAAGCGTTAATAGACAATAAGAACTGGATGAAAGATGATGAGGGGCAAAAGATATTATGGACTCAAATCATGGAAGTGAATGTCTCATATTCAAATCCATCAATTTTGAGATACAAGTATAACTTTGATTCGGCATATTCGCAATTGAATACGGACAGTGTCAGAAAAGTAAGAAGTAAGCGGGGACAAAGACTGATAGCAAGCCAAAATCCAGTTGTTTCCATCTCAAATATGCCCGAATTCCAAGTACTATATCACGACCCTATTATCAACAAGGCTCTTTATGATGACCTAATGAGCCTCTGTAAGACAGGAGATATTCCAAGTTACTATCATGGTTTTTACGAGTCCTTGCTTCATGACACTAACAATTCTGCAAACAATAACGACGATGACGAAGAGCACGACAATTTGTGATTATTAGTTTATTATATTTATATTTAATTTTAAGAAACTGATTTAATGTGATTATTGTAATCATGAGGCTGTACCCGTTATGTGATATTAGTATTTTAACTACTTACCTAGAATTATAGAAATTCACATCCTATTGATCATAAAGCTAACTTACATTAATACCAAATCGATACGAAGGCTAATAGATAGTACGTAAATTATTAAAATATCGTTGCTTCCCTTTGTTATTTTGATTGATATTGATAAGGATAAGAGTTTTATTATTTTATATATCGATATTGAGGACCTAGTCTGTTAATTTTAGAATTATTCCTAGGCTGTTGTGTTTTGAAACTTTAATTTGACACTTTTGAATAAAGCGAATATTGATGATTACCATAATGAGTTTTATTGAAAAACTAAATTTAAATCCTTTACAGAAAAAAAGTTATGCAGCATTTATGAGAATAAAATGATATTAAAGTATTATCATTAGCAGTCCTATCCCAAAAACTAGTGGAAGAAAATGATAAGTAACGAGTATCATATTCCTTTCTGATCACGCTGAACGGAGAACAAAATGATAATTAACATTATACAACTTTGATGATGATTAATTTACACTAACTTTTTATTCTTTAAATATCATAATTTTGACAGGTGTTAACCAACTTTGATTTAAACGAACGAAAAAAATACATTTTTAAAAACCTAACAATCACACATCTACGTCCAGTATTTTCAGAGTAATCGTTGAAAACATGTTTTTTATTTTTCCTGAAAAGTTGTGTTTTTGCAGTTATCATTTTATTCTCCGGGGACGGCAATCTGTCACAAATAAACCATATATGGTCATAACAGCTCATTATGTATCGAATGATTTTCAAATGATTTCTTTTATTTTGGACTTTGACATCCTACCATATCCACACAAATCTGAACAGATTTCACAGAAAGCTCTTCTTGTCGTCCAAAACTATGGACTCAATAATAAATTATTGTCAGTTACCACAGATAACGAAGCCACAAATATGAAGTGTTTGAATTATTTGACCATTTTTCATGAAGAATTCAAGGACGTCACACATTTAAGATGCCTTGCTCATGTTTTAAATCTAGTTGTTAAAAAAGGTCTTTCTAGTTATGTAAAAGCTCTTGTGTCGAAGGTTCACAAACTGGTCTACTTAATAACAACTGCACCAAAAAAAAACAAATGTTTGAAGAATCATGCAAAGCGGTTAACATTCCATTTCTCAATCTCCTGAAAGAAATGCCAGTCAGGTGGAACTCTACGTTCTTAATGTTAGAGAGGGCTTTAAAAATGAAAACGGTGTTAAATTATTTCTGTTATCATTACATGGAGTTTTCTGATCACGCTATAACTGACTCAGATTGGAATGAAATCAACCTTCTGATCGATTTCTTACAGCCGTTTTTTGAAGCTACGATAATTTTATCGAAACAAAAATATCCCAGTGTATACCTATTATGTAAGACCAATATTACATGTACTAAAACAACACATTTCTGCAGAAAAAAGTCAACTTTTAGTAGATTGTGCATGCCAAATGTCTGAAAAATTTGATGAATATTACCCAATCCTCAATTCAAAAATTTCTCAAATAGCTGTTATTTTAGATCCTCGCTTAAACAATAAATATTTTACTAAAAGGAATGTAACTACTCCATTGGAATAGTTAAAAGAAGTGTATGAATCAAATTATATATGTAATGAAGTATTGCTTACTACAAGAAACGAAACTTCTAACGACTCGACAGTTTAGTGTGATACTTGAAAAAGTTTGTTTGCTTCTGTATATGAGTCTGAGAGAGTAACTGAAATATCAAATGAAATTAATTTATATATCAATATGACTACTGAAAGTAAAGACATAGATGTGTTATTATGGTGGGGCCAAAAGAAAATAACTTTTCCACATTTATCTAATATGGCTCTTGATATATTTTCTACACCTGCAACCAGCGTGCCAAGTGAACAAGCATTCTCTCGATCAGGAAACACCATCACAAAAAAAAGAAATCGGCTTGGAAATAAAACAATACAAGCATCCATCTGCTTATCTTCATGGCTTAATCTTAATAAACTAATAATGTTGTTAACTTGGTCTTTGTTCAGAAGTTTGGTGATGATATAAAAGTTCTAATAATTTGATTTCTTATAAAACTTTGTTTTATTTCCTTCTTTAAATTTTTTCTATTCGGTAGCAAGTAGTGGATGTTAAGACTTTGGTTTTTATTTTAAGATCTTAGAAGCAATCAAAGTTTATGCTTGGAAGCCGTGAAGTTTAAAGGCTTAACGAAGCTTTAAAGCTAAAACCTTAAAGCCTTCATGACTCAAGCCTTGAAGCTTTAAAGCTTGTAAAGCTAAAACCTTAAAGCCTTTAAAGCTTTCATGGCTATAGCCTTGAAGCTTTAAAGTTTTTAAAGCTAAAACCTTGAAGGCTTTTAAAAGCTTTTAAGGCTTAGCCTTATACAACACTAATCTCCTCTGTCCACTATATTAGTTATAGTAGAGGTGAGGGCCAGAACTGCATCCTCAGTCGACCTACCCTGTCTGAAACCAAACTGGTAAGGGGATAGTAAGCTTGCATGGTTTAAATATAGTATCAGCCGCGAGTTAATTAGTCTCTCAATAATTTTTGATAGTGACGTCAGGACTGATATGGGTCTATAGTTTGATACGTCTGTCTTGTCTTCGCTCTTGAAAACAGGTGTAATTAAGGCTAGTTTCAAGGCATTGGGAAAGATTGCTTGCTCGAAGCACAGGTTAGCTAAGTGGGATACTATCGGAACAATAAAACCACATGCGGCCCTCAGAAACCTTACTGGGATGTTGTCCCAGCCAGGAGCACTGTCTGTTCTGAGGTTCATCAATATATTATTTACATCGTAGTTATCAGTGTTCAATATACCAAAGGATGTCAGTGGTGTATGTACAGGAATATTGAGGTCTTTGTTATGGTCTGTAACAGTTTTAGAGCATATTTCATCAGCAAGGATCTTGCCTATATTCGAGAAATATTTATTTACCGTGTCAACAGACTCCTCTTGTGTTGCATTTATTTCTAGTAGATCTGTATTAGAGGTTTTCTTTGGTTTACGTTGGGTGATGGTGTTTATTGCATCCCATAGCTTTTAAGGTTGTTTCTGCACATTTAAGATTAGGTCATATCTACGTTTATGTTGTTTTATTTGACTATTGCAGTAGTTTCGGTATCTTTTATATGTTATTTTTAGTATCTCGTTGAAAGGATCTTGTTTTAGTCTTTTTTGTATATTATTTCGATTTCGAATGCAGCGAAGCAAACCATATGTCATCCATGGTTTGATCAATTGATATTTTAAGGGAGTTTTCTTAGTATGATCTTATGGGCTACTCTGGGAAAAATTGAGAACGGAGACAACCTTGCCTTCTGAGGTTGTATCTTTGTTTACATACTGGTACAATAACCAAAACAATAAGGTAAGATGGGGGGAGAGCTGCTCTGAGCAGTATAAGCTAGAATGTGGAGTGAGACAGGGGGGCCTGACCTCACCTAAGTTGTTTTGTGTTTATTTAAATAAACTGATAGAGGAACTCAGCAGCGCCAAAATTGGTTGCCATGTTGACGGTGTTTGTATAAACAACATCAGCTATGCTGACGATATGGTGTTGCTGAGTCCGTCGATTGGTGCCTTGAGAAGGCTGCTGAATATGTGTGAAGGGTACGCCAGGACCCACGGCCTCAAATACAATGCACAAAAGAGTAGAGTTTATGGTGTTCAGAGCGGGTCCTAAGACCTACACTGATCTGCCTAAAGTCTCACTATGTGGCTTGCCTTTAAATCGCGTCGATAGGTTTAAGTATCTGGGGCATTGGGTTTCGGTTGACCTCAAAGATAACTTGGACATTGAGAGGGAGCGCAGGTCCTTGACTGTCCGGTGTAACATGCTCGCCCGCAGGTTTGCGCTTTGTACGAAGGAAGTGAAGGTGACGCTGTTCAAAGCATACTGCCAATCCTTTTGTATATAACGTTTATAATAACCAATATGGCTTTCGCTCGGGTTACTGTACTGAAGACGCGGTAATGAACCTAACTAACGCCATTGTTGGGCAGTTGGATGCAGGTAATAAATGCCTTTGTATATTCCTGGATCTTTCCAAGGCCTTTGACACGGTCTCTGTCCCAATTCTTCTCACAAAGTTGGACAGGGTGGGTGTTCGGGGCGTCATACATGAGCTATTCAAAGATTATCTCACCAAAAGAAAACAGCGAGTCAAAATAGACGATGTTGTTAGCGATGAGGAGGCTGTCTCCTACGGTGTTCCGCAGGGCAGTGTCTTGGGTCCTACATTGTTCCTGCTATACATCAACGAACTTTGCCAGATGTCTCTTCCAAACACTAACATCTTCACATATGCAGATGATACAGCAATATTTGTATGGGGTCCTAGTTGGAATGCGGTAAGGTCCAATGCTGAATACTCCCTCTCAATCATCATGTGCTGGCTCAACAACAACCTATTGTCACTTAACATCCAAAAAACTCAATATGTCGCTTTCTCCATTAGGAAGATTACATCCCCGCCACAAGGTTTTTCTATAAAAGCCCATACGTGTTCCTCTCTGGGCGACCCCTGTACATGCCAAGAAATAACGCGCTCTGAACATGTAAAATATCTGGGAGTATACTTGGATAGTAGATTGAGATGGGATAAGCATGTCGAATCAGTTACTTCCAGAGTTAGGCGACTAATCGGAGTTTTTAAATCCCTTAGGCATTGTGCCCCGCCAGACAAAATCAGATTAGTATATATTTCTCTATGTCAATCAATTATTCAATACTGTATTACAGTCTGGGGAGGGGCCGGTAAGACACTCCTGATTGGTTTGGAGCGAGCACAAAGAGCAGTCCTAAAAGTTATGTCAAAGAAACCATATAGATACCCTACAACTAATCTTTACACGGAATGCAAGGTTCTGACAGTGCGTCAGCTTTTTGTGCTCAAAACCATCCTTAGGAGACACCGGTCCCTCACAGTGCCAGACCCTAAAAGACGCAGTAAGGCTTCAGTATGCACTCGTATGCGATGCAGAACGACATTCGCCAGAGGGAAATACAATAGCATAAGTGTTAAGGGCGTTCTAGCTCTCACTGACCTTGAGCGTTTGGCGCCCACATCCCCTCGCCAATCCTTCCTCACTTCTTATTACTTACGATCGAGCTTTCACAAAAATTTCATTTAGTGACATCTAGCAGTGTGTCTATGAACTAATTTGTCTATTGATTCCGATTATTAACTTCTACATTACGACACGCCATCTAGTATATTTTATTTTTACTACGTGTCCGATAGTCCAAGAGCCAGCGAAAAATTTTTTTCATTGCAAAATTACTTCACTTCCATGTTTTGCATTTCATAAAAACAATTTTCTCTCGATATTTTTTTTTTATGTAAGTAACAAGGGATTTTAATTCATCTGAATAGTTTTTATTTACTGAAGTACAAATATAAGTAGTATATTATTGGGCACGCTGTACCACCCTCTCGCTCGGCGATCACGGCTCGCCTCGCTCCAATTGGTGGTACAGCATACCCAATAATATACAATCGGTTGGTATAGCTATTTACGGTTATAAATACATAATGTCATAATTACATCTGTTCATAACCAGTCCGTCAGCATTGCATCAAACATGAAATTCATTAAACAAGCACAATCGTTACAGATTAGTATAATCTGTAATGATTTACCAAAAATTAAGTTACGCCATGGAGAATTATTGCCGAATACAGTACGTTGCATCATTTGCGGACCATCAAATTGTGGAAAAACCAATTTATTAATTGGTCTCCTTTTGCACGAAAATGGATTGACATTTCAAAATGTTTATGTATATTCTAAAACTCTATTTCAACCAAAGTACATTTTTTTAGAA
Source organism: Eilema griseolum (assembly GCA_963662185.1). Taxonomy (NCBI): domain Eukaryota; kingdom Metazoa; phylum Arthropoda; class Insecta; order Lepidoptera; family Erebidae; genus Eilema; species Eilema griseolum. The sequence goes on from OY759253.1 coordinate 12,174,477, forward strand.
AAGGTTTTACGAGGAGTACCAGGAGTCAGTTTTCAGAAATTTCAGGCAAATGATGACGTTATGAAAGTTTCAGATGCAAAACCTAATTCAGTGATTATTTTTGACGATGTAGCATGTGAAAATCAAAGTAATATGCGTGATTATTTTGCCATGGGAAGACATAAATTGATTGACAGTTTTTATTTAAATCGAACTTATAGCAAAATACCAAAACAACTAATAAGGGATAACGCTAACTTAATTGTGCTTTTTAAGCAAGACGAAATTAATTTGAAACATGTTTATGAAGAACATGTTAACACTGACATGACGTGGTTGGAATTTCGTAACATGTGTTCTCAAATATGGAAAGAGCCTTATGACTATGTTGTGATTAATAAAGACTGTCCTAAAAACAACGGGTGCTATAGAAAAAAGTTTGACACTTTTGTAGAATTAGATAAAATTTGAATATTTAAATAGACTGCTTTCAGTTTCTTGTTATTCTTTAATCGACTCTTATTGGATTACCATCTATTTTACATCATGGAAAAATCATTGAAAAAGCAAATTGTAGATGCAACACAAGTTGTAAGGAAAAAAATACGTAACATGAAGGATTTTGAAGATAATAACAGACAAGTGCTTGATACAGTTTTTAAGCCTGTTACAGAATCTCTTAATTTAATAGCCAACACCAATAACCAACTAGCTCTAACAAAAAATGAAGAAAAAAGAGAATTTCATGATCAAATTTCCAACCACGACTTACAGAAAGATCAACATATGGAAGAAACAAATGATACCAATGATGAATCAGAAGCCGATAGTGACTCTTCATTTGAGTCATTAGTCGATACTAATCCAGATCATGATGTATCCTCTTGGTCATTATCTTCAGAAATATTAGCGGATGTGCCATTTGGTGTAAGAAATGAACGTGGAAAGTTAATGTTAGGTTCCTCTAGTATAACGATTGGTGTTGACGTTATTACTGTAGCCGGACACAAGTACAAATGCACACCTGGCTTGCGACAGTTGCTCTTAAAAAAAGACGTTGATCTGAGCTTTGTTACAGACTATGACATGCAAAATTATAAGTCGATGTTACTTGTAACAAATGCACATCGTCGAGATTTTGATTCAAGAAAACCAATTAAAAGTAATAAAGGACAAAAATATATGCAAGTTATTAAACCTCTTTTCGATCAACAAAGTAAAAGTCCAAGCTGTGAACCAAAAGTAGGAAAAGGATTACCTTTAACAAAAATGTGGAAAAAAAACACCGATTTTGTATATTGGGATGATCCCAATGAATTGGTTGATAGATTAAAGTTATTAATTGCTTCTCGAGATGCTGGCAATACAGGACTAGATAATGAAATAATATCTATTGTTGAAGAACTACGTGAAAGCAAAATCATTAAATAGATTTACTAATAAGAAAAGTGTATCATTTTATTGTACACCGTTCAGCACAATACATCTTAAACATGAATGTGGATAAATTTGGTCATTATATTCATAAGCGATTACGTATATCCGAATTGCTTGAATTTTATGATAATGCGTTGCTAAAATCTGAAAATGGTGATTACGATTTGAAGACATCGAAGCTAACAGGGGTCAAATCTCCTCAAGATGCAGATGATGCAGTAAACAAAGCCTATGTAGATGAATTGAGAACTAAACTAATAACCGACTTACAAAAATTGCAAAATACTTTCGTAAACGATGTTCAGAAACAGCTGGAGCAAGCTTTAAAAACAATAGTATCTGAGGCAGTGGTTCACTTGGAAAGCAAATTTTATAGTAGAAAAGCAGTTGATGAGATAGTTGAAAACGCAGTTAAATTTGTATTAGATCAAAAGTATAAGCTTGAAAGTTCCTCAAAATGACAAAACAACAAGTTGTTAACGAAATACATAAAGCTGCACGAAAAAATTATCCTCGTCGATCTGTAATTTTAAAAGGTATTGATGATTTGTGGCAAGCTGATTTAATCGACATGCAAAACTTGAAAAGATTTAATAAAGGTTATAACTATATTTTAATAGTTATTGATTGCTTCTCAAAGTACGTTTGGACAGAACCATTAAAAACTAAAAATAAGCATGATGTTTCTAACGCATTCGAGAAATTGATATCGACTAACCATCGGATACCAGCTCATCTCCAAACTGATTTGGGTACTGAGTTCTATAATTCAGCATTTCAAAAGCTTATAAAGAACTATAACATTAATCACTACTCAACTTTTTCAACGAAAAAGGCTTCAATCGTAGAACGTGTTATCAGAACTATTAAAAATAAATTGTATAAGTACTTTAGCCTCAGCGGGCACTATAAATGGTTAGATTTTGGTTTGGAGTATGTTGTAAAGACATATAACAACACAAAACATAGCACTATTAAATTAGCACCCGTTGATGTCAATAAATTGAATGAAGCAGATGTTAAAAATAATATTAAGAACTCAATAAAAACGGTATCCTATAAACATAAGCCCAAGTTTATGATTGGTGATAGAGTTAGAATTAGTAAATACAAACAACTATTTGAGAAAGGTTATACACCTAATTGGTCAACGGAACTATTTACTATAAAAAGTATCAATAACACTGTACCAGAAACATATTACATCGAAGATCAACACAAACAAGTTATATCAGGAACCTTTTACAAACACGAACTTCAAAAATCATCTTGTCCAGGTGTCTATTTGATAGAAAAAGTTTTACGAAGGAAAGGCAATAAACTGTTCGTAAAATGGTTGGGCTTAAGTAAAAAAGAGAATAGTTGGATTGATAAGACAGCAATAGTGGAATAAATTATATACATAACAGTTATTAATTAGAATATTTTGTTCATTATACTATGAGCCATGCAAGGTGGTGGACTTCTCAATAGTGTTATTAATCATTTGCCATTTGAACTGCACTTACCCGGCTATAATTATTGCGGACCTGGAACAAAACTTTCAAAACGTTTACTGCGTGGTGATAAAGGTGTAAATAAGCTAGACGAAGCTTGTATGTATCACGACATTGCATACGAAAACTATACAGGCTTGTCTAATCGTCACAAAGCCGATTTACAACTTTTAAATATGGCTAAACAAAGAATGAAAGCAAAAGATGCTAGTAAAGGAGAAAAGCTTAGTTCGTGGCTAGTGAGTAAAATTATGAAAACGAAACTCAAATCTGGTGCTGGTGTTAAGACATTTCATAATTTGGTTACAAAAATTAAAAGAAAAATCAAGAAACGCGTACCCAAAGATGATAAATCTTTAATACATGCAGCTTATATAGCTGCTAAAAAAATTGTTCCATGCGTTCCAAAACTTCGAGTACCACGAGTCATACCTTTACCAAAAACAGGAGGCATTCTGCCTTTAATCCCGATTTTTGCCGGTTTATCAGCTTTAGGAGCTTTGGCTGGTGGCGCAGCGGGTATTGCAAAAACAGTGAATGATTATAAAGAAGGTAAAAAAAAATTACAGGAATCTGAACGTCATAATAAGACTATGGAAGCTATAGCATTAGGTAACGGTTTATACATTAAACCACACAAAAAGGGCAAAGGATTGTTTATAAAATCGTCAAAAAACTAAGTAATAAGCTACCTAATCGTGCCTTAACTAATATCGATATTCAAAATTATGCATATGGTATTCCTTATTTTCGAGGAGTTTACATGAAGGATCAGTTACCAAAAATCCCTAAACGAATTGAATGTGGTATAGTTAACTTAGATAAATTCAGAAAACGATGGAACGCATTGGGTAGCTTATGTTAAGGTAAATAATTATTGTGAATATTTTGATAGTTTTGGTGATTTAAGACCACCAATCGAATTGATACGATATTTTAAGCACTGCAATATTAATTATAACTACACAAGATATCAAAAATTTGACACAGTAATTTGTGGACATTTGTGTTTAGAATATCTACAATCTTTTTGGAATAAATACTATAAATTTTATACTGTTCTTTATTTTTAGTCATTTGCAAGATGACACTCACCTTGTCTATAACTGGAAACTCGTCGGTATTAACTACCTTCTATCCAAATACGTTACAATTAATCGGAGAGTATGAATGTGCATTATTACATTTATCTACATATAATTCTATTCCAAATATTGATGAAACAAATAATAAGTTATACTATGGTTCAAATAATGTTATTGAAATACTCGAAGGTACTTATGAGTTGCAAGATATTAGTGATTATTTAAAATCTGAAGTAAAGGATGCATCCATAAAGCTCCATTGCAATGACAACACCTTAAAAACTATGTTATTTTGCACATCAACTATAGATTTTACTAAAGATTGTACGTTCGGAGGTTTGTTGGGGTTTAAAAGACAAGTCTTGGAAGCCAATAAATATCATGTATCAGAGTTTCCAGTCAACATTTTGCCTACAACCGTGATAAGAGTTGAATGTGATATAATTAGCGGTTCCTATATAAACGGACAATCCAGTCACATTCTACATGAATTCGCACTTAATGTCCCACCTGGATACAGAATTCCATGAGTCCATGAGTCAAATATCCCAGGTGACTTTACCAATAGGTATTGAAAAAAAAAGGACTTGTTGGATGTCCTTGATTTAATCGACGAGCCCTTCAAAGACTTTTATTTGCAATTTAAAACAGGCAATGACCCATCGATATCTAACACTGATCCAGATTTGGACGAGGACAACCCAGATGAAGATGAAGATATCTAAGTTATTGAATTTAATTGTATTCCTTTTATTTCTGTTTAATAAAGCACTTGATTATTCTACAGTGATTACTTCTTTTACGATATGAAACTGATAGAATCATTATCATTTGATTTTAATTTTCATCTAGTTACCTTTTTTTTAAATTTATAATGATGTACAAATAGTAAGAAGTACCTCCCTTTTTTGTCAGTTACGTATCATGTATTATAAAAACATTGCTTGCCCAAGAAAACAATACTTTTTTGATGGTGCTTAAGTTGATAACTACTGTGAACACTTTTATAGTAGCTGAGAACAAGTTGATAATTCGGTGATTAACTTGATAACTCGTCAGTGAACAACTTGACAAGTCTAATATTGTCAAAACTGTAAGGATTTTCTCTAATTTACTGTCATAGTTTTAAAATTGGCCTAAAATAATATTTAAAACAATACATACTCTTAAATTTAACAAATTTACCGATTTACCAGAAACGTCCAAACTTTCAAATGGCCGCCCTGTAAAATTGTCATTATAGACTTGTCAACTTATTCACGCCAGCCACGGAAATATTATAGGTACTTGTTTTTTTTTCATAATCAAAAATTATAAATAGGACATTATTTATAATTAGCTCCAAACTAATTTCGTTTAGATTTTTGATGCCAGTTTAAATAAAAAAAGGTCTCCAGCAAATTTTCTCTAAAGTTGATAGTTTCTGAGGTAATAATTATTTAAAACTTGAAAAACCCTAAAATGGCAATATTTATTCGTAAATAACAATATGAAAACCAATAATTTTAACGTTACACAGTACCTACACAAATAAGTTTAAATCCTTTATTAACAATATCCCAAAACGATTTAGACTATTAGTTTAGTGCATACAAACATAAACAAAAAAATAAGCGGTTGCTCCGCCCACGTGGATGTCGGTTATTGCTATGTCAGTTGCCTCCATACCAAATGTTATAAAAAAATTGTCTTTGAGCGTGAATAAGTTACAAACTTACGTATACACACACTCACAAACTTTCGCCTTTATAATATTAGTGTGAAAATGTCACTGAAGGGGAAGTTTTGGAACAAATAAATATGAAATAAATTAAAGATTTTTTAATAAACAATAATTAATCATCTTCATTAGAAAATTCAGAGCTTTCACTCTCACTACTCTCATCATCCGTTACATTTATAATAAAAGAATCCACGGTATTATCTATAGCGTGATCCGTCCCACTCATTTTAACTTCTTCTTTTTTGACGTGTTCGACGCAGTTTTTCCATTTATCGGCCGTTATTTTGGTTATCCCTTCCTGGAGCAAAATTTTCACGTCAGCCAGTTTAAAAGTTGTATTATTTCTGGCGACGTGACCTTTGACATCCGCCCATACGAGTTCAATGGGGTTGAGCTCGCAATGGTAGGGCGGCAACCGCAATACCTCAATGCCTTTGGCTTTGGCCATCTCATCCGTAACAAAATTTTGGTATCGGTTCTTAATTAATTTTACTTTTTCTAGTAAATGCGCCTTTGTATCCCAGTCTTCTACAGTTACATTTTTCGATATCAACAGGAGTTCTTTCTTGCCGTCTGAAATTAATATGCATAGGTAAGTGTAAATCAAGTGAGTAAAACTTTAGGTTTATCCACCATTATAGATTGACTGCAAACCGCCGGGACAGGCTATTCGTAACGTACCCTCCGAAAACACAGAAACGCTCAGATGAATATATGAATAAATATTATGTGCTCACTTATAGGGTAGCCTTGGTTGCTTAACCCACAGATTGTGTCTAGATCTCGGAGTCCACCGTGGTGTGACCATTGCAAGTACGGTGCGGATAAATTCTCTCATTCTCATCATTCTGACTGGCCTGATTTGACTGGCCTGTTGGCCTAGTGGTTAGTGACCCTGACTGCTAAGCCGGAGGTCGTGGGTTCGATCCCCACCCAGGATAGAACTTTGTGTGATGAGCACGATGGTTTATTCTATGTCTGGGTGTTATTTATCTAAAATATGTATGTATTTAGAAATATGTAAGTATGTAATAATAGCACAAGCTCTGCTTAGTTTGGGATCAGATAGCGTTGTGTGAGTTGTCCCAAGATATTATTATTATTATTATTATAATTTATTATACCTAGATAGATTATATTAAGTAAAATAATATTTATCATATAATTCTGTATAGGTAAGTTGAGATGAAACTGTATATACTACGTACGTACCTCGAGTGATAGCTTGCATTATCCATGACGATGACGTCATTTGGCTGCAGCTTGTCAAGCACTTTTGCAAACCAGTTCTCGAAATGCTTGGCGTCCATGCTTTCATGGTAGTCTCCCGTTTTTGAGCATTCAAATACCCACTGGCAATCCTCCACAAATCCTTCTTCATTACCAACATGAACTAATATTAATCGTTTGCCTTTACCAGTGGGATTTCTTGCTCCCGTACTCAAACCTTCTACAAATGCCTGGCGGCTTGATTCGACTGTTGTATCAGTCCAAGCTTTTGATACAGTGTAACCTGAAATAACAAAATAGATTTGCTCAATACGACTTAAAAAATAATGGACAATAACAATAATTTAATTTATTACATTTCAATTAATTTTAAGCAGTTACCTGCGTTCACCCATGTTTCATCGAGATAGAATATGCGACGATTTTCGTTGCGAAACTGTTGTATTTTATATAAATACTTAGTCCGCCACAAAACAATTTCGGATCGATCTATGAGATGACTTTTTCGATCTCTTCTCGTAAATTTGAATTTTAAGTTTTTTAAAATCTTCCATAGCGTAGTCTTGTTGAAGTTAGGCAGCATGTCGTCATCATTTATACTTTTTAAAATCTTGTTTAAATTTGGTAGTTGACCATTGAGGAAGAAAGCGTGAACTTTACGTCTTATGGCAGATCTCGTAAAATCGTCTAACCTACTCCATATTGACGTTTTGTTTCTGGTAGTTCCCTTAGGCTCAACTGCGTGTGTTGCCTTATACTCCTTCAACACTGTATATATGGAACTTTTGCTAACACTTGTTATTTCTGCAGTTTTGGCCACCATTTCTGGATTCAAGCGATATTTTTCTTGCGGCCACGTACTTTGCACATATTTAAAACAATTTATTATTATACTACGCTCTCCAACGCTCAACGTTGTTGGTTTTCGTTTTTTAACGGGTGAACACAGAGGCAAAGGATCCGCTGAAGATGAACCTGGTGAAAAAAAAATCATTCAAAACACTAGTTAGTGAGTATACTGTTTATAATTATAATATTATAAATTCGAAAGAAAATCTGCCTGTCTGTTACCGTTTCATGCTAAACCGTTGAATCGATTTGAATTAAATTCGATATAGAAAATGAACAGCAGAATAAAGCGCGTTACAAATAGTGAAGATACGATAATTTCATTTTGAAATAATTTACTTTTGTGTCATGGGATAGTGTGTGAAGATAGCTGTGACAATAAACGTTAACTTTAACATTGACTATATTAAAAGCAATAATAACTTTTTAATAAGAACTTAAAGGAAATCAGCTAGACCGCCTAAGTAATATCAATAAAAATACCTAATACCTAATGTAGTATTATTGAACTTCGAATTCGAATACTGGCAAAGTGCACAGTACCTACATGTGCGTACAAAGTGCACATAGGATAGTTTTTATCGCGATAACCGACATCCACGTGGGCAAATTCGCGCGCAAAAGTTAGTCGTAGATGAAATAATAGACGTAAAATTTTATTTAAGACAGATAGGTAGCTAGATGTAAACATTAAAACTGTAGGTAAGGTAGGTACTCACCTGCTTGAGGTTCAATAATTCTACGACGACGGGGTTTAGTTTCCTTGTCTGACTCCATAGTCGCTCAACAAACAAATTTTATAATAACAAAAAGTAACAAACTATTCACAAAATCTACACGATTAACAAGAACAAATAACAAAAACTAATAATAAATAGAAATAATAACAATACGTAACAAATTCAATAACTAAAACAACTCAACACAGTAAACCACAGAGTTTATTTGCAGTGAACTTTCGAAATGCATCTAACGACAATCGATCATCAAAATGGCGATCGCCGCTTATGCGCACCTGGTCGAAAGATGGCCGCGGGCCGTAGGACATCTGCCCGCGAACACGCGTAACTTAAAATTTACTGTTTTTTAAGTCGGGAAAATAAAATACTCGGTCTTTATTTTTAATAAAGTCATTCTATGTAAAGTCTATAATCAAGTATAAAAATAGCTAAGATTAATGAAAGTTAAAAACTTGCTATTTAAAGCTTTAAAAGTAACAAATATACCTCAAAAAAATGCAAATCATGAAATTAATAATATTTCGATATACCTCAGTTTGTATAATCTATAATAGTTAAGAAAACGAATTTTATGAACACTAACAAAAAAAAAACCAAAAGTGCTATTTTTAAAGTTATGTTTTTCACATTAGGTCAGAGTATTATGAAACTCGTGACGGGTCGCAGTTAGCGACAGTTCATATGGCGAGCGATAAACAAAGTGAGCACTAGTGTGAATTGTGGTAGAGGTGGGGTCAATGTGATTTTATCCAAGTTTATTTTGAACAGACTATATGTTTTTACAAGATGCAATGGTCGATAGATGTTTACTGAGTGAGTTAATGAATTGATCTGCTTTTAGGTTTGATGGAGACCGATAAATTGCAAGTACTATAAGATGAGGATGTATCCTAATTTGAAGACAAGATGCGTGTGTTAATATTACTTCCTGTACATTGATTTTGATGCGTCTTTTATGTAGATGACTACTCCACATCCGCAGAGTTAAGGTGATTTGTAGATTGATAAGATGAGTAATTTGGAATTTGAGGTATTGGTTTGTCACTGTTTAGCCTGCATTCACTAAGAGCTATAAGATCTGGCTCTAGTTTTAGGGTTTGCAGGTTAAGAAGGAAGTCAGGTAGTTTATCATTGTAAACGCTAACAATATTTTGGGAAACAATAATGAAGTCTGAGGTTTTCACTTGTATATGTTTTGTGAAGTCCTCTGGGGAGCAGTCGTAAACTCTAGCAGTAACAGTTTTATCAATTTTATTTAGTGTTTGTAAGGTGTTATCCATAATCGTTGCAAAAATATGTGTTGTGCATTACTTTAAGGGAATCTATAAGTGAGTGTTTGTGTTCGGGTGTGTGTTTACTGAGTACGTCTTTGTGTACAATATATGAATTATTAGTAGTTAGTGTTTTGTTTATTGTGTAGTCGAGCATTTAATAATTTTTGTTTGAAAGTGCACTTGCTTTGTGTGTATTTATTCTTTAAATTATTACTAATCTTATCGTTATTGAAGTTAACAAAGTTTTTTGGTAAGTTGAGGAAATGTATTCTTAAAAAATATATAGAAATTACCTCTAGTCATTTAGGTTGCATAAGGTTATTTACTTGAGCTTCACTTTTTATATAAATTAATAAATTTTTTATATTGTATAGAAGGTGAGTCGTCACCTTTCTTAAAGATTTTGCCGAATGTGGTCCAGCAATATTTGTAGTCTTTGGATTTGACCAGGTCGTGAGCTAGAAAAAACAGTCTTGATCCCTTAGCGGTTAACTGTTCGGAAACATATATCGGGGTATATTAATCCCTTTTAAAACCAAGATTTTTAGCACAGATTTTATCCTTGTTCTTTCTATTATATTCCTTAGTTTCATGAAGTACTTCAATGATTATTGTGCTAGTTTTTGTGTTGCTGCGTTTGTCGTGTACACGATGAATGTCTTTGATGTCTCTTTTCTCAATTTTACAGTCCACCGCTTCTGAAAGTTTTATAGCCATTTTGAGGAAGTCATCCTTAGATTCTTTAGGCACTTTTGGTACGTTTTTCAATTCGATATTAGATTTACGGCTTTCTCTTCGATTCTGTCCTCTAGAATTACTATATAGTCGCTGTCCTTCCTCGCTCGCACCTCCATTTGCTCTATCTGTTTCTTAAAGCTCCGTACTCACATACAGTTTTACTCGATCGAGCTAAACTGTCGAGTAAAACCCATGGCATGCGCTTTCGTCCACACATTGAGCATTGATCTATCGAGTGATGCGCGTTGTTCAGTATTCACCGAACCGTTCGAGCCAAAGGATGTCTTTGCAACAAAGGAGACGGTGGCTGTATTTAGCAAGTCTCACAGTGCTTTATAAGAAAATCAAAGAAAATGAAAAGAAAAAACGCAAAAGGAGGTACTGGGTTAAACATTGGTTAGATCGCCGTTCTGATTACAGCCACGTGAACTTGATTGAAGAGCTAAGAGTATGTCCCGAAGATTATAACAATTATTTAAGGATGCCTCCAGTGCTATATGAAGAATTACTTTCTTTGATTACCCCATTAATAAAAAAAGAAGACACTCATATGAGACAATCTATTTCTCCTCATGAAAGATTGACTGTAACATTGCGATATATAGCGACTGGAAGAAGTTACACTGATTTACAATATTCTTCAATAATATCAAAACAAGCCCTTAGTGTAATAATACCCGAAACTTGTGAGGCAATATTCAACGTGTTAAAAGAAGAATACATGAAAGTAAGTGTTTACAATTATTTATTAAACATTATCATTATTATAGGTGCTATAACCACGTTGCGGGGTGTATAGGACTGTGTCCATAGTTATGGTATTCATTTGTGCGGCAAACATTACATCGTTCAGCAATTTTTCAGTTAGAATTCTGGTGGTCTCTGGCAATTTTCTTAGTTTCGCTGCTATATTCTTACCCACAGCATCATATTCATCTTCTCGAACATTAAATAAGTCAGAATTTAGTTGGTTATTTAAAGTGTCCAATAAGTCATCCGCAGCCAGTGTATCTGCGCGTCGTTTACGGTTGGAAGATGTTGATGGTTGAGGCGAAATAATATCCGAGGCAGGAGATATAACATCAGAGTAGTTGTGCTCTGTTGTCGACGAGTCCTGAGTACTAGAATCCTGCAAATAATGAAATATTTTTATTGTTTTTCAGTTTCCTTCTACAGAAGACGAATGGTTAGCTATAGCACAAGATTTTGAAAATAATTGGAACTTCCCACACTGTACAGGCAGCATCGATGGAAAGCATGTCCGGGTTGTAGCGCGTGGTAATAGTGGTTCATTGTTGTATAATTACAAAGGTTATCATAGTATTGTGCTAATGGCTGCAGTTAACGCGAGGTATGAATTTATCACAGTAAACGTCGGTTGCAATGGACGTATTTCTGACGGTGGAGTGATTGCGAATACAAAATTTTATCAGTTGTTAACAAAAGGAAAACTGCGATTACCACCTCCAGAAAAAGTTAATAATGGAAACAAAGAGTTACCATATGTTTTTATCGGTGATGAAGCGTTTGCATTGAGATCTGATTTTTTAAAACCATACAGTGCAATATCACTTGACCATTCAAGAAGGATATATAATTATCGACTCAGCAGAGCTAGGAGAGTAGTAGAGAATGCATTTGGTATCCTTTCTAATAGATTTCGTGTTGACCATACGCCTATTCAGGTTTGCAATACTGCAAATATAAACAGCATTGTATTGGCTACTTGTGTTTTGCATAATTATTTACTGCGAAAAGCTTCTCATACGGTGACACAAAACGAGTATGACCGAGAAAATATTGCGACAGGTGAAATAATTAGCGGCGCCAGACCCAATGAAAATATGGTAAATTTACCACATTCACAGCAAAGAAATTCATCAGAAATGGCTAAAAGAATAAGAGATGATTTTAAAGATTATTTCAATAATGAAGGCGCTGTTGAGTGGCAAGAGAGAATGGTTTGATTATATGATTTATAAACGTAGACTGTCAAAACTGTGTGAGAGCTCGGAATGTTTTTTTTTTGTATTACTTAATACTAGCTTAATTATAATTACAATTATAAAAATAATAAACAAAAAGTATAACAATTTACCTCTGTTTCATTTAGATTGTCCCTTGTAGGTAAAATCGGACTTGAATCATCTAAAAAATCTAGAAGCTTGAAATACCACAACTTTGTATTATATACTTCTGCTGCGCCACTTCCACTTCGAGATTCACGTGTCTTTTTCCTTTCTTTACGATAAGAAGCACGTAGGCTGTTTATCTTCTTGACCACGGTTTCTTTATTTGCATCTTGATCAGTAGTTTTAAGCACAGCTAGTAATTTATCATAACATTCATTTCTCTTATATTTATTTGAGTAATCTTTGGACTTGACATTCCATAAACACTCACACTGTCTATAAGTGTTAATAAAGTCTTCTATAGCGCCTTTGGAATAAACTCGCAGATCCATTGCTCTTAAAAACACGTGTTTCAATCACGATAAACAATAGCGGACTGACGCTCGACACGCGCCACTCGCGGTCATGTACACGCTCGAGTCAAGCTCGACGGCTCGCTTCGAGTAGGTGCGAAGGAAATTACTTTAATTTAATTCCATCGAGCCGGCTCGGTGCGAGCCTTCGAACTGTGAGTTTTGCGGTCCACACGTTGATTTTTACTCGACTTCGAGTAAAACTATCGAGTAATACCGTATGTGAGTACGGAGCTTTAGATCTTCGTTTTGCGCTGATAAGGCTGCCATTGAGCTTTCTATACCAACGTTTGTTGCCTTTATTTCCATTAAGGTGGGGTGAAATTTCTTGAGCTCGTCCTGTTGTTTTTTAAACATGGTTGAAATGATGTTCTTTATTTCCTCTTTAAAGACAGTGAAATCATCACTGTCACACTGTTCTAGTTCTCTTTTAGCGCGTTTGTTACGCTGGTATACATAGGTTGGAGACTTGCATATGATTTCTGTCTGTTCAGTAATGTCTGATTCTGATAGCGATTTATTTCTTTGTTCTTGTATTTTGACCAGTTGCCAGCCAGGTATGTGGTTTGGTGTTCTTCAGATACTAGAAGCTAAAACTCAACGAAAGGCTAGTTACAACTTGTTTACATTCATTAGAAGTTACTATTACAAGCGGTCTCAGTGACGAGTATATTGTTGACCCGTAGCGTGTTCAAGTAGGCTTGTAGCAGATCGTAGCAGTTCGTAGCTCGTAGTGGCAGTGGCGTCTCAGTGGTGGGGTCCTTGCGTAGCACACAGCTATTGTACTTTTGTTTGAGCCGAGTGCGTGACAATGGAATATATATCCGTCTCGGGAGTTGCCGTCCTTTTCTCGCACACTATCCACGGCCGCGCGATCACTTAGTACGTTATGCGCGTCTAGTACTTCACAGCTCACTCAATGATTTTAATTTTTGATTTAAATGCGAAGAAATAAATGAATTTATGTATTTTATTTTATTAAACTTTGCGAGGTGCACACGTCCAAACGCCTACGCGGTCCAAGGAGGAAGGGAATTGATGAGTTTAGATTGATGGTTCAAATCCAACGATCTTGCAATAACACTTTTTGTCTTTCATTTCATTGTATTATTTGTAAAATTTTAGGAAATATCAACATGAAAATGTAAAAAAGAATGCCAACTTCATGCAAAATTACTTTATCAATTTTTTAAATCGTTATAAGCTGGAATCGAACCTGAAATCTCTAATCATTGTGAACCAATAGTATCTTGCTTAACCCACTTAGCTATCAGTTAATTTACTAGGTTGGTAAATTACTGTATTAGTATCTAACGACTCACAGCAGATCCGGGCCGGCGCGCGGTGGCCGCACTCCACGCCATTTTGAGCCTTGTTGTGCTAATGCACTTATGAGCCCTGACTGTACCTATTAGTTTCTCTCGATTCTTCGAACTATCTCAGGTAATAGGTAAACGATAAAATACTTACCTCGACATTTAATAGACAATCAGCACTACACCTGGAAATGCCAGCATTTTTATTGCGGCGTCGGTAGATAGAATCTTTTTTTTCTTTAAAACTTGGCACAGGTACTTTCGCGGCCAAGTCTAACCCTTGTTCAGTTATCTTAACTAAAGCTCTCTTGAAAATTCGAGGAGCTGGTTCCCTCCCTTTAATAGCTTCTTCGCAGTGTTCATTGATTATTTCCTCAATAATATTTTGAGTTATATCAGGCGCGCACTCGCTGTAGTGCGGCTTGATTTTTAAAATATCTTTTTGGTCCTATTCGACGAATATACATTATATTTAAAAAATCATTCGTTATCAAAAAACGAAGAATAAAAATAAAGCGTTAAAAAATCTTTAAGTTAAAAAAACTTGATTTAAAAATTTAAAAAACTCCCGACCTAAAAAGACCGAATAAAAAGTAAAATAAAAACTATTAAAATATCTTTTTGGTCCTATTCGACGAAGGGTAACCACTATAGTTATTGCCCAGTTAAGGAATTGATACAATTTTTTTGTTTATAATATTTTTATTTAAAAATAAATCCACTAAAAAACTATTGCTTTTGGAACTAAAGTATACTTTCTAAAGGAACATCAGTCATTTCGTTTTTAAATCTTTGGAGACATAATATTTAAAAATTAACAAAAAAAAGTCCTCTAAAATCACAGTAATTACCCACTCGATTTAGTGATTGCCACTTATCACATACAGTTATTGACCACCTTATAGTAATCAAGTAATTTACCTTAATTCTAATTTATATGACTAAAAATTGAGATTTCTTCTTCCTTTAGGTGCAGAAGGTCCAAGTTGCAAAATGTCCAGCGGGTGCAAAATGTCCAGGTCGCAAAAGGTCCAGGTTGCAAAAGGTCCAGGTCGTAAAATGTTCAGGTTGCAAAAGGTTCAGCTAAATGGTAATAATAGGACCTTCTGCTTCTTAAATAAATATAATAATATCTTATGCTACTAAAACGAAATAAAATTGATGATAACAAAAATGATTTATTATTATGTCAAAAATAATTGTTATGGAATTAATGCTATTATTTATTTTTGATACGTATATGTACTATAATGTTATTATTTGTTTATTGTTTTATGATTATTATTTATTTTAGATAGGAATCAACATCATAATCAAGCATTTCTGAATCAAATAAGATTTACTTCGCACACCTCAAAAACATTAACTGTTTAAAAAATTGTTTAATGGTGACTTTTTCTTTTGTAAATTTTTGTAAGAGCACTTTATATCTCTTGTCGAAAGTGATATCTTTTTGTCTTCGTTTATCCTTCGTAGCTTGGAATAATGAATTTTTCATAACGCAATCCCAATGTTTTGCTTCTAGCTGCAACTTATAAATGAAATAGTAAAGGTGGATGGTGGAGGTAGAATGGAGGGATGTTTGGGTATTCGGCGATTTAATCGGTTGTGCCAACCTTCTAAGGCATTTGTTGTCCTATGCCGTTGTCCAGCACAGCTCAAAATATTCGGAGATTGCCGGGGATACCACTCGTTTTCGAAATACTTCCTAAATTTACGCATCTCCAGGGTATCTGGTGCTGTTTCGAGAATGTGATTCCACGCATCTGTAATTAGAACAATAACAATAAGCGATATAATAATATCTAAATGCAATAACATAATATTGTTGAACGAAACGTTTTAAGTTTGAAGAGGAAAATTGCGAAACTTTGGGCTCAAGAAATCAATAATAATACTAGTGTTTACCTGCAATTTTATTGGCTGGAACTAATGGGATTAACGCACACATCCTCGTAACATTACGGCCCTCTTTAGTGGCATCTAAGTTTATTTTTTTAGAATATTTCCAGATGGCGTCATTAAAATGATGAAAACATCCACTAATTTTAGCTTCTGGGAAAATGGTCTTAACAGCGTTAATTTGAGCTTTCTCGTAATCACTTTTGAAGTCATTAATGTTGAAACCCATCTTTTCCTTCAATGCTAAAAATAATCGAGTATATGTGTTTTCTGTTTTGTTAGGTAACAAAACGTAGATGACGGGCACTATATTTGTCGTCTTTTCAGTAGAAGCTATATCAATATGCAGCACATATAATTGGTAAAACGGCTTAGGGGCAGCTTTGAATGTCCCGTCCGCAAAGAATCGTAGTCCGCGTTTCCTTAAAAATCTTTTAGCTACTTTAGTAGTAAAAATCCAAATTTTATCCGCTTCACCATCTTCATGTACTAAAAAATGTTTACATAGTTGTTTCGGTATACGTATATTTTCAGTTGTAGTGTAACTTAAAAAACTAGTATTCCAATACTTTTTACGTGCTCTGTATAGCGAATGTTTTACAGATTTGTATGTTATTAAAGATTTTATACCCATTTCTTCCAATTTTTTTTCGAAAATCTTTTGTAATGGGCCTAAATCTTCACAGACGGCTCTTCTTAAAGTTTCTTTAATCGTTATTAAGTCATCACTATTTCGTTGGCAAGAATGCTGGGTCTCCCTCAATATTTTCTTCTGTTTTTTATCTATTGTGATAGATGCACTGCAATTTTTCCTATTTGCACACCTCCATTGTGTGCTTCCGCTTTTGTTAGTCATATTTTTATGATAGTGATATCCATTACGACTCAATGTATTGTTACCTTTTTGATTCTTATAAAACGTAAACTGTTCACTCATTATAGAACCGATCACACATTAACTGTTTTTAATTTACGAAAAACACAATCATGTAATCTATCTCTGTGTCACATTAACGTTCGTAGTAACGATGTGAAATATAAATATTTTATGACAGTTTTTTAAAAAGTACCCTCTTTATTTTACAATTATTATTTGCATTCGAGCTGCGTTTAGTTACTACTGTTTGAGATAAAAACAATTAATATTGAGTGAGCGCTCAGAAGGAAAATAGAGAAGAAAATCTTGGACGCAATACAATAATAAATAAACGGATGTTAATATGTAAATACACGTAATTAAATAAAAAAATTACGCAACTAATTTTGAAAATTTAAGCATTGGGATTGTATTATGAGAAAATTATTACTCCAATCTATGAAGGATAAACAAAGACATCACTTTGGGTAAGAAATATAAAGTGCTCCTAAAAATTTAAAAATAGCATTAATTCCATAACAATTATTTTTGACATAATAATAAATAATTTTTGTTATCATCAATTTTATTTCGTTTTAGTAGCATAAGATATTATTATATTTATTTAAGAAGCAGAAGGTCCTATTATTACCATTTAGCTGGACCTTTTGCAACCTGGACCTTTTGCAACCTGGACATTTTACGACCTGGACCTTTTGCAACCTGGACCTTTTGCAACCTGGACATTTTGCACCCGCTGGACATTTTGCAACTTGGACCTAAAGTGCAGACACCTAAAGGCTCTTCTCCCTCTTCTTGCTTTTTGTACATTTAAATATATATTTTTACAATCAGAATAGGAATCATCATCAGAGTCATTAACTTTGTAGCAAAAATGACATAAAAACAGCATAATGTCGACATCATCGGGAATGTTATTTTTATGGCTATCTGGTACACATCTTATATGAAAGGCTAGGTGACAGCCACTGCATTCAATTTTGTGTTTAATAATGATATGTTTGCACACTGCACAAGCGTCATTGGATTTTATGTGTACTTCATCCAAAACAATGATCTTTTTCGATTCTGGAAAAACACTAGCATTGCTTTCTTCTAGATTAGTAATTACTTCCAGTTCTTTTTTTTCTGATTTAACTTTAGTTTTACCCTTGCTTTGAACTTTTTTATATTTCTCAGTCTTCTTAACTTCTCTCTCCATTTTCTTCTTTTCCTTCTCTTTCAATTGTATTTCTTTATCTGTTTGTTTTTTTTGTAAAGCTAGTTTAAAATTGTTTGACGTAATAGCAAATGGTTGTCTTTCTAGTTGACGCTTTCCTTTTCTTACAGGTGTTTTTGGATAGGCTAAATATTCTCCAAAAGAAGTTTTTATTTTAACCAACTTCGGACTCTCAAGAACACTTACAGTAGGGGTAATAGATTGGGACTGGCTAGATTGGTTTTGAATTTCAGAATTATCATATAAGATATTTGGATCAGATTTAGATGTCCCAGGGAGGCTATATAGGTAGTAAGGAGTTTCGTTACGTTTAGTTACAGTAGGAAGACTATTTATTTTTATTGGAGGAACTTCTACTTGCTGCATACCTTGTACGTCATCTAAAACTTCAATCTGATTACAATCTTCTGAATTCACATTAGTATTCTCATTAACGGATTGCAAAGATAATTGAGCTTGATTTGCTGTCGTCTCATCATGTGTGACTGTATAACCTTGAATTTGTGAATAAAATGCTTTCCAAAGGTTGTAGATGATGCTCAAGTGAGGGTCAGTGGTATAAAATGATTCATCTTGGAATCTATCACAAAGAGAAGCTCCTGTTAAATTTTTAAATGTTTCGAAATTAATCGTTGGAGTATCTGGAACTTCCTTAGAAATCTCTCTCTGATTACTAACACTCTTGCCTAAGCATAGAATAATTGATGGAATCAGGGTTAAAAGGGCAAAGACCGCAAGCTCTAAAACCATTAACCAATATTTCTTGCCTCAGACTTACTTTGAGGACTTCATAGAGAATGGGTGCAAAATTAAGTTTTGTTATTCCCTTATTTTCATTTGAGAGTTGCCATTTCTTCAAATATTTTCTCCAGCCAACTTTCAAGGGTCTAAATGCGGAGACGTCAGCTGGTTGAATTATTCTCGTCGCATTGGGATACAAAGCTATCAACTCAATTTGAAGATGCGTGCATAACTGACTCAGATGATAATTTAAATGTGTTTTGTGACCATCAACATAAAGAATGACTGGTAACTCAACTGATTTGCTTACTAAATAACGATGAAAGACGTTGGCTATATATTCGTAAAACACTTCGGTAGTCATCCAGCCATTATCGGATTTTCCAATACCCCATCCTTCTGGTAAAGACTCACATATTTTTTCAGGTAGTCTTTGATAGGGATAAACAATAAATGGACAGCATATGTCACCAGCAGCCGAAAACGTGAATAAAGCTGTTATAGATTCTTTCGCGTTAGAGTGTTCGATGTTATAAACATTTTTGGATCCTTTCTCAGCTACAACGAGTCCCGAACTTAGACAAATCTGAAAATTTGTCTCATCAGCATTGTAAACCATACTGGGTTGACTAAGAACTTCAATTAAGCCCTTTTCGTCAGCGTAAGCGCGAATTTCATCAAACCATCCTCTGATATCTTTTTCAGACACGTTTGAGCTGGCTTTAGTCACTCCTTCAGAAGTTCTTATGCTTAATTTAGAGTGCCTTTTTAAAAAAGCCTTCCACCACCCAATGCCAGGCCTGTTATTTGAAAATGGGTTAGGTCTTGGATTCTCAACAAGAAACTTCTGCACACTATCTAAAATATTTTCTTTATTCTTTGGGAAACCTTTACGAGCTGAAGTTATTATCCAGTCTTCAAGAAGAGCTTCTTCATTTATAGTTAAGATAGGCGATGGGCCCAGGCTAGTTTTATGACCTGGGTTACGTTTATAGAACCTTAATGTTGATCTTGGGACAGCGTATTTCTGTGCTATTTGACGATCTGATAGTTGCTGGTCATTATGCTGTACTTCAGCAATCGCCTTTTCGAGGTTTTCTTGCGTATATTTTAACTTTGGTACTTTTGGCATTCTGAAAGATACAATTTATCTGAAAATAAATTGTATCCCCTAATATATAATTATTGGCCGGGCAATAGCTGTACCAATTACCATTGGCAATAACTGAAACAATATATGGCAATAACTATATTTGTCAAATATTTAACACAGTGATTACCCACCCCCTTTTAAAACTTTACGAATAAAGTAACGGTCAAAATGATACGTTATACACATACTAAAATCATTCTTTTGACCTATAAATTATTCAAAAATCTCTTAAGAACCAGAAATCCCAGTAAGTATTATCAATTCAGATACGTTGTTCTTAAGAAAAATCACAAGAAACTTACTTTTTTAGCGGAACTGCACACCTGTTACACTGACTTCAACCATGACACTTAAAAAAGGGAAAATGTTGCCAGTATTTTAAATTAAAAATATTACCATAAGTCTAAAAGTGACCTCTATCGCAATTTATTTGAACTGGTTCCTTTAGAAATTAACAAAAAATGTATTTATGCTTAATGTTGGCAATCACTGTATGCTGGGCAATGACTATAGCGGCTACCCAATATACATTATATTTAAAAAATCATTCGTTATCAAAAAACGAAGAATAAAAATAAAGCGTTAAAAAATCTTTAAGTTAAAAAAACTTGAATTAAAAATTTAAAAAACTCCTGACCTAAAAAGACCGTATAAAAAGTAAAATAAAAACTATTAAATTATGACCTATCCTTAATATTGCCCCTTTTTTGTCATTTGTCTCGTCGGAGGACCGCCCTAGAACAATTGGACCAAACCATCTATCAAACAAAAGAAACAGAATAGAAATCGGTTCATCCGTTTGGGAGCTACGATGCCACAGACAGACTGACACATATATATATATACACATACATACTCATACACACTTCAAACTTTTAACACCCCTGTTTTTCGTCGGGGGTTAAAAATAAGAAATCGGTTCTTATTTTTTGTTTTATATAAACCATATTATATAAATACTCACAATATAAGTAAAAGTTTACTTACCGTGGACAGGGTTACGGATCCTGCACATTTTGATGCTTTAAACTTTTTGCAGCGCCAATTACTGCATCCATTTTTATAAACTACATGTTTGTAGTATTGATGTCCATCAGCGAACAATACCCTACCGCGTCCTCTATTTAAAATTTTTATATCGCTCATCGAGACACTTATAATAAAATTCGTTATTTACTCAACAAAGCTGGTTGGGTACGTGCTGAACGCAAAAAATAATGTTGTTTTTGAATGTAGATAACTTCAAACCTATCTTCACATTTTAAAGGGTACTTGTAAAAAAACGCTAACAAATGTCACAAGTATGCGTACGGAATTGACTTCAATCGACACTGCTAATAAGGAAGGGACAATTGATAAGTATGTACCTACCTACCAAAAATGATTAATGACACGCTTAAACATATAGGCACTTACCTATTATTATTACTGGGAGCACATTTATTTTCCTATTTTATTATTTGTATCATGTATGTGTAAATATCTATTTATGTCATTTATATTATTGTGTTGCGTTATTGGTTTACTTCGACACCCATGTCACAGTTATGGTTTGGGCCAATGGAAATGACGGGAATATTATTATTGTTAAATAACCGTAAGTGTATGCGACAATATTAATGTCCGTAACGGTGGTCTAAATAATTAATTAGTTGTTGAATACTTATTTTTACCATTCCATCGATAATTGACTTATTGGTACAATTGAGAAATCTAATTTGAGTATTCGCAGTAGTTCCATTACTTCGATAGGACATAATAAATGGTACTAATACGAAAAAAAATTCGCAGTAGTACCATCATGGAACTGAGCAATGGAACTAAGGCGAACGAAGGAATCTTATTTAGTTTGATTACCAGATGTATTGTATGTTTACATTAGTACTGTTTTTACACTTGTAGGAATAAAACTCTGTCAGATAAGTAAGAAATCACTAAACATAAACGTGTTGTTCAAATGTTATTTACCTAATGTTTTAGCTTCGAATTAACTGATTCTACAGTGGGTATTTACATTATATAGTTTTACAGATGGCGTCTAAACGGAAGAAACCAGCAGCAAGTAACCGGCCTAGTCTATTTGACGACGACGATAGTAAAAGCCATCACGACCCTTATAATGATGTAGAAGGTGAGTTCGGTTCTGATACAAATTATAACCCAGATCGTGATGACGAAACTAGTGAATCTGATTACGTGATTTTCAGTACGAGAAACGTAAGGCACACACATTCTACTAGAATTGAGGAAAGCCTACTTCGATCAAGTGGTTCGAGTTCAAATGAGGACAATTCAATATCCGACCAGGAAGTAGACGCTAGATCTGACCTAAATGATCCATCTGTCATAGAAAATAGCGTAGAAGGTGTAGTAATGGGTGCTCAGGAACATCAACCATCTTCTCATTACCATCGAACTGAACAAATAGATCCGAGCCCACTAATCAGTACACATTCCACAGAATTAATAAGTCAAATACTAGAGTCTGTTAATGAACCTTTGCCAAGTATACCAGCTGGGGATGACGCAGAATGGGTTGATTTTGTTACCGACATTCCTGATTTTAGTTTTGATCAGACAACACCCGGCTTGCGCGTGCACATGAATCAGGCCCCAACTGAAAAAGATGTTTTCGATTTAATGTTACCGCCAAATCTTGTTGAATATTTAGTGAATTGCACGAACGCAAATGGCAATTCATTAGTAAACCAAAACCGGCCGCATACTAGACACTCAAGACATAGAGTTTTTCATGAGACGAATGTGGAGGAGATGTATAAATTTCTTGGGCTTTCTCTGCTTTCTGGACAAATTCGTATACCTGAAAATCGAAAACTATTTACTCATGCCAACCCATTATATTACCATCCAATTTTCAATTACGTGATGTCAGGTCGAAGGTACGAGCAAATCTTACGGTGCCTAAGCGCATCTGAACTCAATGCAAAAGGACCAGATAAAATAAATGGATTCATAGATATGATGACTCACAATTTTCGTGAAGTCTATTACCCTGATAAAGAACTCTAATCTTTAATGCTTTTTAGAGGTAGATTACTTTTTCGCACTTATATGAAAAATAAGAAGACCAAGTATGGAATTAAATTTAACGTGTTAACTTCTCATGACGGATATGTTTTAAACCAAATAATATATTCTGGTAAGGCAGATGTTGATGATACAGGTGGAAAGACCATTGAAAAACTTGTCTCACGTTTAATGACACCTTATCTACAACTCAGTCTCACTCTCTGAGAGACTTCTTGACCTGAAAACTCATACGTGTGGCACATTAAGAAGTAATAGAAAGGGCAACCCCAGACTTCTATTAAAAACCTTATCTACTTAAAGGTCATGAGTTGTATATGGATAATTTTTACAACTCAGTCCCACTCTCTGAGAAACTTCTTGACCTGAAAACTCATACGTGTGGCATATTAAGAAGTAAAAGAAAGGGCAACCCCAGACTTCTAGTAAAAAAAAGTTGAAAAAAGGTGATTATGTTTGGCGACGAAAAGGTAAGGTTTACGTAAGTCTTTGGAGGGATAAACGGCAAGTTTTGATGTTGACGACTTTAGATCAACCTGAGATGATTGAAGTTACCAACAGACGCGGTCAAAAGCGCAATAAACCTAAAGAAATAGCACGGTACAACAATTTCATGTCAGGTATTGACCGCGCTGACCAAATGATTAGCTACTATTCTTGTCCTCGGAAAACGATAAGATGGTATAAAAAAAATATATTTCATATGCTGGATATCGCCACCTGGAATGCATTTTTCCTGTTCAAAAAATATGTTAAAGGGAACAATGACACGAAATACGGATATATTGAATATAGAGATAAATTGATAAAAAGTTTAACGAAACTTAGTGATGATGTCGTTGGGAAAGACCTTGTCTCTGTTGACGCATGGAGGAGGTATCCACCAAAAGCTCCTGAACAAAGCACCTCGACGTCCAATACGAACGTTGGTAACTGGCCCATTCGCATTGCAGCTAATGAGAATTCTAAAAAGAAGTATTCCTTTCTAAACTGTAGAGTTTGCCTTAGTCAGGAACCAAAAAGGCGAAGAGAGACAAGCTACAGTTGCAGCGGGTGTCCTAAATCTCCTCCGCTTTGTACAGAATGTTTTGAAACCTGGCACAATATTTCTAATACTGATCGACAATAATTTTTATCTTTACTTAATTCTTTTCGATAAATGTAAGTTTTGAATTTGTTTTATATTTTGTTTTGTAATGTAAAGTTTAATTACTTTATAATAATGAAAACTAAAGACTGATTACTGTTAAAGATGATTAAAGCATAAGATTGATTTACCTGTGTTTATTATTTTCTTACCCGTTTAGTACATTATGGCAATAACGTAACCGTCAGTTTCATATAACAACTTCAAAAACACCTATGTTATCACAAACCTCCTCTAGGCGGTAAGAACATTTCCGTATTGTCAGTAAGGTTATCAACCGGTCTATGCGAAATGACAAAACGTCTAAAGGCGGTTCCGCCTAACGCCGTTATTGCCTTAGGATACATAAAAGCAGACATAATTATGTCATACCGCCCTTAGGGCCTGTCCACATCACCACGGCACGACGTCGTCAACGTGGAACGTTGCGGTGCCGTGATGCGGCGCGTTGCCGTGACGTGGGAAATTACGTTGCCGTAACGTAAAAATGTACGTCACGACGCACACTGATCCATTTCTAAAACTTAGGAGGACGAAATTATTAAACATTAAAATTATGAATTCAAATGTGTATTAAAATATAACTTGGTAATTAGTAAGTATTTTATGTGTACCTACTTTGCTACAACACATTACTCCTCATCTAACACAACGTCTGGTTCTTGTAAAAGATTAAGTACCTCGATTGGCATTATATGTTTTTGTTTTACAGGTAATCTTCTAATGTTAGATATTACAGGATCTGAAGATACGAGCAAGATCTTCATAAGATCTTCATTAGTTTGCTTTCTAGTCATTTTCCTAGTATTATGCTCTCTGTAATATCTAACATCTTTGTGGCGACTTTCCTGTGCGTCTTCTCCAAGCATACCAATTGGCAACAAAAAGTTTTCAATAATATCCTTGCCATGTATAAGAATCTTATGTACCGTTGGGGTCATAGGATACCACCTGTATGATTCAACATAAACTGCGGCCGTTTCTTTGGCGTATTCTGCAAATTTTTCACTGTTAATTTTGTACGGACAATTTAATGTTTTTAAAATAACACTAAATCTTTCTATTAAGGTTTTATCTATGCCTGTAATGCTTGATGTAATGTCTGGGTTTGCAAAAAACCGTCTGGCCGTATTGCCGTCATTGGTGTTTCCAAATCCAGGTTTAGGAAAATCAACTAGTAATCCTAATTTTATTCGAAATTCTGCTTGTATTCGTTTTTTTCTGTCTGCTACAATTTTTTTATTTTCTATTCCACGTGCCTGTTTATTTTGTATCGGCATTTTATATGACACATGTAATAGGCACTCGTAAAAGCGAATATATGCATGTAATGACGACAACCCGAAGTTTAAACTATCAGGATTATAAGGTCTTGTTTGTACTGCTTCGATGTCATTGAACTGAGATGAAGAAGCTTTACATATATAACACTTTTGAGTAGATCTGTTCAAAGATAGAGTATTGCACACCTTTCCGTCAACCATAGTTTTAACTAGAATGTGGTGAACCGTAAAAGAAATACCATTAATTTCTTCTCTTGACGGCAATAAATTCTCTATTTGTCTGTCAATATAGTTAAACTCGTCTTTAATTACCGAATCTGTCTCTTTAACAAATTGCATTCTAATGGGTCTGCAGTATCGCACGGAATTTGGGCATAGATTTTGCCAGTATATTTTTTCACAATTATGTTTCGACCTTAATTGTATGGGAACCAATGAACTCATAAATAAGTAAGAATCATCCGAGTCTACTGATTGAAATGCCTGTTTATAGTTTTTCTGGCTTCCACTGCCATCAGCACCCCATTTGAATGTAATTTCTAAACTTAAGTCCTCATTTCTCAAAACTTCCGATTGATGATATAAAATACGTGAAACCGTGTGATCAACCAGATCTTGTAAGGGAACTTCCGCTGACTTCTCTGTAACATTAATGTGCCTTGGATAACACTTAGTTTTTTCTTCAATAATCTTATTGTAAGGAGGAAACAAGTTTTTTAAGTTTTTACGAATTGCAGATGCCCTTAAACCAATATATTGATGGCGGGTTAATTTTAAATCTGTAAATAAAGATAAGGCTTCTTGACATGAATAAGATACATTCGCTTGCGATTTATTACTATCTTTTACAATGTGACCTTTGTCAGGTGAGGTAGAAATATCTAAGACAAGTGAAGCTGCACTCCGGTTTCCTTCTGAATGTAACTTCATCGAAGCCGCAAGGCAGAGTTCTTCTGTACTTTTTGATGTCACCTCTGTATTTAACCTCCTACGTTTAGCTTTAGCAGATAGGTCACAAAAACTCTTTTTTGGGCGTCCTACTTCTCTAGACGTAGAAGCAGAGGGTGCACTTTCTTGTCTAGCAGAGGTAATTAGTACTTGTTCAAGCCATTTTTCATTTTGATTCCGAAATCTAGTAATATTAAGGGAGCATTTTTTCCAAAATCTTGAAGTTGTCGTTGTAAAAGTTTTAACTACCCTTTGAAGACGGTGTGTACTTGTAGTAGGCAATTCTGATACTTCTAATGTCTCCAAAATAAAACTAAGCAGTTTATCTTTAGTGTCCTTTAATTGCGGCTTCATTGGTCGTTGTAATGATAAAACATTGAATAAATCAATATTTTTAATCGAGGCACCGTTTCCTGAAAAAACAACTTTTTTCTATAGAAACCGGTAATCACCGGTAAAAAAAATCCTATTTTTATATAGCCTATAGTTGCTGCTATATGGTGGAACTGAAATGATTTTGTGCTAATTTGTGTTTTAAAACGTAACTCAGTTCAAACTTACAAAAGTTAGTAAATATCAATACGTCAACCAAATATATTTTTTTATGATAGTAAGCGATATATTTTTTATTATATTTATACACTAATTCAAAGTACAGACCTTCCATAATATGCACCATTTTTTCCAATTCACAAACTGCACTAATAACACAAAACACTTAACTTTAATGGGAGCGCAAAACAACGATAAAACAGTCTTGTTTTAATAATTTCGCTTTCGAGATAACTTTGAAATGAAATATCTATGAACCTACTGACTGCATGTTGTTGATATTTTAGCATAATGTAAACAACTTACCTACAACTATTAATAAAATAATTTTTCGAAGTACCGACATATTGACCAAAAATAATTAAAGCCCGCTAACTTTCAAAATTCGATCAGTGTGCGACGTCGCAAAGTTACACGTTGCCGTGCCTTGTACAATTACGGTACATTCTTCACGAAATAGCAGTCTCGTTGTAGATATGGACCGCACAAAACGTATTCTGCTTTTGTGGTTATTAAAAAGACGGAGAGAGAAGTTAGAGAAAAAAAAAGACGTTACTGGGTGCACCCATATCTATCTATTATGAATAGTGATGGGAATCATTTTACTAGAAAATATGAAGCGTTGAAAACCTGTGACCATAAATTTTACAGTTATTTTAGAATGTCTGTAACAAGTTTTGAAGAATTACTAACAAAAGTTACACCTCGTATACAAAAACAATATGTATTTAGAAAACCTGTTGGGTCTTTGAAAAAGTTGGGATTAACTATAAGGTAAGTGATAAAAACAATTTATATGTAGGTATGTAATTTTTTTTATGTTCTTTATTTTTCATAATCATAGCAAGTTTCATATTTACTAAAATTAGCATATAAAAATCACAGTTCTCGAGTGAACGATTTGCTTTACAATAATACGAGTAACAAACAATAGAAAAAGAATTAGGTAAATCACAATGATACCTTTTTTATATTCTTATGTAAGTATATCTATAGGTATTTATAATTAACCTCCCTACAACTATATAAATACGTAATAATAACCTAATATCTACTTAAAAATCACAGTTTTCAATCGGCTGATTTGCCCGTTTAAAATCAAAGTTTAAAACTAGCTAAAAATCACAGATTTTAAGGTTTTACTGATTTGTCCGTAACATTACAGTTATAATTAAGAAAAACAATAAAACTCTTTAATAACCTAACACCTAGATAAAAATCACAGATTTGAGTGGCTGATCTACCAACAACATAACAATTATAGAAAAATAATTAGGTTGAACCATGTTTTTATTACATAATAATATACTTAAGGAATTTTTTGATGAAAATTAAACAACATTACTTTAGGTACTTAATAAAATTTTGAAAATTATTATAGGGTGGTGGTACCAGTAATGGACATGGCGCCAATTATGGACAGTTTTTTGCTATCCAAAATAATAAGCCACTATCACATTTTTTTTTTGCTAGCAACCCTGAATATATAATCCATAGACCTTTGACCTGTCACACTGACAACGTCACATCAATCCGCCATTTAGTTTTAAAATGGTGATACGGTGAAATGCGACTAGCCTGTTTTTTATTTTTAAATCCACTTTTGTTGTTAAAATCGGTATGGAGGTGAGTACATATAGTATCATTTTGTTTTATTTGTATTGCTTTATAGTGAAAAGTGCTATTATTTTATCAATCTACAATAATATGAAAATTAGATGAGGCTGTACTTGTGCATCAAATAAGGATAGTTTTTTTTTTCACTACATGTTCATGACTGGTGTTCATAACTCACCGGTTCCTTTAATCATGCCCATTAAGCATGTCGAAGTTTAACTTTTTTCATGACCTTTTTATTTTAGTTATGTAAAGTATTGCTTTAGAGGATCTACATATGGATATTGCTTTATTTTACGTTTGCTATTTGTGGTTCAATTATGAACAATGTCCATGACTGGGTATTTAATGGTGTCCTTTAATTTGTTTTAGATGGCACCAAAGAAACAGTATACTCCAGCTCAAATGGCACAAGCGCTGGATGCTGTAAAAAATGGGGAAAAGATCGCAGTCGCTGCATCACAGTATGGTGTTCCCCGTGTGACGCTTTACAATAAAATTTCGGGGAAAAGTCCAACAGTTTGTTCCATGGGACCTCAAACAGTACTGAGCCAAAATGACGAGCAAATATTAGTGAAATGGTTGTTAAGTATGAGCGAGAGACATTTCCCAGTCAATAAGGAACTTCTAATGGAGAGCGTCCAAAAAATTATCACCGAACAAGGTAAGGTAAACCCCTTCATAACATAACATAAACTCACGCCTATATCCCCGAAGGGGTAGGCAGAGGTGCTAGCACCCACATTTCGCCAGTTTATGTTTAGGTCCCAATGTAATAGGTGGCGAGCCTATTGCCATTAACCGGGCACTTATAAACCTGCGATAAATACACACATAACTTCGAAAAGCATCGAAAAGTCATTGGTGTGTGCCATGGTGAAACCTGGGATCGAACCCGAGACCTCGTCTCAGCAGTCCATTACCCAAACCACTAGGCAAAAACCGGGTAGAAAGTGGTTTACATCTTTTTTAAAACGGCACCCTAACCTCATTCTGAAAACAGCCCAAAACTTAACGAAGTCCAGGGACGATGTAACGGAAGAACAAATTCGAAGATGGTTTCAAGAAATACAAAAATATATTGAAGGAAAAGGACTGAGTAATATCTTAGATGACCCGACTCGGGTTTTTAACGCCGATGAAAGTGCTTTTTTTATCACCAAAAGCTGGACGAGTCTTATGCAAGCGAGGTGAAAAACATCTATATCAATTTTGTGGTGACGAAAAGGACAACCTCACAGTCTTAATAACTGCCAATGTTGCTGGTCATTTAGCACCTCCTATGATTGTTTTTAACTATGAAAGAGTACCAGCTCACATATCTGCCACTGTCCCTGATCATTGGGCAATAGGGAAGTCCGAATCAGGGTGGATGTGTGGAAGTACATTTTTTGAATTCATTACAAATATATTTCATCCTTGGCTAGAAAAGCAAAATATTCAAAAACCAGTTCTGTTTTTTTTGGATGGTCACAAATCACATTTAACTTTACATCTTTCAAATTTTTGCTCCGCTAATGGAATAGAAGTTATAGCGCTGTACCCCAACTCAACGCATATCCTTCAGCCAATGGACTTATCAGTTTTTCGTCCCTTAAAAGTGGCTTGAAAAAAAGAAGTATCTAAGTGGCAAGCGGATCATATTGGTCAAGTTTTTAAAAAAGAGCATTTCGCCCCAGTTCTTAAAAATGCAATTGGGTCTTTATCCGAAGAGTGTGTGCGCAATGGCTTCATGGCAGGAGGCTTGTACCCTTTCTGACCAGATTATATTGACATGAGTAAAATGAAAAAACACCAAGATATTGAAGAACCTGACCCAAAGCAGACACAGTTTATGAAGTATTTAGAAGACGAAATAGTCAAGATTTATTCCAGAGAAAAGTTGGACATGTTCAATGATCTTTATTATAGAGATAGAAGCACGGTTGAACGTACCATACCTTCTGAAGATGAATCGCTGTTTGTTATATAGGCAAAAAACAAACAAAAATTGATTGGGAGTGTAACATCTAATACTTCAACTTTGGAAATGAAATGAAATGAAATGAAAATGAAAATGAAATGAAAATGTATTCGCAAGAGACACGGTGAAGATAAAGGTGTTAATTTGTCCAGTGTGGATAGTACAGCATATCTCGCCTGCATTAGGCATACGAATTTTTTAGGTACATTGTTGCTATTGTTGTTATCTCATATAATTATCATCATTGGTTAGTACTCCATAACCCATTATACCTGCACAAATTACACAGTCGACATTCTATTCGAAACAAAAATAAATTATAATAAGTAACTAAGTATACAAAATAAATTCATGAATCAAACAACAGACGCCTTAACAATACATGCGATAGAACAAACCGCAAAACCTTCATTCCAATTATCATGTCAAATATTTATCATGAAATTGTCAGAAATGTCAGGTTAGATGTTTAAAATAATATTATAATAATTTTAATGTCAATGAGCTTTCTTGTCAATATACCTACTTCAATAAATCGATGTCGCTAAATTACAATGTCAAGTACTACCATTACTAAATTAATATGTCAAATTAAAGTATATTATATTAAATTGGAAATGTCAAGAATAATAAATATTTATATATTTAGTCATTTGCAATCAAAAAATTCTTGCAGATCATAAAAACATTTATTTATAAGCCATTGCCTTAGTTTCGACCTAAATTGAGTTCTAGGCAGTTCCCTGATCACCTTTGGAATGTGATTGTAAACCTTAATGGTCATTATAAAGCAGTTTTTTTGGTAAAAGGTAGTTCTGCACATCTCGAACTTTATTTTAGTGGGGTCTCGAGACTCAAATCTGCATGTTGCACTTGCTTTGGCAAACAAGTGACTTTGGTTTATTACGAACATGCCTGCCTCCAATATGTAGACAGACACGAAAGTCAGCACCCCCAGCCTCTTAAAGAGTGGTCTACAGGTTT
The DNA here is from genome assembly GCA_963662185.1 of Eilema griseolum. Lineage (NCBI taxonomy): Eukaryota > Metazoa > Arthropoda > Insecta > Lepidoptera > Erebidae > Eilema > Eilema griseolum. The sequence goes on from OY759253.1 coordinate 12,206,263, forward strand.
CTAGGGGCCCTACCCCACATACTGCTCTTATGCACTTTTTTTGCTTCAAGAACGCTCTCTCAATAGCAGTTGAATTGCCCCACAATAATATACCATAGCTTAATATCGAAGCAACGTGACCATAGTAGGCTATGAGAGCTGTTTTTCCGCAAGTTGTGCTTCTAAGCTGACGCAGGGCAAATGCAAATCTATTCACTCTTTTGCATACTGCATCTATATGTAGCTTCCAATTACAGTGTTCATCTAATATGAGACCAAGAAAGCAAATGTGACTATCCCTGCCTATTGCAACACCGTTCAACGTTAAATTAAGATTTTGAGGTTTTTGTTTATAGTTCCTGAATTCAATATAATGTGTTTTCGATAAGTTTACTTTAAGGTTATTTAAATCAAGCCAATTCAGTATGTCTCTCATTGTTAGGTGCACAATTTCATCATGATTGTGATTGGGATTGCTAGGTATGACAATTGATACGTCATCAGAAAAGAGAACACATTTTTGGGAAGTGATACTCGGCAAATCATTGATGTACAGAAGGAATAGCAGAGGGCCCAGAATGCTACCTTGTGGGACTCCCAAGTTCTTAATTTGAAATTGAGATCTGTACTGCGTTAGTGTTTGATTCTCGTTTATGCGGGTTATTTCTACACATTGATTTCTATCGTAAAGATAGCTACGGAGCCAGTCCAGAGCTGGCCCTCGAATGCCGTATCGTTCGCACTTATCAAGTAGTCTCTCAAAATCTACCGTATCGAAAGCCTTGCTCATGTCCAAGAACACTACCGTTACTGTATTGCCCTTATCCACGTTTTCTGTTATGGTTTTGACCAAAGAGAAAGCTGCTAAAGTGGTAGATTTTCCCTTTTGGAACCCACTCTGCTCCTCCCTTATTATTTTATGTTTGTTAATGAATTGGGTTAGACGACTGTGCATTATTCTTTCGTAGACCTTTGAAAGTATAGGTATTAGTGCAATCGGTCTATAGTTATCAACGTCTAGTGGACTGCCTTTCTTATAAAGAGGTTTGACTATAGAAATTTTTAACTTAGTGGGAAATACACCATTTGTCAGAGATAAGTTTATAACGTGACTAAGTACGGGCGATATGTAAGCTGCACAAGACTTCAAGATATAAGTCGAAATCTCATCATAGCCCACAGATTTTTTATTATTTAGTGATGTTATACACTCGAGAGCAATGAATCCGGGTCACTTAAAGACTCCTAAAAATCTCGGAAACTAAAAATGATAGGTTAATGCAATAAATTGTATTTAATAGACAATGTAATACTCCTTAAATGAAAGTAAAAAAAATATGAGTCACCATACATTTTATTAACACAAAATTACATAAAGAAAAAAACTGCTGATCTCTCCTTAAAACAAAAATAGGAAACATGAAATTTTTGAACTTTATTACGATTTTCTTGAATTTTAATACTTCGTATTGCCTCCTCGTGCTTCCATTACTGCGTTTACGCGGTTTGGCATGCTGTACACCAAGTTCCTTATACGATTTTGGGGAATATTCTCCCATTCCTCTGTGAGAGCAATTTTGAGCTCACGAAGCGTGATTGGGGGAGGGTTTCGTTGTTTTACGCATCTGCCTAGCTCGTCCCAAGCATGCTCGATCGGGTTGATATCCGGGCTGCGCGCTGGCCACTCCATACGAGTAATGTTCATCTCTTGAAGGTAGTCATTCACAATCCTACCTGTATGAGGTCTGGCATTGTCATGCATAAATATAGCATCCTCACCTAAATTGACCATAAATGGACCAACGTGATCATTGAGGATTTCTTCCACATATCTTACGCTAGTTAAAGAGCCGTTTTCTATGATCACCAGCTCTGTGCGACTTTCAGAAGAAATTCCGGCCCACACAAGTACAGACCCACCACCGTAGGCTACTTTTTCTTCGATGCATGCTTGCTTGAATCTTTCCCCTGGTCTTCGATACACTCTGTGTCTTCCATCGTGCTTGTAGAGCATAAATTTTGATTCGTCGGAGAACATAACTTTTGACCAATCTTCAATACTCCAATTTACGTGGCTCTGGGCATAACTTAGTCTCGAAATACGATGCCCACGCTCCAGTTTAGGGCCGTTTGCAGGTCTAAGGGGTTTTAAGTTAGATTCAGCAAGCCGACGTCTTACTGTCCATGCACTTGGGTTACTTCCTCCGAGGCGTCGAAACTGATTGGTGAGTTCAGTTCCTGTGAGAAAGCGATTTCGAAGCATGGTGTTCACCAAGTATCGGTCTTCTCGTGCTGTGGTACACCTGGTTCTGCCCGTTCCTGGTCTGCGTAGGTTAGAACCAGTTTCTTCGTAACGTCGGAGAACTCTTTGTACTGTTGACAGCGACACACCGACAGTCCTGGCTGTATCGCGCTGACTCCGGCCGGTTTCCAGCATTGTAAGTATTCTGGTGCATTCTTCAGGCGTAAGCGACATAATTTCAGCTTGATTAATGAATATAGAGCACTATCAACATGGTTTATGTACCCACATAAATGACAGATTACAAACAAAAGCAACACCAAATGCTGTAATTTCGTAGTTCCATCTTCGAAAGTGGCCCTTTTTCAAATTTGATTTTTTTATGATATAACTTTACAATAACTAAGAAGTTTTAATACCTTCATTTAAGGAGTATTACATTGTCTATTAAATACAATTTATTGCATTAACCTAGCATTTTTAGTTTCCGAGATTTTTAGGATTCTTTAAGTGACCCGGATTCATTGCTCTCGAGTGTAGTTCTTAGTACTTCCACGGGTGTACAGGGATATAAGAATATACTGTCCATATTTCTATCTGGTTGTAACATAATGGGGGGTACAGAAATATCCCGCACACTATCATTTCTGGAGCTTATTGAGAACACGTCATTAAACCTGTTTGCAATATCCGTGGGAGTAGTAATTAGCGCCTGATTATATTCTATACACTCAATTTGATGGCAAGTTCGTACTGCATCAGCTTTATTTTTTACAACCTCCCAAGTAGCTCGACTCTTATTTCTAGAGTGTTTAACAAATATATGATTTGTGATTTTTTTAGACCTAATAATACATTTTTTTAGAATTCTAGTGTAATTTATATATTTTTCTTTTATATTATTAATATTATTATATTGTTTCATATAGCAAAGAGATCTCAGTTTCCTTTTATGTTTGCAACAAATTTTTATACCTTTAGTGATCCATTTAGGGGATGTGTTATTTGCATTCACCTTGATTCTCTTAACTGGAAAGCATAAATTGTGAAATAAGATTAACAAGTCCTGGAAGCTCTCAAAAGCCAAATTAGCGTCAGTTTCATTATAAATGTCAGACCACGATAGACTACATAATGCTTCATTAAATTTTCCGACATTTTCTTCACAATAGTCACGTACACTTATATACCAACACTTTAGAGACGGTTTTGATGCATGTGTTGGAAATGCTAGAACTTGACATGTATTATGGTCAGAAAGAGAAAGTTGATGGGTTTCACCCGTGGAATCCCTCATATTACTAAAGATATGATCTATACATGCACTTTGACGTGTCGGTGTTTTTATATGCTGGTGGAGGCTGTGCCCCGACATGACGTCCGAAAGTCGCTGCGACTCCTTGGTGTTTTTCAATGTATCTATATTCATGTCGCCCGTTACTATAATTCGTTTTTTGTGCTTATGTAAAAGCTTATGTAATAATAACTCTATTCTATCAAGAAACAAGAAAACATCTGAGTCTGGAGTTCTATAAACACAGATCACAATACACTGCAGAATAGGTACCTCCACACCACAAAAGTCTAAATTTCTAAAGTCTAACGATTTACGTACTAAAATACAAACTCCTCCTCGCGATTTCGTTTCTCTGCAGAAGGATGAGGCGAGATTGAAATTTTTAAAATTAATATTAGGCTCATCACCAAATATTACAAATGTCTCTGTGAAGCACAAAATCTGCAAATTTAAATTCTCCTTATTTAATTCATTCAAGCTAACCTCTATTTCATCAGTTTTGTTTAACAATCCAGCTATATTTTGGTGGAATAATGCTGATAAATTTAAAGGCAGGTCGTTATTTAAGAAAAAAATTATTACTTCCACCATTACAATTTATGGTACTGGTGGTTTGACCGCTAGTACACCTACTTATTATTGGAAAATAGTATGGGAGATTCATCCCGATTCACAAAGGCCAGAAATCGACAATACAAACATTTTGTTTTTCCATTAGAGGAACACATTGCCTCTCCAAATCAGTTACACAGTGAAGTGCAACAAGTTAATTTAATTAGTATTTCAGTCATATCTTCCGAAACCCAAGCGGTAAATTATCAGCCTTTACCTGGCGTAGTAGAAGAACCCGTAATTGATAACGCTGATATTATGATTGACAAAAATGCTCCATCTGAAGCTAACCGGCCACCATTAATGGCTGAACCAGTCCCAGGAACTAGTGCCGGAATTATCTGTTTTAGATCTACAGCTGAAGCAGAAACACCTCAAAAACATCCTTTAGAGGCTGCATTAGGTGTAGTAGTCCCATCACCTTTTAAAAAGAGCCTTTTCTGGCCCGAAGAACCCCAGGAAAAGAAACGAAGGAAGAAAGAAAAGATCCCCTTTGCAATTACGAGTAAAGCTTGGCAGGATTACCACAAAAGAAAAGAAACAGATAAACTAAAACTACAAGAAGAAAAAGAAACAAGAGCAAAAGAAAGGCAGAAAAAAAAGGATTTAAAGGAAAAGGAAAAAGATAAGAAGCTAAATTCGAAATCGAAAGTTAAAATTAGTTATGTGGATATAACTTCTGAGGATACGGATACAGATGTTACATATGCCGAAAGTGATGATAGTGTAGTAAATGAGAGTACGGTAAAACTTAATAAATATCAAAATACTAAGCGTAGAGTAGGTTCTGGTTCAAAACGACTTCGCCGAGGCCAGAACATCTATCAAAGTGATTCAGATTCTGATGACGAACCTGCAAGTAAAATAAGAGTACCTGCAAAATCCACCCCACTGCCTAAGAAAGGACAATTTGTAATTGTAAAATATGAAGGCGAATACTTTCATGGGCGTACGGAAGATGTAGATGTCACTCAAAATGAAGTAAGCACTATGATTTTGTCGACTGGAAATACATTTAGATGGCCTGAAAAACCGGATAAAATTTGGTATAACATTGAAAATGTAATACAAGTTATCAATCCACCAGTGCCTCTAAATAAACGGGGATTCTTTAAAGTCATTGATATACAAAAAACCCAAGATACACAGTCCGGACATCAAAACCGTCCGCATAAAAGGAGTGCTAAATTCCAAATCAAGCACACCTTTCAAATAGTCTCGCATCGCCCGTGTTTATGCACGCACGACAAAAATGCCGAAGTGTTCTGTGAATAATTGCAAAAATAGTACGTCAAGAGCTTTAAAAAAGGATGGAATATCTTATTTTCGGTAAGTGAAATAGTTTATTGATTTGCTTTTCTGGTTTTCATGACTAAATATAGGAAGTATTATGTGATTTTGATTTATTTTATCTAAAATCTTCACATAACTTTCCAATATAGTACAGCACATTTCAATAGGTGTATATCAGTGTAAGAACAACGCATTACAACGTCCTTTAAATTAGTTGCATAATACAAATGACCCTGTTCGTTTTCAAAGGAGTCGATTTTTTAATATTGTTTTTTTTTTTAATAAAAATGATAAGTTTGTTCACATTTTGACTTTATTTGAGTTAAATTTGTAACTAATGTTTATATATCATACAATATAACATAGTTTTGAATCGACTTTCAAAAGTTGAAGAGGATGACATGTTGACTATTTTTTTAAATTTTCTGTAAATTTCGATTACTTAGGACATGCGACATGCTAATGATAGTAGTGCTAATGCTCGTGGTGATAACTTAACACTTCTATCGGTAGTCCTCATGATTATCACCAATGATATGTTATAAACTATAGATATGTTGTCCACTCTCTAAAATGGCGAAAAAAATTATAGCTTTTGGTCATCACTTTATGCACCAATCAGAATCGCGACAGTACGCCACCCAAAAACAAAAAAAAACGTAATAAAATAGTAATAACAAATATTATATTATAAGTAAGCTAACATTTTGTGTTTGAAAGCCGCCAAATAAATAAATAAGATAAGATAAGATAAGATAAGATAATTTATTCACATATTTTTACACCATTACATACCTCCTTACATTTAGGCACTTAAATAATAATTATAAACTAAGTATATTTTAATCAAAGCAGGTATCTACCCACACTAAGACATACCATCCTACTCAATTTTCAAATCACATATTAACAACCCGCTTCTACCATAATATCCAACATATTAGGAGCCTATGTTCAAATCCCAAGTCATCCCCAAAAGAAAACATATAGAAAATAAAATGAAAAAGACTCAAGCCATCATCGAGGTGGGGCCCCACTGGTGGTTTAGTCTTCAACACTGGCTATAATTTTGGGGGCTGTAGGATAGGTCGGCAGTCGTCCCCGTAAAAGCCAAAAACACCAAATAATTTAAAAGAAAAATGACAGAATTAAGGCAGTTAACGTCAGCATTTCAGCTCAATTGCACATACCTAGCAGTGCACCCAAATCAATTAGTATTGATAACATTTTATTATTTTACATAGCAGACAAACATACATAGTATAAGATAGAATGTCTCTGGTGTTTAATGGTTGTATGTACATAAAAAAATACGTCGCTCACATTAATTAGTCAACCTAAATATATTATTCAGGCGATCATTCCATTATATACCCAAGCAGAAATAAGAATAATATTGTTCTCTCTGCCCGGCAACAAATCAAACGTATTTTGTACGGGTACCTACCAGAAACATTATACTTGGCTGCACAGTTGGCAATATCATAACATCACACTTACACATGTTCCTAAAACCCTTAACACTATCACTATAGCTGATAAAATATGAAATCATTAACTTTTAGATATATTAGCAAGGTTTAATTATAAATTAATGTAAAAAACCTAACAAAATAATGTTGGCGGTATGCAAATATAATATCATTACCTCCCGTGCTAGTCGATAAACGACTGTGTTACGGCGAGGTAAGATTCTCGACTCAAATAACATGATGTTTCTATTGTAGGTAAAACAAAAACCGGCAGCTTTAAAACACATAGTATATGTAAAATGTTCGGACAAAATATTTTCTATTAACTACTCTTCTTCAATTATGAATTTTTTTTTTTTTTTTTGTTTTTGTTTTCTTATGTACTAAGTTATCAACCACTTAAATTCATTATTTAGAACACAAACATGTGAAAATAAGCAAACGTATGTGTATTTAGTATTTATGTTCCAATCAGCCTGCTTATTTTTTCATTTCTATGTTACACTCATTTTTACATTTATATACTATACACCTACAGTTACTTAGAAATGTACATACATACTTAGATTACATTACAATACATATAATAATAATAAATATTCTACAACATTCTACACAACGCTATCTAGACCCATGGTAAGCATAGCCTAACTAGCTTGTGTTATGGAATCTAAAATGCGGGTAAATATACTTAGATACTTTTTTTTTTTTTTTTTTGTAAATATATAAATATATACCCATCATACATATAAACTCATCTGGTGCAAATAAATTATTATAATAGTTTCTTTCGCCTATTCTGTAGCACTAATCTAATAATGGAACTAAGAAATACTCATTCTGCCGGATATGACGAGATAACAACAAAATTAATTAAACAGAATGTTTTTGCTTTCATAAAACCTCTCACTCACATTATAAACTTGTCCTTGGAAAATGGAATATTTCCCGATGGACTAAAATTCTCAATCGTCAAACCTATTTTCAAAAAAGGCGATCGTTCTGATGTTGGCAACTATAGACCGATTGCGCTCATTCCAGTTATCTCAAAAATTTTTGAAAAGGTCATGAGTACTAGAATTCTCAACTTCTTTGAAAGAAATAACGTCTTAAATGAACAACAGAACGGTTTTATTAAAAAAAAGTCCACAACACTTGCATGTTTTAAACTAGTAAAGGAAATTATTAATGCTATCGATAGAAAAGAAATCCCCATAGCTGTTTATCTGGACATGAGTAAAGCATTTGACATGGTATGTCACAAATTATTATTAGGAAAACTTGAACAACTAGGAATAAGAGGCCCTGCACACAGTTGGCTCGAGACTTATCTAACAGACCGACAACAATGCACAGAAATAAAAAAAATGTGCTATGAAACTAACACCCAGCAAAATCATAGATCAACATTTTCGGTGAACCAATATGGAGTACCACAAGGGAGCGTGCTGGGCCCCATCTTATTTATAATATACATAAACGAATTACCAAACGCTACAGATCAATGCAGTATATTATTCGCTGATGACACTACCATTCTAACAAAATGTAAAACTTTGGACGACTCTATAAACACCACAAATCAAGCCTTAGCAGACATTAGTAAATGGTTGGATTCTAATAACCTGAAAGTAAACTGTAATAAAACAAAATTTATTAGACATCTAACATATAATAACAAGGATAAGGACAGCACTGGGATACATATCAAATTTAACAATGATAACATTGAAGAAGTGAATGAAATAAAATATTTAGGAATGGTTATTGATAGATTTTGTAACTGGAAGTCCCAAATAGATAGTGTATGCAAAAAAATTAATAAATTCATATTTGCACTTCGTAGAATTAAAACTCTAACGAATATTCAGACTGCTATCATGGTTTATCACAGCCACGTATGCTCTGTTTTGAGATACAGTATTATAATCTGGGGAAATTCCACTGATTCTCAAAGAGCCTTTATAGTTCAAAAAAAGTGCATTAGATCCATCTTCAATTTAAAATGGGCTGACTCGTGCCGACCCCTATTTATAAAACACAAGTTGCTAACACTTCCGTGTCTATACATTTATGAAATGTGCAAATTTGTCAGAAATAATTATTCACTTTTTCCAAGAGATGAAAATGCCCTATTCAAAAGAAAAGTTTTACAAAAACCGCTACTAGTACCACGGAATAGGTTGATTTCAAGTGATAGAAACTGTTACACAATGGCGATAAAAATATATAATAAATTACCAGTCCAATTCCGGAAACTGATGAATACATTTAACAAAGAACTTTATGTTTGGCTATGTGACAAATGTTTTTATTCGATTGATGAATACTTAAACTTTAAGGAATAATATTTGTAGGGAGAAAACTCGAGACATTCTGTGACCTATTGATGTGATAATTAAATTCTCCTCCAATATTAATAATTGCTCTGAATTATGACTTTAATCTCATTAGTCCTAAATATTATAATGTGAAACTGTTAAAATATTACTGATAATGCAAATAGTATTGACTAAGATTGTTTGACCACTTAAAATTGACCTCTGATAATTCTATATTCCTCTTGACATTCTAATTATATTTCATTTTCATAAAATCAATTACTATTTCAGGCAAACAATGAAACTAAATAGTGATTCAATATTATTTGCCAACGATTATGTGAAAATTTGCATGCCACAGTCTGCGGCTAAACATGCTGTATTTATATATATATGTAAGACCTTATGTTACCATGTTTATGAGCAAATAAATTATTCTATTCTATCAGGCAAAACCTGTCATATGCTATAAAAATATGCTAATATTATTGGCATATCTTTTTAAGTTTTTCTGTCTGTTCAAAGTCCAAATTACCCAACAACTCATCCAGTGTTCTTCCACAAACAGCTCTAGTCATATTCTTAACAGAATGAATTTCACTAATCCGATTATAAAGAAACGGCGCAAGAAAGAATGAGAAGCGTTGAGCAAAAGATGTCCTACATGATGGAACATCAAACACGGCATGTGTTCTTCTGGCAGAAGTTTTCACTCTCTTTTGACCGAGATGTTGCCTAAGGATTATGGTTTTAATAAAGAGTTGACGAACACTTAGCACACCAAACTCTTTATATAGCTTCACTGTAGGATAGCGAAACTCTTTAGAATTAATAACTTTCAGAACACATCTCTGTGCTCTCTCTACATTCATAAGGATCATTTTATTAGCACCTCCCCAGGCCGATATACCATAGGTAACTATTGACTGGCACAAAGTTATATAAACCAATTTGTTTGTTTTCCTGTCTTTTAAATTTCGTATTTTTTTAAAAATAGGTATTAGCTTCCGTATTTTAGACCTTAGGTTAATTATATGTTTCTTCCAATTCAGGTTTTTATCTATTTCCACACCAAGATATCTAATATTATCAGTTGCAGACAGGATAAAACAGTTACAGCCAGCAATACAAGGACATGTAGAAGAGTGAGCTTTCAAACTGAAATTTGTCTGCAATTGTTGTCTATTTGTTATTGTGAACGTTATGTATTTAGTCTTATTTAAGTTCAGCGTAAGCAAATTCGCGTCAAGCCATTTACTCATAATCGAGAAGCCTTTCTCTGCAGATGATTGAACCTGAGTCCAGGTGGAATTTTGGAATAAAATTACAGTATCGTCAGCAAAAGTAATCACTTTTGCGTCCGGTAGTTCCATATCACAGAGATTGTTTACGTAGATTAAAAACAACGTAGGTCCAAGCACTGAGCCCTGAGGCACACCAAAATTAATCATCAGCTTACTACTACTAAATTCACCTATTTTAACCATTTGTGACCGATTACTTAAATAATCCCTAAAAAGATCAAGTGTAATACCTCTTATACCTATTGATTCCAGCTTACGTAAAAGCAAGGGTATAGAAACAGTATCGAATGCCTTGGCCAAGTCAAGGAATATCCCAATACATTTTCTCCCACCATCAAGACATTTAGCCACGCTATTTGTCAAACTTTCAATTGCATCTATAGTTGACTTATTTTTTCTGAAACCGTATTGGTTTTCAGAAAGAAGACTATATTTGTCTAAATAATTTATGAGCCTGGTGTTAATAACCTTTTCTAAAATTTTTGCTATAGTAGGTAAGAGCGAAATCGGGCGATAATTAGCAACACTGTCTCGTTCTCCCGCTTTAAACACTGGCACAACAATGGATTCCTTTAGTACATCAGGGAATCTTCCATTAGATAAGCAAGAATTAATTATGTAAGTTAGAGGTTTAATAAGTATATCTATAAATTGTTTTATAAAAATGGAAGAGATGCCATCCCAACCTGTAGATTTAGTATTTTTTAATGAAATGACTGTTTTAAATATTTCCATTTCATCTGCTTCCATCAGTACAAATGAGTTTGCAGGAGTACTCCTGCACACATATCTCCGTACGAGCTCATTTTCAGTCGTTTTTAGTCTGTGTATAATGCTATTTGACAGCGTAGCACCTACACTTACAAAATATTCATTAGCACTATCAATAGACTCTTGAGGTGTCGACTTTATTTTTAATAATTCGTGTGGCACTTGGGTATAAACTGATCTATTTAAATTACACAGGCGCTTTATAACATTCCAGGTTCCCCTAATATCCCTTTTATTAGCTTCTAGGTCTAGTTTATCGTGCTCGTTTTTTAATTTATGGAGAATATTATTGCAATGGTTTCTATAGCGCTTATAAGTAATTTCCAACTCTGCATCTTGCGGTGATTTCATATGTCTTCTATGTAGGGTATCTCTAAATCTCATGCAGCGCAACAAACCTGGTGTTATCCATGCTTGTCGAGTTTTCCTTCTATTGGGTACTGTCACCAAGGTTGTGCTTTTTTTTATTATGTCAGATAGGGTTTCAACGAAATGTTTAGTCATTTTGTTTGGATCTTGTATAGTAGTATAATTTGACCAATCAAATTGTTTTAGTAGATTATAGGCTGTATCATGATTAAACCGCTGTATATATTGCTTTCGTTCAGTATCATTACGAGGTTGCGTCAAAGGTATACTAAAATAAACACATCTGTGGTCAGTTATGGAGAATTCACAAACAAGTGTTAAGGTTTTACAATTTGACTTCACAAAACAATGATCGTAGCACTTCTCTAAGCGAGTGGGAAACAAATGACTCGGCAAAAGACAGTTCGTGGCTAACAAATCCAAATAGTGATCTGATTTTGGGTCTTTGTTATCTTTAGTAATATCTATGTTAAGATCTCCAGTTACATAAACATTTGGTACACTTTTGAGGTTATTTAAAAGGACATCGAGGGATCCAAGAAAATTTGTAACCGAGGCAAAAGAAGGTGATCTATACACACAGATAAAGGCGTGACTGTTACTAATTTTTACCACCAAACAATCTGCCTCGTTAATATCAGGTTCAAAGACCATCACTTCAGCCAAAGTATTCTTTATATATACAACCACCCCACTATTTTGATTAATATGATTGCGAGTATGCGTTGCATTATATCCTGCTATTTGCGGTATGAACTCAGAATTTAGTAACCAACATTCTGTCAAGATGATGACGTCATAAACTAAGAAACTTCTTTCCATAAATACTCTAAAAGCTTCAAAATTTTTATTTATACTTCGTAAATAATGTAAAAATATACATATGTATTCATAAAAACTGTAAGAACAGACACTACAATTGAATTTCTTATAAAAATATGTATTTATTTCATTTTAACCATAAGAAACATCACTCATCACCACCAACTTAAATTTGATGCATGATACCAAAATTCAAAAGCTTTCACCACCACCATACAATCATCATATACTAAATACCTACTTAGTTTCTACAATATGTACCTACCTTTTCAACTAAATATACATATAAAAATTTTTTAACGGTTAACAAATTGTTTCATTGATAATACACGTTCCACCTATAAATATATATACACTGAGCTAAAAGTATAATTTCCATCACCACCAAAACCCCATCACCACAAAAACCACTTTCCATCAGGTAGGCCGTGTGCTTGTTTGCCACCTAAGTTGTATAAAAAAAATGTCGAGAACATATTTTTATAAATGCTGCCAGTCTTCTGGGAACGCTACCACAAGAGGCATGCGATGCGGAGCAATTCTACGACGCATTTTAATTGTTCTTAGCTATAAGTTGTATAATAGTTATTTTATTTTTATTGTATTTAATATTTATAAATTAGTTCTGTATAGATTACTTAGAATGAGAATATTTTTTTTATAAATTACTAAAATACTAAGTAAACGCACATAGTATAAAAATAAAAAGTATAAATATGTGAAGTCTCCATTCCGTGTCTTGTCCAACCGGCAGACTTCGGTCGTAAAATTTTATTGCTTTTTGTGCACTGCTTTGTAAAAGAGCTTTAACACATGTGCGTAAGGTTGAGTTTGCAAAAAATATGTTTATAACATAACTATAACTACTTATGTGTGATTGGCGACAGATTCAAGTGTTACTTTAGTTTGAGACTGTGTATCTTGGGTTTTTTGTATATCAATGTTTAAAGTGAATGAAATGAATAAATACTTGCCTAATTTATACGACATTTAGTTATAATAATATGTGTTTCGGTTCAATTAGGTACATATCATAATAATAATTGATTTCAGTTTAATAATTGATTAGAGATTTATTTGTGTTATATTATTTTAATTTTCTTTAAGTAAGTACTAATTAGTTGATTCTTGTACAAGACTGGTAGTAAAAGACTGTTGATTGAAGATAGATATAAGATGTGACATTAGGAAAAATGCGTAAGTTTATATTATTGAGTTTGAGTTTTGATTAATATGTTAGCAGATATTTTTTCACTGATTGGAGGTTTATTTTTGTTATTTTATTTTAATTTGCTAGATGTACCGAAGTACTATGTACCAAATGTTTATATAAACAAGAATTGTAATAAAAACTGATTTGAGATATCATGTATTTTTGTTTATAATTTCCTGCAAATAGGGTCAAATTACACTGTCCATCAATGGGTATCCATAATTGGTACTGTCCATGACTGGGGGTCCATTACTGGATTTCTGTTGTCCATTACTGGTGAATTTTAAAGTCTGGATTTTTTTTTTACAAAGTACATCGGATATTTGGATGTTTTAACCATATTTGAATGTTCGTCATGTATTCTACTGTCAGTAAAAAAATACTTTGTTTATATTAGTCAAACAACGTACCAGATACAAACATTTAACCAAACGAGCGGCCTTAAACTGTCCATGATTGGTACCTCCACCCTAATACTTAATTTTCAAGAAAAATCATATGTTGATTCCAATGTTGCATTTGATTCATCTTCGCAATCATTCGATAGTTCTTCGAAAGTTGAGTTTGTTGGTTTGGGATTTGATGAAGTCGATGGTTGATACATACTACGGGTATTTTGGGCTGGGGTCTTAGAAAAATTTGATGATATTGTTGATTGATAGGTCGAAGTTTGTGTTGGTTGATAGTTAGTAGATAGATACGATGATTGTGGTCTTTGGTACATACCCTGAGAAGCTGTACTATAACCAGTTGGTGTGTCATAATTATATGTAATCTGATGCAAATCTGTTAGGATTTTTAAAACACGACTTTGAAATGTTAGCGTTTGATGATCATCTAATGTGTTCAATGACGGCAATATGGCCTTAAAAAATGACAGATGTCTATTTTCTGTTTCCTTTAGAGCTTGGAGAATCTCATGATCGACTTCATCGTTCACTTTTCTTTTTCGTGGAGTAGGTTGGTAACGTGATCTTTTATTTTCATTTTTCTCATATGGCATCTCTTCATCTTCTTCTATTATGCTTGAGTCAGTTAAATTGGCAGCGTTTTTTTTTAGAAACAGAAGTTGATTATGCAGGTGCAAGCAAACTTAAGGCGTATCATTTATGCCTTAAGTTTGCTTGCACCAGATCCCGATTTATTAAGGGTTTCAAGTTTTTTCAGGTATCTTGTAAAATTATCTTTTATATGAGTCCATTTCTTTAGCACGGCATTGCCTGTAAAATATTTAAAACGTATTATTATTAAATATTTAAAACGTATATATTTTTCTTCCAGATTTTTGGCAACAGGAAATAGTTTTAGAGATTTAGAATTCACGGATTATCGTGGAAAGAGTACTATCGCAAAAATAGTAAGAGAAGTATGTCAAGCTTTATGGAAAATCATGTTAAGTGAATGTATTCCGAAAATAACAGAGGAGTTAATAAAACAAACAGCTGAAGATTTTGACAAGAAAGCCAATTTTCCTAATTGTATGGGGCGTTGGACGGGAAACACATTCGAATCTGGAGTCCTGCCCATAGTGGGTCTCTTTTTTTTAACTATAAAAGTTATAATTCTATAATTTTGCTCGCTATTGTTGATTCCAAATATAGATTTGTGTATGTTGACATAGGAGCATTTGGTAAGGAATGCGACTCCACTGTTTTTCACAATACAAAACTGTATGAACTATTACTACAAGGCAATCTGCCTTTACCAGAGCCAAAATCTTTACCAGGTCTACAGACACCAGTTCCTTATATTTTTGTAGCAGATGAAGGCTTACCACTCACAAATAATGTATTGCGCCCATACCCCGGGAAATATTTTACTGTACAACAAAGAGTATTCAACTATCGCTTGAGTCGCGCGAGTTGAGTGTACTTTTGGTATTCTGGCAAATAAATGGCGTGTATTTCACCGACCATTGAATGTTCAATATAATTTTGCTACAGATATTATCAAAGCATGTTGTGTCTTGCATAACTTTATTATTAATAGAGACGGAATTACCACAACCGAGGAATTAATGATAGAAGAAAATTTTGTAAACTTGCAACAGTCAATTGATGACGAACTTCCAATAAACACAAACTCAGTCAATATTAGGAATGAATTCTGTAAATATTTTAATAGCGATATTGGAGCACTTAGTTGGCAATTAACTAAAATATGATAATTGACTTGTAATATTTTTATACCCACTCATAGTTTAGTTATATTAAAATTTACCTACTAAGCCTATCCACAAAAGAATGTAAAACATAATAAATGGCCGAAAAAATATCTCATAAGTATTGTAGAATATCCCACATAAGTAACCTATAAATAACTACTTCATAAAATATACCTATAACATAACTAATAAATATGTACTTACCTAGTCTTGTTTTTTCTCTATCGTTTTTGCCGTCAAAGTCAGGAAAAATAGGTCCGCTAAACCGCCCTTAGGCGCTAGCGCCTATGGGCGGTATTTAGTACTTGATACATAAAAAAACAAGTCTTATGACAGGCCGCCTGTAGGCGCTAGCGCCTGAAGGCGGTTTAGCAGAATACTTATTTTTTTGTGTATGTGATATGGCAGACCGCAACTACAATTGTTAGTAACAATATGACATGCCGCCCTCAGGCGTTAACGTCTGTGGCCGTTATTGTCGTTTCAAATAATCATAAATATATTTAATATGGTAGTACGGTTATAGACGGTATGATAAAATGTATGAGAATTGGTAGTGTCATATGACATTTGCAAAAAGTCGAGTGTCCCGGAATGTGTTAAAATATAGCCCCTTGAAAGCTTCAGCCAATGAGGTTTTCGGTTTCATAATGTTCCTTCGCTTTGATGTTGAAACAACAAATATGTATCAGTAATGAATATCTGTAAAATGCTAATTAGTGTACCAAGTATTGCAATGAATATCTTTAATCAAACCTGTTTTCAAAATTTTCCTATGTTTTGGAGTTTCCCTTATCCCAGGTGAATTTCTGCGAGCTGGAACTGTCTCAACTGAAATTAAATACAGACATTGATGCCAATTCTGTTGTGACATATCTAAACTGAAATAATCTAAAAATCTACCCTCTAGTTTAGTCCTGTCAACTGTCGTTTCGTATTCTGAAAACACACGACTAACCTAAAATTAGTTAGACACGACCGAAATTAGCTAAATTACTTAACTGAGTCCTTTTTTAGTTAAACGGTATTCTGTCGTACGTTTTAATACGTACCAAAGATGCACAGTTGGGCCGTATGCTTGTCCGTCAACTGAGTGGTATAAAAAAAAATGTCACTCTAAAATTAGACGCCTTGTAAAAGTGCCGACTAATTTAGTGGTAGGTGTAGTTCTTTGTAGTACTTGATCCAGAACTTCCACGCGGTGTACCTTGGGCAACGGAGACTGCAGCGTCTCACTCCCGTAAGGCAAACGCTGCCGCATACGTTATAATTTTGGCGGAGGCGGAGCGGCTCTATAGAGGGTTGCTCGGAGACTTTCCAAGTGTCCCTCTGACTTCCAGAGGGCACAGTGGATAGTAGGCAAAGTCACACTCGCGCTGCCGACACCGTAAGCACAGTGAGTATATGTGCCATCAGTGCGGAAGACACAGCAGGACAAGCCTTTGGTCTTCCCATTGACATCACAAAAACTCTCCAAAGCTCTGGCTACCCTACTTACTGCCGGGAACACAACACGAGGTTAGTAAGGCCACGGTATTTTGTAGGACAGAGGTACTTCCCCAGTCAGACTGTTCAATTGAACGGAAATATCGTTGTGTCCTGGCCTCGTCGTGTCGTAGCCTGGGTGCAAGGGAAACGCCTTATGAGGTTACCTTACGGCCCAATGGCCGAGAGGAATGATATCCGTGAACATGTCTTCTTGTGAACACATCTTGAGACATCTCAAATATATTTGAGAAAGCAGTTAAGTTCAAAAACTTTACAGGCATCCTTTTTTTGTGTACGGATACCTCATCGGGCTTCACCTTATCTGAGCTAATAATGATGCGGCTATGTCAGACTCGCACTACCCAAAACCGTAGTATTTCGTTACATTAGCCTGTGCAGCCAGATAGGATAACCCAGAGATCTTACCTAGAGAAAGAGGCACGCGCGGAAACACGACACGCCGCCACCCTTCTTCTGCTTCTGCTGGGGCAATGGCTAGCCATGTTACTTCTAGGTACAGGCTCATGTGCCCTCTGTGTTTGTGATCTTGACTTCTACGGTATGAGAAAGGGCTAAAACTCGAGCACAAAAGAAGGTATATGGCAAGGGGCACAGGTTTGATACTGTTGGATCCCGCGTTCCATCATAATTTTCTAATCATGATCAAACTTAAAACCTGCTATATAAAATCCGCTCAGTAGTATTTGCGTCCATTGCGAATAAACAGACATAAGACTAAAAATTATGGGTATAGTTTAATTAACATAACGTTTTAAAAAAGATGGGTTCAGAGTAGTTTAATTAACATAATTATTTTTTATTATAAATCTACTTTTGATTATCTTCACTATGTCCCTGAGAGCAGCAGTAATCACTTCAGCTCTATGTCGAATACTGTCTTGTAAACTTCTATTGCTTTCTTGTAGAGTTTGCAATAATAGTTTGTCTTAGGTAGGAAGATGTAAGGGACCTAGGGCCTAGCAAGACGCGGCGCCATTGACACAACCCGATGAGGCGTTTCGCTATCTTATTACTAGGTGTTACTCTCTATAACGAAAATAATTATATGTTGGATTGTAGGACGTCAAGGCCTAGAACAGTTTAAATTATTGAAACCATATTTTATCATTTCAAGACTGGCAAATTCGTGAATTGAGGTGGTCCTGACTGTATCTAAAATCTTCTGCTCGATATCAAAGAAATCTGATATAGCTGGCTCTCTTTCCGTTGCCTTCATTGAATTTGTTTTCACCGTATAACGGTATTAAGCAAATATATAACAACAATTATGGTATAGGTTTATGCTTTACATTTCCCAGCTTAAAACTTGTAAGGCTCGCGTTCAAAGATCAAAAAGTACTATATAAGTACTTTGCTGACTGTGTAGTCCTGTAGCAGGCTAAGTTGTGCAAGTCCTGCCTACTCCTTAAAACTTGACTTAGCAACTGTTGTTGCCTCTTGTGGGACCTTTGTATCTCGTTCATTTATATTTTACTCTATTGTGAATTTGTGAATTTTGGACATTTACGACAAAATCGTAGACTGTGATTAGGGTTGTGCTCCGGTGCCAAAAAAAATTGGAGAAACACCGGAGGTAATAGATTTTATAAATAACCTTTTTTTCTAAATCTCCGGAGATTTAATTATTTTATTTCAAATTTCAAATGAAATAAAAACTAATTGGCTTTTTAACCCTTTTCTTGGCAGTGTGCATTGTTATGCACACATATCTTCATAAAATTCTAGACAGTAAACTATTACACAAACATGTAAAATTTTATTTTATTAATTTGATAAATATTATTTATTGCAAAAAAAAATATACTGGATGTTCTTGGCAACACTATTTTTGACAGTAGACGCCAAGATGCCGAACCGTGCGCGTGCGTCTCCTCAACGTAAGGTAAATATTATTGTTTTTGATATGTTTATTTAGTTATTGTCTCAGTAAGTAACTGTTATTCTGTAGATGATAGTATTACCTATACGGAAATGCTATTTTAGTACATGGATATACCTTACAGTCACTTTTATTGTACTGGTTTTTCGTATGTATCTTTAAATGCACACGGCCCGGTTTGGTACGAAATAAAACTTTTTTGTCACGTATCCACAAAGATACACTGCCATTTTATCCAATAATGATTGATTGAAGATTTTTTTATTTTTATCTAAAATTAATTACCTTTTTGGGTATCTAACATGATATTTATTCTTTTTCCAAAAACAATTTTATGTTGTGTAGATATTCAAAATGTTTTTAGTTATTTATTTTTTGTGATTATTATCGATAACGTTTTTTAGGTATCACAACTCAGAATCCAGCAGCAAAATAGATCTCGATTTTTAGTGGGTCTTGTCCCAAAGTCTGGAGCCAGATCAGAGATAGATAGCAGTGGGTCTTCTGAAGACGAGTTACAAAATTATGTGCCAGAAAATCATTCGAAGAGCAGCTCGTCACCTCCATCTCTACCCTCTTCGCTTGAAAATTTACACCTGTTATCCGATAGTGATAATGAGGTAATGACATTTTCTCAATCATTTCAAGAATCCAGCCCCACTGCTGTTTGCTCGCCATCAATTTTATCGCCACATCAGTCATTACTATACCAATTTCAAACTGGGATCATTCCACAGTCGCCAATTCCTTCCCCGCATCAAGTACTTTTGTCACAATCTATACAATTAGCCTCGACCTCATCAGTACCGTCCCCTTCAGCAGTTACTCGATCAAACAGGCCGAGGCTAGTTGTTGCACGAAGGAGGGTAGTTAGAATAGAAAGAATTGCACCTGATTGGAAACGTAAAAAGTTTTATGGAAAAGTAGAAATCGAAGATGCATCAGAGTTTATTAGTGAGGGAGTAAAGAGTCCTATAGAATATTTCAAGCAATTTTTTTCCGACGACTTAGTAACTATGATTGTTGAAGAAACTAATTTATATAGCACACAATCAAAGGGTACATCATCGAATTTTACAGAAAACGATATTAAAGATTTTATAGCAATTATTTTATTGATGGGAATCGTAAAGCTGCCGGCATATACTGATTATTGGTCAAAATCATTACGGTACGATAAAGTAGCAGATATTATGACTTTGAAGAAATTTCAATCATTGAGGCGATATTTACATTTCAATAATAATTTATATGACGATGGCGATAGATTTTATAAAGTTAGACCGTTACTTCAAAAAGTGCGCGAAAATTGCTTGAAACTTGATGAAGAATCTCGTTTTAGTGTCGATGAAATGATGGTTCCTTATAAAGGTACTAGAGCCGGCACTCGAAAACAATATATAAAAAACAAGCCCAAAAAATGGGGATTTAAGATATTTGTGCGAGCAGGCATCTCTGGTTTAGTGTACGACTTTCTGGTGTACGGAGGTGAAGACACTTTTCGATATCATACCTTTACGGAAAAAGAAGAAAGTAAGGGATTGGGTGGCAAAGTTGTATTAGCCTTAGTAAAGTCTATTCGTCAACGTGCATGCAAGATTGTGTGTTTTGATAATTTTTTTACCTCTATTGAGCTTCTTCATCATCTCAGAGAAGAATATGGTATACTTTCGTTAGGAACCATAAGGCAAAATAGACTTCGAGGAGCGGAAAAAGTACTGCCAACAGACAAAGTTTTAAAGAAGAAAGCCAGAGGAAGTCATGCTCAGGTAGTATGCAATAAGAATAAGGTTGTCGTAGTTAAATGGAATGACAACAAAGCTCGTTGCTAGCTCATTTCTCGACGCAAATCCTATTGAGACCGTTTTGAGATACAGTAAAGAGGCAAGGCGAAAAGTTCCAGTATCTTGTCCAAAAATGATTAAAGCATATAATGCCAATATGGGTGGCGTAGATTTATCAGACATGCTTATAGCTTTATATCGTACTCCATTTCGAGGTCATCGGTGGTACTTGCCTATTTTTTCCCAAATGGTGGATATATGTGTAAATAATGCTTGGCTTTTATATAGACGTGATTCGAAAGGACAACATTCAAAAAAAATATTTACACTTAAACGTTTCAGGTATGAAATTCATACAAGCTTGCTGACACTTGGGAGGAATGTCGATCACTCCTGTAAAAATATACAGCCAGCCCATATAATAAAAAATCCTGTTGTTGAAAGACCTCCAGATATAGTACGATATGATCAATTTGGTCATTTGCCGACATTTACGTTGTGTACAAAAGGCCAGACTAAGTTTTTCTGTCAAAAATGTAACATTAGACTTTGTTTAGTAGAAGATCGTAATTGTTTCTTTGCTTATCATACTAAGTCATAAGTATTGATAATAGTCAATTTGATTGATCTCATTTTTTTATCTAAGTAATTTTATTTAACATTTAAAATGTTTTTTGTAAGTAGTAATAATACCTAGTACATGTATACCTAAGAATTTAATTCTGTTAACATTACTTTTTTTATTTTTCAGGGAAGATGTTTTATTTCATTTACATTATTGTTTCTTTTTGTGTTAAAAATTACATTTGTAAGAATTTAGTTTATGTTTATTTTTAATTGATTAGATTCCAGGCAGTGTATCCCTAAAGATACACTCAACTTAAAAAGTTGATTGTTCTATGCCAAGCAATGTGCATTTATAGATACATTAAAAAAACCTTATTTGGGAGTTTTCTAGATTTTTTATTTTATTTTTCTACCCTAATTTAGACCCCATCGATCGTAATTATGCTCAAAAAATTATAATTTTCGGAACAAAAATATCCTGCCAAGTAAAGGGTTAAGTTGGCGACTTTGTGGTATGTGGAATATGTGAATTCAGACATTTTTGTTCCAATACGACAATTGACAAAGTGTGATTGCCAAAATCAAAACTAACTGTGCACTGTGTTTTCATTATTATTGCATGTTTTAGTTATAGTTTAAATGTAAATAACTGTAAGTGGACCTGAGTTGTAAGGTTAATTAGACAAGACGTGGGTATTTTGTTAATAATTCTAGCTAGCATGTAACCACGAATTTGTAAAATGTATTTATATTTAAATATAATCAAATTAGTTAAATAACGTATTATTTTATACATATTTGACATGGAATATAAAATAGAAACAATATCTCAATTCTAAGTAATCTATACAGAAATAATATTAAATAATTTATAAATATTAAACACAATAAAAATAAAATAACTATTATACAACTTATAGCTAAGAACAATTAAAATGCGTCGTAGAATTCCTCCGCATCGCATGCCTCTTGTGGCAGCGTTCCCAGAAGACTGGCAGCATTGCCACGTTGTATGGCAATGCTTATTCTCTGACCTAAAAAGAGGCCAGCCTTCTGGTCACGAGAAGCGTCGACCATACGCTTCGCAATCTCACGGAAGAGGTTGCGAGCGCTCGGACCCCATGACCCCAAAGTCTCGACTCCAAACGGCACAAATTCATAATCTCCGATGAGATTGGAGTATTTGCGCCGCTTGAGAGCCTCTGCAGAAGCAGCAGCAGCTCCAGCACAGCCAGCCGTGCTAGTTATATGGGTAGGAGCCATGGTATCAACGCATGTGGCGTCCCACACCAGAGTCCTACCCATCTTCCATGGCATTAACGACATGCCATCCGGTCTCTTGCCATCGTCACGCGCCAAACCGTTTGGTTCTAGTACAGCTGGTACACCGGCGGTGACAAGAGCACGGCGGATTATGTCATTGAGGCTGGCGTGCCGTGGAATTCGCCCTGCGCTCCTGCAGCACGACAGACCATGGTGTCCGAGTCTGTCAACGGCTTCTCCACAGCGGCATTAGTTGAATATTAAATCGATTATATGACTGTATCGAATCGAGAATAAAAATATGACAACACTTTCGTCTATGACAGTTTTGACATATAAGGCGAGATACACTTGTCACAGTTGTTACTTTTTTTACTCCTTGATTTGAAGTCGAACCGAGCACTGGTTTAAAAATAAATTCGTTTGAATCATTACAATCTTGGTTTAATTTTATGGATAAAGAATAGATCCTTTAGATTATATAAATAAAAAAAAAGCAGTACTCCTCGATACGTGTGAAGATTCATCTCCTGAACTATACGTAGCCTGGTCCCTGTACCCAAGAATAGGTACTATTTTTAAGTATATTTTTGATTGTACATGAGATATTTATTACGCCATATTTTATTGCGGAATTTTAAGTTTGTAAGTTCTATAACAAAATATAACTAGTAGCGCCATCTATGATCGTTCTATGTACTAATTAATTACCTGTGATGTGAATAAAGTTTGTCTGTAGTTGTTCCCAGTGTTGATCCCAGTGTATTCGTGCATATTAAGAGTGTATCAACTGCAATGGAACTATGGCAGAAGCTGAAGAAGCTGTTTGATGATAATGGTTACACGCGGCGCATCGAATTGCTTCGGAACCTTATATCTATTCGTCGAGAAAACTGTGAAACAATGTCTCAATATGCGACTTCGCTGCTAGAAACAAGTCAACGATTAAATAACACAGTGACGAGTGGATTGGCTCTTTATTGCTAGCCGGATTACCTGAAAAATTTGAATCGATGATCATGGCGGTCGAACATTCAGGGATTGAGTTGACAGCCGAGGCCATTAAATCAAAATTACTTGATATGGACGACGAAAGTGAGGTTGGTACAAGTTCTACACAGAATGCGTTTGCGTCGAAAGGTTGGCAGTACAGAAATAAAATCCAAACACACGCGCATAGACAAACGTCATCACAAAACGTCAAATCAAACGTCAAATGTTTGGAATGTAAACAATACGGTAATTTTATGAATAAATGTAAAAATACTCCAAAAGGAAATGAATCTAATGCATTCAGTGCTGTATTTCTCAGCGGGAACTTCAATCAAACGGATTGGTATGTTAATTGTGGTGCCAGCTGTCATCTAACATCGAAAAATGACTGGTTGTTAAACAAAATAAATCAACACCAAGTGCAACAGATTATCATCGCTGATAAAACGAGGATTTCTGTTGAAGGCTGTGGAGATGTTCAAATATCTATAGTTGTTGGAGATACCGAACACGAGGACACAATGAAGGGAGTAATATATGTGCCAAATTTAGCTACGAACTTATTATCTGTCAGCAAGTTAATTAGCAACGGAAACAAAGTGACATTTGATGAGAAGCACTGTTATATTTATAACCAAAAGAGTGAGCTAGTGGCTACTGCAGATTTGTTTGGAGGAGTGTATAAATTGAGAATCAAGCAAGTGAATTGTTTGTTGACTTCAGTGTCTGGAAGCGTGTGGCATAGAAGATTTGGTCACTTGAACAGCAAAGATCTTAATGTGATGAAAGATGGTGCTGTTAAAGGAATGTCATTCTTGGACAAGGCTCAGGTCAGTAAAATAAACTACGTAGTGTGCTGCGAGGGAAAGCAGGCCAGGTTACCATTCAATCATGTTGGTAACAGAAGCAAAAAACATCTTGAGATCGTACACGCAGACGTTGTGGACCTGTGGAAGCTAGATCTATTGGAGGAAAGAAATATTTCCTGTTATTTGTAGATGACTTAAGTCGGATGGCTTTTGTATATTTCTTGAAGACAAAAGATGAAGTATTCTCACAGTTTAAGGCATTCAAGACACTAGTGGAAAATCAGACAGGCAGCTCAGTGTTCAGGACAGAAAACGCTAAAGAATTCTGCAATAAATGATTCGATAAATTTTTGGAATTTGCTGGAATTGTACACCAGAAGACTTGTCCATACACACCAGAACAAAATGGTCTGTGTGAGCGGTTTTACAGTGGTTGAGAAAGCAAGATATTTGTTATTTGATGCAGGATTGCCTAAGCGTTTCTGGGCAGAAGCAGTGAACACTGCAGTTTATCTGCGAAACAGATCAATAGCATCAGGATTAAATAACAAAACGCCCATGGAAATATGGACCGGAGCTAAACCAGATGTCAGTAATCTACGTATCTTTGGAAGTAAGGCCATGATACACATACCGAAGGAAAAACTGTTAAAACTGGACAGAAAAGCAACTAAGTGTATTCTTGTCGGGCACTCAGACAATGTAAAGGGTTACCGAGTTTACAATCCCAACAATGACGGAATATGATACATACGGAATATGAGCATTTAGTACAAATATGAGTTTAAAAAGGTTTACTGGAAAATTCTGGACATTTTGAAAAACCGCAGAAAAATTAAGCTAAAATTAGCTCTTGAGCACATCCCTATTGAGAATGTGTCAATCGCTTAGCTAAATTAAGAAAATTTTAGATTAATTGAAGTTTAGAGATGGCAACAACAGAATTAGCATCAGTGTCAGAGTTTACTTTTTGAATAGATCCAGGAAACAAACTTCCTTCATCTTTAAAAATACAAAACACGCCTTCTGTGTACTCATCTGGCAGTACCATTTCGTCATTGTTTGTAGCTACCTCAGCTACTTATTAGAATACCGTCTGTACTTACAACGTACTTTTGTACAACGGTCAAATGATCACAGTTACTGTAATTTACAGTTTGCAAAATTTCTTCATACTGATTTTCGTCTATGATGTCATTAAACAATAAATCCGTTTAGAGATATTAGGTTCATGAAGAAAATATATTATTTTTATATTTTTCGGTTCACTATTTTCGTAATAAATGTAAAAAAACGCAAATACCAACATTTTGATGAAAGATAGTATTTTAAATCATCGTATCCTTTGCATTAATTAAAAAAAAAAAAGAAATCGCACGAGTGTTGTTCTACGACCAATAGATTTAGTATCGATATCTGATTTTTCAAAGCAATAATACTGTATCGGATAGTCCTATCGAAATTATAGTCATTTGGGAATACAATTGAATTGGCGCTGCAAAAAATAATACTAGCAAGTTTAGAAATTACTGTAGATAGCAGAACCTGATTTTCTAAGCCAAGTATCTCAACACTATCGACAAATTATAGCTAGTGGAACAACACTATAGTTTATGTTGTGGTTTACTTGACAGTGACATACATGACAGAACAGATTGTTTATTGTTATCTTCAAATGCAACATTTAATTAAGTTACATTTAAAATTAAGACTTCCGAAGGTTGTTATAAAGCAGATAGAAGAAATTTACCAAAACTTGAAACGATCATGTTTCTAGAACACGTGAGCGACAGTGAAAATTTCAACAAAGCAGAAATTCGAGGTGCCAAAGTTCTCTTGTTGTCCAGAGTAGATTACGTAGATAAATGCATAGGTTATGTAGAAGTTAAACCGGAAGATGGACTGTGCTATGTGCAAGGTAAAGTTATCCCAGAGCATAGAGTTCA
Organism: Eilema griseolum; assembly: GCA_963662185.1. Lineage (NCBI taxonomy): Eukaryota > Metazoa > Arthropoda > Insecta > Lepidoptera > Erebidae > Eilema > Eilema griseolum. Next base: position 12,232,872 of record OY759253.1, read on the forward strand.
AACAAAACTTTAAACTGTCAGCGTAGTTATCAACGAAGCAGAATGTCTGAAAAGTATCCATCAACCAAACTTGTGCTATTAAATAAAGCATTAAATTTGATTTCGTTGCAAATAAGAATATAGTTTTCTTCAAACTTAATCTGACACCCTAAAAATCTTTCCCCATCAACATTCTGCAATCTATCAGGGATATTTATATCATCCAAAGTAATAGGTTCCTTTGGCATTTTTGCTCGACGTATAATTTATGTAACATACGAACTTGATTTACTCTCATTTCGCTGAATAATTTGACTCGGTTTATCAAGTGAGCTGGTAGCATCACTTTTTAGGGAATTCCTAAAACGTAGTTCATCTACCTTACCAGGATCTGGAGCGTGATTATGCTGTGTTGCATAGCTTTCCAACAAATGCTCCCCACTTCCGGGCAATTTTGTTGTTCCAGTACTATTACAATGGCATTTATATTTATAGGAGCAATGTCAGTAGAACTTGTTAGTAATATTTTTGTTTATTGCCATTAAATATAAAAAATATATAATATAAAACTAACACCGGCTTGCGTTTTTGGGGCAATTCTGGCTTATAATAAGACCTTACAGACATTTTTCACAAAATTTAATTGTAATGCTTTACTCAGTCACAATGCTTTCTGCAGATGAACATTTATGAGGTGGTATTCCCGGTGAAAACAATATTACAATGTATGCAGGTAGTCTGAAATAAATGACTTACCTAACTATTCGTTCAGAAATAGATTTGTTTTTACGATAGTTTACGTATGTTAATAAAATTATACATTTCATTTTCAATTCACACAAAATATTAAAATGTCCCTTTAAACGATAATTATTAAAGATTACATGTATTTTATTAGTAAATTTTGTTTTTCTTGAATTCTACCATATTAAAAGTATTCAGTACCTATATTGATATTTCGATAGAATGACTGCGATGCGTTGAAAGCTTGATCAAACTGCTCAATTGCGACATACCAGAATCGCAAAACACCAGATTCGCAAAACACCAGAATCGGAAAATAACAGATTTTGTACAGTCAAAAAAAAATTTAATTGAAATAACACAAAATCACAAAAAGTTTTACTAATACCGAAAAGTTTTTAAAAGAGCACTAAAAAGTAGAAAATGAAAAGTACCTTTTCTACCGCCTTCTAGTTTGAAAATAGAAAGAATCACTTCGTAGGACACAACTAAATTATGTTACAGAAACAAACATTCGGTATTATGTGGTTTTCTAAAACACACAGCGTTAATATGAAGAAAGCTGTTCTGAAATTGCCTTGTCTATGGTTAAAACTTACCAGTTTGTCCATGGACCTATACCTTTCTCTCTCTCACCAGCGTGTGTTCCACTCTGTGGCGCCTGATAGCTGTCAACTTCAATTCGACAGCCATAGCGTTTCTGAAAATTTGCCGCGCTGACTTGGCTAAATATTCTCCCAAGTTTTATTTCACTATAAAAGTTGAAGTTGAAGTTTTTACAGTATTTTTAGTAAAGCACAGTGTTTTAAAATGAGCTCGAATCAAGCTTGTGTTGGGGGTGAGGCGAGTTCGCAAGTCGATGCCTCGGATGGGGATCAACTGGCGAACAACAATTCTATTGATAATTCCTCATCTTTTCGTCCTCGGGGGATTAAGAAGGTATTGCATCACCGCCTCCAAACAAAAGATGCAGGACTTCGCGTAAGTACCCAAATTCAACATTAACGGAGCCGCGAGTTGAGTCTTTAATTCAACAAGTAGGCCACATTTCCGATTATGTAACTTATCGGGCAGCTAATAAAGATTCGAATCAACAAAGCGTTGATTCTATCCCATCTACCTCACAATTTTTAATAAACCCATCTTCAACAGCTCAGAAGTTATCCTTAGGTCAATTAGGCACCGCTTTTGATGAGAACATACTGGTTCCTCAGGCTGATAAAGAGCGCTTAGAGGAGTTGAACAGCCTTCAAAAGTTTGACACGCCTGCTTGGAAAGGCATTCGTTATAAAAAACATTACAAACCTGCATCGCCAACCCGGCTTTACAGGTCTTAAGGTTAATGAGGAACTGTGCCATTTTAATAAAAATAAAGATTACCTTGCACCCACTGAGCAATTACTAGCAGGCTTAACTAACAACATACTTGAACAAAGGTTTTTATTAAAGACAGGATTGCAAGATATTCTTGACTGGGCTTCGGCAAACCCTAATGCTCTTAATTCTAATTCTTTATTTGAGAAGGTTACTTCTGCTTTTGGTCCTGGATCTCCATCTTATAAAAAAATTGAGACTGCTATACAGGAAGTGTGCGGTAAGAGGGCGGAGTGTATCGAGATACGTCGAGACAGAATTTTAAAAGAGATAGAGAACCCTAAATTACGAGCTACACTATAAAATGTTCCACCTAGTCAAGAATATCTGTTTAGTAGAGATGGTCTGCAACCTGTCATAGCATCATTAGGTGGTTCCCATGTTCGGCTTAATACTCCAGCATATGTTAAAAATAGGAAAGGTTAAAATAGAGATTATAAATACCAAAATAAACTACATCTTTTCGAAACCGAGAATTTAAAATTATCAAAAATAAACAGACCAAATTTAAAACAAACCAGCCCTTTCGGAAGAGGCATTCCAACACCGCCCATTCTAATAAGAAACAAGAATGACTGTCAGAGAGTATTTCAGGGTGGCTGCCTAACGAACTATTTATTCAGAGTAACAGCAAAAATAGTAATTAAATTAATTTAACAATCACAGATCTTATATACTAACTTATTGTTAATTAAGCACTTTGTCGAAGTTTTTTGCACTCCTGAGGATTTCTTTCACATCGCTGAAGTCCACATCCGTCAGGTCCACCTTCTGAGTTCTTGTTTGGATCTTGTGCTGCAGTTCTGGCATCTGAATCAACGGAAGCTGCTGAAGGCTGGTGGTTGTAGCGTTTGTGGCGGCGGCAATATAAACTTCTCCTATTAGGGTATCGCAGTGTTGACTCGGCGTCACCATATAGGTACCAATAATGCTGTATTTGCTTGGCTTTCTGTATTGCAGTTTTCAGTAATGACCAGATTGTCTTCAGAGTAGACCAACCATTGACTGTCGGTAATCTTTTGTATTTTGGTCTTCTCAATCCTGATATGGTTTTGTGTGCAGCTACTGTAATTGTTCTTCATCAGCATAATCTGTTCAATGCAGGTCTCGGTTGGGTACTGGACCAGGTTTTCTTCAGCGCAAAGAAATTTCTTGCTCTCGACTTCTACACATGGATTTGCTTATTTACCATTAAATAAGGGTATTTGGGAATAATCGTAAAAGTATTAGGAGATTGGAAGATAGGGATAGGTATAACCTTGTAATACCTGTATGTTTCGTTCTCTATTAGGGGGACTTCCAGAATGAAAACTAACTTATTAATGTTTAAATATGATTTGACTACAATATTACGTTCTATTTTAATCAAGTTGTTTGTACTAACGGGATGTATAGTTTTAGCGTGGTTATTAATGACTACTAGTGTATTATATAGTTCCGTACTATTTATGATGGACTGGTGCAATACATTTAACCTACTAAATGCAATGGCTGTTTCGATTTCTTGTACATCTTCGTAGCAAGTTCGAAAGTTACTCAAAACATGATACATAGCATTTATTATATGTAATAAATTGTTAAACTTAGATTCGTTATAAATAAGTTTATCTATTTCGGTGGTTTGTAGACTCAAGCTTTTGATGTTTGAATTAATTATTTCTGAATCGTTCACTAATCTATCGAAAGCTCTTTGCATTGATGAAACTTTACGCTCAACGACATGTTCTTTGTTTTGTAACACTTGTATTGGTCTATCGTAATTAATAGCATCATTTCTTCAGCGCAAAGAAATTTCTTGCTCTCGACTTCTACACATGGATTTGCTTATTTACCATTAAATAAGGGTATTTGGGAATAATCGTAAAAGTATTAGGAGATTGGAAGATAGGGATAGGTATAACCTTGTAATACCTGTATGTTTCGTTCTCTATTAGGGGGACTTCCAGAATGAAAACTAACTTATTAATGTTTAAATATGATTTGACTACAATATTACGTTCTATTTTAATCAAGTTGTTTGTACTAACGGGATGTATAGTTTTAGCGTGGTTATTAATGACTACTAGTGTATTATATAGTTCCGTACTATTTATGATGGACTGGTGCAATACATTTAACCTACTAAATGCAATGGCTGTTTCGATTTCTTGTACATCTTCGTAGCAAGTTCGAAAGTTACTCAAAACATGATACATAGCATTTACTATATGTAATAAATTGTTAAACTTAGATTCGTTATAAATAAGTTTATCTATTTCGGTGGTTTGTAGACTCAAGCTTTTGATGTTTGAATTAATTATTTCTGAATCGTTCACTAATCTATCGAAAGCTCTTTGCATTGATGAAACTTTACGCTCAACGACATGTTCTTTGTTTTGTAACACTTGTATTGGTCTATCGTAATTAATAGCATCATTTTCATCTAGGTTGGCTGTAATTGCTTTAACTAATGAACCTAATGGGCTAAACAAGGCTCTCTTATTTCTAAAATGGAAAGGTAACATTTGAGTTAATCTATCCTTGGTTAGTTTTATTATGAATTCTATCTGATTTTTAATCCCTATGGTTTCGTTACTTAAGTTAAGATCTCTTGTTTTAGTTTTTAATGTGTTAAAATCCCTAAATTTACTGTCTATTTGTAATCCTACTGATTCTAAATCTAAAGTTTTAAATATGGTCCAAAAACTATTCCTCCTCGCTGCTGCTCCCAGCTTCAAAGATGCTATTCCCGGCGTCCGACCGAGGTTTTGAAGGTCCAGCGTGAGGGCTGACCCCACTAGAAGCACTAGGCACGACCTGTGGAGGACGTTTTACGTTTTTATTGCCACTTTAGTTGCTCGTTTGTTTAATGCTACAGGTACTATGTTACGTTGAGTGTCACCTGTTACTATTGCTTTTTCATATCGAGGCTTCTCCTTCGCTTTCCTAGTCCTGGTATTTTTCATAAAAACACCGTCCCCTATTTTAAGGACTGGAGTTTCCTCACCCCCTTTCTTGTCCCTTACTTTAATTTTATCGGATTCTAGTTTTTCGGTTACATACTCGTATAGTACCTTAAGTTGTTTCCTATGTTGTTTATTTCCGCAAATAAAATTATCTTTATCTTATCTTATCTTTATGATCTAATAATTTAATAAAAGTTTTTGGGTTAACCGTTTTTCCCTATCAATATCGAAAACATTGCCAATATCTGTGTGTCCGTAAACGAGCTCAAAAGGAGTAAAGCCTGTTGCTGAATGTATACTATTATTGTATCCCACGATGGCATAGGTCATTACATCTGCTGCATCTAAGTCGATTTTCTCGTACTTCGCAATTCTATAGATTTCTATGATTGTAGAGTGAAATCTTTCTACAACAGCCATTGAATTTGGGTTATTTGGAGTCCCTATGTGAAGTTCTATTTTATATAAACCTAACATCTCTTTAATTAATGTATTGTTGAACTCTGTACCTGAGTCACAACTTACTTTTTTAGGTAACCCGTACATACTAAAATATTTTATAAGGGCCCTAACTATGGTTGGTGTACTTCTATTAGGTACCTCAATAGCCTGTGCTAACTTACTAAAAGCATCTACAATAGTTAAATAATATTTCCCCTCAATAAACAGTAAATCCATAAAGGCTTCTTGGAAAGGGCTATCCTGCGTCTGTGTTAATTGTATTTGAGGTTTGAAGGGCTTCCTATCATACTTCATTTTTTTACATATTTCACAACTGTTAATAATGGCTGTGACGGTTTCCTTCATATTAGCCCACCAATAATGTCTTCTAAGCTTCGCTAGAGTTTCCTTAATACCCCTATGACACGTTTTTCCTTCATGATATTTCTTAATAACTTCCTTTTGATCTACCTCTGTCTCAGTAAGATTAAGAACTCTTTCCGTGCACTCTGTTAACTGTACTAAGCTCTTTTTAAATAGCTTAATTACTACATTTGAAAAAGTTTGTCTAAAAGATGGGTTTTCAAAATAAATGAAATATTTGTATTTCGGGTCTATATACTCCTTTAAAAAGTCTTTAACTAACCTATCGCTATTAGTTGGTATATACCAACCTCGAAGTTCATATGAACTTCGAGGATTTTCTGCTTATTGTTAGAAATATCCTAGACAGCTAATTTGTCTTTAAACCATGAGTATACTACTATCTGCCTCGCTTTTGTGTCTATGGCTTCATTTAGAATAGGGATACCTTCATGTTCCCTATTTGAAACGGAATTGGCTGTGACCTCATCGTCAGAGTCCGAAAGTTCTATCGTCTCTATGGGAGGTTCATCTTCCTGCATCTCACTGTTAATTAACTTTTGTATTCGCTCCTGTCAATCCTTGCATTAATTTTCTGGAAAGGGCATCTGCATTTGTGTTTTGGGCCCTTTCTTATACCTAGCTTCGTAATCATACTCTTCTAATCATAAACGCCATCGCGTAAGCTTACTATTAGGTTCTTTTAATGAGTAAAGCCACGCTAATGGTCTATGATCCGTAAAGATAATAAATTTATTGTCGTATAGATATGGCCTGAAATGCTTAACTGCCCAAATAATAGCTAAGAGTCCCTTCTCTATCCCATGTTGTTGGGCGTCGGCTCCCGTTGTGCTCAGGAAGCCCACTGCTGGAATGAGGGCGGGACACTGGTGTGCGGTGGAGAGAACCAATAGGAATGGAGTCCGACATTGTGCTGGTGGAGGAAGAGGCAACAGCATAAGTTGTATCTGGAGAATTAGGCAAATGAGAACGAAGTGGGTTACGTCCAACCAAATTCCATACTCCGGCTACCTTAGGTTTTGGGTACGGGCCTTTCTTCGTTTATTCATTTATTTATTTATTTATTCATTTATTGTTAGCAATATAAGCTTACAGTATACACCAAAGCGCTTTTATGCTGTAGATTACATTAGGCATTACATTAAATTGCATTATAAACACATAAAAATTAAAAATACTTAGTCACATTCTACAGTTCGTCAAATAATCAGGTAAACAATCATTCAATAAAAAAAATGTCCAATACAATACAAATGTCAAGCGAATAATGTCAAATGGAAGGCAAGATACTGACGCTAATCATAAGAATTAGGTAAATATTAAATGTCAATATAATAATGTGAGATAGGATTACTATGCACACCTGTGGCGAAATAAGGGAGCCAACAACCACATCATGAAACTAATAACTGGTGGTCGACTACCCTTTAAAAGAAGCCACCTCTACAATACCCCAACAGCCATATCTTGAAACAGTTCGCCACAAAGACATCAGGCGAGATGTCAAATATAATTTATCAGTTAAAACAGCAGAAAATATTAGATTCTCCTCCAACAAGGAACCCAGGTTTTCTTTGTCGCATGTTTCCTAGTGTTAGTCCAGAAATCAGATGGAATCTTCCGTCCAATATTCGACCTCAGAGGTCTCAATGTCTTTATAACAACCAGATATTTTCAACTGATTTCACAGTCAAATGTTGCAGAATTTTTACAGGTAAACGACTGGATGGTGAAAATAGATATTCATCAGGCATACTTTCACCTGCCAATTGCAGAAACTCACAGGAGATTTCTCAGAATAGTTTACAATAACTTTCCTACCATTTGACCTGTCATCAGCCCCAAAAATGTTTGCCGCAGTGTCCAATTGCATTGCGGAAATCGTACGAGCACAAGGTCTTCGAATACTGGTGTATCTGGACGATTTTTTCCTGGTAAATCAGGACCAGAAGGTACTAATTTCTCAGGCTTCGGTAGCTCTAACAACTTTGGAAAGTTTGGGTTGGCATGTAAACTATGGAAAGTCGGTCCTGGATCCTCTCAGGAGGTAGAGTCTTATAATATAATCATCAAGTTGTACTCTGAAGATGATTGCCTGTAGTTCCCCGTCCAGCACGGAAGACGTGCTGTGCGTCCGATAGCTGAGCACCAACCTGTTTGGCGATACCACTATGGATAGTAGCCTCAAAAATTAAAGATACTTCAAACAAATCTTTGATTCGTGAGAATGGGTGTTTGTTTTTTTTTTATATTATGTAATTACTAAATATATCTTGGAGACCTTATATTCTTTTCTTAAAAAATCAATAACCCAATAAAATCTTTTTGGTACACCCATATAGCTCATTGGATTGTTTTTAATCAAACCAAGCATGAATTCTCTCCCTATTTTTGGTGAAATTATTGTGTCACTTTCTCGAGTTTCTGGCTTCGAAAATTCTGTGGTAATACCAATAATAGATGGTGTCTCCTCAGAGGACTCTTGAGTTATCACTGTTTTTTTCTGCCTCCTTCGACTCCATCGAAACCTGGGCAGTTCTGGATGCCCTGCAGCGGTGTCGTGTCGATTGGCGATACATCGAGGTGCTGAGATGCTTGTATGACAATGCCACAATGTCCGTCCAGCACAAAGACCAGAAGACGAAACCTATTAACCTCCAACGTGGAGTGGCCGTTGGAGCAAACGAGTCCTAGAGTGGAGACCGCGAGAAGGTAAACGAAAGGTAGGACGCCCCCTAGCCAGATGGACGGACGACCTGAAAAATGTGGCTGGGACAGACTGGATGCGAAAGGCGGAGGATCGGAGAAAATGGCGCACATTGGGAGAGGCCTATGTCCAGCAGTGGACTACAGTGGGATGATTGATTGATTGATTGATTTTCTGCCCATGGAGTAAGTGCTCATCTACCATCTCATAGGTAACCATTAAAGGTTTAGTCTGGACATGTTTACTGGATACCTGCGCCACCACCACACACAATACACCCTTGTCCACAAATGTTTAGCAAGTTTTTTGTCCACTGAAGCCACAGTCTGCACCACAATCATTTGCTTTACACAATGCGCTACCTTCTTGATCAGGCTCACAGGTAGATAGGGCTAACATTTCTCAATGATGAGACAAATGGTTTAAGTCTTCCTCTGACATTGTTAGTTTTCCAATTTTCATAATTCTGGAAAGCTCAAGCTATAAAAAAAAACATTTTTAAAATTTAAACTTTAATAATAAAAACTAAAAACTAATATCAGTTACTAGTTTATGTATGTATTTATGTATCTGTATACATAGGTAAGTATCTATTTAATGAAATAATATAATCTCTTATTCTACAAATAGATCGATAAATAGAGATACAAATGTTAAATAGTCATAATTTAGTTTTAGTTGGATAAGAAAATCCAACAATAAAAAATGTGGTGAAGAAAAATGAAATTTTGTCAATTCTCTCAATATTTCCTAAATTTCTTTGGTTCTCTATATTTTGTAGACTTTTCTTGGAATTCACTGTAGGTATCTATCTGAATTCTATTTCCTTCTGTCAGCCTTCGCTGCCTCCGCTGCGTAACCCTGATGGATCCCAGGCCCATGAGCCGCAAGAGAAGGCAAATCTGCTGGCTAATCTCTTTGCGGCCAACTCCCGAATCGATGATTGTGGTACCCAGCCACCAACACTACCCGACAGTGACCACGCGATGCCTGATATCCATATCAGGCAACGCGATGTCCGTGCAGTGCTGCAATCACTCGATGTCCGGAAAGCCAGTGGTCCGGATGGTATTCCAGCGGTAGTTTTGAAAAAATGTGCAGCGGAGTTGTCTCCAATGCTTACGCGCCTGTACCGGCTATCCTACAGTTCGGGTACAGTGCCTTTGCCTTGGAAGGAGGCGAATGTTCAGCCGATTCCCAAGAAGGGGGATCGCTCGGAGCCAGCCAACTATCGACCCATAGCCGTCACCTCAGTGCTGTGCAAAGTGTTCGAGCACATAATTAACAAACAGCTCATGCGGCACCTAGAGGATCACTCCTTAATTAATGACCGGCAATATGGCTTCAGACCGAAACGGTCAACGGGTGATCTTCTAGCATACGTTACCCATCTTTGGGGTGAGGCTATGGACAAGCACGGCGAGTCACTGGCAATTAGTCTTGACATCGCCAAAGCTTTCGATAGAGTCTGGCACAAATCGCTTCTTTCCAAGCTACCTGCCTTTGGTCTGCCTTCTGGGCTGTGCAACTGGGTTGCTAGCTTCCTGCAGGGGCGCCGTATTCGCGTTCTTTGTGACGGACGAGCTTCGGAGTTTCTGCAGGTTAATGCTGGCGTGCCCCAGGGGTCCGTCTTATCACCCACTCTCTTTCTTCTGCATATCAACGACATGCTGTCTACCGGCAATGTTCATTGTTATGCAGACGATAGCACTTTACATGGGAGTTATCATGGACATCCAGCGGCCAAGCAGTCAGATATCGCAGAGAAAAGGCAGCTTCTTGTCACTGAGCTTGACGGGGTCCTGAATCACATTTCTCAATGGGGCTCTGAGAACCTGGTTGAGTTCAATGCCAAGAAGACGCAGGCATGTGCGTTTACAGCAAAAGTATCTTCTTTCCTTCCCCTCCCCACTCTTCAGAGCACGCCACTGCCGCTGCAGGACAATCTCAATATCCTAGGTATGGATGTTCGCTGCAACCTGAATAACAAAAACTACATCGAAAGCATCATCAAAACAGCCTCACGAAAACTCGGAGTCCTGAACAGAGTGAGACGATTTTTCACGCCGGAGCAGCGGTGTCTTCTATACAAGACACAAATTCGCTCCTGTGTGGAGTACTGCTCGCATCTCTGGGATGGTTCAGCAAAGTACTTACTAGATGCTCTCGGCAGGTTGCAGCGACGTGCGATCCGCATCATTGGGAATCCCGAGATCACGAACACCCTAGAACCTTTACAGCTGCGTAGAGATGTTGCGTCCATGGCTGTATTTTACCGTCTGTACCATGGGGAGTGTTCTGATGAGCTCTTCCAATTAGTCCCACCCTCCCCTTTCCTACACAGGACAACGCGTGCAGGTCTTAGATGTCATCCGCACACGGTGCAAAACATCCGATCAAGAACCAAGCGGTTCGGAGACTCTTTCCTCTGTCGCACCATTAAGGCCTGGAATTCATTACCAGCTCACGTGTTTCCTTCTTCCTACAGTCCCGGGTCCTTTAAGCGGGGCGTGAAAAAGCATATGATAAGGCCGTCAAGCTGAGTGTCACCATTGTCACACGGTATGTGTAAGTAATGGTGACCCTCTTTTCTGGGATTTTGCCTTCAGCTTACCATCAGGCAAGGCGAAGTCCAATTGACGTGTCCTATATAAAAAAAAAAAAAAAAAAAAAAAAATTCTATGTATCTCTGCTTCAACAGTCATTTCAATATTTTCTATTGGTTCATCATCACTATCATTTGGCGTGGGCAGTTTCAATGTTTTTGATTTTTAGATCCAGCTGGCCGTCCTCTTTTCTTTGGTACCACATTTGTTTCTTTTTCCTGGCTTTGAGAACCCTTTGCTTTTTTTGCATAGAAATGCTCAACCTTCTCGGCCGGAACACTTATTTTTTTTTCAATAGAAAAAACTTAAATCTTTTCGAAAAACTATCTGATGTACACAATTTTAATACGAGAAACAAGAATAAACTAGTTGTACCTAAACTTAGGCTTCACGAAGTTGGTGATTCATTTGTAGGCTATATTAGCTGTATAAAAATATTTAGTAAAATTCTTCAGGATTTGATTAATATTGCAATAATAAATTTAAAATAGAAGTGAAAAAAACTTTAATGAGTAAAGATTTTAAGACACTTTATAGTAAATAAAGTGGATAAGTATCTCAATGATGTTAATGCGTGGTCAAATTAAGTCTCTTGCTTGCTCGCACAAAATAAATTGTAAACTAAAGCAAATTTAAAAAAAAAAATCTAGTTCTAATATAGTTCGCTGAGTTTCTTGCTGGTATCTTCTCAGTAGAACTAACCTACCGAAACAGCGAAAGAATCATTTCCCAATGGTTTATTTTTACGTTATTTATATTTTCATATTATTTCTTGACATAAGTACCTAATTGTAAAATTTTGTGTGCCTAAACTGAATATACGAAATTGATTCTTTGATTCTTCTTTCCTGCTGTTACTGGCAGTTAAAACTTTCTTGCCCTGGTTACGCCGTTTAAATCTGATGACCTCTCCGAAAAAACATTTGAACCAACAGTTTCTCGTACTTCAACTATTTCTAATAATATAATTATAATGCTTAGCTTCCTTATTTAATTTTTGTACAGTGACAGACTTGAGGTCTCTTAGGAATTTTGATATTTAGTCGATGGTATCAGCTCTCTAATACATTCGTTGTTCTATGTGTATTTTGATGAACACTTCAAGCGCTTTTGGTTCAGCAATACACGTACTTTTACGAATTATATTTTGACTTGTACTATCGGGTGTCACTGATGCACTGCATTCACTACGTTTAACGCATCTCCAGTTAGTAGTATTGTTTTTATTACGAACATTTAAAATGTAACGAACCTGGAACTGTTTCTTTTTTTTTTTGGTCCCACTCAAAATGTTATTCTTCTTCAACTTCCATGACCTATTATTTATTTAAATAGTCAGTAGTACCGAGATACAAATAACCAGTGGTTTTCCCTATAGTAAACTATTTTATATAATTTAGTAACACAAGGTGCATTTGCCTCCCTAAACTGAAAATTAATATTTTATTATTTGATGGTAAAATTTAAAGAATATTTAGGTATTTAAACTATCATGGTCACTGACATCAGTATCAGAATAAACGGGATATTTACCATGTTTCATTATTTTGAGTTTCCGATATTTCGGCGCTGTTGCAAGCACCATGATCACGGAGGAACTGGAGTAGTGGCGGTGAACAAAGAAAAAGTTTTTTCTTCTAGGAGTAATTATATCGATCTACCCTCTTTCGAGTTCTTTTACTACGCGTATCTGCACTACTATTGGTTTCACTCTCACTACAAACTCAACCCGATCTCGATCACGTTCACGACATACGATGCTCACTGTATCCACTCGCGATTTTGTTTTAGCTTGTTCCCGGTTGTTTTTGCAAAGACGGACCACTGGATGCCAGACGTTCGGCAGTTGAAACCCATCCTCACGATTGAAATTTTTATACTTTTTTATTTCAATTGCTTCCCTTACCAGTCTTGGTATATAGTGGCGTTCTGTCGAAAGCATCTGAGGGCTATGTAGCTCGATCCAGTGATTCGTACCGGACTCCAATAAATGTTGAGCGATTGCAGATTTATGCGGTTCATTGTTTTTGACTGCCCTGATGTGTTCCTTGATTCGGCATGTAACCGTTCTTTTTGTTTGTCCTATATAGGAACTGCCACAGCTACAGTCAATCTTGTACACTCCCGGTCTGTCCAATGGGGAGCCATCTTTGGGTGAGCGCAGGCATTGCGACAGCTTTTTAAAAGGAGTGAAAATAGTTTTGACAGATACCTTCTTCAGGATCAGGATTTTAAAAAGCTGTAAGAACCTATCTTTAGATGAGTCTATGGTTTTATGGCGTGGTCGCCTATTTTTTAGACAATATATAAAAGGAAAGCGTCATAAGTATGGTATAAAATTATACGTGCTCGCGGAGCCGGATGGCCTGATTTTAAATTACCATGTATTTGCCAGCACAGAAGATGAAACAGCAGGAAAGGGACACACTGATAAAATTGTCGTAAAATTGATGGAAAATAAATTGGATGTAGGCCATTCAATCTATATGGATAATTTCTACAATTCGTATAACTTAGCAAATAAACTGTTGAGTCGAAAAACCTATTGTACCGGCACCCTGAATAAAAATCGTAAGGATAATCCACGTGTAATAATTGAAAGAAAAATAAAGAAAGGTGAAAATATCTCGCGATATAGAAATGGAGTCCATATTGGTAAATGGAAAGATAAAGGAGATATCCATTATATATCGACAGAGTTCCCTCACGAGATGCAAGAAGTTACCAGTAAACGTGGTATTACAACAATGAAGCCATTGGCTATACTACGTTATAACGAAAATATGTCAGGAGTTGATCTTCAAGATCAAATGATTTCGTATTACCCATGCGAAAGAAAAACTTTACGATGGTACAGTCAAGTGCATTAATATGTTTCTTGAAAACCATTACAATAACATATATTTATGTAAAGGTTCACGAAATATGTGCCACTTTTCTCATCGTTATTATGCCTTCGTTTTTGTTGCAAAAATATCTTAATAACTTAGTGAGCAATAATATGTCCCTAAAAAGGTTTGTATTGTTAGATAATATGTCAATTAAAAAGAAAACTTAATATTTCCTTGCTTTTTTTGACACCATTGACAATCATTTAAATTTTGATTTTCTTTTCTATGGAACGTCGTCAATTATTTGTTGAAACAAAGTGAACTTCATGTAAATACTTCAAAAGTACTTAATACTGATAAGATTTCATTCTGAATAATAATTATATTTTAAGTGCAATTCATAGTACTATCTCAAGTGTAGTATAAATAAATAATTTATAACATGTATCGCATAGATGGGCATACTAAACATCGTATAGTCGCGTTAAAAGAGGAGGGTGCTTCAATACAAGACATATCTGATGAATTGGGTGTAACTCGAAAGACAGTAAAATTATGGATACGACGTTGGGAAGAAGAAGGAAGGTTAAATACTCATGTGTCCAATGGAAGACCAAGAAAGACTTCTACTGAACAGGATCGTCTTTTGATAGAAGATGTTCAATATCGCCGTTTTGTGACTACTTCAACATATGCCATTGATCGTGGTGTATCAATACACACTATACGCCGTCGATTGCATAATGCTGGCATTCATTGTCGCATACCAGCTAAAAAACCGAAACTTACAGATAGGCACAAAAGATTACGATTGAATTTTGCACGAAGGTATTTGAATTTTAATTTTGATAATGTATGTTTTGTCGATGAAAAAGTATTTACAACAGCAAGTGATGGTCGATTATATTTGTGGCGATTAAATAATACTCGCTATGATGAGAGAAACGTCATCCCTAATCGCAGAAGTGGGCGAATATCATTGGGGTACTGGGGCTGGATGTCGGCTAGTGGCCCTGGCGAATTGGTACAAATAAGTGGTCGAATGAATGCCAGGTATTATAAAGAGATCCTTGAGGACGTTTTAGTTCCGACGGCTACAGCTGCTTTTGGTAATGAGCCAATATTCCTAATGCAAGATAATAGCTCTGTCTACAACTCGCATGTCGTACAATTATGGATAGAGGAACAAGAAGGCTTGCACTTAATAAAGTTACCGCCGAAAAGTCTTGACCTAAACCCTATAGAGAATCTATGGGGTTTAATGGTGCAGGCATGGGATCCAACAGCTGTATGAAGTGTTGACAGCTTAAAAGACCATGTTAATTTCATATGGAATAGTTTTATGGGCAGAGGTGTTTGTTTCAACATGGTAAGATCTATGAGAGAACGTTTGCAATCGGTGATTGATAATGAAGGAGGTTACACACGCTACTGATAAGTGAACCTTTTTTATTTTTACTTAGAAATGAGGCATTTTGTTTTGTTATTCTTATTTAAAAGCTGTGTAATTATTTATTTGGCAATAAAAGAGTATTTCACTGTTATTTGTCTTTTTCTTTTTACATCAAAAGAAGCATTTTTAGTAATAGACCGTCAGCTCATGACAGATTTCGGGGCCCATTTTCTCATGCTAGCCTCGAAGAGGGTTGGAAGGTACGTCCATACAGAGTTGAATAAAGATAAATTCAAGTTCCGCTTCTGGGGTAAAAAAATTGAGCGTACACCTTTGATTTATGTTAAGAAAAAAAATTTTTTTTCATGATATCTCCAGGAGCGGAACTTGAGGTAATTAACCATTTTAACTGAAAATGTTCCCGTGAATGAGAATTCCCGTTCCCATTTTCTGGGCCAAAAGAAGTAGTTCTAAGATCTACATCACTCCTACATGGTTAGGTACTTATAAACTTTTGGCTGTCTAACATTAAGACCTTTTGGTTGCGCCGATGTGGAAACTGTATTTTTTGACATGGAAACACACTCCTTTTAGATCCGTCTTCCCCTCCGCACTAACCATAGTGTAGTTCGTCCGTCCGCCATTTGTGAAATATAGACACGCAGTCTCGCTTTGAACTAGCCAGCGTAAAGGCGATCGCGCGCGCGCGTCTCTCAGAAATGAATAATATTTGTTGTATTTTAACCGCCTCATAGACCTTTACCGATCGGATGGTGCCTCTCGTGTGTTCCTCAAGGGATCTAGTGACGCTGACGGCAGCTCCTGAGCAAGGAAGAGAAGATCCGTGTACCGGCTGCGATGAAAAACACGTGGGTCGTGAAGGTTAGTGCATCCTCTCCTAATTTCTCGGGCTGCATTCACTGCCTGGATCGAATCCGCGGCAGCCCGGCCACCTGTCTTGTTTTGTGTGTAAAGTGTCAATAGAACAGTTATCTGCTTCCCCGCAATACAGTCCACTCGTACACGTTGGCCCACGCGCCACCATTTTTGGTCCGGATCGAGCCGGATTCTTAGCCGTAGTTCGTATTTTGTTATTATTCTAATGGGAATGAGCGCACCGCACCTAAGTGCCTGGTTATTTTAGTAGAAAACCCCGCATCCAGACACTTAGGCTTAGAATTTGTTGTCCGTTCGCCGCTGGCTCGCATTGTACCTACCTAATACATAAATAGGTTAGGTATCATATCAACACTTAATCGTAGTTCACAATTTTCGCATCGCACCTAAGTGCCTGGTTATTTTAGTAGAAAACCCCGCATCCAGACATTTAGGCTTAGATCTTAGGTATACTCAGACACCCTAGTGCATAGGCACAGTGTAATACCTAACGCATTTGGCTTTGTTTTGTTTTTTTCAATTACGTTGTTCTCGGCTCACGTCGTATTTGCCTAGTACCTGCGTGGGTAGACACGTGGCTGTGCCTACCTCGCTCGCATCTCATCCCAATTCATACGAAAGTATTTTAATTTGAATAGATATTACGCAATACTTAATCTCGGAAATAATAGTTGAATCTAGACAGCGACCATCGCGCAGGTGCGACCTTGTTGCTATGCGCGTTTGTTCAAGCGTGCATTCACAGTTGTAAGCACCTACCTACCTACATAGTTAACGCTCGCGCCGCCTCGCTGCTCTGTACCGCTAGGATTAAGTCATTTCATATTTAATTGTAAACATGTCCCCAAAGGTTGATAAGACCGGTAAGGTTCAATTGAAACTTTTATACGCTAAAAAAGAAATGATTTACTCTCGCGTACAATCGATTTATGATAGTGCACTTAAAACCTCTGATTTGGTCATCAGAGATTCGTTCTTGTGTTCTATAGAAAACTTAGATAGTCTACGCGCGGATTTCGAAACCTTAGTGCATGACATCAACGTTTTAGAGTTGAATTTGGATCCCGATTACTCAGTGAGTTATCAAGCCTTGTCGTCGTTTGACGATTTGTATTGTCGTATCAAGCGCGTCGCGAGGAGTTTGGAGAAGCCGTCTGACCGACCCAACCCCACTCGCGACCGACCTAAGTTGCCACCAATTCAAATACCCGAGTTTGATGGTAACATTCGCAATTGGTGTCGATTTATAGATAGTTTTGAGAATACAATAGATAAGAACGATTCGTTGACAGATCACGAAAAATTGCATTATCTCGTTGAAAAATTGACTGGTAAAGCTATAACCGCTTGCGCTGGAATTACGTTTAGTGCCGGGAATTATAATTTAATTTTAAATACTTTGAAAGCTAAGTATGAGGATAAAAGATCGGTAGCTAACGCCTATTTAGATCAGATGTCTGATTTGAAATCTATTACGGCATGTAACGATCAAAACTTAGAGAAATTTCTAGATACTTTCGCGTCAGCTGTTCGCGCTGTAAAGAACCTAAAGATTGATGACCTCTGCGACTTCGTATTTTTGTATATGGGTTTAAAGAAATTAGATTCCGAAACCATTCGTTTGTTTGAGTCGGATCATCGCGGCAGTAAAATTCCTAAGTTCGAAGACTTAGAAAGTTTTGTTCGCGAGCATATAAAGGTATTGCAACGCTCTTCATCGAAACATGAAGGCGCGAAGAAGGTTGTTACTTCTGAACGCAGAATAGATGCGTCATCGAAGTCACTGAGGTCAACCCATACTTATGTTAATGCCGCACCAGCGCGTGTACAATCACCTGTTTGCTCTTTGTGTAGTACTCATCACTCGCAACTGTACAAGTGTCCTGGTTTCCTAAAATTGTCGCCTAGTGATCGTTATAAATTTGTTCGCGCTAATAATCTTTGTTTTAATTGTCTCGGTACTAAACACCGCGTGGGTTTATGTAATAGTGGAAATGGTTGTCGCAAATGTCAAGCGAGACACCACACTTTGCTTCATTTTGAAAATAGTAATGCCGCATCCAAGGTGAGCACAGTTGGTTCGTCGAGCGGTGACGCGCGGCAGCCTGCGCCGCAGCCGCAGCCCGAGCTCGCACGCGCTCCGGCCTGCCCGGGGACCGCTACGAATGACGTCACCTTGTGTTCGTTCTCCGCTAGTGCTGCCCTCACTACGGTTTGTCTTGCGACCGCTCGCGTGGTTATTGTTGATGCATTAGGTAAACCGCACATTGTTCGAGCGCTATTAGATGGCGCTTCGCAAAGTAATTTTATTACTCAAGATTGTTGTCAACGTCTTGGTTTCAATGTTGATAGGCGTTCAACCTACTCAGTGGTGACGGGTTTTGGAGGTTTACGGTCAGCTGTTCATGGCACAGTTAAAACGAGGTTTGGATCTCGTTTTAATAATAAAATTTGGTTTGACATGGATTCGCTCGTTACAGATAAAATAACTGAACAGTTGCCTACCGTCCCAGTTGACACGTCTTTATTAACGAAATTTAAAGACTTGCCTTTAGCTGATGAGACTTACGCTGTTCCTGGAATCGTCGATATATTGATCGGCGCTTCGATTCTCCCGCACCTCCAGTTATCACGTAAGGTCAAAGGGGGACCGACGTACCCCGCTCCGCACGCCCTGGAAACAGTTCTGGGTTTTGTTATAATTGGTTCCGCACCCGCTTCTATAGATAGTTTTAGTCACTCGACTGCCTCGTTCTGTTGCACCGTCGAGCCGCCACTGGAGTCTACCATCCGCAAGTTTTGGGAGATTGAAGAGGTCAATGTCCCACCAATCCTAAGCCCCGATGACAAGATGGCTGAGGAGATTTATTGTCGCACGACTACTCGTGATGAGCAGGGTCGTTATGCGGTCGCGCTCCCTTTCAAGGGAGATATTTTTTCGCTCGGGGACTCCCGTGCATCCGCTGAAAGACGCTTTCTTTGTTTAGAACGAAAGATGCAGGCGTCTCCAAAGTTAAAGCAAGCCTATGATGAGGTTGTTAACGAATATTTAGATAAAGGTTACATCTCACCTGCGCCTGCGGACACTGACGAGACCCAGCCTTCGTACGTTATCCCGCACCACGGAGTTATTAGAGAAGATAAGCTTACTACTAAACTCCGCGTAGTTTTAGATGGCAGTGCTAAGACTAGCACTTCCGTGTCGCTTAATGACATTTTGTATTGTGGTCAAAATCTTCAAGGTAATTTATTTGACATAATTGTAAATTTTCGTTTATTCGCTGTGGCACTCTCTGCAGATATTCGACAAATGTTTTTGTGCCTTGAAGTGCGCGAACCCGATCGTAGGTTTCAACGATTTTTGTATAGATTTTCACCGCAAGAACCTTTAATGGTTTACGAGTTTAATCGTGTTTGCTTCGGGCTTAAATCTAGCCCTTTTCACGCACTTCGCACCGTCAAGCAGTTGGCCGCTGACGAGGGCGATGCATTTCCTAAAGCGAGAGCCACCATTGAGACTGGCTTATACATGGACGACTTCGTGTATAGTGTAGATAGCGAGGCCGAGGCTGTCGAGACGGCCGCTCAGGTTATAAGTCTCATGAAGGCGGGTCAATTTGATCTCGTGAAATGGACGAGCAACTCGCAAACAGCGTTAGAGTCGATTCCACCGTCGCACCGATTGTCTTCGGTTAAGGAGTTCGATGAAAGTGATACGCACAAGGTGCTTGGTTTAAGCTGGTCGCCCGCATCTGATACGTTTAGTTTGAAAAGTAGTTCGACCCCGCAAACTTGTACTAAACGCATTATCCTGTCGTGTGTGGCACGGATATGGGACGTAATGGGATTCGTAGCTCCTGTCGTTCTGTACGCCAAACTACTTATAAAAGAGCTTTGGCTTTCGAATTGTGATTGGGACGACACCGCGCCCGACAACATTGCTAAGTTGTGGGCTCGCTTTAGAAAAGAACTCTCTGTGCTTGACCAAGTACAAATTCCGCGTCATGTAGGTATATCGCAACCTAGTGTTGTTACGGTAGTAGGCTTCGCGGACGCTAGTGAGAGGGCGTATGGAGGAGTAGTCTATTTTCATGTCTCGAATGTAGGTAAGGTTTCAATTAGCCTTATAAGCGCGAAATCGAAGGTCTCTCCCCGTAAGGTCGTCTCTCTGGCACGCCTCGAGCTATGCGCTTTACTATTGTTGGTTAGATTGATCACCTCTATCGCCAATGCTTGTAGTAGTCGCATTAATATTAATAGAATTTTAGCTTTTTCGGACTCAACAGTCGCTTTGTGTTGGGCCCACTCTTCGCCCCATCGTTGGGACACCTTCGTCGCTAATAGAGTGGCAAAAATTCAATCGGAATTAGCGCCAAAAAATCTCTTTCACGTTGCTGGCACCGACAACCCAGCCGATTGTCTCTCTCGTGGACTGCTTCCTTCGCAAATATTAGATCACCCGTTATGGTTTAGTGGACCGTCCTGGATTCATGCCGCGTTAGATAAGTGGCCAGTTAGTCAATTCAATCCCACTACGGTTTCCGAACCACCCGAGGAAAAGAAGCACTCGCTTGTGGTGTCGGTCCCGCGTGAAGAGTCCCTGGTTTTGTTGTTGGCTAATCGCGTCTCGTCTTGGTCGAGACTGTTGCGTTGTGTTGTTTATGTAGGCCGATTTTTGAGAATTTTATCTACACGCGGTCATATAACCGCCGCTGATTTAGATAAGGCTGAATTGATCATACTTCGCGAATTGCAGAAGTGTTATTTTGCTTCTGAATTTAAAAATTTAGAATTTAACAAACCTTGTAGTCGTTCTTTCCGACACTTGAAACCATTTTTGGAAGATGGACTCATTCGAGTAGGTGGTCGTTTGAGAAATTCAGGTTTAGGATTTGAACAAAGGCACCCAGTAATTCTCCCGCGTAAGGACCACGTATTAGATTTGTTAGTAGATTATCATCACAAGGTGAATTGTCACGCTGGTCCCGATTTGTTAATGTCTATTTTGAGACAGAAATACTGGATAATTTCCGCTCGTAATTTGATTCGCGCTAGAGTACACAGATGTGTACCTTGTTTTAAACTCCGCCCGCGTTTTATCGCGCCTGAAATGGCCGATCATCGCTCTTGTCGTGTTGTTCAATCCGCAAAACCTTTCGTACACACCGGCACAGACTTTGCTGGGCCTTTCAAGGTCACCATTGCTCGTGGTCGTGGCATTCGCTCCACGAAAGCTTATGTTTGTTTGTTCATTTGTATGACAACTCGCGCGGTTCATATAGAGTTGACCGGTGATTTAAGTACGCCAAATTTTATGTCCGCTTTTAAACGTTTTTTGTCGCGTCGGGGTCCGGTTAAGCGCATGTATTCGGACAACGGTACAAACTATGTAGGGGCCCGACGTAGTATTTCGGAATTGCACACATTCTTACGGTCTAAGTACTACCAAAGTGAATTCGCTCACATCTTAGCCGAAAATCGCATTGAATGGTACTTTAACACGCCTGCAGCTAGTCATTTTGGTGGTAATTGGGAAGCGAATATTAAAAGCCTTAAGTCGCATCTGTTTCGCGTCATAGGCGAACAGATTCTCTCGTTCGAGGAGTTGAGTACCGTACTCGCGCAAGTAGAGGCGGTGATGAACACGCGTCCGCTGTGTCGGACTCTATCTAGCGATCCGTCAGAGCCGTTAGCGCTGACGCCAGCTCACTTCTTAAATATGACTCCTTTAAAATATTTGCCCGCAATAGATGTTGATGACGATAGAATACACCTCCTAACTCGTCACGCTCTTTTAGATAAGATGGTCCAATCGTTTTGGAATCGTTGGAGAACCGATTATTTGCACACGCTGCAGTCACGTCAAAAATGGAATACTCCATCCAACCCAATTACTGTAGGTACGGTGGTAGTCCTTATGACTGAGAATGCGCCTCCTTTACATTGGCCTCTAGGAGTAGTAGAGGAAATTTTTCCCGATGCCCGCGGGATAACTCGTGTTGTACGGGTTAAAACTGCAACCGGATCGTATCTGCGCCCGGTTGTTCGCCTCTGCCCTCTGCCTAGCCAGCAGTAGGCACGAGTTCCAATCTATGTTTATATTTTAGTTGTTATTTCGCAAACCTAGATTTAGATTAGACATTAGTTTTGTTCCACATTTTTCGTTTCGAAGGTAACCCTTCAAGCCGGGGGGAATGGTTGCGCCGATGTGGAAACTGTATTTTTTGACATGGAAACACACTCCTTTTAGATCCGTCTTCCCCTCCGCACTAACCATAGTGTAGTTCGTCCGTCCGCCATTTGTGAAATATAGACACGCAGTCTCGCTTTGAACTAGCCAGCGTAAAGGCGATCGCGCGCGCGCGTCTCTCAGAAATGAATAATATTTGTTGTATTTTAACCGCCTCATAGACCTTTACCGATCGGATGGTGCCTCTCGTGTGTTCCTCAAGGGATCTAGTGACGCTGACGGCAGCTCCTGAGCAAGGAAGAGAAGATCCGTGTACCGGCTGCGATGAAAAACACGTGGGTCGTGAAGGTTAGTGCATCCTCTCCTAATTTCTCGGGCTGCATTCACTGCCTGGATCGAATCCGCGGCAGCCCGGCCACCTGTCTTGTTTTGTGTGTAAAGTGTCAATAGAACAGTTATCTGCTTCCCCGCAATACAGTCCACTCGTACACGTTGGCCCACGCGCCACCACCTTTTTTTTAGAAACAATTCTTGTCTATATATTTTTAACCCTTTTTGCAATACATAATTAAAAAGTGACAGACGTTTAATTTTTTCTATAATTACAAAAAAAAAAACATAGCTGATCTGTCACATTGCCACTTACATGAAAACATAATTTACAATTATTATTATATATTGATATTTGCTGAGCTTGCCAAAGAATAAAAAGATATTACAGATTTAAAAATTGCGGGACGTAGCGTTTGCTGTAGTGTATTTAGTATCAGCATTGCACCCGTGCGAAACCGTGGCCGGTCGCTAGTATATACATATATCTACATTGAATCAAAGAGCATTGCTGATTAATGTTTATATGATGGTATGAGCAATGTATGGAGAAGCAAGGTGCTGGTTTTTGTGACGGGACGCCACAGACGCCGCTCCCAAGGCAACGGGCTCCTTGGCAACCAGCGGCCACAATAGTCAAACATTTTCTTTTCAGTGCTATTTTATTGTGACAGTTGGTTTTAATTTATAAAGTGTTTTTGTATATATAGTGTTTACGGAACTATGTCTTAGTTTTAAGTATTTTAAGTGCTCCATTTTCAGTCATCTTATTACACATATGTTGCACGATAGTGATGCGGAGGTAAGTCAACCTACTGCTTCGCTATTGAATGTGATACGATGCCCTCACTGCTCCCAAGCCCGTATTTTTAAGAGTGAGCGAGGTTTGAAGATACATATCGGCAAAGTACACAAACCCCGACATGTATCTCCGAACCCTCCTCTGGTTATTCAACCCTCTACCAGTACAGTTTCGGAAAACATTATTGAAATTCCCTTTTGGCAAAGACTATCTCACTTAAAAAACTCTGTTTCGATCTTAAAGAGAATTCCTCGCGGTGCAAGACCAATTGTTGCGAAAAGTTTGTCAAACTGCATAGGTCTTGTACTTCGAGAAAATACTACAACGGCTTGGGAGCAACTGCTCATCTTCCCATACAAAATTTTACATATTAGAACAGATAAGACAGACCGGACAGCCCACCGAACAACAACAAATTCATTGACGTCTCAAATTAGAAATAATTGTAGCGTCATAACGGAAAATTTAAACCCAACATACTCTTCTTTTCGGAAAAGCAATATTTTTAACTTGGTTGAATCAAAATTAAGGGATGGTGACATAAGTGGGGCATCGAGATTGCTTTTTAGTAGCGATGTAGTGGCGCCCTGCTCTCCGGAGACCCTTACTGGTCTGCGGAGCAAGCATCCAGCGCCTGCGGGTGGCCTTTCTTTTCCTGAGGCACCTGTCCCCGACCCTGATTGCCTGTGCGTAACGGCCAAGGAAGTGTTGGCAGCCGTTGTCTCCTTTCGAAGTGGTTCTGCCGGAGGTCTTGACGCATTAACCCCACAACATTTGAAAGATCTTTTAGGGCCAAGCGCCGGGGAGGCTGGTGAGGCACTTCTGAAGGAGCTAACGGCTCTCATGAATTTGATGCTCTCCGGTAGTGTGGATGATGCCATCACAGACATTTTGTATGGGGCTAATTTGTGTGCCCTACGCAAGGGAGATGGTGGCATTCGTCCCATTGCCGTGGGATGTACGTACCGACGTATGGCAGCCAAACTCTGTTGTAGATATTACAAAACCGAGTTGGCTTTGAAGTTACAGCCCCTCCAAATTGGTTTTGGTTCAAAGGGCCCCCCTGAGGCTGCCATACATGCTTTATCAACCTACCTTGGCTCCAGTAAAGGTGAGGTCATTCTCAAGGTTGATGTGAAGAATGCTTTCAACTCGGTGAACAGGGACACCTTGTTGAACCAAGCTAAATTAGAAACACCCAAAATTTATAATTTTCTTTGGCAATGTTACAGATACCCATCCAAACTATTATACAAGGACAACCTTTTGAAATCAGCTGTTGGATGTCAACAAGGAGACCCTCTTGGACCGGTAATTTTCAGTTTAGCCATTCAGCCCATTATTCGGCGGTTAAATTCTAAATTTAATGTATGGTACCTAGACGATGGGACTCTAGGGGGAGATGTGGAGACAGTTTTACAAGATTTGGTATTTATTAAAAATGAATTTAGATTAATTGGTTTAGAACTAAATGACAGCAAATGCGAGATTTTTTTAAACGACGTTTCGGACAAAATTTCTACTATTTCTAAATTCAATTCCGTAGCTCCCACCATCAAAATTTTAGAAAAAGACTCTTTACGTCTCCTCGGGTCCCCAATCCTAGAAGATGCCTACACCTCATTTATAGGGGAAAAAATTCAAAATTTTAGTGACATTTCGGATCGCCTACTCAAAATAAATATACACTCGGCTTTCACTATTCTTCGGTATTGCCTATTCGTTCCAAAATTCACCCATGCTCGACGCCATTTTTTAAACATATAACAATTTTGAAAAAAATGGATGAAATTATAGAAAATACCCTCACCAAAATTTTAAATGTGGCCTTGGATGACCGAGCTTTACTACAAGCGACTCTACCGATTCGCTTGGGTGGGCTCGGTATTCGCAAAATTTCAGATGTCAGCTTACCAGCGTTCCTGTCTTCAGTCCACAGTACGGAAGAATTAACTAGGAAAATCCTTGCACCTACACTAGTTAATTCTGAAGTATTGTGTAAGACTGATGCAGTGAACGCCTGGAAAATTGCATGTCCAAACACCGATCTCCCAAGGAACCTTTTCTCACAGCGTCAGTGGGACGGGCCGCTCTGCAGCTTAGTTGGAAAAAAATTACTAAATACATGTTCCAATGCTGCTGAGCGTGCCCGTTTACTGGCGGTTGGAGTGTGGGAATCGGGTCTTTGGCTACAAGCTCTTCCGTCATCTAACGTAGGGACTATGTTAGATGACACTACCTTCCGCATCGCAACTTGTCTCCGTTTAGGTGCGCCGTGTGTTTCTCCGCATCAATGCCGTTGTGGAGAAGCCGTTGACAGACTCGGACACCATGGTCTGTCGTGCTGCAGGAGCGCTGGGCGAATTCCACGGCACGCCAGCCTCAACGACATAGTCCGCCGTGCTCTTGTCACCGCCGGTGTACCAGCTGTAATAGAACCAAACGGTTTGGCGCGTGACGATGGCAAGAGACCGGATGGCATGTCGTTAATGCCATGGAAGATGGGTAGGACTCTGGTGTGGGACGCCACATGCGTTGATACCATGGCTCCTACCCATATAACTAGCACGGCTGGCTGTGCTGGTGCTGCTGCTGCTTCTGCAGAGGCTCTCAAGCGGCGCAAATACTCCAATCTCATCGGAGATTATGAATTTGTGCCGTTTGGAGTCGAGACTTTGGGGTCATGGGGTCCGAGCGCTCGCAACCTCTTCCGTGAGATTGCGAAGCGAATGGTCGACGCTTCTCGTGACCAGAAGGCTGGCCTCTTTTTAGGACAGAGAATAAGCATTGCCATACAACGTGGCAATGCTGCCAGTCTTCTGGGAACGCTACCACAAGAGGCATGCGATGCGGAGGAATTCTACGACGCATTTTAATTGTTCTTAGCTATAAGTTGTATAATAGTTATTTTATTTTTATTGTATTTAATATTTAAAAATTCTTCCTTGATTTGTTTAATAATTAAAATACATTTCATGTATCTATATTAGTTAACATTTTATAGTAAATATATTAATGGAAATCGTCAATAATACCTTTATAATGATTTCTTTGCTCATTATAAAACAAATTGTCCTTTATAGTATACATATTATTGATCAGTTTCCGCAGACATATTTATATCAGTTAGATTGGATGCTACAATAATAAACATTCAATGATACATACTTTTGAAATGATAGTTTAGATACATATTTATGCACTTGACTGTACTTAAAAATTTTCATTCATACAATGATGATGAGTCTGGTAAATTCTCGTTTATTGTACAACAAGTTCTCTGGAAAACCTAAGCTTTCATTATACGACTTCAGGGAGAAAATCATTGAACACCTTTTACCTGAAAATTTACAAACTCTTGCATCTTCATCGGGAAATCGTAATCAACAAAGTCATAAATTGACGAAAATAGTTAAAACGACGGAACGGACAATAAAAACTGGGCCAGAAAGAAAAGTGCAAGCAGTCCCCAGAAAAGATTGCAGAAACTGCTATAAAAATAAAAAACGAGTGCAGACTACGATGGAATGTAAGGATTGCCCGGATGATCCGCCTATGTGCATGGACTGTTTTTTTTTATTTTACATACTTGTACCAAAAACTAATTTACCAAATATTATTTTTGTTTTGATAAGCCCTTACATCTGATTTATTTAGGTACTAAGACTGATAAGAAATAAGTGTTCCTAATTGTTATGCTAATTCTGATTTATTTACTAAGACTGATAAGAAATAAATGTTCCTAATTGTTACGCTAATATAGTATGGTTATTTTAGTAGGTATAGGTACTTATTTCCTAAG
Source organism: Eilema griseolum (assembly GCA_963662185.1). Lineage (NCBI taxonomy): Eukaryota > Metazoa > Arthropoda > Insecta > Lepidoptera > Erebidae > Eilema > Eilema griseolum. Next base: position 12,260,297 of record OY759253.1, read on the forward strand.
TTGCCGTTCATCGTAAGTATTAGTAAACTTCGTGTCTAATAGAAGATTTTTTTATGTTTCATTTTTCTTTGATATTTTATCATTTTTTGTGTGTCATATAATTCAAATAAAAATTATTGATACTAAAAATAGTTTCATTTTATTACATTTTGATCTCATAATTGCACAAAAATGCTAATCAAACCTTGACGCGACGTAGCGTGATCGAGCCCCTAAGGATAAATGTACACTGCACATGGCGCATCACGCGACGTCGCGTGATATATAACTATATTATATAAAATATAATACATATATCTAGAAAGCATAAACACCACCACAAGTAGTATTTACTGTACATAAGAGTTCAGTAATTAAAAAAAGGACATGGGCCACCAGCAGAAAACTCCAATTTTAGCTTTGGCAATTAAAGTGTTAAAGAATATTTTTTTATCTACCTGTCCTTTGTATTCATTTTTTTCTAAATACGTGTATAATGCTTACATATTTATATTATATTCTTATATTGTCTTTTGAAACAATATTTCGTAGCTATTTAAATATTTTTATTTTATAACTTTTACATGACATAAGTAGATATTTATTTGAAATCATTGAGCTTATACTCTATTCTACCGATAGACAGGAGCGTTCAAATAATAAATAATACGTATTTATAAAAAGTATTTATTGACAAAAAAGTCTATAATATATAAGTATGTTTATCAGTTTTGAACCATTGGCACACTGCACAGCGCCGGAGCGCCGAAAACGGCAAACACGCACGTGGTCGCGTGAGAGCAGATCTGCCACCGCGCGCAGATTTAATAGACCCCCCATTTTTATCAAATATGTATTTTTTCTTTTTTTTTGTCTGTGTTTGTCATACGTTGACGACTGTTGAATTGTCATTTGTCTAGGGTGCTGGACAACCAATTATAGGCTTCGGCTGGGAATAAATTCATAGGAATAGCCTATAAGAACTGTTCGCCACATACCTCTATGGTGTTAAAGTTGATAACTGTAACATATGAAATAACAGTGATGTTGAAAGAACAGTGATGTGTGAATGTTTTGTTTGAAAACTAAAACTAAATTTATTTATTTATTTATTTATTTATTTATTGATTGATTTATTTATTTATTTATTTATTTATTTTTCACTACATCACTATCTTTACAGGTTAACCTAATACAATAGTGTGGTCCTTAAATATTATAATAACATATAACATATAGTGCAATTTTTGAGAACTCACTCAGGGAACATGTAAAAAGATCTGTGCCGTCCGCTACTTCATTGAGTATATGTAAGGTGCGCGTTATCACAGCTTTGCCCAGTAAATTAGTTCTAGCACTGGGCACTGCTAGTAGACGCGGACGCCGCCTACGCCACACGTAATTGTTGGGTACACATAGGTTAATCTCTTTCAAGACCCCCGGATTAGAGGTCTTACCACGTAATAATTTAAAAATATACGTGGTAATAGCCATGTACCTCCTTGTCTCCAATTTGTTGTATCCTACCATGCCTATCACAAACAAGCTTGGATACATCAATGGATAAAATGGGTATACTCCATACAGCCTTAGGTACAAGAACCTAGTAAATTTATTTTGGATACGTTCCAACATGAGACCATATTTAGCTTCATGGGGAGCCCAGATAATTGCGTTACTTTCTAACTGGCTTCTCACTAATGCATTATACAAGGTGGTTATCGCTGTGATGCTTGTGAACCCCCCCGCTCTTCTGAGTACAAAGCCTAAGCTCCTGTATGCTTTTTTACATACATTTTGTATATGATTACGAAATGTTAGCTCAGCGTCCAGGTTTACTCCCAAATCTCGCACTGTATCCGTCCTTTTCAGTACTGTCTTATTCAGGGTGTAGTTAAAGTTGATAGGCTTTTTCAAACGGCTGAATGTTATAATTGAGCACTTAGAGGTATTGAAAAATAGTTTATTTTTCTTACTCCACTCATCTACCCTATCAATATCTAGCTGAAATCGATCACAATCTCCTTCTTCTCGTATGGCGATGAGGAGTTTGAGATCATCCGCAAACAACAAACATGTGGCATCCCTGACCATGCCCGGCAAGTCATTTATCATAATAATAAACAGAAGAGGTCCCAAATTACTACCTTGACTCACACCCGATCTCGTATAGTAGGGTTCAGACTTATAACCTGCATATTCGAAGTACTGTTTCCTGTCCCTCATGTGATCCGCAAAAAATTTTAGCAATTTGGGAGTGCATCCGACTGTAGCCAGCTTAGTCAATAAGATGTCATTATCAACCATGTCAAATGCTTTTTGAAAATCAAAGTATGCAGCGTCGACCTGCACGCCCGAATCAACGTTAGGAACCACATAAGTCATAAAATTTAGCAGGTTAGTAGTCGTACTGCACCTGTACTAAATCTATAGGGTAACAAATGTTTTATCCGAACTTCGATAGATGGCGCTGTACCGTATTACTGAATCGCGATATGTAAAAAAAAACTCCCGTCATAAAAACAACCCCCAGAAATTCGAAAATAAATTCTGTTAGTTAGCCCTATAACTTATAGTAATACATATTTTGATACAAGCCTTGCCATGCCGGGGGAACCTAACTGGTAGCACTACGTCATATTATCAGAACGATCTACAGTCCATCAAATCTAAGAGGTACCGTTTGACGTTTCATATTTTTCAAACCGAAACAACTTTGTTCATACGTACATTATTCAGTTTCGATAACCTTTTTCATAAAACCATGAATTTAGAAAGATTTCATTATTGTATCTAAAAATGTACAATTCTTAATATCTAAATGTAATTGAAAACTTTCAAACAAAGCAAAATAACACATATTTACACAGTAAATAATTTCTAATAGTTATATTCTTGACCGCATTACAAAGTTACGTAGTTAGGTCACTGCACGTAGTGTTGCGACTCTTCGGATACACTTGTATGCAAAAAAATCGTTTACATATACGAAAAATCGAATGTATTATTTACAAATTACACTTGACAACCAAACAAATATTTTTTCATGTGAATGGGATTTATCTCACATATTACGATTACATAACTAAATAGTTATGTAATCGTAAAATATGAGATAAAACCCATTCACCAAAAATACGTATTTATAAATCAAATATATTTGCTTCTTTAAAAAGTTGTCGAAAGCGATTTGTCGATTTTTGATTTTCGCGCCCAAATAAGTCGGGGTTTCTCGCGCTAACGCTGTCGAAATAGTAAATGGAGTCAGGGATAGTGTTTTTTACATTTATTTTTGTGTATGATAGTATGGGTTTGCATATTACAGAGAAATAAACAAATTTTTAACAAGCACATCCATTGATTTTACAATTACAATTTTTTCTTCTAAGTCTTATTTCTACGTCTAAAACTAATAAAAATAAGGTATGTAGAACCCATTCACAAAAATGTTGTTGCCTGATGTTATAAATTAACGACGTTACTGCGCGACCGCATAATGCACTGAATACACAGATACCCTAAAATAAATTAATTTAATTATTTTTAGGTCAATAGGCAAAATCGCAGGTGTCCAAGTCTCTACAATTTTTTTTTTCTGGCAACACTGCCAACTACAAGCGCACGCGGTCCGCTCGGTCGGTTCGGCGTCAGCAGTCTCTCGCCATCTTGGAAGCTGACTGTGCGCGTACTTGCTTTCTCGTTTGTGTTTTACAATTTGTGACTTGGCTATTACTTTTCTGGACTGATCATTCTTTATCCGTTTACCTTGGCAATATTTATACTGGACTCCGAACTAAGCAAGTGTTTATTAATAATGTCGAAAAGAGGACGTACTTTGAACAGCCAGGCTCGTGAATTGGTGGTGAAATTACACGAGTATTTTGAGCGTGAATCTCAAAATGGTGGACTTCTACTGCCAGTTACACAAGTTCGGGATCGCGTCGGTGAAGCTCTCGGTATTGGTAGCCGCACCGTTGGCAAAATATTAAGTGAAAAATATGGGCCTTCGGGGAGTGACAGTAACGTACTTCACACACCGAAAAAACGAAAAAGAAATAAACCTGTGACAGGCATCGATGAATTCGATAGTCATGCTATTAGAAACCATATATACGGGTATTTTACAAGAGGCGAATTTCCAACATTGGCAAAGTTATGTGCAACTTTAAAAGATGCCGGGCTGTATAAGGGAAGCATAGAGTCGTTGAGAACGGTAATAACAGGAATTGGCTTCAGATACAAAAAAGTTGACAAACGAAAAATTGTTATGGAGCGACATGACATAATTATGCAGCGACTAACATTCCTGCGCGAAGTTAAACAAATTATAAACTGGGATAATGTAATATTTTTGGACGAAACTTGGCTAAATTCCAACCATTCTGTGCCGAAAACATGGACTGATGATTCTGAAGCTTCGTGCTCGAAGGTGCCGATAGGAAAAGGTGGACGCCTCATAATATGCCATGCTGGGTCAGCGTCTACAGGCTTCGTGGAAAACTCTTTATTAGCTTTCCAATCCAAAAGCACTAAAGAGTATCATGAAGAAATGGACGCAGTAAGGTTCCGAGAGTGGTTCTTAAATTTATTACAGAATATCCCTCCTAACAGCACAATTATAATGGATAATGCCCCATACCACTCTGTGCAAATTGATAAAGCACCTACGTCAGCCAATAAGAAAGCAGATTTGGTGGCATGGCTGCAAAGAAAAGGAGTGGATGCCGACATGTCACTATTAAAAGCTGAATTATTACAGTTAGTGAAATTGCATAAACCACCAAAACCGACATATGTAATTGACCAATTGGCCGAAGAGCACGGGCACAAAGTCATACGACTTCCTCCGTACCATTGCCAATATAATGCCATTGAACTGATTTGGGCCCAAGTTAAAGGTAATATTTTATAATATTATAATAATAACACGAGTACTTCGAACATTTATAATTTAAACAATGGTTTTCGTCTGCTATCAAATAGTTACATTATTGTTTTACAGGTTATGCAGCAAGACACAACACAAAACCACCCTTCAGTGTCAAGAAAATGGAAGGTTTATTAAAGGAAGCATGTGCCCAAGTTACACAGGAAGATTGGAGTAAAGTAGTACAAAAAACAAAGAAAATAATAATGGACGACTTCGAAAGAGACGTACACTTTGATAATGTAATGGACAATCAACTGGTCATTAATTTAAATGACGATGATGACGAAGACGACGATACTAGTACTAGTAGTGAATAAAAAAATATCCTAAACATTTCTTTTATTTAATTATAACAATGGATTTCTTAAAATTCGGATATTATAGTAATCGATCTCTTAAAGTTCGGATATTATAGTAATCGATTTTTTCATCCCATCCCTATCATTCAATTGTCAGAACTGTCAAACGGTACTTCTTAGATTTGACGGACTGTAAGGTCCTCCCGGAAATGACAACGCTTGAATCTAAATATATATATATATCAATTTAAATTTAAATTTATTTATTTTAATTTATTTCAAGCAAAAAGTTATTTTCTAAACTACATTTTACACATACAGAAAAATATGATTACAATCTTATACAATATTAGAGACAACATCTGTGTCTGAACTAGATAAGTTAATATCTGTATTTCAGACAGCAGCCCCAACTATAATAGATCATATTATGTAAGATTATGTCAAGATAGAAATTAATAAATAAATAGGTAGCTACACTAAACATAATATTTCTAATAATTATTAAGCACGTCATAGTTTAGTTCTCTAATTTTAAAGTGACTTCATTCATTTGTTTACAAGTACAACATTGTAATACAATACATGTCAATAACTGTAATTAAATAACACATTATATTATGAATAACATAACAAGCATTACAACTTCTTCAGAACTATCATAAGTATAACAGAGGTTGTTTAAAATATAAAATTGTAGAGTGTATTGTGAGCCTCCTTTTGTATGTGTGTGTGTGTGCGCGTGTATGCGCGTGTGTGTGCGCGTGTGTGTGGGAGGTTGAGTTTATTTTGGTATAACCAATAAGTGTTCCGTTTCTTCATAACTGAGTATAGACCATAGTCAATAAATTGATGGCGACACCCAAATTTCCATAAAAGTGATGCTAATATTTTATGTTAGTAAATAGTCATTTACTTTTTCAAAATCTGGCATTCTGCGAATCTGCCATTTTGTGAATCTGGCATTCTGCGAATCTGACTTTTTGAGTTATTGATATTTTGCGACAATCTAATGTCGTTTGTCTTTTTACGAAGGACAGATCCTTTTGCGTTTGTGTCATTATGCGCCTAAACCGTTTGACAGTAGTGATCAAGTACTTTTCTCTGTTAAGAGAAAATTTTAACTGCGCTGCATAAGTTTTATATAACATTCGATAAAAGTGAAATACATTTGGATACCGTAACGCCTGTACCTTTGAGGTTAGACTTCGCAGACCATATATTGTCCTTCACCGTATGGCTCTGAAGCTTCACAAGTACAAGTTTGGGCTTGACATTGGATGACTGCCGTCCCATTCTATGGCAGCGTTTGACGCCCGCGGTCGAGAAGGTGCCGATCTTGAGTGACTGCTTCACGACATCAGTGACAACTCTGCCGATGCCTTCATCCTCTTGCTCTTTCACACCATGTAAATGCAGGATTTTATGACGACTACGAATCTTCAAGTTAGCTACTTCTCGCGCGACACTACTAAGCTGTTGGGAAAAGGACTTGAGTGTCTCAAGAATGAATTTCTTGAAGGCAGCAAAATCTTTTGCTATATCTATGTTAGATGACGTCTTCTTCTGGAGATCTGCCTCGAACTTAGACATCCTTTCTTCGAAATAGCTCTGCACATCAAGTATGGAAGTGTGGGGACACAGCTTTATGTGAGGTGAAGACACAGCTCTATACTAGAGTAAGCAAACATTGTATTTCATAGGAGAACACTAGTCACGGGCTTGTCCGGGCTGTGTGTCGGTCATTTACACTAGTGAAATTAATAATTAATTATGTTTACAACACATTCTTTCCTTTCTTCCAATACGTAAGAGTTCGACCCCGTGCCTCCACAAAAGTTTCCATAATCATAATCGTAATCATTATCATATTATCATAATCATAATGATAATCGTAATCGTAATCATAATCATAATATTTATTCTGTGGATCATAGATTAGGTACAAAGGTCTTATAAAAACTTCCGTTGTGTTTGTTATGAGATAATGTACAGTTCACGGAAATAACACTAAACTAGCAGGTATTTACTGTTAGGTGTATAATTTATTCATATCAATGTTATAACATTAATAAATACTATTTTAAATTTTATTTAATATTAGAGCTCTTTCAGTTAAACTAGGATTGCAACGTTTATAATTACATTGGCCTATGTAAATAAAATGGGAGGAGTACAGTTACCTCATTTTAATAGTATAACAAGGGAAATGGCAATAATGCTAAAATTATTTTGAAGATAATTTTGGAGCTGGTAGAGAGTCCAGAAAGATAAACATTGAAACTGTAATTATATAAATCGTGGATCCCTAACTTAGCCTCCCTGACAGAACCATTGAAGGTTACTACGGAAGAAGTTTGGTAAGAATGCTAATATCGAAGAGTTTTGGACAAAGGATCAGGACCAGGGGCTGCAGTCTCGATATACATAACGATTGATATGATATCGTATCGATTGTTAAGTATAGCGAAGAAATTCGCTTGCCGTATCGAGACTATTGTAAAACGGAAGTTTTTACCGATGAAATATCGTGCAAAATCGTTATAAACCCTCTCGTTATGATTTCAAAAATCTGTATTCATAGTGTGAATATTTTATGTGAAAATAAAGCTAATAATTGCCAGTAAAAAAATAAAAGGTAAATATGGGAAGAATATCTAATTAAAATGGTTATTCCCAGGTCATTATTACATATTTAGTAAATATTCATCTATAATTTCCAAAAACTACTACGATTTCTTTTTATATAGCTTAATTTGTTTATTATATTAAATGCTATCGATGTAAATATAAATTATTATTATGGTAACACTCATGTTGACATAGACCGAACTCATATCCACAGAATATCGTTACAAATCTGTCAAAATACATATAGAAAAAAGAAAATTTATAATATTATATCGTGGTTTTGTGAGTGCTTTGTGTTGTGGATGGTAAGTGGCATCATGTCAGGGGATAGTGATGACTCATCACAGCGAGGACGCGACTCAGTTCCAAGCAACTCCACCATCGCCGAAGTAGGTTTTTCTTAGCTATTCCCATTGTTTATTCTATCCTTTAGTGTGTAATTATGTTCATTTTATGTATATCTTATTCATGTTTCAGGCGCAAAAGGAACATAAAAGGCCACCAACACCCAATTTGAGGAGTTAGTGGCAAAATTGGAAGAGCGTCCATACCTCGCGACTAGGCGGTTTACAAGACTTGAGGGCAAAGAAAATTGGCCCAAGAATTAAACCAATCATACAATGGTGCTGTTAAAATGCCTGACCAGTGGATGACGGTAACTTCTTTTTATACTTATTACTGCCTTCATTATAATGAATGTTATATAATGCATTTCATTATTATGGCGGCCATACACGCTAGGTTATGCATGACGGTTTTAACTGTACATGCATAACCGACAAGCAAGCCCTAGCGTGTATGGCATTCAACTGTACAGTTATCGGTGCATGTACATGCAACCGAGCAAATATCAAAATTGATATTTTATGCCGCTCGGTTATGTTTGCACGCGAGCATAACCGAGCGTGTGTGGCATCCGGCGAGCTTGCCTGCCACAGTTCTCAGTTTTTAATTGTTTGCGACGGCGCGGCGGAAGGTCGCGCGCGCGCATCATCGCGAAAATGGCGAGTCGCAAGCGCAATGCCACATTAGAAGAATTCATAGAAATTTATAAGTCGGAACCTTGTCTTTGGCGCGTAAAGTGCAAAGAATATCACGACAGAGACAAACGATCGACAGCATACGAGAAATTGTTAACTAAGCTCAAGGAATTGGAGCCAACTGCTACAAAAGATGATGTGATTAAAAAAATTAATACGTTACGCAGTAACGTTAGACGAGAGAAAAAAAAATACGATGAATCTGTGAAGTCTGGAGCATCATCTGATGACATTTATAAACCAACACTGTGGTACTTTGAATTATTCGATTTTATTGGAGATCAAGATATTCCTCGCAGGTCGCGATCTAACATTTCGGACTTTGACGAGAATGATTCGAATGTAAGTAGTATAAAGTGAATTATTTATTTTGGAATTTATAGATTAGGTACGGCCGACTACAAACAATTTAGTACATTTTTTCATATCGTTTAGTAGGTAGGTACTCTCGACAACTTGTAACGCGTGATGTGTGGTCGTCTGTACCTATGTTTTTTGTAACGTCGTTTATTAGCTTTACAAAATGTAGGTACCTACCTACATAGATTGTTACAGTATAAACTCTTAAGCGGTGTGGTTGCTCATTTATTAATAAAACAATATTATTACATAAAAATAAAAGAAATATGTTACATTTCAATGAAACTATCCTGCCAAGGTACTTTGCCTTCATTGACAAAGTAAGTTTGATATTCTAGTCTGACTTTTTTTGCATCATTCAGGACATTTCCTCGATTTTGTACTTGTAAATTTTCTACGTTTGAACGTGTGGCATCGTAGCCCGTGGTAACAACAGTTCCATTATCCACATTTTCTCGATAAAAACATCTTGGAGGTGCATATGAATTAGGAGTGTGCTCCATTAGAAAGTTGTGCAAAACACATGTTAGTAGCCATCACCACTTTTTCTATATTGTTTGGTTCTAAATTGATCTGAGTATGGTAAATGCGAAACCTTGATGCTAATATGCCAAAAGCGTTTTCAACTATTCTTCTTGCGCGAGATAATCTGTAATTAAAAATTTTTTTTTCGTAGCTGCTCAAATCTGCTTGACGATATGGTTTCAACATGTCAGGTCTCAACGGGAATGCGTCATCAGCAACAAATACATATGGCAAACACCTTGAACTGTGTTGAATCGGTTCGGAGTTTGGAAGATTTAAATGTTTCATTTGTAACTTTTCAAAAAACGTTGTATTCTGCAAAACACCTCCGTCGGAAACTCTTCCATTTGTACCAAAATCTGCTAATAGAAATCGGTATTTGGCATCAACTATTGCCATAAGAACCATGCTATGTCGTCCTTTGTAGTTGTAGAAATAAGATCCACTATCAGCAGGTGGCACTATGTCTATGTGTTTTCCATCTATGGCACCCAAGCAGTGAGGAAAATTCCATCTCTCTTCAAAAAGTTGTGCGGTTTCCTTCCATTTATCCGATGAATCTGGAAACTAAAATAAATATTATTTTGTTGTGTTATAGGATGCTGACAACTCGACTGAAAATACAATAGATACTACAGAAAATGCTGCTGCAAATGTTAGTACAGGGAATACAGACGATATTACGACACCTAAGAATACTCCATTACCTGCTACTAGACCGGGAAGAAAGAAAATGACAGAGCAAGATCAATTAACTACTGACATATTACTATCCGTGAAAGACCATTTTAAGCGTCCTGCTCCTGCTTCAGCAACAGAAGATCGTTACGATCTTTTGGGAAGATCTATCGCAATGAAATTAAGATCATTTGACAAGCGTCAACGCTTGATTGCGGAGAAGATAATTAACGACACCTTGTTCGATGCCGAGATGGGCAATCTGAATACCGAAGCAATTCAGAATCGTCGAAGTTTAACTTTTGTTTCTTCACCAACTCCAAGTCTCTCACGAACTCCAAGTCCTTCGCCCTCACTAGTTCAACAATATTATACACAACCGTATACTCATACCGCTTCTGTTGCGCCTCAAATACAACCCTGCGTATCTCCGATACAACAATACAACACCCAACAACAAAGGTACACGATTTCTCCTGCAACGCAAACTCAGCCCTGCGCATCTCCAATTCAACAATATAACACTCAACAACAAACTACTTCTCCTGCACCACGACGTCAGCCCTCACCAGCACTACAAGAAGAATTTGACACACAACTGACAACAGCAACATTTTATTCAAATTTTAATTCATAAATGATTTAAATAATATATGTAATTGGTTAATTAAAATATGTACCTACCTATTAAACTTTTCTAACGATTTGAATTTGGTTTTATTTATTTACTCACCTGTAAATAGTCGTCTTTCAGTGCTTCATAAATAGCATCGCATGTTTCTGGTATTATTCGGCCCAAAGCCTGAGGTGATATAATAGCAGAATATTTAAGACACTCGTATGTTCTTCCTGTTGCAAGAAATCTTAATGTTACTGCTAGTCTCTCATGTGCTGATATTGCTTTCCTCATAACAGTATCTTGTCTTTGTATTAACGGAGTAATCAATGATAATAATTTCAAATAAATTTTTTCATCCATTCGTAAATAATTTTTGTAATCTGTTGGTGTAAATTTCAATTCATTTATCAAATTTACGTGGGAGAATTGCTTTCTTTTCAATAACCAGCGTTTAGACCATTCAGTGCGATTTCTTTTTCTTTTTCTGTTCTGCAGAACAAGTGTTAGGCCAAGTACAGCTATCACATCGTCGTCGTCCATTGTAGTTTGGTATTGGCGTCCTACACACACCGTCACGTCACGTACTACGTAGCTCAACTGAGAGTTCATGGCAAGATGGTGCATGCAAAACCTAACGTGTATGTGTAGTATGAAACTCGGTTATGCTTGTCGGTTTTGCATGCAAAGTTATAACCATCATGCAAACCCTAGCGTGTGTGGCCGCCATTATACTTACTGTGTAAAAACGAAATAAAAATGTAACAGATTTGGAGAGAGTTCAAAAGTCGCTTCAAAAGCTGCAAAATTAAAAAAAGAAAGGGCACAGCCGGGAACCGTGGTGTGGACATACCCTCTCTAAGTGAATTGGAAAAGAGAGTGATATGCCTTGTTGGAATCGAATACACAATTGGCACAAGTTGTCTAGACGCTATGCCAGAATATGTAAGTTAATAAATAATTGTTTTACGAAAATCTTAATTTCTTATTTAATGCTATATTTATCTTTATGTTCTAGTTTTATTATCTCACGCACTCAATCTTTTTACAGGTAGTACAGCGTGATTAAAAGACTGGAGGGATTTTGGATTCGTGTACAGATTTATCCTATAATAGTGAGTATAAACAAACGACTAATAGGAGGTAGGACGCGGCGGTATTTCCGCCCAATTGAGCCGCCGGGAACAAAACACGAGATTATCATGGCCACGGTATTCTGTAGGGCGGAGGTACTTCCCCAGTCGGACTTCTCAATTGGACGGATATACCGTCGTGTCCTACCTCTGATGATACCCTGGTAGATTGAGTGCGGTCCAAAGAACATTATACGCCACTGCTGTCCTTAGAATGGCGGTCTCTACCTTGGCAGCTTCAACAGATATTTTTCACGTCCCGCTTAAAGGACCCGGGACTGTAGGAAGAAGGAAACACGTGTGTTGGTAAAGCGTTCCAAGTTTTTACGATGCGAAAATGTTGTTATATATACACTGTTAAAATGTTGTTAACTTTTTTATATATTTATTTCTTAAAGGTACGCTTACAGATTATTGTCATTGCGTGACTATAACCATTATAACCAGAATCAAGAAGATCCAGAAGAATCCAGAAGATCCAGATAATACCAATGCTAGCACATCCATGACCTCAGCCTTTGCTGGTCCTTCACAACCGGTGACGCAAGTAAACTTTCATCATGAAATTTCATCATTAATTTCATACCAGTGTTAATAGTAATTTCTTACGTCTAGATTGGCTGAGGAAATGAAAAAAAATTAAAAAACCGGGCCATCGAACGCAAACGTGTCCAAAAATTGTCGGATGAGCAAAGGGCGCAACTAAATGCAATGCGGTCCAGGAAGGAAGGTCGAACAATTTTTGCCTGTTGCTCCTCCCAGCAAAAAGACGAGGCAAGAAAAATATTTTGGGAGCTTTCATAGTTAAATCATCACCATCATTATGCTAACCATAGATGTAAGACAAATATTGTTACTAACAAATTGGGCCCTGTTGCCATCAATAAAATGATATTTAATTATTCTTTGGTAAAAGGTCTCAGCCCAGTTGGGGTCGGCTTTACAATCTAACTGTGAAGCCAGCCGCTTCGTTTCCATTAGTAACTGCCACCTGATTTCCACAACCAATTGTGGAGGTCAGGTGGCAGTGGCTTCCCACCCACATGTTTTATTTATTTTTATATTTTCCAGAAACATATGACCAGAGAGGGTCCCGTGGCGGCTAGTGCCAGGCACCCCAGAAATACCACCTCCCCGTACTCCTCGTCCGTGGGAAGTTGAGCGCATAAGTGTGTAATTTAACTATTAAAAACCATATAACCCTTGCTCATCGCGTGATCCAATCTAATTTCAATATTTTTATTTCACAGATACAAGTGGACCCTCTCGGGTGGTACTCGAGGATGATACTGTGTGTGACTCGGCAGTAGATACTGTTGACTCACCCGTCGTACAGACGCCACCCCTGAAGTAAGTTAATTTAGTGTAACTCAAAGACTTAGTAGTATTTATCAGCAATTGAATAAAAAATTGCTTTTTCACATGAAAGGTCAGCCTGGGCCTGGGATAGTGTAGTTGAGGCGAAATTGAAATGCCCCACCATTTCTCGTCGAGTACCGCCACGTCGTTGCCGTCAACGTCGTCCCAGTGTCCGATGCCGTCGACGTCAGCCGCTGAATCAAGTAAGTTATTATGCTAATGTCACCCCTGTGATGGTAATCTGGCTGTTACAGAGACTATGTTAATAGTAGCTGATATGTAATTGATATGCATATCATTTCGTTTTAGCACCTGTCTTTTACTCGAATGATGAATCCTCCAATGGGAACATGACGGCTGGGAGCGACGTTGACGACGATGATGATTTGGAGGCTGCAGGTACTCGCAAGAGACACGCTGGGGAGCACGATATAGATGACCTGCCCAGCGAACTGCGTGCCACGCTGGTGGACCTGGAAAGGCAGGTCGACTGTGCTGTGCGGGAGTTAACCAGTCACGAAATGCTTACTTTCGACTGGTCTCATGACCCGTGTTCACGGGACAAAGGGAACCGGTCCAGCAGGTCCTACATTTTGTGCCGGTGATATGTCCTTATTCCAAATTTTGACGAAAATTTGGGATGAGGACATTATCAACCTGATTGTTAGGGGAAACTAATAAGTATGGTGAAAGTCTCCGAAGCGACCCGGAACTTTCCCAATTTGCTAGAGCGAAAAGGTGGATTACAATTACGCCCAGTGAGTTATGGACTTTTTTTTGGCATTATAATGCTTTAAAGCATAATACCGATTTCCGTGGAGCGAGAATATTGGACGTCATGTAACTATTTTAGTAGTTAGTTACCTATTTATGTTGTGCGTAAGAAAGTTATCATTTAAGTGGTGTTATATTTTTTCTTTGGTATGTTTTTTATTAAATAAAAGCTATGAATGCACTTTGTTTTTCATTTTGTGAATCATTCAAGCATTACCCAGGCTGTGTTGGGTAGATGTGTAAGGGTAAACTCCGCATGCAAGTTAATTTCGATTCAATATTCGCACTTTACCCAAAAAGCTTGGGTGATATAGGTATTTAAACTATCATGGTCACTGACATCAGTATCAGAATAAACGGGATATTTACCATGTTTCATTATTTTGAGTTTCCGATATTTCGGCGCTGTAGTAGGATAGGTAGTGCAGATACGCGTAGTAAAAGAACTCGAAAGAGGGTAGATCGATATAATTACTCCTAGAAGAAAAAACTTTTTCTTTGTTCACCGCCACTACTCCAGTTCCTCCGTGATCATGGTGCTTGCAACAGCGCCGAAATATCGGAAACTCAAAATAATGAAACATGGTAAATATCCCGTTTATTCTGATACTGAAGCTCGGGTGATACTAAGTAAACCCGGGTAAACTTAAGTTTACTTAAGGTTCTAGCATTACCTGTAACATACATATTGTATGTTAGCATAGTTTTGTATACATTTTATAAGTAATTGCATATATTTTATATTATAATAGTTTAATGTTTTTTTCTTCTGTATATTGAAATAAAATTATTATGATTACTAATTTGCAATAAAATAACCAAGAAGATTATGCTTATTAAATAGATATCTATTACTGGCTATTATTAACAATTTTCTTGTTATATGTTAACCTGTCATCGACTGTCACTTACTACATAGTGAGGTAGGTGAGATTACCCCTATGTATTTAATCTATACTCACAGTAACTCCTAAGGTCTCTGAAATTTATCAATAATGAATACATGTATTGAAATTGAAAACCGTACTTTTAAAAAATAGAACTACAATTTATCAATTACCTATAAATAAAAAATTATTAATATAACGTAAAAAGCCTTATTAATACAAGGCTTTTACGCTATATTAAATGCTTTATATACATTTATTTGTATTTTATGGGGATTTGCTTATGGGTCGCTATATTTATCTAATTGATCATAAGTGGTAATAGTAAACTATTCTCCTAAAATTATTGTATTATTTCAGATGGTTCGTTCTTACAGCTGGAAGCCTTCTTGGTCCAAACAATTTTTGGAGTTGACGCTGTACGATTCGACCTATCAGGATATGCAGCTGCCAAAAAGTATATAGTATACCTCGAAAAACTATAATGGACCACGTGACAGGTCGTAGGGGTCAGAAGTCAACACAAGGTAGGACCACCAGCCTTGTCGATTGAGATTGAAATGGTATTAGCTAACTGTCTACATATAATGCAGAGGCATGGCTTTGGGTTAAGTCGGAAAGACATATTAGAATTAGTTGGCGAAACTTTGCAATGACATCCCTGGAAACGATTGGTTTACAAATTTTATAACTCGACATAGACTATCAATTAAAAAACCTCAAGCAGTCGAGATTGCCCGTAAAAAAGCAGCTGACCCGTTTATAATACTAGAATTGTATGACATTGGCGAAAAGAATATTAAGGAGCTGGGGCTTGAAAATAAGCCTGAGAGAATATATAACATTGATGAAACAAGCTACTTGACCCTCAAAGAACTAAAGTGGTTGGCTTAAAGGGCTATCCTTCAACTCGAACAGCCTTATCAGCTGGCAAAACAAACACATCCGACTTCATTGCCAGCAATGCACACATAAGGGGCGAGAAGTTACCTAAATATCAGTTTTCAGCGGCAGTGGGTGAAGTTTGAAAAAATCTTAATTCCAATGTTATTGTAGTGATGTATACGGCGAGTCCTTAGATGTACTTCTGTGGCAATCGGATTATACGCTATCTATGAGACGGACGTGTTGTCATTTCTCCCGCCCTTTACAAATACTACAGTGGCGACGAGGCTGATTTACGCGTGTGTAATCGGAAAGTTACGGATTGTAAAGAAATCAGAACGATGTCGGTGGGCAAAATAGGGAAGTTCGAAGTGCAAAGTGGCTCGTGGTCGTCGTACGTAGATAGGTTAGAAATGTATTTTGTAGTAAACGCGACAAAACCAGAATTACAACTACCTACACTGATTGCGGTTATCGGCGAGGAAGCATATGAGTTACTAGAAAACTTGGCAAGTCCTAGGAAGCCGAAGGAACTTTCGTATTCGGCAGCAGTTAATTTGTTGAGGGAACATTTACAACCACCTCCGTCTGTGCACGCCGAAAGGTACCGGTTTCGACGACGGAGACAGACGGGTAACGAAAACATGGCGGCGTACGTAGCGGAACTAAAGAAATTATCTCGGCATTGCCAATTTGCGAATAACCTAGGAGACAATCTTCGAGATCAATTTATCTGCGGAATACGGAGTGACGTTATAAGACAACGGCTTTTTGCGGAGGACGACACAATATCGTTTGCGAATGCTGTAAAGTTGGCAACGTCTCTGGAAGCAGCGGAACGTGACGCAGCGGCAGTGGAGGAAAAGGCAGCAGTAAACATCAGAGAAGAGGCACAAGCGGTGCATGTTTTGCAAGGCACGGCTCAAGGAGGCAAACTACGTCAAAGTGCGCGGGAACGCGGAGCGCGGGTGGCGCGATAGCAGGGGGGCGGAACAATAGCCGAGGCAGCGGTAAGTGTGGAAATGGCAGCGGCGCCAGTGGCGGAGGCAATGGTGGCGTCAGCGGGTCTAGCCAGCGTAATCACAACTGTAACCGCTGTGGATCGGCAGAGCACAGCTCGGCAGGATGTCGGTTCCGGAACTACGTGTGCAGCTGGTGCAGGCGAACCGGGCACCTACGTCGCGTGTGCCCAGAGCGCGGGAACGGCGGCGGCGGGAACAGCTGGGTAGGGCCTCCCTGGCAACCGTATTGTATCGCAGACGCGGCGGACGAGGAGGAAGAGTGCGCTATGGGAAGATTTTCATCATCTTTGTTTAAACGATTATCGTGCAGTGAGTATTCATTCATTATTATCAATGGGGTTACGATAGACATGGAAGTGGACACGGGTACGGCGGTGTCGTGTATAAGTAAGAACACTTACGATAAGTTTTTCAAATACCTCCCAATTGGAAAAAGTGAGCTTGTGCTAAATTTTTACGATGGCTCGAAGATAAGCCCTCTAGGAGTAATAAAACCAGTAATAACTTATGCAGGTGTTAGTAAACAATTAGAATTGTTCGTTATTAACGGAGGTACTACTTCGTTATTAGGAAGACAGTGGTTAGCAGAATTAAAAATTAAGATTCCAATTCACAGTGCCTGCAATAAAGTGGATAGTAGATTGTCTCATGGTATCGATGATTTACTTTGCAGATATAAGGAGTTATTCAGTGGCGGGTTGGGGCGATATAGAAGCGGCAAGGCAACTCTGCGGGCTGAGGGAAGGGGCGGTGCCGGTATTTCACCGCGCACGGCCGGTGCCCTACGCGCTGCGCGAGCGCCTCGATGACGAGTTAGACAAAATGTTACGGGATGGCATTATTGAACCCGTCGACACCTCCGACTGGGCCTCACCCTGGTGCAAGTAAATAAACCCGATGGATCCTTGAGAATCTGTGCGGACTATAAAGGTACCGTCAATCCTGTTTTACTTGTAGATCGATATCCATTACCGAAAATAGACGACCTGATGGTAAACATGAGCGGAGCGCGGTATTTTTCTAAAATCGATCTATCGCAGGCCTATAACCAGATCGAGTTGGACGATACTAAAAAGTATACAGTAATAAATACGCATCGGGGCTTATATATGTACCATCGATTGGTTTTTTTGGACTAGCGTCCAGCCTGGCATATTTCAAAGAATTATGTGTACTCTTTTGAAAGGTTATACCTAACGTGGAAGTATTTTTAGATGACGTTATCGTGGGGGGGGCAAAAACAAACAGGAACATTTATCGCCATTAGAGACAGTTTTTAGTAGATTACACCAAAACGGGTTAAAACTTAAGCGCGACAAGTATGTATTTTTAGTAGATGAAATAAAATATTTAGGATATGTGCTAAGTAAAGATGGAATAAAGACTGACCAGGCCAAAGTAGAAGCTATTATAGGTATCCCCAAACCATCGAACATTACTGAGTTACGATCATTTTTGGGCCTAGTAAATTTTTATGGTAAATTTATAAGAAAATTGAGTGATATACTAGCACCTTTATACGAACTATTAAAGAGATCCAAACAATGGGTATGGCACAAGAATGTCATAAGGCATTTTTAAAGATAAAAAGGTTATTAACAAGTGCTGAGGTATTAGATCATTATGATCCAAAAAAACCATTGTTGGTAACATGCGATGCAAGCGCGCGTGGGGTAGGCGGGGTGTTGAGTCAGTTGAGCGAGGACGGGCGCACCGAGCGCCCGGTCGCTTACGTATCACGAAGCATTAACGGATGCCGAGAAAAATTATTCTCAAATACACAGAGAAGCGTTAGCAATAATTTTTAGCATAAACAAGTTTCATCAGTATCTTATGGTAGACGTTTCACCTTAAGAACGGATCACAAACCTCTGGTATCAATTTTTGGCCCAAATAGAGGAATTCCTACAATGGTAGTCAGTCGCATGACTAGACGGGCAATAATATTGTCTGCGTACACATTCGACATTGAATACGTGCGGACGGATCAGAACGGAGCAGACGGGCTGTCTCGGTTGCCGGTGTCCGACGGCAGCGGGACAAAACTTAGGTTGCCAGAACAAACACACCTACATTTTGTACAGCAAGCACTATTGTTAGATAGTAAGGAAATAAAAAGACTTACGGGACATGATCCTTTGCTGTCAAAGGTAGTAAGTTATATTCGGGACGGGTGGCCGACAACATGTGACATAGTAAATTTAAAACCATTATTTAATAGAAAGGACGAATTCTATGAGGAGTTAGGATGTGTTATGTGGAAAAAGGAAAGGAGAAAGTCTTGTCTATGGTTCACGAACCTCACATGGGAATTGCGAAATCAAAGGCCCTTGCGCGTAGTTATGTATGGTGGCCAGGGGTCGACGAGGCGGTGGAGCGCATGTGCCGCGAGTGTTCGGTCTGCGCCGCGCAGGCGGACGCGCCTCCGAGACAGGCGCCGCGCAAGTGGCCCTGGCCACAGAGACCGTGGACTAGGCTACATTTAGATTATATGGGCCCTATAGCAGGAAAAACTTACCTTGTAGTAATTGATGCCACGTCAAAGTGGATAGAGGTTTTCAATGTATCTAGTATTTCAACAGTTAGTCTAATTGATAAAATGAGTGAATTATTTAGTAGATGGGGAATACCGAAACAAATAGTAACAGATAACGGTACTCAATTCTCTTCAAGGGAGTTTGATAGCTACACAAAAGGGAACGGAATTTTTACGGCACCGTATCACCCGGCCTCTAATGGCTTGGCCGAGAATGCAGTGCGAATTTTAAAACGGGTAATCTTAAAGGCTATACACGAAAAACAAAACATTGACAGGGCTTTATGGACATTTTTAATGCACTATAGGAATGTTGAACATTCAACAACGGGCGAGAGTCCAGCAGTACTTTTGTTAGGGCGGCGTATCCGTACTCGTTTAGACGCAATCAAACCGGATCGGGAAAGTCATGTTGCACAAAATCAAGACTCCCAGAGAGACGCGGCTGCAGGAGTCCAGCGGAATATGGACGAAGCAAGAGAGGTTTGGTACAGGCAATACTTGAAGGGAGAAAAATGGGTTTCCGGCCAGATAGTGGATCAGATAGGCCCAAGTAATTTTAAAGTAGTGGGGAGAAACGGAGAAACGGTACATAGGCACATAGATCAGCTACGGAGCCGATCTAATACCAGCCGGAAATCACTAGTCTATACTACTGTACTGTACTTGGTAAGTACTTCTGAGCGTCCTAGCACAGGTTCACAAGGTAGGGGCGAGAGGAGTGGTATTAGTTCACCAGTGAGGTGTGGTGCGGGGGAGCCGGAGTCGAAAACGTCACCAGGCTCAGCGGTTATAACTGCGCCAGAGGTAGCAGGTTCTAGTCCAGGTCGGGCAACCATGCCGTTGTCGCCAGATGGGCGGGTTGCCTCGCCGGCTGTACAGTCGCCCCGAACTCGACCCATGAGAATGGGTACAATGTAAACGATGACAATGTAGACTTATTAAATACCCAAATGGAATTGTTAAATAGGTAATTACACTGTTGTTAATACTTGTACTGCTATTTTTTATTTTTGTTTTCTTTTCCTTAAATTGTTACTGTGTTAAGTATAAGATTACAGTTAGTTTTTGTTTGACTACTGATTAGTTATAAAATATATTTTTTTAATATCATAAATTAAGTGTGGAGGACTGTAGTGATGTATACGGCGAGTCCTAAGATGTACTTCTGTGGCAGTCGGATTATACGCTATCTATGAGACGGACGTGTTGTCATTTCTCCCGCCCTTTACAAATACTACAGTTATAAAGAAAGGATTCGAAAAAAGCGGAATCTATCCATTTAACAGAAACGTTATACCGGAACATAAACTACACCCAGGAACTCTAAAACGATGGAAAAAACACCGTGAAACACTCGCTCTTTACTTATTTACCGAATTATGCTCGAATAAAATTAACTTATGTTTTAAATTACACTCAACTCCAGTCACTGTTCTGCCAAACGTTGTTACTTTTCGGTGAGTATATCTTTTGAAGATTTGTTAATACAATCTACAAAACAAACACAGATTGGTAATGTCAAGAGAAAGATACTTAGGAAGTGCAGAGGTGATAACGCATCAGGTCGTAATTGAAAGGTTGAAATAGAAATAAGACGATTAATGCGAATAAAATCAAGAAAAAGAAAAAAAACGTATGCAACGAGAGCAAAAAAGGAAGACATAATAAATAAACAAACTGAGAAAATAAATAAAGAAAAACTAAAGAAAAGTGATGAAAAGAATAGAAATGGAAGTTTGACAAAAAAACAAACAATCGTATGTTGACCTACCAAGCTTGGAAGCAACTCTTTCCGAAATAATAATATCACCTAATTCGGCCTTGAACGTCCGTGACCCAATTCATCTTTTACATGACGATTCTTCGGTACGTAATTATTATTTTGTAAGCTCCTCAAAATTAATGCCCTGGACTTCAAAACCGAAAATTGCTATTTGAGAAGGCAGATAATTAAAAGATGAAGAAAAATTGACCAAAGATATTTTACTAAGCATAACACGAAACGACCAGCAGACTTTACAGAGTACTAATGAAATATATGCTGTTAACAAAATAAAATGTGGAAGACAAAACAACCCAAACAAAATAAAAACCACAAAAAATAATTAAATAGAAGAAGATTTAGACGAAGACAGTGACTTTGATACATGATTCAGATGCTACAGATATGGACCTAGAAAATTACCGTAATATTTACTTAACAGAACATAACTCAGACGATGAAGAAAACGTACATACGGATTTTGGGCTCACTGATATAGACTATTATGAAAATACATCAAACAAATTAGAGAAAGGTGATTGGGTTCTAGTCAAGTTTTTGCCAAAAAAATGTAAAACATTATGTAGGGCAAATAATTAATTTTAATGATGACATTCCAATGATAAAATACATACGAAAAACTCAAACAAAACAATGAGGTTCGCTTTTTGTCTATCCTTGTGTGGACGACATATGCAAGTTGATAGATGTTGAAGATATTGTGTCAGTTTTGCCGAAACCCACAATAACACGCTGTGAATCTCGTTCAGAGGTGGTCGTAGTGAAAGGTTGTGCGCAGTTATTGTCAAATAATTTAACCCTACCTACAATGGCATATAAAAGGTGTTTTAAGTGCAACAAAACCATAACCAAAAAACTTCCCGGACTTGAATGTAGCAGATGTGAGAAGGTAGTACATGCTGATCCAATATGCTCTCAGCTATCCGGTAACCAACTCAATACTCTACGGAATTCCCCAGGTATTGAATGGAGTTGTGAAGACTGTATGAAGAACCTTTCCCGTAGATCATCGTTTTTAATTCCAGATGACGAAGGTGCTGAAGATAAGACCGGGAAAGGTCCGATAGCTTTAGACACACAAAAACTTGTGCAAGATATTAGTCGTGAATTGAAGAAGACATTTCGAGAGGAGATTAGTCATCTTGAGACTGCTCTAGAGTTTTACGGTGATCAAATAAACAGCATGGAACAGTGTATAAAAAATCAAAATACAAAAATTAAAGATCTCGTACAGAAAAGTCTAGATCTCCAAAATAGAAATAAGAATCTGGAGCTTAGAGTAGCTGCTTTAGAGCAATCCATGAAATCCGTTGAGCAAAAAGCGCTAACTAATTCCTTGGAAATTGCTGGTGTACCCGAAACCACCCCTGATGCCATAGCCGGTCGAGTGTGCATGATCAGAAAATTGCCCTAGCCGCTGAAATTGGTACCGTGTGCATGGTAAGAATACTGATCATGCTGCGTTTACGCGACACACTCGTATAATTAAGCCTAGTTTTTAATACTTTTTCTCTTTCTAATCGATTGTTTACACATCAAAGCATGCTTAAAATGCCATAACAGCTAAAAATCGGAGCCATTCGATTAAAAAAAAATATAAAACTCGTTGGTTTGACGTCGTTGGTTGCACGCGCAGTTTGTCGTCAATTTCAACAAATAATTAAATAATACAAAGTGATAGTGAAGTAATTAACTGTGTGAAGTGTTGGCGATAACCTCAGAACCCAAGGGTAAGTATATTTCTATTTTTTTCTTGATTTTATCTGCACATCTCGCGATAGTGAAAGTTCACCACAATTTTAGGTTAAATTTATGAAATTTTGGCACTAATTCCTTGTAAAAAGTTATTACTTTTGGCATTCAATATTTACCCCATAATAGTTTTCATACAACGATTCAACAAAAGTATTAAATTTAAGCAAAGATTACAATATTTGTTCACGTAAATTCAAAAACCAACAAACAAACATGGCGGCTGGCGGCGGCCGGCTGGCCGACGGGCAAGCACGAAGTGCAATGACCCTGTCCTTGAAGAAAGGCAGGATACACATCGGGCATTTTCTACCGGTCAAAACAGTACAAAATTTAAAATGAGGAATAATAATTCAAGGATATATTATTACTTTACTTTTTTATGTGGTGGTGATGGTGAATGTTTACCAATTCAATTTTATTTAGTTTGGCATGTTTTTTTCTGTTGTAATATTATTTAATTATTTTTCAATGGTTGCTTTTTATTAATAAAAATACCCAATATTTAGCTAAAATGGATTCTGAAAATTGTGATGGTGGAGAGAGCAGGAGAGGCACCCGTGGTGGAGCCAACCGTGCTCGCGGGCGTGGTGGAGGACGTGGGCGAGGTGTTGCGCGTGCGCTTGCTTTTTCTATGTTAGTTATTTTGCAATTTTCGTCTTTTCTTTTTTATTTAATTTGCCAATTTATTATTTTCGCAATTAATTACATCACCCTAACTGATGGTAAGCTTGGGTGCGGTCCAAATAATATTGGCTGTCACTGCAGTCCCTACCTTGACGGCCTCAACAAATGTTTTTTCACACCCTGCTTAAAGTAACTAAGTCTGTAGGAAGAAGGCAAATCGTTTCAAGTTTTTATGGTGGGTTTTTTTTTCTGTACAATAAAAAAGCTTAATTTCATTTATACATGAGTATATATTGTTACGATGTTTACAAATTTTTAGGGAGCCAGTAAATGCCGGTGCTGGTGCCTCCATTTCCTCAGCTGTTGCTGGTCCCTCACAACCGGTGACGTAAGTAAACTTGCCTTATGTAATTTGACCACCATTTGATATCAATGTTAAAAGTGGTTGTAATTTCGTTCGTTTAGATTGGCTGAGGAAATAAAAATTCTACAGAGAAACCGTGCGCTCGACCGCAAGCGCGTTTCGAAGCTGTCCGGTGAGCAGAGGGCCCAACTGACCGCCATGCGTTTCAAGAAGGAGGTTGGGCAGTTTTTACTGCCCGATGCTCCTTCCAATAAAAAGTCGAGGCAAGAATAATATTTTGAATACTTTCATTATTTTAATTGTGAAATCATCATCATCATCATCATCATCATCATCATTATTCTCTGGGAAACGATCCCATCCCAGTTGGGGTTGACTTTCCAATCTAGCTGTGAAGTGGTTGAACTTCGATATTTTCTGTGAAGGTCGGATGGCAGTCGCTTACTTCACATATGTTTTATTATTTGTATATTTTCCAGAAAAATAACTCCAGAGAGGGTCCCGTGCCGGCTAGTGCCAGGGACCCCAGAAGTACCGCCTCCACGTACTCCTCGTCCGTGGGAAGCCGAGCGCATAAGTGTGTAATTGAACTACCAAAAACCGTATAATCCCTCATCGCGTGATCCAATCTGATTTCAATATTTTCATTTTACAGATACAAGTGGACCCTCTCGGGTCGACCTTGACGATGATGAGTCCACTGTTGACTCATCTCTTATTTACACACCGCCCTTGAAGTAAGTAATTTAGTTTTTGATGTTATCTTAAAAGCAGTTAAAAGAAGTTGAATTAAATATTGTTTTTCACAGGAACCCCCAGCCGCTCATATTTACCCCGTCCACCGGGGTAATAACCCTCGAAGACAGCAGTGTTCTCGACGAGAACCTCATTGTGGAGGCACAAATTGAAATGGTGGGGTTCTCGCCGAGCACCTCAACGTCATTACCGTCACCGTCGTCGTCCCAGTGTCCAATTCCGTCGACGTCGGCCGCCGAATCAGGTAAGTTTATGAGCTAATATCACTCCTATGATTTTAATCTGGTAATTTTTTTTTTATACCACTTAGTTGGCAGACAAGCACATGGCCCACCTGATGGAAAGTGGCCTATGGACGTCTGTAACAACAGAGGAGTCACAGTCGCGCTGCCAACCCTGTAAGTACAGAGTTTCTGTGCCGTCAGTAGAAGATAAAGCAGGACAAGCCTTTAGTCTTCCCACTGACAGCACAAATTTTCCAGTGAGCTCCTCTCCCTACTACCCTACTCACTGCTGGTTATATCAGAGACTATGTCATGAGTAGTTGATAAACATATCATTTGGTTTTAGCACCCGTCATTTACAATGACGACATGGAGGACCAGATCGTCCTCTGGGAACAGTCGGCCGGTTTGAATACTGGTAGCGACGTTGACGATGATGATGTGGAGGCTGCAGCTTCTCGCAGGAGGCACGCTGGGGAGTTCGACGTGGAGGACCTGCCTAGCGAACTGCGGGTGGCCTTAGAGGACATCGATAGGCAAGACGACGATGCCCTACGGGAATTAGCCAGTCGTGAAATGGTAACCTTTGACTGGTCCCATGACCCCCAAATATTCACGGGGCAGAGGGAAGTGTTTACTGGTCCAGCAGGTCCTACATTTTGTGCCGATGAAATGTCCTCATTCCAAATTTTTGCGAAAATTTGGGATGAGGACATTATAAACTTAATCGTTCACGAAACTAACAAGTATGGCGAAAGCCTCCGCAGCGACCCGGGACTTTCGCAATTCGCCAGGGCTAAAAGGTGGGTACCCATCACACCCACAGAGTTATGGACTTTTTTTGGCATTATTATGCTGCAAAGCATAGTGCCGATTCCCGTCGAACGGGAGTACTGGACGCCATGTTTGGCTTATTTAAAACTTGGCAACTTCGCCGATTTTATGCCCCTTCACCGATTCCAGTCAATAAAACGCTGCCTACACTTTGTAGACAATAATTTATGTGCCAGAGGTATCCCGACCAAGTTGACGAAAATTCGACCCATCCTTGACCACCTGAATAAGAAATTCGGGTCTTTATATCTACCTGAGCAGGAGATCGCTGTGGACGAATCCCTCATGCTCTGGAAAGGCAAATTGTCCTTCGCTCAACTCATCGCCAACAAAGCTGCTCAGGTAGGTATAAAGACCTACGAACTTTGCGAGTCTAGGTCGGGGTATCTCTGGCAATTCATTGTTTACACTGGAAAAGATGAGGGGCATAATGTCGGCGCGGTTCAAACTGACGCGGTCCGGCCCGATGAGCCTGAGGGTGCGACCTCAAAGATTGTCTATAGCTTAGTTCGTCCATTACTGAATAAGGGTCACACCTTAGTAATGGACAACTTCTATAACAGACCATTGCTGGCACGCACCCTCAAAACACAACGTACTGACGTACTAGGTACATTACGGCTCAATAGGGCGTTCGTGCCGGAAAGTTTGCGCCACAAAAATAAAACAAACATGCGGACAGGCGAAGTGGCATTTAGTCACACCCGAGACATTGCGATAACGGTGTGGAAGGACGCAAATGTGGTATCGTTGATTTCAACATACCACAATGTAGAAGTCGGCGGAAAAGAGAAGCATGGCCACTACAAGTACAAACCAAGTGTGGTCCTTGACTACAACCTTTCTATGGGAGGCGTCGACAAAAAGGACCAACTTTTGCAGGCGTTTCCCATAGAAAGAGTTCGGAATATTATTTGGTATAAAAAACTTTTCCGCCGGCTCCTTGATGTGTCCATCCACAACTCGTTCGTGATGTTCTCCAAGGCACGAACAACCAACGTGGCCCAGCGGCAATTCCGCGTCATGTTGACGGACGAAATCCTACAAAGATTTCGCCCGCCAAAACCACAAGTCGCGCGTCCTACCGGACATTACCCGGCGAAAAACAATAAAAAGAGGGCCCGTTGCAAGTGGTGCTACATTAAGAAAGTGCAAAAAACCACTGTATATATGTGCGAGACTTGCAACGTGGACCTCTGCATAGTTGGGTGTTTTAAGGAGTATCATATTTCTTGTACATGAGTACAAGAAATATGATGCTCTTTTTTGCTGGTTGTTTCGCTGGGCGATGCATTTCACAGGGTTTGATACTTGTACTATTTTTATTTCTAATGGATATAAATGACCTCTACTATGTAAGGGTTGTTTCCTTTTATAAATACTGTTTTATTTGCTGATAATACTTCGTTCAAATTTAAAATTAAAAGATAACTAAAAAAATATGACGTAGTGAACTATACAATCACAAGAGTGGTTCATTGGTTTAGTACAAGTAAGATTTACATTAGTAAAAAAACTGCATTTACTATGAATGGTGCAATCACAAGAATGGTTCATTGGTTCAGTACAAATAAGACTTGTGTTATTGAAAAAAAATTGAATGCATTAAATTACCCCAACCTAATGTTATTTAGGTGGAAACTAATGCACAACTCAATGGACAAGTATTGAACCTTGTGGAATCACATATTGGCTGTTCTAAAGCCAGTTGATTAAGTGCTGCTTCCTACTCCTGTTCACAGCACGGAATTACACAAAATGAGAATTCCGAAGCTCATTATAGAGCTAAGTAAAGTAGATGAATATTTCAATGATAAAAATGCACGGTCAACCTAAATGTCTTGCTTGCTCGCGTATTATAAATGTAAACATAACCAAATTTAAAGAAAACGGAATAATCTAGTTCCAACATAGTTCTCTGAAATTCTTGCTGGTATCTTCTCAGTAGAACTAACCTACCGAACCAGCGAAAGAATAATTTTCCAATGATTAATCTACTTTATTTAATATTTTTATAATATTTCTTGATATAATTGTAAAATTTTCACGTTTATATGTGCATTTTATGTGCGTAAACTCAATTAATTCTTTGATACGGAATTCTCCTTTAGGGTAATTCCGAGCTTGGGTTCGCTGTATGCCAAAAGAAGTTTCATGCTCTGTGTTTGTTACTGGTACAATACAACTTTACGTAGAACAAGTTGATAATGTCATACAACCAACGCCATTTAGTGACAATCGATCGAAATACGTACCGATTATGTCTCACGGCTACAAAAGTTTATTTCAGCTATTTTCATAGAAATATGAGCTTGGAATTTTTCGAGAAAAGTTTAAAGAAATAGACATTCTAACCGTAGTTAGCCTTTTAGTCCTCCTTGCCTAGATCCCGGTCGCTTCGGTATCACTTGGACTCCACATTTTCAGCATGAACAATCGATATCCATTTCACATATTTTTAGATACCTATTCTATTAAATAAATAGAAATCCAACTTCATAAAGTTGGTGATTCGTTTGTAGGTAACTGTATAAAAACGTTGAGCGAAATTCCTCCAGATTTGGTTGACATACCATTGACTAAATTAAAAATAGAAGTGAAAAAATGTTTAATGAAAAAAGGATATTATAAATTAGATGAATATCTCAATGATAAAAATGCAAGGTCTCTGAATTTCTTGCTGGTATCTTCTCAGTAGAAATAACTATAATAATATTTTGTATAAATATTATATATAAATATTTCAAGACATCATTGTAAAATTTTGACGTTCATATGTGCTCTTTATGCATATGTGAATAACTAAACTGAATAAATGAAATTGATTCTTTGATATCATTTATAGAAATCGAACGCAAATTGTAGGACTCGCTGGCTGGTACGTGTTACCCCCCCCCCCCCCCCCCTCCCACACACACTAACTTATGGGAGCTAATACAACAAGGAACTGCATGACTGGCTGAACTTCCGTAGTGGCATAATATATACTCGAAAATTTCATATATATTCGAAAAATTGTTTGTCATTTTTAGTGTGCTATTAAAATAAGTTATTATATTTAGACTAAGTAAACATGTTTGTGAATAGACTAGAAAAAAAACCTTTGAAGCTCCTTTGGTCTTAGGTCTTCTCAGGTCGAGGCCGCGTTTCAAGCCGGTTTTTTTCATTCAGGACACGCCAATTTGACGTCACCTTGCCAGATTATCCATTAATTACCATTTACGATTTATTAATTTTGACGTTCTGTAAGTCCCGATTTAATGGTCACTATAAAAAAATGTTTTTTTTTTACTTTGAATATGTTAGTTTTGATTTTTAATATTGACGTTTTGTAAGTTCCGTTTTAATGGTCTATACAGAATAAATGATTTTTGACTTTGAATACAAATAGTTGTAAAGAACTTCACACAAAAGTTAAACCGGTTAAAGGTATTCATACCGGGTTTGTACCAAATGTGTCTGGTGGCGCGATTTGGCCACGTGCGCTAGTGGACTGTATTGCGGGGAAGTAGCTAACTGTTCCATTGACGCTTTACACACAAAAGACAGGTGATCGGGTTGCCGCGGGCGTGATCCAAGCAATGAATGCAACCCGAGAAATTAGGAGAGGATGCACTAACCTTCACGACACACGTGTTTTCATCGCAGCCGGTACACGGATCTTCTCTTCTTTGCTCAGGAGCTGCCGTCAGCATCACTAGATCACTTGAGGAACACACGAGAGGCACAATCCGATCGGTACAAGTCTATGAAGTGGTAAAAATGTAACAAATATTATCCATTTTTGAGAGACGCGAGCGCGGTCCGTCTTTACGCTGGCTAGTTCAAAGCGGGAGTGAGTGTCTATCTATCACAAATGGCGGACGGAAGCTATATCTAGTACCATTCTATGGTTAGTGCGGGAGGGGAGACGGGTATAGAAAGAGTGTGTTTCCGCGTCAAGAAATACAGCTTCTACATCGGCGCAACCATTCCCCCCGGCTTGAAGGGTTACCTTCGAAACGACAAATGCGAAACAAATCTAAAGTCTAATCTAAATCTAGGTTTGGGAAATAACAACTAAAATATAAACCTAGATTGGAGCTCGTGCCTACCGCTGGCTAGGCGGAGGGCAGAGGCGAACAAACAACACAACGCAACAGTCTCGACCAAGACGAGACGCGATTAGCCAACAACAAAATAAGGGTCTCTTCACGTGGGACCGATACAACAAGCGAGTGCTTCTTCTCCTCGGGTGGTTCGGAAACCGTAGTGGGATTGAATTGACTAACTGGCCACCCATCTAACGCGGCATGAATCCAGGACGGTCCACCAAACCACAACGGGTGATCCAAAATTTGCGAAGGAAGCAATCCACGAGAGAGACAATCGGCTGGGTTGTCGGTGCCAGCAACGTGAAAGAGATTATGTGGCGCCAATTCAGATTGAATTTTTGCCACTCTATTAGCGACGAATGTGTCCCAACGATGGGGCGAAGAGTGGGCCCAACACAAAGCGACTGTTGAGTCCTAAAGCTAAAATTCTACTAATATTAATGCGAAAATTTACAATTATGTCAAATAAATTACCTTAAAGATTCCGACCACAATACAAAATGTCATTAAGCGACACGGAAGTGCTAGTCTTAGCACTGCCATCCAAAACTACGCGGAGTTTTAGTAGTAAGCTTATCTTCTCTAATAACTCCGCGGTGCGGGATAATGTACGAAGGCTGGGTCCCGCCAGTGTCCGCAGGCGCAGGTGAGATGTAACCTTTATCTAAATATTCGTTAACAACCTCATCATAGGCCCGCTTCAACTTTGGAGACGCCTGCATCTTTCGTTCTAAACAAAGAAAGCGTTTTTCAGCGGATACACGGGAGTCACCGAGCGAAAAAATATCTCCCTTGAAAGGGAGCGCGACAACATAACGACCCTGCTCATCACGAGTAGTCGTGCGACAACAAATCTCCTCAGCCATCTTGTCATCAGGGCTTAGGATAGGTGGGACATTGACCTCTTCAACTTCCCAAAACTTGCGGATGGTAGACTCCAGGGGCGGCTCGACGGTGCAACAGAACGAAGCAGTCGAGTGACTAAAACTATCTATAGAAGCGGGTGCGGAACCAATTATAACGAAACCAAGAACTGTTTCCAGTGCGTGCGGAGCGGGGTACGTCGGTCCCCCTTGAATCTTACGTGATAACTGGAGGTGCGGGAGAATCGAAGCGCCGATCAATATATCGACGACTCCAGGAACAGCGTAAGTCTCATCTGCTAAAGGCAAGTCTTTAAATTTCGTTAATAAAGACGTGTCAACCGGGACGGTAGGCAACTGTTCAGTTATTTTATCTATAACGAGCGAATCCATGTCAAACCAAATATTATTATTAAAACGAGATCTAAACCTTGTTTTAACGGTGCCACGAACAGCTGACTGTAAGCCTCCAAAACCCTTCACCACTGAGCGGGTTGAACGCTTATTAACATTGAAACCAAGACGCCGACAACAATCTTGAGTAATAAAATTACTTTGCGAAGCGCCATCTAATAGCGCTCGAACAATATGCGGTTTACCCAATGCATCAACAATAACAACGCGAGCGGTCGCAAGACACACAGTAGTGAGTGCAGCACTAGCGGAGAACGAACACAAGGTGACGTCATCCGCAGCGGTCACCGGGCGGGCCGGAGCGCGCGCGAGCCCGGGCTGCGGCTGCGGCGCAGGCTGCCGTGTGTCACCGCTCGACGAGCCAACCGTGCTCACCTTGAATGCGGCATTACTATTCTCAAAATGAAGCAAAGTGTGGTGTCTCGCTTGACATTTGCGACAACTATTTCTACTATTACATAAAACAACGCGGTGTTTAGTACCGAGACAATTAAAACAAAAATTATTAGCGCGAACAAATTTATAACGATCACTAGGCGACAATTTTAGAAAACCAGGACACCTGTACAGTTGCGAATGATGAGTACTACACAAAGAGCAAACAGGTGATTGTACATGTGCTGGTGCGGTACTAACATAAGTATGAGTTGACCTCAGTGACTTCGATGACGCATCTACTTTGCGTGCAGAATCAACAACTATCTTCGCGCCTTCATGTTTCGATGAAGAGCGTTGCAATACCTTTATATGCTCGCGAACAAAACTTTCTAAGTCTTCGAACTTAGGAATTTTATTGCCGCGATGATCCGACTCAAACAAACGAATGGTTTCGGAATCTAATTTCCTTAAACCCATATACAAAAATACGAAGTCGCAGAGGTCATCGATCTTTAGGTTCTTTACGGCGCGAACAGCTGACGCGAAAGTATCTAGAAATTTCTCTAAGTTTTGATCGTTACATGCCGTAATAGATTTCAAATCAAACATCTGATCTAAATAGGCGTTAGCTACCGATCTTTTATCCTCATACCTAGCTTTCAAAGTATTTAAAATTAAATTATAATTCTCGGCACTAAACGTAATTCCAGCGCAAACGGTTATAGCTTTACCAGTCAATTTTTCAACGAGATAATGCAATTTTTCGTGATCTGTCAACGAAACGTTCTTATCTATTGTATTCTCAAAACTATCTATAAATAGACACCAATTGCGAATGTTACCATCAAATTCGGGTATTTGAATTGGTGGCAACTTAGGTCGGTCGCGAGTGGGGTTGGGTAGGTCAGCCGGTTTCTCCAAACTCCTAGCGACGCGTTTGATACGACAATACAAATCGTCAAACGACGACAAGGCTTGATAACTCACTGAGTAATCGGGATTCAAATTCAACTCTAAAACGTTGATGTCATGTACTAAGGTTTCGAAATCCGCGCGTAGACTATCTAAGTTTTCTATAGAACACAAGAACGAATCTCTGATGACCAAATCAGAGGTTTTAAGTGCATTATCATAAATCGATTGTACGCGAGAGTAAATCATTTCTTTTTTAGCGTATAAAAGTTTCAATTGAACCTTACCGGTCTTATCAACCTTTGGGGACATGTTTACAATTAAATCTCAAACTAAAGTGCGGTAAACAACAAATATGAAATGACTTAATCTTAGCGGTACAGAGCAGCGACGCGGCGCGAGCGACACTCGGCAGATAGGTAGGTATTTACAACTGTGAATGCACGCTTGAACAAACGCGCATAGCAACAAGGTCGTACCTACGCGATGGTCGCTGTCTAGGTTCAACTATTATTTCAGAGATTAAGTATTGCGTAATATCTATTCAAATTAAAATACTTTCGTATGAATTGGAATGAGATGCGAGCGAGGTAGGTACAACCACGTGTCTACCCACGCAGGTATTAGGCAAATACGACGTAATTGAAAAAAACAAAACAAAGCCAAATGCGTTAGGTATTACACTGTGCCTATGCACTAGGGTGTCTAGTATACCTAAGATCTAAGCCTAAACGCCTAGATGCGGGGTTTTCTACTAAAATAACTAGGTATTTAGGCGCGGTGCGAAAATTGCGAACTACGATTAAGTGTTGATACGCTACCTAACCTATTTATGTATTAGGTAGGTACAATGCGAGCCAGCGGCGAACGGACAACAAATTCTAAGCCTAAATGTCTGGATGCGGGGTTTTCTACTAAAATAACCAGGCACTTAGGTGCGGTGCGCTTATTCCCATTAGAATAATAACAAAATACGAACTACGGCTAAGAATCCGGCTCGATCCGGACCAAAAATGGTGGCGCGATTTGGCCACGTGCGCTAGTGGACTGTATTGCGGGGAAGTAGCTAACTGTTCCATTGACGCTTTACACACAAAAGACAGGTGATCGGGTTGCCGCGGGCGTGATCCAAGCAATGAATGCAACCCGAGAAATTAGGAGAGGATGCACTAACCTTCACGACACACGTGTTTTCATCGCAGCCGGTACACGGATCTTCTCTTCTTTGCTCAGGAGCTGCCGTCAGCATCACTAGATCACTTGAGGAACACACGAGAGGCACAATCCGATCGGTACAAGTCTATGAAGTGGTAAAAATGTAACAAATATTATCCATTTTTGAGAGACGCGAGCGCGGTCCGTCTTTACGCTGGCTAGTTCAAAGCGGGAGTGAGTGTCTATCTATCACAAATGGCGGACGGAAGCTAGCTAGCTACGGAAGCGTTTTGATCGGCAGTGAAACAGTTAATACACGTACATACTTTCTCTCAACAAAAAAAAATAAAATATCCTTTGAAAACTTACCTTTAATTGATATAAAACAGTACATATTGCCAATAACACTGTAGTGAAGTAAATCATATATTAAAATCAACAAAAAGTGATGAATAGTGGCTTATAACGAATAAAACTTTAATATCTACCTGATCAGCTGGTGAGTGAATGACTTACGTTTTTGTGAACAATACACGCAAAACGCACGGTTAACCAGTGAACATAAGAGCGCTTACTGCGTGCGCGCTGCTGTGTGTGCCGCTCAGTGACGCATGACGGTACTTCGATAGCGAGCCATCGGTGATTAGTTAACCGTAGACGGCGCTATCTTTTCTACCTAAGATTTGCCTCTGTGAGGAATTAATATTGACCAAAGAGATTTTGTTTATTGTTTGCAAAACTAAACATCTGGAATTAATTGTATTTCTTTACTGCTGAACATAGCTTAATCCAAGATGAAATGCTATGGATGTCTGAAAAATACAAAAGACACTTGTATTAAATGTGCTGTGGATACATGTGCAAAAAGCTTCTGCTCACAATGTATAAAAATACCTACGTTGTCAAGCGACAAGACAAAAGTATGGAAATGTCCGGACTGCTGTGCGGCGCTAAAAAAAGGAGGCGATAATAGTTTAACGCCGATACGCCCTACGGATTCGAATGTTACCACAAGGAAAAAGGCAGACATGCAGACTGACGGTTCTGTAAACTCTGAAGTAAAAGAATTGATAGAGGAAGTGCGTCATCTAACACAGGAAATTTCTTCTCTTAAAAAGCAACTTGAAGACGCGACGGTCTCGTTGGTTAATTGTCAGACAAAACTTACCGAACTGGTGACAGCAGTAGACTCGAACAGCAATAGAATTAACTGTCTAGAAAACCGTGATAAAGACTTAAAGCTGCTGGAAGCTACAGTAGTTGAACTGAAGCAGGAATTGAATGGGCAAGCCCAATTACACCTGCGCAATGAGCTGGAATTGGCTGGCGTACCCGAGCAAGCCAATGAAAATTTATACCACATTGCACTGTTAGCAGCCCGCAAGGTTGGTGTAGAACTAAACGACTCGGACATCGACTGGGTTGCCCGTGTTGGACCCCGCGTCAAATCTGCTCTAAACGCTGAACAAAATACCAGATTTTCAAGACCAGTAGTGATGCGTCTGTTGCGTCGTACCAAACGAGATCAGATATTGACGGCTGCAAAATCTAGAAAAAATATAACAACAACAGACCTTGACATCTCTGGTACGCCGCAAAGATTATATTATAACGAGCGCCTAACAAAAGCAAATCGACTGCTTTTTCGAGCGGCAAGAACCAAGTCCAAAGAAATGGACTACACCTTCTGCTGGTGTACACAGGGTAATGTCTATGTCAGGCAACGTGAAGGTAAGCCAGCCCTACCAATACGCTCACATGAAGATCTTCTTCGGGTTTTTAATACTCCTACTGGAAAATAAATCAAGATACATTGAACATGCTTTTCCTACTAACAAAAAAAATACATTTTATATAATAAGTAACAGTGTTGTCACTGCCACTAGTATTTTAAGTGTCAATCCTATACATCTATGCTTATTAAGAAAACACAAACAAACACATTCTTATTTATCTAAACCAACATACACAACTTATATATCTAATATCTACACATTCGCCCATAGCGCCCATATACACAATTATCACTCAATCAAAACACAATCCAACTTCACTTCAACTTACATACTTACAAAATTTACAACCACACAATTAGGCAACATTTATTCCAAAATAAACAAATTACAACCTAACCACTCAATCAAAAGACCTCAACGCAACTCAATAACTACTAGTAGCTGCACCAATTGTCCAACACCTTATCATTGGAATTCATATTTTGCCTATACATTTTTTATAATTATTGAAATTTATTTTAATGTTGTATGGTATTTCAGCCGAAAAATAAGTTTATTCCACTCAATTTCAAACAACATAAATAGCACACTCACACTTTTTAAAACTAATAATGGACAACAGACAATTATTTGACGAATTTGACAGGTGTTGCAAAATTCCATGTAACTTAATTATAGACCCCAACCATTTAGCGCACAAGTTTGATAATTCAAATAGATTAAACATAATTTCATTCAACATAAGAAGTATAAATAAAAATTTAGACAGCTTTCTAATATATATCACAAGGTTAAAAACTAATATAGATATCATCGTCCTGACAGAATGTTGGTGTAATGAAAACTCGAATCCCCCTCAAATTGATGGTTTCTCTATGTACTTCAGTAAGCATAGCTTTAACCAGAATGATGGAGTGATCATGTATTTGAACGTGAATATTAAAGCATCTGTACAAGAAGTTGACTTAGATGAGGCCAATTGCTTGACGGCCAAAATAGGCAACTTGACAGTAATAGGTATATATCGCCCTTTCTGTTTCAAAAATCCTAAAATATTCCTTGATGCTTTGGACACGTTGTTAACCAATACCAAATCGCGGCATATCATACTAACCGGAGACATAAACATCGACACCTTAGATACCAATAATACCGACGTTAGAGATTATCTGGAAATCATTGGTTCCCATGGCTTACATCAAGGCGTTGACATCCCCACGCATGGTCATACCTGCTTAGACCACTTCATGTGCAAGCTAGAGGGCGACCATCAATGTTTTGTACTTGAAACAGATATTACAGACCATTATCCCACGTTCTTGACCTATGATAGTGCACCCTCATCAAAACCAACCATTCACAAAAACCTAACTAGAACAAAAATAAATTATACCGCTCTGACTGAAGCTATAAAATCAAAAGACTGGACATCCTTTCTAAAAATTACAGACCCGAACTTGGCCGCGGAAATACTAATAAATACGCTCCAGACTCTTATAACCCAAAACTCACACACAGCTTCTTTTGATAATCGTCAACGACCATTAAAACCATGGATTACAATAGGTGTTATCAAATGTTTTAAGACTAGGGATAAACTTCACAGTATCTCAAAACTGAATCCTGACAACGCCGAAATAAAAACGCAGTACCTAAACTATCGCAATACTTGTAACTCATTAGCTAAAAATCTAAAAAATAACTATTATAAGGACAAATTTAACAAACATTTCAAAAATAATAAAGGGACTTGGGATACTGTGAAAGAATTGTGTAATATTAAGAAAAATCACTCCAGAGCATCTAATCTACTTGAACTAGTGCCGGATTCACCCTGTGAATCACTTAATATGGTTAATCGATACTTTACCTCGATTGGTAGAGAACTAGCTACAGACATCTTAATAAGAAATGGTACTACAGAACTGCGCTTAGCAGAAAAAAATACTTCGTCAAGCAATGTTAGTTCTATGTTTCTAGACCCAACAGATCACATTGAAATTAATAAAATTATCATGAGCCTAAAGAATAGCAGTGCTCCAGGTATGGATAACATTCAAAATATTGTACTAAAAAACTCTCGGACGATTTTATGCACCATGATTGCTCATCTGTGTAATCTTAGCCTTACCACTGGGATTTTCCCAGCAATTTTCAAAGAAGCAGCTGTGGTGCCTGTGTTTAAGAGTGGTGACGCAGAGACAATTGCTAACTACAGGCCCATATCGCTACTGAGTGCAATTAGTAAAATAATGGAAAAAGTAGTTAACACTCGTCTAATTAAATTCCTCGAAAGCAAAAACATTCTAGCAAGTACCCAATACGGTTTCCGCTCGGGTAGAAATACTGAGGATGCGGTAGCTAGGCTCTCGGATATCGTTACAAAGGCAGTAGACAAGGGTGAAAAATGTGTTGCCATATTTTTGGACCTCCAGAAGGCATTCGATACCGTTTCAATACCAATTTTATTGCGCACTCTGGAATACATGGGCATAAGAGGTACGGTTCTGGAGTGGCTCCGAGACTATTTGGATGGAAGAAGTCAGGTGGTTAAAGTAGAAAACACTTATAGCACGAGCTTTCCGGTTACGTACGGAATTCCGCAGGGTAGTACCCTCGGTCCAACGCTATTTTTAGCTTACGTTAATAGCCTCTGTAAACTTCAAATAGATAACGCGGAATTACTGGCTTTTGCAGATGATACCGTATTGATTTGCCGTGGGAAAACATGGCCACAGGTCCAAGTGTCTGCTGAAATGGGCCTCAAACGAGTTAGCCTTTGGCTTGATGAGCATTTACTAACTATTAACGTAACTAAAACAAAATATATTTGTTTTAGAATAACGGAAGCAACAAGTTCAATGTCAAATTTTTCTATTACAGCTCATACTTCCCAATGCAAACTCGAAAATAGTGGCTACTGTGACTGCATTCCCATTGCCCAGACCGATACCCATAAATACCTGGGAATTATCATAGATTGCCATTTAAATTGGAAACCGCATATATCGTCACTTAGCAAAAGAGTACGTAAATTACTTCCAATTTTTAAAAACCTACGCGAAGCTGCGGACTGCAATCTCATAACCAGCATATACTATGCCCTTTGCCAATGCGTTCTGTCTTACTGCTGCCCTATTTGGGGTGGAGCTGCTCCAACTCATCTGCTTGAGCTGGAAAGAGCCCAACGCGCAGTCATCAAAGTCATGTTCCATAAGACCAGGAAATATCCCACTCAAAAACTTTATGAAGAATCGCGTTTCCTCACAGTTCGCCAATTATACATCTACTGTACAGTCCTACGTCACCATAAATCTATCGATCCATCTAAGATCTCACTGAGTAAAAGAAGAATTCGAACACCTGTTCCCTCCTTCAACACAATGTTCGCTCGACGTCAACTGTATTACATGGGCCCTTTCATTTATCGGTTCGTTAATGATTCGAACCAAATCTACAAAATGCCTAAGTTTAGGTTAAAATCTATACTTAAAAAATATCTAATGGCCCATGATTACCTTAGCACAGAAAAAATTCTACGAGTATAAAGCAAAAACCACTAGGAACTTGAATCCTTACATATCCAGATGCACATTCGCATACTTACACATACGGTATACATGCAGCCGTAAACGCCTAACCCTCACTCAGACGCAACACACACTCACACATAGGTACTCAATGCACACCCAAAGACAAACAAAACATATACGTACACATCCACGAACATATGTATACATAAAACACACACACACACACATACACACACACACACACGCACACACACACACACACACACGCACATACATACACATACACACACACACCCACACCCACACCCACACGTATTTTCACACATCTTCATTTATAAATTATATTAGATTCTGGCCAGGGGTGGAGGGTTGGTAGCCTGAGACACAGGATTCTCCTAGTTCAGGTGCCAGCCCGCCATAATTCTGATTGATCCTTGTACTAATTTATTAATTACGTTCTACTGTATTTTATTTGAGATTTGTTATGTAAACGTTTTGGTGAGAAATAAACATTATTATTATTATTATTATATCTAGTACCATTCTATGGTTAGTGCGGGAGGGGAGACGGGTATAGAAAGAGTGTGTTTCCGCGTCAAGAAATACAGCTTCTACATCGGCGCAACCAGTGTCCCTGGCCTTACAAATCACGTGTTTCACAGTAGTTTACTCAATACACTGGAATTGCGATATTTATTTACTTGTAAATTTTTACATTTGTTATTGTACAACAAGTGTGATATATCATTGGAATGGGCATTTCTTGTAGAAAATAGATACATATAATGCATCTCTTTTGCTCGAAATTTTCTGAACAAAAAAAAACAGGAAAGGTAACGTGCGTGTTTACGAAAGTGGTTATTCCTTCATTGAATCCCA
This sequence comes from Eilema griseolum, assembly GCA_963662185.1. Classification (NCBI taxonomy): domain Eukaryota; kingdom Metazoa; phylum Arthropoda; class Insecta; order Lepidoptera; family Erebidae; genus Eilema; species Eilema griseolum. The sequence continues at coordinate 12,300,258 of OY759253.1, forward strand.
TATTTTATTGTAATAGAAACCGCTATCGACATAAAGTTTACACTATACTTTAGAATATGACCTTAGCTTTCAGGAAGTAATCATATTTGTAGGTTACATGTGATGATAATGTTTTAATAAATTATTTAATTTGGCGGAAAAATTGTTCGTCGTAAGCAAATGTTTCGTACTAGTTATATGCTTGTAAGTAAATATTTTTGTACTATCACATATGTGTTTTTTAATTTTATCAAAAGTAGTTAGAACCCTTTGATTATTTAAAATTATAAAATAGATAGGTGATCGGTTTAGTTTTTAAAATAAATACACTTAAAGTTGACATAGTAACGTTTTCAATGTTCAATGTTCACCGCCGTTTATAAATAAATCAGACGATAAGTATATACAAATCTCAAGTACCATTCGAAAGAATGATTCATTACCTTTAAAAAAAATAACACTTGGGCCTCCTATGCCATTTACAAAGATGAAAAACTTTTGTTTATAAAAACTCGGTCGTCACTCAGCGGGCGGTGTCATGTGTCAAGGTCAAGTGGCGCACTCGAGTTCTGACGTAATAAAAACGGAAAGCGCATTACAGCGGATAGCCGTTATACTGCGCGTGGTAAGAAAACTGCCCATCACTATTTTTGTACGGCGCCCGCAGGCAGAAAACTACCCATATCGCTGTTAAAGCTACACCACTCGTAAAAATATGTGTATTTCTTTTTAACCCGCCAGTTTTTAATACTTTTGCTCTTTCTAATCGATTGTTTACAAATCAAGGCATGCTTCAAATGCGATGACAGAAAAAAAACTGAGCATTTCGATTAAAAAAAAAAAATTCAAGTCATTGGTTTGTCGTCGTTCGGTGCGCGCGGAGAACTTTGGCAAATTTAACGTATAATACCATTGATTGTGTAATCATTTAAAAGGTTTTGAGACTAGTGTGAAGTGTGTGAAGTGTGTGTGGCGAAAAGCATTGGAGCTCAAGGTAAGAACAATTCTATTTTTTATGATTTTATGTGCACATCACGCGGTAATGGCAGTTCACGACAATTTTAGGTTAAATTTATTATTTTATGGCTTTAATTCCTTGTAAAAAGTAATTACTTTTGGCATTGAATGTTTACCCCCTACTAGTTTTCAAACAATGATTCAACAAAAGTACTATATGTAAGTAAAGATTAAAAGTTTTGTTCACGTACAATCAGAAAGTTTCAAAAAAATATGGCGGTTGGCCGAGCTGTCCGCGCCCGGCACTGAGTGCAATGACCCTTGTGCTTGTAACAGAAGAAAGGCAGGATACACACCGGGAATTTTGTACACCGGTCCAAACAGTTTTAAATTTAAGATAAGGAAAAAACAATTCAAGAATATTTTATTACGTTAATATGTGGTGGTGGTGAATGTTTAATAATTCATTGTTTTTAGTTTTCGCATGTTTATTTTCCTGTGGTGATATTATTTAATTCTTGTTATTGGTTATGGGCTTTATTTTGCTTTTTATTAACAAATGTACCCAATATTTAGCTAAAATGGAGCGTGAGAATGTTGGTGGTGGTAGCGCCAGGAGAGGCGCCCGTGGTGGAGCCAACCGTGCTCGCGGGCGTGGGCGTGGGCGTGGACGAGGGCGTGATGTTGCGCGTGCGCTTGCTTTTTCCACGTTAGTTATTTTAAATATTTTTCTGGCTTGATAATAGTGGGTGAGGGGGTTTTCTCTTTTTCTTTTTATTTAGAACGCCTGCTGACCGCACCCTGGCTGATGGTAAGCTTGGGTGTGGTCCAAACAATATTGGATGCCACTGCTATCCTTAGAATGGCTGTCCCAACCTAGACGGCCTCAACAGATGTTATTTCACGCCCCGGTTAAAGGACCCGGGACTGTAGGAAACATGTGCTGGTAAAGCGTTCCAAGTTTTTATGATGCGAAAAACTTGTTATTAATATATACTGTTAAAATGTTGTTAACTTTTTAGGGAACCAGATAATGCCAATACTGGCACATTCATGACCTCAGTCGTTGCTGGTCCCTCACAACCGGTGACGTCAGTAAACTTTCATTATGAAATTTGATCATTAATTTCATACCAGTGTTAATTGTAATTTCTTTCGTCTAAATTGACTGAGGAAATGAAAAGAATAAAAAAAAACCGGGCCATCGACCGCAAACGCGTCCAGAAATTGTCGGAGGAGCAAAGGGCGCAACTAAATGCGATGCGGTCCAGGAAGGAAGTTGGACAATTTCTGCTGCCCGATGCTCCTCCCAGCAAAAAGACGAGGTAAGAAAAATATTTTGAGAGCTTTCATTATTTAAATTGTTAAACCATCATCATTATTCTTTGGTAAAAGGTCCCAGCCCAGTTGAGGTCGGCTTTCCAATCTAACTGTGAAGCCAGCCGCTTCGTTTCCGTAAAATAACTGCCACCTGATTTCCACAACCAATTGTGGTAGTCAGGTGGCAGTGGCTTCCCACACATATGTTTTATTTATTTTTATATTTTTAGAAACATATCACCGGAGCGGGTCCCGTGCCGGTTAGTGCCAGGCACCCCCGAGGTACCACCTCCCCGTACTCCTCGTCCGTGGGAAGTTAAGCTCATAAGTGTGTAACTTAACTATTAAAAACCATATAATCCTTGCTCATCGCGTGATCCAATCTAATTTCAATATTTTCATTTCACAGATACAAGTGGACCCTCTCGGGTGGTACTCGAAGAGGATTCTGTGTGTGAGTCGGTAGTAGATACTGTCGACTCACTCATCGTACAGACGCCACCCCTGAAGTAAGTTAATTTACTCTTTGACTCAAAGATAACTTTATCTTATCTTAGTAGCATTTATAAGCAATTGAATAAAAATTTGATTTTTCACAGAAAACTTCATCCTAGACTCGTATTTACTCCATCCACCGGGGTGGTAAGAATAGAGGACAGCAGTTTACTCGACGAGAGCCTCATTGTTGAGGCGGAAATTGAAATGGTGGGGTTCTCGCCGAGTACCACGTTGCCGTCAACGTCGTCGTCCCAGTATCCGATGCCGTCGACGTCGGTCGCCGAATCAAGTAAGTTTTAATGCTAATATCACTCCTGTGATGATAATCTGGTAAGAGTGTGTGATAATACTATGTTAAGAGTAGCTGATATGTAGTTGATATACATATCATTTTGTTTTAGCACCTGTCATTTACTCTGATGACCTGGAGGCCAACGTCCTACAGTGGGAACAGTCGGTCGGGCTAAACGCTGGGAGCGACGTTGACGACGATGATGATGTGGAGGCTGCAGGTGCTCGCAGGAGGCACGCTGGGGAGTTCAATGTAGACGAGCTGCCCAGCGAACTGCGTGCCACTCTGGTGGACCTGGACAGGCAGGATGACTGTGCCTTGCGGGAGTTAGCCAGTCATGAAATGTTGACCTTTGACTGGTCTCATGACCCTCAGGTATTTACGGGACAGAGGGAAGTTTTTACCGGTCCAGCAGGTCCTACATTTTGTGCCGGTGATATGTCCTCATTCCAAATTTTTGCGAAAGTTTGGGATGAGGACATTATCAATCTCATTGTAAAAGAAACGAATAAGTACGGTGAAATTCACCGAAGTGACCCGAGACTTTCGCAATATGCTAGGGCGAAAAGGTGGGTTCCAATTACGCCGACTGAGTTATGGACTTTTTTTGGCATTCTATTGCTTCAAAGCATAATACCGATTCCCGTGGAACGAGAATACTGGATGCCATGTTTGTCCTATATAAAAATTGGCAACTTCGCCGATATTATGCCTTTTTACAGATTCCAGTTAATAAAAAAATGCCTGCATTTTGTTGATAACAACCTTTGTGCCAGAGGTATTCCGACCAGATTAACAAAAATAAAGCCTATTTTAGACCACCTAAATAAAAAATTCAGCTCTTTATACCTACCTGAGCAGGAAATAGCTATTGACGAGTCACTTTTACTATGGAAAGGCAAGCTATCCTTCGCTCAGCTGATTTCTAATAAAGCTGCTCAGGTAGGTATAAAGACCTACGAACTGTGCGAATCTAGGTCGGGGTATCTCTGGCAATTTATAGTATATACTGGGGGGAAAGATGGGGGGCATAATGTCGGCGGAGTCCAAACTGACGTCGGACTCGATGTCGAACCTGGGGGTGCGACCTCAAAGACTGTGTATAGTTTAGTTCGTCCATTACTAAATAAGGGTCACACCTTAGTAATGTGACACAGGCCGAATTGGCAACGCGCGTCATAATTTATTTCGTAACGTAATGAAACTTAGAGACTATCAGTACAATATATGTATTTACGTTGCCTTTCGGCTATCTTACCTTTGTCTTCAAACAACCACTACAGCACACTCCAACAGGAGTCGATGTACAGGATAACGTCCCGTACACTAACCGTAGTTTGCCTTTTCGTCCTCGTTGCATTAATCCCGGTCGCTTCGGAAGCTATCACCTTGGACTCCACTTTTGCCAGTCTTTTGAGTAAATAATTTTAACCATAACAATCGATGTTCATATGTACTTAATATCATTCTTCCATATACTATATGCTAGGCAATGCGAGCAAGCATCCTACTCATTTAACGAACTGATAACAGTGGAATAACTGAGTATGTTGGTAAATTTGAGACCTTAAATTTGTACGGTATATAATTAATTCTTATTATTATTGTTCTTATGTATAATATTTAGCTTCGACTTGGCAAAATTATACCTATATTAGAATCTGAAATGACTATATTTTTGACAAGGTTACATTTTTTAATTTTGTTTGACAAAAAAAAGATATTCTGAAGAACGGTAAGTTAAGTGACAAACTACCCGTAACGATAGTGAATGATATACCTATTTAATGGTTTAATGATATTCCCTTAGAATCTAGTTTTGTTCTTGTGTGATATCATTCATACTATTATTGTAGGACTTGCTGGCTGGTAGTATCTCGTAAGCCTTATAAGTAACTTCATGATTGGCTGAACTTCCGTAGAGCCACAAAATATTCTTGAAAATCTTAGGTATAATGTTATAACAATGATGTCTAAATTTTCATTTGTTTATCCAGAAAACATCCCGTGGAGTTTCTTACCGCTTTCGAGCCGGTGGTTTATTTGACACCATTTGTCTTTAAGATTTTTTTTATTTTAACGTTTTGTAAGCTCCGTTTTAATGGTCTATACAGACTTTGAATATAAAAAGAGTTGTGATTTTTTAGTTTGACGTTTTGTAACTACCGCTTTGATGGTCTATACAGAATAAATGATTTTTGATTCAGACTATAAAAACAGTTGTGAAAAACTTCATACAAAAAGTAAACTATTTAAACCGGTTTTGTACCGAATGTGTCCATGGCCTTACATCACACGTGTTTCACAGTAGTTTAGTCAAAACACTCGATTTGCGATATTTATTTACTTGTATGTTTTTACAATTGTTATTGTACAACAAGTGTGGAATATCATTGGAATGGACATGTCTTGTAGAAAATAGATACATATAATTTATCTCTGTTACTCAAACTTTACTGAACAAATAAAAATAAGAAAGGTCACTTGCGTGTTTACGAAAATGGAGTTCCTTTAATGAATCCCATATTTTTTTGTGAAAGCAACAGCTGTAGATATAATGTTTACACTCTTCGTTAGGATATAACATTAGCTTTTAGTTAGTACACATATTTTTAGGTTACATATGACGAAAATGTTGTAATAAATTATTTAATTTGGCGGAAAAATTGTTCCTCGTCACGAAATGTTTCGTCGTAATAAAGGCTTGTGAGTAAATATTTTTGTACTATCACATTTGTTTTTTTTATTTTATCATATGTAGTTAGAACCTCTTGATTATTTAAAATTATAAAATACATAGGTTATCGTTTTAGTTTTTAAAATAAATATACCTGAAGATAAAATTTGATAAATTAATTATTGTTATTTTGAATTACATAGTTATTGTGTTAATGGCCAGTACCTATAATTATGATTTTCCTTGACATATTTTTTATTTTTTATTTTTTTATTGTTGACATGTATCTTCTGACTTCTTTGAGATCTTTGTTGACACTGATATATAACTGACATATTTGTATTTGTATTGAATTGGTTGTTTTATATTTTTTATTAGCATTTGATAATTCTATTCAATACATACATTTGATAATTTTTTAATTTTTAAAGTTTTTACAATTTGATAATTTGATAATTTTATTTTAATAATACTTAAGAAAATATATTATATTCTTGCATGCCAACAAGGTAGGCCGAAGAGGACTTTTAAAATGTACTTAATACCTTTGTAATACCTTTGGTCAGCAATAAATGATTTTGATTTGATTTGATTTGATTTGAAAAAAATATTAACGTTTTCAACTATCATCAATGTTCCCCGCCGTTTATAATAAATCAGACGATAGGTATACACAAACGTCTAGTACCACTTGAAAGAATGATTCATTACCTTAAAAAAAAACATCACTCGAGCGTCATATGCAACTTACAAAGTTAACAATCTTTTGTTTATAAAAACTCGGTCGCCACTCAGCGGGCGGTGTTATGTGTCAAGGTCAAAGGCGAGTCTCGTGTCATGTTTAAATGCGTGAAGCGCCCTTGAACGGATAATATCCCTACCTATAACTTATTCTCACAACTACGAACTGGTAAAAAAGGTGAAGGTATTATTATTTATGTCAAAAATCATATCAAGTTCACTTTAGTCCAGCAAAAAAGCTATATGTTCGAAAGTTTGACAGGTATCCTAAAAGTAAACTCAAACCAGGACATAGTTGTGTGCGCCATCTATAAGCAGCCTGATACAAATAAACATATATTTGTTACGGAGCTTGGTAGATATATTTCTTTTTTGGATTCAAAACAAAACATTCTAGTGATTGGTGACACAAATATTAACCTAAAATCCATATCATCACACAAAGATGTATATCTAGAAACACTTAGCGAGCACGGACTAATGTGTGGAATATCCGACTACACCCGGATCGAAAAAAAACTAAATATTATCACAAAATCTTGCATTGATCACATTTTTGCACGATTCCCCACATTCGTTCCGTACTCGGCGGTGTTAGATATCGTACTAGCCGACCATCGAGCAGTTATTGTCACTTGCCTCGATGACGCGCCTACGAAGTGTATACAGGATGTTTATAAAACTATAGTAAACAATACAATATTAAAAGACGAATTAAAAAAAGTAAATTGGTTTTTGACTAAGGACATGGATAATCCAAACGACATTTATGAATTCATTCGGAATTCACATCAAAACGCCATTAGTATTGCAAGTTGTGAAAAAAATTATAAAAAACATATACACAGCAATAAGAATACAACAAGATTGCCATGGATTGATGAAAACGTCAATCGTCTCTGTACCAAACGGGATGCATTATTCAGCTCCTGGAAAAAAAGTCCAAATGACGCTCAATTAAGATTGCAATATAATAAGACGCGTAACAAGGTACACAAAGTTTTAGAATATAGAAGGAATGCCTATTATATGAACGAAATTAACAAGAACTTTAGAAATACCAAGAAAGTGTATGGAATTGTTAACCAAATACTAGGACGAGTGACGTTGTCAATTGATGCAATAATTTGCAAAGCGTTTGATGCTCAGGGGCTCACTACTGAAATGATTGCCAATAACTTTGCAAAAGGTTTTGACAATGCTGTCAGAAACATAATACGAATTTTTTGGGTACGCCGGACACTCGGTGAGCGTGTGCGGACCTGAGTCCTCGCTCGCGTCGCAGTGATGGCACTCGGACGTTGGCTCTTTGTGCATCCGACGCAGATACTTTCCGAAGCATCCGTGCTCGGTGATCATCTGCGTCAGACGGTACGAGAGGTTGCCGTGTGGCCTCTCTAGCCACTCCCCCATGATGGGTCTTACCGCCGTTACTACGGCGTGCCCGTGTTCCCTAGACTTTGTTGATGTGTGTATATGAACTCTTACTACTTAATAGTATCACAGTAGAACGATTCTTGCAGTAGTACGCCGTCTTTGATGTTTACGGAAATGCCGTTTCTGTCTAGATATTTGCGGTATTTTCAGGGCTGCCATACTAGTTTTTATTTTATATTTAATTACTGCAATATTTATTAAACCTCTATTTAGTATCTTTATTCACCCAAGGCACATCAACCCTCGCTAATTTATTTCGCTAAATAAATGATGGAAACCAAAAAAACAAAATAGATAGCCCTGAATCCCTAGTACCTACATAATTACCGAGTAAAATATATGGCTAGTTGGTACGCCCCCCTCCCTCTCACGATTCGCCCTCTTTCCCAACTGTACCATTGATTAGTACCATTAATGGTAAGTACTACTGGGAATCTTTGTACCACTAGTACCATTAATGGTACTATTCAATGGTACAGCTGGGAAAGAAAAGTATGTAAACCCGGCTACAACACTAATATTGTGTACAATGGTACTAGTGGGACAAAGATTCCCAGTAGTACCATTAATGGTACCAATCATTGGTACAGTTGGGAAAGGGGGCCGGTTCGTCGACAAACTGTATGAAAGTTAGTTAGACTGAGCTAATATTATGAATGGGAAAGTTTGTGAGGGTGGATGATTGTTTTAATGTTTGTTAATCTGTCATCCTACATGAATGAACTAGATTTATATTTTCTTCTATTAATAACATTTCTCAACTTGTTACAGGTGCAAATGGCGATAAGCTAAAAGAAATAGTGTTCGGAGGCCACAACACAGGTTTACCTATGTGTGACTGTCCGTATAACCTCAAGGCAGTGGCATTTAGGTATCTAATTAATGAAATACCACAAGAAAATTTAGAATGTTTCTGGAAAGAGGTGTTAGACACAATAAAAAAACATTCCAAATAATATTTCTTTTTATTTTTCAAAAATGGAATTGCTGCGCAAGAATAAAATATCGTCAATTACTTGGTCTTTCATAGATAACCTATAATTGGAAACAATAAATCTAACGAAGAAAACAGTCTCTCTACGCTCACTTGCGTCATCGGTGTTGCAAGAACTATTCTGGATAGTTTGTACAACAATGGGAATTTTAATTTCGCCTTTTCCCAATACATCAAAATTGATGCCGTAGATTTCAGCAAAGGTTCATCTAGGAATAAATTAAAATTTTGCTGTAAATTATTAATTAGGTTCCCGCTTGGATCATCTCTTGTGCTCAGTAGCTACGGTCGCACGTTCGAAACTTACCTTAACCAAATCTATAAACTCCAGGTGAAAATACTAAAAAACATTGTGTCCAAAAATATTAAAGACCAATGCCAGGGTGACGAGCATAGATTGTTTAAACACTGCAATGTACTACCTGTACAAACGCAATTAAAATTTATTTTATTTATTTATTTATTTAGGCATATCAACAGTGTATACACAAACATTGTCTTATGAGTAAGATGGTAAGATGTTAATTAGGTATGTGCTACACCAATTATAGACATGCACAGCTTTAACTGATTGTCATACAATAATAATATAATAATTGAAACTTATACAGAAAATGTCTGAAAAGTGCTTAAAATCAACGTACAACATGTCAGCATAGTCATAGTCAATTAAAAATTAAATCAAAATTCATTCATTCATTCACAATAAAAAAAAAATAAAAAAAAATAGTTCCCAATTAAATATAAAATCAAATAGTTAAATAATAAAAAATACAAAAATAATGTCAAGTCGAATTCAACCATAAGATGAAGACAGATTCACAATATAAAATTATAATGACTCCAATGAATAATGTTTAGGCTGTTGAGTCAATTTATCCTTGAAACGCCTGGGATGGTCGTGGAAGATGTCGAGGTCTAGATGTCTCCAGCTACTGTTATATGTGGCAGTTAACCTAGCTAAGGGAGCCACTGCACCCAAGTTAGTTTTGCACCGCGGCACATGGAAGAACGGAAATTTGTTCCTAAATCGGCTATTAGGTCTCGGAACACATACTTTCGTGCGCATCAAAAGTCCCAATTCATGCGATAAGCCCACAACCAGATCCTGCAGAAATAACAGGTCAATGGCAGTTCTTCTATCCCTGAGAGATTGCAACTTATAATACGCCAGCCGTTCCTGGTAAGGACGTCCAGGATGAAGCCCAGGAGTGACAAACGCCAGATGTCTGGTAAAGGCTCTTTGGACCGATTCTATGCTCTGTGAATGCACTGCGTACTGAGGGTTCCAGACTACGCTACCGAACTCTAGGATACTTCTCACCAGATTATTGAAGAGCAAAATTTTTGAAGAAACGTGCAGATCCTTAGAGTTACGCTTAATGAAACCCATCATTTTAGCAGCTCTGTTAACCATGTTGTTGTAATGTGGAATATAGGTTAATTTAGAGTCAAGGATAACACCCAAATCTCTCACCTGACCTGATATAGGAATTTCGTCATTTCCAATGTAGAAATGAGTCTCAGTTACATTCCGTTTCCTAGTAAATCGGATATGAAGGCATTTAGAAGCATTTAATAACATTTTGTTATCCCGACACCAGACATTAATTCGGTCAAGATCATCCTGCAGCAGCCCTGCATCAGCCTCGGAATTAATCTGGCGAGATATTTTCATGTCGTCGGCATAAAGTGAGCAGCCGCAATGCTTGATCTGTCGAACTATGTCATTGGTGAACAGTAGAAACAGAATCGGTCCAAGATGGGAGCCCTGTGGAACCCCAGAACCAGCAATGTAGCTTCTGGACTCAGCGTTATTAACTACTACCACATATTCCCGATTGTTTAAATAGGACTCAAACCGCCCAAGAAGTCTATCACGAATTCCGAACTGGCTATGGAGTTTTTCTATAAGAATTTGATGGTCCACTTTGTCGAATGCACTGGCAAAATCTGTATAGACTGAGTCCATCTGCTCATTGCCATCCACTCGTTCCATGATGGGAGTGATGTACGAGACCAAGTTGGTAAAGCACAGATCTTTTTTGTAGGAAGCCATGTTGTTCGTCGCAGATTAATGACTTAGTATGCGCAGTTAGCTGAGAAGATACCAACGATTCGAAAATTTTCGACAAACAAGAAAGGATCGCTATTGGTCGATAGTTCCGTACATCGCTTTTGTCTCCCTTTTTGAAAATCGGGACTATTTTGGCTCTTTTCCATGCAGTAGGAAAAATACCAGTGGCTAGAGACTCATTTATTATTTTTTTAATTGGATGCGCTAAAAAATTAGCACATCTTTTGATAAAAAGTGGTGGGATTCCATCGGGCCCCGGACCCTTGTTTGTGTCTAAGCGTTTAAGACTTGACAGAATTTCATTTTCGGAAAAGTGCACCATGCTCAGGCAATCGTAAACACCTTCCGAGTCACTAATGTTCTGCTTTGGTCGGAAAATGTCCCCGGGTGTGTATACCGAGCTGAAGTGAGAAACAAATAGATTTGCATTTATTATTATTATTATTATTGAAGGAACAGTTTTTTAATAATACACGAGGGCCGTCGCTCGAAATCAATTGTGGACGGTATGAGCTAATAATATGTACGGCGAACGCACATCTGCATATCTGCTGCCTCGCTTTGTAAACCAACTACCCTCCGATTTAAGGAATATAATATCACCAACTAATATTAAGTTAAAACTCAAATCCCACTTTCTGCAGAATATGTGAAGTTATTGTTGTTGTATTTTGTATAACTGTGTACTACCTACCTTGTCAATTTATATTATTTAAGTAAGACAATAATCAATCCGTTGTTTTAAGTATAATTTGTAGTATTAGCACAAACCTTAGTGGTTTATTATATACTACTAAACTGTTATTTATGTCCGCATTATGTAATTTGTTAAATATAATAAAATAAAAAAAGAAAGAAATATAAACGGCCATACCGTTGTATTACATATCAATTTTCCAGACAATTATCATCGCAAATTAAGCACTGAAATATAAGTCATGCATTTTAAAGGGCAACAGATCAGTCACCACACTGGGGTGTTTACTGAAAAAGGTCATCAATCTTTTGCCAGTTTCAGTTCTAACAAAGAATACGGACCATTTGGACACATCTCTTGTCTATAGATTAAGGAGAAATTCTCTAAAGTAGACGATGTTCACTTTTTTCAGATGAGCCAACTGTACAATACAGTTATTATTTCGAAAAACTGACGAAAGAATTGGGGTTTCTATTTTTCACGAAGAACTTTTACGAAGCGTCATATTATGGAAAAGGAGCCATGATGGAGTAGAAGGAGCCATCAAAAGAAAGTTAGACTCAATTATCGCATATGCGATGGTTTAAACGTTCCAGACGATTCTGCACCCGTTCTCCTAAGACCGATTCGCCATTGGACTATTCGTCGACAGGATGATTCATTTATTTCCGTTTCCCAAACAGGATTTCACCTGTGTCGTCGACAGAACCTTTCATATGCGTCACTTTCGACGACAGCCCTTTTCAGCTGCTAAGTGTTTCTCCGACGCGACGATAAACCTATAGCTACGTGGTAAAGATATTTTAATCCATGAAGATCAATGCTATTATCTAAATAAAAGGCGTGATACGAAATTTTACTGGCGATGTTCGCGAAAAGATTCGGTTTGGTGTGACGTGTTTTTAACAACTCTGTTCACGGATAACACTCATGTTGTGATGTCATAAAATCATAAACATGTACATTTCATGAAAAATAATCTAGTTCTAATATAGTTCGCTGAGTTTCTTGCTGGTATCTTCTCAGTAGAACTAACCTAACGAACCAGCGAAAGAATCATTTTCCAATGGTTTATTTGTACATTATTTAATATTTTAATATTATTTCTTGACATACTCAATTGTATAATTTTGACGTTCATATGTGCTCTTTGTGTGCCTAAACTGAATAAATGAAATTGATTCTTTGATTCTTGATTCTTTGATTCTTTGATTTCCCAGATCCTGAAAAACAGCTAGAATTCAGACTGAAGAAAAATTAAAAAAAAAGGTCAACAGCTCGATAGATACACCTGCACAAATCATTTAGCGGTGCATCGATCAGCGATAAGGAAGATGATACAACGAGAACAAATATTCAGGCAAGTTGAGATTTCCGAACAATATAGTATGATTAATGGTGAACCACTTCTCAGGGGTCATTTTATTGAGCATGATGAATTTACTATCGTTTTTTGCACGAGAGTAAATTTAAAATTGCCGAGTGAGGCAAGGTTCTGGCTAATGGTGAATAATGATTTGTCAGCTGCCCTCTCAAGTTTATACGATATATGCCACGTCGGAGCACTGGAAGGGACAAGCAAAATACTTTCCCTAGCATATGGTTTGCTCTCACATAAATCAGAAAAATGTTACACGATTTGCCTAGACATTCTAACAACAGCTAGTGAATTCATAGAGGAATTATTGAGAATTCAAATGCGCAAGCGCAGTGAAACAGGGTATAAAGAAAAAATCAAGGATCTATATATATCAAAGGAAAAGACTTGATCAATCTTGGCAGCATTTATGATAACAGACGATTCCGACCTAGTACATCGTCTGCTACTCAGCCAGTTAATGTTTCTGTTACTGAAAATGTTATGAGTTATGACTGGTCACTGACCAGAACAAATGTTATCTCAACCCGGTACTACCGAAAAGATTGCCTTCTTGAAAAGCAAACTTTGCACAAAAAGAATATGCGAAAGGAAACGACGGATTCGCTGCAAAGGATGCCCGGATAAACCGGCCTTGTACCCATCATGTTTCGAACAATACCATAACACTCTTAGTCTTGACAATAATTAATAATTATAGAGTTTTTTTAGATTATGAATGTGATTGTGATATCAAGTTCCTTAACTTAATTGATTAAAATATAATTATGTTGATTTTTGAAGGATACCTGTAATTATTTTTAACTATCAAATAAACATTAACGTCTGAGGGCGTAAATGTACTTATGGCATAAAATATGACACTGCTGATAAAGGCGTAGACGGATCAAAACGTACTGTTGTCATATCTCATCCTAAATTCATAACATATTAGAGTTATATGACAGAACGAACTTATGACGTTCACGTCTGTACGCATACCGTCGTATCATGTGTTATAATAATAATTGTGCTGGGACACTATATGCCCATAGAAACTATATGAACGACAAACACAACCTGAGAGAGGGTACTGTCCATCAAAGTGTAATTTTTCTTTACATACTTATATAATGTACAATGCACATATATTCGTCCCCGTCTTTTAGTTTTATGATGTTGGGATCAGCGTCGATCAAGAAAAGGTGTTTGTCAAGCTCACAAGCAGCCATCTTTAAACAGTAACTGTTTAAAGATGTATATAAAAACGGTGGCGACGACAACTGTTATCGTCGCCACAGTTTGTACCATGCTTGAAAAATAACAATCGAAAGAGGTTTTTATCTGATTAAACGACGAAAAAATAGTTCCAATTATTTTAATTTCTTTCCGGACGTATTGTATTAAGTGATGAGTTTTTCTTATTTAATGATTATTTAGCTACATATTACTGTTAAGTAGTTTGTTGTAAACATAACCTAAAATACTCATTAGATTTTTTTAATTTAGTTTGCGTCTCTGGGGCACTATTGTGACACTGTAACAGTCATCCCCAATTTATATACTTTCGTATTATTTCAAGGTATTAAAAGAAAATGGTGGCCTTCATAGTGAAAAAGATATGGCAGAAGCAATTTTGATGGTTGTAAGTGGTGCTAGTCTTCGAAAACCTGCAAATGAAAAGCATGTTAATTTTATGACATTGCAAAAATATGTCCAAAGAAAAAAAAAGTTCGGAGCATGAAGCTGGACACATACGACTTACTCCAAATTATGCCGATAGAGTGGTATACAATGCCGATAAAGAAAAGCCGTTGCAGGAATATTTAGTAAACTGTTCCAGAATGTGCTATGGGCTAGATAAGATTTGAGTGAAGAAAGCTCGCTTATGAGATGGCTGTTTACTATAATTTGATTATTCCTAAAAACTGGAAGGATAAGAAGATGAAAGAAATTGACTGGCTATAAGGGTTTAGAAAACGGCATACTGATTTAACATTAAGGAAACCAGAACCTTGCAGCTTAACACGCGCAACATTATTCAATCGTCACAATGTGAACGTATTCTTTAACAATTTGGATGATGTTATACGACGATGTCCTAGTTTTGCAGATGCTAGAATAGTATATTGTCTAGATGAAACTGGGACCACTACTGTCCAAAAACTCCAAATAAACATAGCAGCAAAGGGAGCTAGACAGGTAAATAAAGTAACAAGTTTACAATGCGTATGTTCGAACCCCTGGTGTTGCATATGTCCATAGGCCACGGTAACCGCTTCCCATCAGGTGGGCCGTGTGCTTGTCTGCCAACTAAGTGGTATAAAAAAAAAAGTGTATTTGAGTATAACGCTATTGTATGATATCCCACAGAACAGCTATATATATTTGTCGCAGAACCAACAGAGGCATATCGCTATTGATTAGAACAACGCCATCTATTATCGTTTGTCGGAAACGTCAAGCGGTGCGCTTGGGTATGGTCGGTACAGGGTTGGCATGTTTGACAGTTGTCAGCTGTCATTCGTTTTGACATTAGACGTATGATGTTGGAGGAACGAGACTTTTTTGAGGGGGACGCGAGGGCGAGAGGTCGTTCTGCCAACCTGTACTGAACTTACCGCGTTTCCGAAACTTACTCTATTTTCATCGCCTTAATCATTTAAGATTTTGTTGAATTGTTATCGGGAGTGAATAAATCGCACACCCAGTTCAACAAAGGCGTAAGTGTAGATACGTCAATTTTTTTTTATTACAGTTTTGAATAGTACTAGTCAAAATATATATGGTCAATTTTTTCCGTTAAATTTTTGGCGGTAAATAGAATTTTATATCAAAAAACCAATTTTAAACGTTTTAAATTATTAATATTTTTTAAATTAAAGAAGTCATTAAATCAGCATACGCACGTAAAATTGAATCAAAATATACTTAATCGCACTCAAACTTTTGTTTCATTTCATAATTTAAACAATTAATAGATGTATTGCCTAATATGCTATTACTTGATTAATAAAAAAATCAATTTCCAAAAATAATACTGATTACATCTCATCATATTTAAAAATAATCAAACATAAAATGCCGTATTCCTTGTTTACGTGTACACCTGTATTCATATTTTTTGAAATAATCATGCTTACGCCTTTTTTCCGTACATAAAATTATTTAGTTCGCGGACGTACTCACGAACACGCCACACAAACAAGTCGTAACGTGCAGCTATTCATCCTTACAGCGCATGCGCGCGTGCGGACTGTTTGTTTACCTTTCATAACTCACGCGCCGCTCAGTGACAACAGAACATAATTGTTTGTATTTCCGCATAATAAACAAAGTATAGACAATTAAAGATGCCTGAATTACTTAAAAATAAGTTTGAGTGTAATTTTATAATAGAAAATATTAAGTAAAAGTGTTAATATTGTTTTGACGATGTCTAAGCGACAAAAAAATAGTCGAGCAAGGAAGATGCTGGATTTTGTATTATGTAAGTATACCTAACTGTTGTTTATTGCAAATTATCCTAATACTTAGTATTTAACACCTGGTAGACTGTTGGAATCTAAGTACCTACTTAAAGTTCATTTATTATTGTTTGATTGGTAGATGTTCAATGTTATACTTACCTACCTACTCACTATGTATGTACCTATTCTAAATCTGGGAGTAAAACGATTGTTTTGATATTAACTGACAGCTTTTAGTTTTCCTTGAGATATTATAAAGTCTACTATTTACCTGCTACTCAGTGCGAGTGAATTTGCAAAATTGGATAGGGAAGTAGGTTGACAGTAGTATGTACGGACTAGTGGACAGCTAGGAGAGCGCTCCATGCTCGAAGCATGCCAGACTTCTCTGTAGCTGACTGTGCGGATATTGACCTATCTGATAGGTGTATTAAATATTTTTAGGTAGCTACTACCTTGTGCCGTTCCATCTGTCTGTCACGTTTAAAATTAAATTAAATAGGTTACATAGATTTTGTCAATAAAAGAACGTCATTACATTATAATAAATACTTAAACTAGCTTTTTTTTCAGGTGGGGAAACTTCATCTCTTAACATATCTGACGAAAGTGAAACACGTCCTTCGAGAACTTGCACAACTGCACCAAAATACCAAGAAAGCACATCATCGAATGAAAATGAAGAACCCTTCTCCCCGGCAGTATCCGAGTATGCACCTAGTTTGAACCCTAGTAGGTGTTCTAGTCCAGCTCGAAGTTTTAATATGACAATTTCATCTTCGTTGGTGCGAGATGTAACGTTGGCGCTGATGGACGATTTTTCTACGCCCCCAGCAAGATCAGAAAATCTTTTTGAACTAACACCGTCTAAATATCCCTGTAATATTGATTTTATTGCTTCACCTACTATTATTTATAAATCTAATAATGATATTTCAGCCAACAATAATACATCAGAACTCTGCGGACACTTTGATGGTGCTCACCTATTAAGATCAGCAGCAGATCTTTCTTCTGATAACTTAAACCATCAATTTTTACAATTACCTAATGCACAAAGTAGTTTGCTATCAAATCCGATTTGTATACGCGATAAAGCTGTTTCTATGTTAGATCAAACAATAACACCATTAGAACCAGTTCCAATTAACAATGATTTAGTAGAATTTAACAATATTAGTCATAATGATGAGCATAGGGTATATTTAGACCTAATTGCAGCTAACCGAATTGACAACGTAGAATATATTAATATTAACTCGCAAAATATGTTGCTACCTAGTACTAGTTATGCTTCCGAAAACACCTATTCTCATAATGATAATTCTAATACTAATATTATTTATACAACGGACTGTCGTACAAATGGTGATCAAAGGGATGTAACAGATATCGCTGGTTCTTCTCGTGCTTTGCTAACGTCTGAAAGTAATATTAAATGCAGAAAGAGGACAAAAAATACAGAGGAGTGGTCTAAGTGTAAGCAAAAAAAATTAAAAAATAATGGGATAGAATATCATAGCAATAATACAAAGAAATTACGGCCATGTAAGGAACTAGGTAGTCCTTGCGAATGCAAGATGAAATGTTATGATACATTTACTCAAGCACTTCGTTCTGAGCTATTTCGATATTATTGGGCTATAGGAGACCATGAAAAACGATGGCTTTATATTCTGAATAATATAGAAGTTGAAGAGCCTAAAGTTATGAAAGTTCAAAGAAAGCGGGTTAGATCTCGTACACTAATTTATTATCTACCATTTAGTAAAGATGCTAATCTTACAAGAGTTAGAGTATGTAAAGTAATGTTTTTAAATACTTTCGGTATTAAAGAAAAAACTGTTTACTCAGCTATGAATAAATACACAAATAACCTACAAATAAAGGATTTACGCGGAAAGCATGCCAACCGTCCCCATAAAACAAGTGATGAAACTGAACAAAGTGTAATACAGCACATAAAATCATTTCCATGTATCGAATCACACTATTTAAGAAAACAAACAAGCCGTCAATATCTCGCTTCTGATTTAAACCTGGCCAAAATGCATCGATTATATTCACTTTGGATGTCCGAAAGTTTGAACACAGTAAAAGTAGCAAGTTTATACCAATATAGTAATATTTTTAATTCGCAATTTAACTTATCATTTTTTAAGCCAAAGAAGGATATGTGTCAGATATGTAGTATTTATGAAAATGCTGACCCTGACCGTAAGATTGAACTAAAGGACAATTACGAAAGTCATTTAAAAAATAAATCTATTGTACGCAAAATAAAAGATGACGAAAAATCTTCATCTAATCCTGAGACTAAAACTGTTGCTGTGTTTGATTTGGAAAAGGTGCTAAATTTGCCACAATCTAACGTAGGCATTTTTCATTACAAAAGGAAATATCCAGTATATAACTTTACAATATACAATTTGTTATCTTTACAAGGTTACTGTTTTTTATGGCATGGACAGATAGCCAAAAGAGGCGCTAATGAAATCTCAAGCTGTCTCTTTAACTTTTTCAAAAAAGAAGCTCAGAATGGTATCAAATCAGTGTCATTATATTCTGATAATTGTTCGGGTCAGAATAGAAATCGCTTTATATTTGCGATGTATATGCATGCTTCTTATACATTAAATTTGGATATAGTACATAGATTTTTACAAACAGGTCATACCCAAAACGAAGGGGACTGTATGCATGCTTGCGTAGAAAAGAATTTAAAAAATAAAGTCGTTTATACACCTGACCAATTATACGAAATTATCATTAACGCTAAGGTCAATAAGAGATTTGTTGTGACTGAAATGTCCCAGAATTTATTTTATGATTTTAAATCACTAATATCTTCGAATAAAAATTGGCTTAAAGATACTAGAGGTGAGAAAGTGTATTTTTCGAAGTTAAAAGAGGTCAAAGTTACTCCTGACGCTCCTGGTAAATTATTTTACAAATATGATTTCGAGCAAAGTGATTATTTTGAATTAGATACTAAAAAATATTGTTCATCGAGAACACGGAAAACCCAATCCACTCAATCGGATGTTGTACTCAAAACTGCTTTTAATGAATTATTACCAGTGTCAACTGCGTTGTACAATGATTTAAAAACTCTATGTGACTCAAATGCTATTCCGGCACATTATCAAGGATTTTATAGGAGTCTGACATCTGAAAACGATACCCGTAATCTATTGCCAAGCGATAATTCAGATGAAGACTAAAGCATGTTTTAATCTAGCCACAAATACATGTTTTAGTCTTCATTTGTGATGTTGATGATTTTGTGTATTTTCGATGTAAACAAATTATTCTTTTATATAATGAAACACTTACCTACTTCTTTATTATTTAAATTTTTATTTACTTAGTTTAACTGAGTATTGTGTTCTATTTTTGCCATTTTGTGAGGCCTGTATTTCTTGCCAACGCTTCTTGAGGCTCACCCTTGTTACACTGGCCTTAGGGAAATTTGCTGACACCTTTTTTATTTTATGTCATGGTCATAATCATGAATCTTCTATTTTGTAATTGAATTTAAAATTCAAGAACAAAAATAGTCATTTTATAACTTTAGCACCTTATGTAGGTACGTATGATTAATTAATTAATTATATAAGTGAGAATCCTATTTTATGTTTCAATACAAATTTTAATGATTGATTACTCTGTTGTATGATTACCAATTGAGATGATAAATAATTTTAAAAGTTTTATTATTGCTGGATTTGTGAGATTTTTTCGAAAAATTTAAGATGTTATCTTTTTAAGTTGTATTTTACAGAATGATTATAACTCAATGTTGTTAGTTTTCTATTATATAAAAGGATCTGTTGTCTAATACTACAAATAAAGTGCAATTTTCTAAATACTTGTTTTATTACACCACTGAAATATATTTTATGTAGGGGCTTAACATTCCTTACAGTTATGGATAATCAGAAAAATACTATTAAAAAGTCTATATTCGGACTTAACATTATATTTAATCTTTATTTTTTAACAAATAAAGCTGTAAATATGTCATACACTTCGATAATGTAAACCATAATTAAGCAAAAAATGGCGTAAGTAGTACTTACCCTCTGTATTTCATCATAGTATGGAATTTTGTAAAAGGCGTAACCGTGAATAGTTACAGTGTAATAATTATTTAGAAAACGATGAGTGGAGTTAGAATCTTTAAGTTCGTGGATTAGTCGGAAATAAATAGGAAAAACGTCCGTAAAACTTTACACATTCATTTATTTATTAACTAGATCATTGAGATATTTCATATGGGAGCCCCTTATTTCGCAGAAAGAAATTTCATAGATTTTCGTTTCACAGAAAATGTTTCATATAATATTTGGTCCTTATATTTTTATTTCGAATATTATTGTTTCAAATACAATTCACTACAATGAAACATATTCCACAGAAATACAATTGAATGAATTTTCAATCACATTTTTTTGTTTAACAAACTTATCAAACTGTAGAATTATTTTTTAAAGAATATTAAACCACCTTTATAATTTTCCAAATCACATTTTTTTTAACTGTAACTTTTACAATTTTAAATTTTTTCCGATTGCTTGTAGTAATTTAATTTCTGAATAATTTTGCTTATGCTGTAAAATAACATCAATACGATCATCTTTATCTGAGTACTTTCATTTTTTAGGTATTGGTGGGCTACCACATAGAATTTTTTCAATCTCAGCCGTGTTTGACATGGTTTCTTTAATCAGTTCTTTGATGAGCAGGTAGGTCTTGGGATTAGGTTTACCAATTAAAGTATTGATTTTATGATGCCAACTTTCAGCTGCATTCTGTGTTCTTGGTATTTTCATAGTATTTAATTCATGGCAACTCCAAAATTCAGGTGAATATTTTGGTTGGCTACTTATTGTGCCATAAACATAGTTTTCTTGAAACCAATTTGCCTGATTTTACTGTCGTCATCTTCCATGTTCTCCATTTTTCAAAATAAATAGGTATTTCTGAATGTTCCAAGTAACTAAGTGCTATAATACATTTCATATCAATATAGATTTTTTTATCTTTCGCATATTTTGTTACAAATTTGTTTGCTTGAATTCTTCTGTAAAATAAAATAAAATCAAATTGTTAATAAAACGTCATTATAGTTAACACCCCGACTCAGATTACCCCGACTCGGATAGGTTAGGTTAGAAGGCTAAGGCGGGAGCGAAGCGGAGCGGAGCTCCCGCCTTAGCCTTCGTGGTTATTTTTTTTTAACCACCCAGAAATAGGACCACCCAAAATCGTTTATTATTCTATGAAACGTTTAGAAACTGTCACTTTGATAATATGTTAGTCTTGGTAATAAGTTTTATATTAAATAAACAATATAATGATAAATAATATTTGATTTGTTATTCTATGATATGATTATTCTAATGTTAAATTTTATGTGAAACAAAAATCAATGATTTAAAAATCTTTAACGTAAGTATTCTGTATATTGATTATTCTATGAAACGAAATTATGCGAAACATTTTCTGTAAAACGAAATTATATAAAACAATTGTCTTTAAAACAACGCACACCCATTTCATATATAAACAAAAAAAAGCTTGATTTTTTTCCTATTTTTTGGTATATAACAAAAGAACATAGTATCAAAACTATAGTAGATATATCTGATTAAACAGTTTTTTTGCTCTCCTGTAAAGTTAGTGATTTCGTTTTACGCCTTTGTTTCCCTGGGGGTGCGATATTTCCAAGAAAAAATTATTCTGATCAGTTGATGAAAGCTCCTCCTGGTGCGATAGGAAAAGTCCACCCATCTGGTTGGATACAAGCACATCTGTTTACAGAATGGTTTAAGCACTTCTTGGAAAAGACAAATCCAACACAACAGTCTCCAGTTCTTCTCATCCTTGATGGCCATTACACTCACACTCGTAATATTGAAATCTTAACGCTTGCTCGTGAAAAACACGTAACGATCATATGTCGGCCTCCTCACACAACCCACAAACTGCAGCCACTGGACCGGACATTCATGGGTGCACTAAAAACCCATTACAGTAACGAGATTCGGCAGTTCATGTTACATTCAGACAGAATTCTCAAGCCATATGACATCGCAGAGCTGTTGGGGAAGGCTTATTTGAAATGCACAACTGGAGAATTGGCAGTCAACGGATTCGGAATCACAGGAATCTTTCCGTTTAATCGACATGTGTTTAGCGATGCAGATTTTCTGGCTGAAGAGCTGTCATATCGGTCACCATCTACCAATAATCCACTGACACCAATGGATCAAGCGCCAGTGTCTCCAACAGTTAATGATTCGCCAGGTTCTCCCAGTATTTTGTCAAATGAAACACACACAAGTCAGGCGAATCTTTCACTGCCACCATTGGGACAAGTGTCAGTATCTCCGTTGGTTGATCCAACGTCAGCCTCTGCGGGTATTTTGGCACACGAAGCACCTGTGTTGCCAAGTTAGCCAAATCTATCAGCACCCGTCACTCAACCACTGCGAACAATTATAAATCAAGCACCAGTCTCTACAACAATTGATAGAGCATCAGACGATCAAAGTATTCAGGCAAAGGCAGCACATGTGGCGCCAGTTGATTCATTGTCAGTCATTGCGAGTACTTTAACGCATGAAACACCGGCACCGTCAAGTCAGCCAAATCCGTCAGACTCTCAGCCGGGGCCGTCATCAATTAGATCTAGAGCTATCTTGCCAGCGGACATACTTCCTGCTCCGTCTACTAAAAAAAAGACGTCTAATCGAGGAAGGAAGGCTGGAACTGCATCAGTCATCACGTCGTCGCCTTATTACAACAATTGATCGAGCATCAGACGATCAAAGTATTCAGGCAAAGGCAGCACATGTGGCGCCAGTTGATTCATTGTCAGTCATTGCGAGTACTTTAACGCATGAAACACCGGCACCGTCAAGTCAGCCAAATCCGTCAGACTCTCAGCCGGGGCCGTCATCAATTAGATCTAGAGCTATCTTGCCAGCGGACATACTTCCTGCTCCGTCTACTAAAAAAAAGACGTCTAATCGAGGAAGGAAGGCTGGAACTGCATCAGTCAT
This sequence comes from Eilema griseolum, assembly GCA_963662185.1. Classification (NCBI taxonomy): domain Eukaryota; kingdom Metazoa; phylum Arthropoda; class Insecta; order Lepidoptera; family Erebidae; genus Eilema; species Eilema griseolum. Next base: position 12,323,824 of record OY759253.1, read on the forward strand.
CACGTCGTCGCCTTATAAAAGACAACTTGAGGATCAAATACAAAGATCTGAGGACGTAAAACGAAGACGTGGTTTAAGGGGTCGAGGGCGTGGTCGCGGACGCGCCAGGGGACGCGGCAGAGGACGCAGCAGTGGTCGAACTGCAACACAAACTGGCACTCAAAGAAATGAGTTCACAGACAGTGAAGATGATGATGATCAACAATTTGATGGCAATGATTCTTCCTCTGGAGACGATGTTCCTTAAGCTCAATATCCCAACACTAGCGACACAGAGTGTATTTTTTGTAATGCCCAATTTTCTAATGACACCAGAGGGGAAATATGGGTAAAGTGTCAAAGCTGTGATATGTGGGCACATAATGATTGTGCTGGAGCAGAAGGCGATTATTATGTCTGCGACTTCTGTCGCTAATTTTCATATATTAAATATGGCCCCCAGGGGGCCATATTTACCACACGTTTAGTTCTTGTTTACTTTTAGAATAATTTCAAAAATATTAAAATGTGTGAAAACTGTTACCTTTGTTTTTATTTGAAACATAATTCCTATTACCCAATTAGGTAAGGTATCTTTTGAGATGAACTGACTCTAAAAATATCTTCAATTTTTTTTATTATTTTTAAAAAACCATATGGGGAGCCATATTACGACCTTCTCCTCTAGTATTAGTGTTATTTAGGTAATTTGCAAAGCTACAAAGAAATTCTTAGTAATAACAAGCTGGTGAACATGAATAAATTTTGGTGTTTTTGTTTCATTTCTTTTGTTTTTATTTTTTACTAACAGTCGTAATAATGATGTGTAAATAACTAAATATTCTGCTGACGGTGTGACACGAGGCGGGACACGGGGACAATCGCCGCACGTGGCATTGATTCTGCAACTCGTACTTGTTGTCTTCACAACCTGGGTCATTCAGTATAGCGTATCATGCGGGTTTGCCTATGTAGTTTCTTGAGACGGTTGGTTCAGGCTTCGAGTACTGGTTGAGGTCCCGTCGAGAATACATACGTCGGCACTGAAACGTAACAAGTTTCTGTTGAGTTTTGATTTTTTATTCTTTATTGTTAAAATGAAGGGTTAAACTCTGCATAGTAGAGAAAGGAACCTAGTGCTTAGCGTACTGAAGTTTTTTTGAAAACGAAAAGCGTAATAAACAGTTGTGTTTACCCGTTGTGAAAAGAATAAAGAGTTTCTAAAGCCACGCTAATGCGTATCAAAGACGAAGCTAAGCGCTTAGACAGCTCCTCTCCAACACCCGGCCCATCTACGACGGCGGGTGAAATTAAATTGTCCACTCCGTGCAAAATCGAAAACCGAGGCGTAACCGAATCCAATTGGACGATTTTGACATGTGCGCCTTGCCAAATATTGTGGACAGTTTTTACACGGCTCGTAAAGAAATCCCCACATTAAATAAAATATTGGCTGTGGCAAGACGATACCTTAATTTCCAAGGACAAAAAACTTACTTAAGAAAGCTTCTGGTAGATAAATTGGGCTTCAAAGTTAAAAGATATAAGGTATTCGAGCTTGGAGAGCAAGGTACCGGCTAACAGTGAACGACGACTAAAGTCTAACTTTTTATTAGCTGCAGTAAAATGACGTTTCTAAATGTCATTCCGTAAAATAATGTTGACAGCTTGATCTCAATAGTGATGTGATTCAGTTCACAAAAGTTTATGGAATATCTAATCGTTCCATAATTTGCCTCATAATGATCATGCTAAATTCTATTTAATATTAATGTAAATAAAAGGCTGTATAAACGTTGATCCTTTTACGCATTAGGGTCAGTTCACACCGAGACGCGACGCGACGCGACGATACTCAAAGAGGCCAATGATTTCGCGCTGCGCCGCGCGTCGTCGCGAGACGCATCGCAACGTCGCGAGGCGCATCTTAAAATCGTAGCAGGACGACGCCTCGCTGCGCAGTGAGATGCCGCGAGGCGCAGCGGAGCGTATCTACTAGCCGCAGGCGCCGCTCAGCCCCGCCCGCGCCTTCCCGCAGTCTACCACTGGCAAGCGCACGAGAACGACGTATATTTGGCGGGTGCGTGCATTATGGAGACCGAGGAGAAGTTAATTTTTTTTGTGCAGCGCTACGAGTGTTTGTATAATGTATCGTCAAAACACTATAGTGACAGAAATGCTAAAAATAATGCATGGGACAAAATTAGTGAACAATTGGGTTTATCGGGTAAGTAACTTTGTAAATATTACTTAATCGATTTTAATAAAACCAGTCAATATCATAAAATACATTTAATGTACATACGTAGGTACACAATTAGTCAAAGAAATAGATTAAAGGACATCATCATAATATAAACTTTGATAAAATCGCATGGTGTGGTTTTTGCAGTACCTACATCGACGCTGTCGTCTGTTTTGAAATTATTGTTACCTACCTACTCTTAACATCTTTCTATCATATCATTTTGCCAGTAGACCGAACCATTCGCAGAATTAAAGTAGGTCTTAAAATGGTTTCGAATAGTCATAGGTTCTTCATTATCAATTTGGCTGGTGTCTAATAAATTTTGTAGAATGCTGTCTCTTGGTAATGAAATGTTTTCGGGTATGTCTTCTAGCATGTAGACATGTATGTACATGCTAAAATTATGTTGATTAAATACTTCGGCTGTATTCTTATTCTTTTTTGAAAAATTTCAAATTTCTGCTGCATAATTCCAAAAGCACTTTCCACAATGCGCCTTGCTCTGCTCAAACGGTAGTTATAATTTTTTTTTCTCGATCATGGGAGACTTGGTCACTGGGAAAGGGTCGCATTATGTTTTGAGACAGTGGAAAAGCCTCATCTCCAACAAAAACATGAGGTGCGTTACATGTTGTACCCGGCAAACATTCATTAGGAGGTATTCCTAATTGATTGCTTTGTAGCTTCACTCCCAATTTGGAATTAGATAAAATGCCTCCGTCGCTGTTTCGGCCATAAGATCCTACGTCAACAACAACAAATCTATATTTAGCATCTACTATTGCCAACAAAACAGTGCTAAAGTGTTTTTTGTAGTTGAAGTACAGGCTTCCACTATTCCAAGGTGCTCTTATGTTGACGTGCTTTCCGTCAATAGCTCCTATGCAGTTAGGAAAGTGCCAGATGCTATCGAAATCTTTTCCTATCGACTCCCATAGCTCTCGAGTTGGTTTTGGCATAACCATAGGTTGCAATGCTTTCCAAAGTGCAGCACAGGTTTCGTGAATAATTGTTAGAACGGTACTGTAACCCATGCGATAGCTTTGTGCTACAGACTTGAAGCTGATTGCTGTAGTCAAAAACCTGAAAAAAATTTATAGTTTAAACTACAGTGAGACATTTTAATCAACTAACTACGGATTACTCTGATTATTTTTTAAGATTTTCACTTTATGTTACAGTTATTTTTTAATAATTTTTTCATGAGACTTTCCATGGATACATGGATAATAATTCGACGTAGTCGTTTCCGGGTTGACGTTGATTTCTGGGATATCCTGCATAAATATAGGTCAGTATTATTACAGAAAACATAAACCATAATTTTATTTTTATTTCAGCACCAGACTGTCAAAAGCGCTGGAAGAAAATCCGTGATAGTTATAGACGATCATTAAATTTAAGAAAAGATGGTAAAAGTGGTTCTGCCAGAGTAAAGACTAAGCCCATAAAATTTGAGAATGAATTGGAATTTCTAACAAAATATGTTGTGCAAGAAAATTCCCAAGACTCAAATCTAGATGACTTATCTACATACTCTATAAATGATGATTCGCAATCTATACAGTCACCATTACAAGCCAACTCACCAGTATCACGACCGGGTTCTGTATCACTGTCTCCATCACATACACCTATTATTTCACAACAGCCTAGAGCATCGGAAATAATATCCCGTTACATTGAGGCTAAACAGGAAGAGGACTCTACGGATTTTTTTTTTAAAAGCATGGCAAGTAAAGTCAAAGGAATACCTAATAAAATAAGGGCAGAAATTGAACGCAAGATCTTCCAGATAGTTAATGACGCAGAATTAAAATTGGCAGAACAAGAAGAAGTTAATTTGTTATATTCACAATGTCACAATTACGAAACCGAAAAAAACACCACCTACATGCCTTCAAACATGAGCAACTTTCAGGCTTCGAGAAGATCAGTACCATACACGTACACGCCATCATCCGTCATTAATAATAGTACTGAGATAACCGGTGCACCCCTTCCCAATTACGAAACCGAAAAAAACGACACGTACACAAGACAAAAACGTTAGCCTATCCATCTAATAAAATGTATTTATCATCTGGGTCAAGTGGAAACACCCGTATGTTTTACATATGTGTGTGAACAGTCAAAAACAATAACTCATTGCTTTGAAGTCACATGTGTGCGTCATCGTTACAGGCGTATTAGTGTATTATGTTTATGTGTGCCAGTGTGCACGAGCATGAATCGTGAACGATTGAATATGTGTTAGTGAGTGATTTGCCTGCCATCGAATGAGAAGGTAAATTTCATTAAACTAGCACAGGCTCACGCAGTTGACTGGTATTGGCGTAATGGCATTATAAAGGTAGTGAGTTCGAACCACAACTGTATTGATGTAGTAGTTTTGGTTAATAAATAGTTTTGTTTTTGTTCTTTATTTTGTTTGTTATATTAAGGAACCATACAGTTGTCTTTTATACTTAGTGTTCCGTAGTCTCAAAAATAATATGGAAAATAAAACAACATCATTGTTTCAACGATATTATAATAAAGTAAGATTGTTCAGTAAATAAATAATTTAATTATGTTGTGTCGTAGAACTACATATATATATGTCACAATGTTTGTAACTAAACTCCTTCTAAACAGTTAGACAGATTTTGATAAACATTTTGCTAAATAGTATTTAGTAGACCTAAGAATAGTCATATACTATTGTTCGAGATAATTGAAATCCATGTGGTCGTAGCCGAGTGCAACAGGTTTAGGTTTATACATTACACATTCTTTATATAATAAATAGGTTATTCAATATTATCCCTCTGGATGTTTAAATCAGACAAGCATGGACGCAGGTAAACTAATTAACTTTCGGTAACTAAAGTGTAGTGAATCACCATGTTAACGTTTAGAAATTATACTATATGCAGATATAATAACTTCTCATTTCGTTAACAATAACATCACTCACTTATTTTCAGTTCAATTTCTTTATTTCTCAAAATGATGCCACATAATTACCTACATCTTTTAGTTCCTAAGCACTAGTGGAGAAGAAATGGCGCAACAAATTCCAACTTTTATTATAAATATGAATTATAAAATAATACTTATAGATAATAATAATCATTTATTTGCTTAAATTTGCTATATATTAGATAGTATATAGTGGTTTTAATTATTCCAAGTTACCTATACCGAAGTATATATTTCAAGTATAATTGAAACCACTAAAATTCAGATTTGCAATATAATTCAACAGAAATAATTCAAGTAATATGACCACTAGACCTGCACGGTAGAATATTTATTTTGGCAATATCGCTCACCTGTTTTTCTCCATAAAATTTTGCGTCCATCCCTGTCTGATTTAAAATATTTTTCATCACTAAATATTACTATATTGTTGCACCAGTCAAAATTTAAATATCCCCTGGCAAACCTAAACCTACTTCGATGATGAAGATCCGACGTCAAAATTTTTCTTGCCGGTCTGCGACATCTGATCCCAGTTGACCGAAGATGGTTCCTTACTGTTTGCAATGTAACATGGTGTTTGGTGGCCATAACTCGGGTGGAAGGGGTTTTGAATATGTTTTTCAACCACCTCTTTATGCAAAGAACACGCATCGGTGTAGGCAAAAGCTTTGGGGCCAGGCCGAAGACGGTCTCTGGTGCCTGAATCGCCATATCGGCGCACCCACCGCTGCTCTGTAATGGAAAAAAAGTCATAAAATTCCTTGTTAAAATTCTGTAAAATTTATATGCCTACTTATATATTTTTGTTTATTATTAGTATTGGGAGATATATAGATTCTCCAGGATGATGATGATTATAAGATCAAATAACTTTCATAATAATAAATTGCAGAAAACACTACTTACCGATATGTTCAATTTTCGAGATATTTCATGTATTCAAATATTTTGCTCATGCAAAGTAATAATATGCGCTCTCATAATAGTTGTAAGTTGTTGATTCATTTTTATAAATAAAAAACAATAAATAAAAAAGTTGTTAATTAACCGTGTGGAAAGCACAACGCATCCAATTGTTGACAGATAAAAATAAAATTATCATGTTATTTTAATCATGAGAATGAGGGCAGCATAAATTCCAATACGAGAAACATTCATGCAATGTGTGTGCAACAATACTCGCTCAGTAATAATAAAAATACTACTGATTTAAGTTGCTATAAAATTATAACTAAAATGTCAAGATACTTTTGTGATGTTACCTCAACTTTCCCTTAATAGGTAAGTAATTAACATGAAGATATACAAATATTTAAAAGTTCAAAAAGTAAAATTTGACTGTGAATCGAACTCAAAAATTTTGCGATAATTAACTCTTATAAAACGAAGTTGTAAACCCCGAGGTCACGGAGACTTACTAAGATTCTATCAAAAACTACGTTCATATCCTAGTAATAAGAATTTTATGAGTTACTCTTATTACTAAAGAAAGTTTAACTGATGGATGATAAATAAATACGAATGGTTTTGAATCAATTGTAATTTGCAAGTGTGTAAGTGTGTGTGAGTGAGGAAACGAATTGTTGTTACACACACATATATGTAGAACATACTGGTGACCTTTTCTGCTTGCCAAAATCAATATAAAGATATGTATAATACTTATATCACTAGACAGGCTATCGTTTTTGTCTTGTGTACACGCCATCAAACGTGAGCAACTTTCAGGCCGCCAGAAGATCAGCATCATACACATACACGCCATCATCCGTCAGTAATGATGAAACTGAAGTAACAGATGCACCTTTCACTGATTACGAGATTACGAAAAACTAACGCCGTCGCCATAAGCCACCATAATTATATCAATAATTAATTAATAATAATTGTGAAATCGACAGAATATGTGATTTTTTTAAGTTTCTTAACATTCCTGATTTTGTTACTTTAGCTAAAAATTATTAAGTGTAATAAAAAAGAGCTTGCCTATCTACAATAATGTTGTTATTTTATAACTGAAGCTAGCGACCCGCCCCGGCTTCGCACAGGTGGAATGCTGATACTAAATATACTACAGGATGTCTTTATATATATACAACGTTAACAGCTTTTTTGTCATTAGACAATACAAACATCCGGTGAGTCAAGTGGAAGAGACGAGTCGAGTCGGTAAGTCGAGTAGATGAGTCGAGTCGATGAATCGAGTCGCTCAATCAAGCCAGTGAGTCGAGTCGCTGAGTTGAGTGGATGAGTCCAGTTGAAATTATCTAATTATCTAAACCAATTATCTAGGCTACAGAGGGCGACAAAGAAACATACATACATACATGCATTCATACATACATACATACACTCGAAAAACATTACCCTCCTCCTTCGGCAGTCGGGTAAAAAAAACCGACTCGACTCGCCTCACCGACTCGACTTGATTCATCCACTCGACTAACCGACTTGACTCATACACTCGACTTGTCGACTCGCCGACTCGAATCACAGACTCATGCGTCTGTATACTGTTGCTTGATGCATGCAAGGCTATAAAACACGTCAAACAACTGACAGAAGGAATTAATGATGCATTGTTGTAAGCACTGTCTAAATATGCACAAAATTAGATAAGTTCATTAACAGATGTAAAACAGATTAGAGACCAAAGTCACTTCTCTATTTATTTGTAAAAAAGCGAAAGCAAAAGAGTACAAACTCTTAAGTACCTAGTACATTAGCATTACTTACCTAAGACAGAGAGATAACCGCTCTTCAATAGAGATAGTGGGCCTGTAATTAGTTTTTTGTTTTTCTATATATGGCCGCAACACATTTAATAAGTTTTGAAACTTTTGGTAGTCCATTTTGTAATAATCATAAAACTTTTCTGGATAGTTGGCAATGTGGTCAAAAGACAAAGTATGAAATTCACCATTAATCCTTTATTTCTCCATAAATTATGCACCCAAATACTCCTGTGTGATGTCTTCTTTTTAATTTTATTTTTGTAAACTTCTTCCTCTTCCTCTTCTGCAAGAAGTCCGATTATAACAAGATCCCAGTCTATCATTATATTTTCAATCGAGCACTCGACCGAACTGCATCAAGTCTGGACGGAAATAGTAGAGAAGTCGCCACAGCAGCGGCCTCAGGCTGCGCCTCGCGGCGTCGCGCTGCGTCGCGCGGCACCGCGAGACGCAGCACCGCTCTTGCACGCCGCGCGTACCGGCGATGCACTGCTGCGTGGCGCAACGTATTCTGAATTCTCAAAATGAAATGTGTATTTTTTCGTGTTGTAAATAAAGTATATTATGAGTTGCTCTATTAAAAAGTGCGCGCAGCGTCGCGTCGCGTCGCGTCTCGGTGTGAACTGACCCTAACTTAATCTTTGACTCAAAGATAACTTGTCATACTATATATATATATATATATACATAGCTACTTGTCATATGTGAGAAGTATGCGGACAAACATGGGCTGGTATACAACACCAAAAAGTCCGAATTCATGGTCTTTGGGGCCGTGGGCACCAAGCGTCCGGATATCATACCGTAGGTGACTATGTGTGGAGTACCACTTCGTCAGGTTGATACCTTCAAATATCTTGGACACTATGTTGCTCACGACCTCAGGGACGATGCAGATATTGAGAGGGAACGTAGGGCATTGGCAGTAAGGGCGAATATGCTGGCCCGCAGGTTCGCTCGGTGCACGGACAGTGTAAAAGTAATGCTTTTTAAGGCGTACTGCACATCCCTGTACTCGAGTGCGATGTGGGTCAGCTATAGCTGACCCACATCGCACTCGTAGGGCACACGTACACACGAACGCACACGTAGGGCCATAAGGGAGCGCTGGGTATACCCAGCGCTCCCTTATGGCCCTACGTATACAATACAATAAAGCTTTCAGAGCGCTGTTGCGGCTGCCGCGCTTCTGTAGTGCATCGGCTATGTTCGCTCACGCACGTACCGATGGTTTCGGAGCGTTGTGGCGAAAAAAAATGACGTCGATGCTGTATGGAATGCGCGGCAGTGGCAACAGTATGCTCAGTGTACTTGTGGACAGGGGCTATGAGTGCCACATATTAAGGCACGTCTATAAAATGCACCAATCTTTTGTGAAATATAAATACTAACATAGATTTAAATACTTACTAACAAAAAAAAATGGATTTTAATTATCTGGTAAATAAATGAATTTATTATTATGTTATCTTAGTAGCATTTATAAGCAATTGAATAAAAAATTGATTTTTCACAGAAAACTTCATCCTGGGTTAGTTTTTACTCTATCCACTGGGGTGGTAAGAATAGAGGACAGCAGCTTACTCAACGAGAGCCTCATTGTTGTTGTTGTTGTTGTTGAGGCGAAATTGAAAAGGTTTGGTTCGAGTACCGCCACGTCGCTGTCGTTGCCGTCAACGTCGTCCTAGTGTCCGATGCCGTCGACGTCGGCCGCTGAATCAAGTAAATTTTTATGCTAATTTCACCCCTGTGATGGTAATCTGGCTGTTACAGAGACTATGTTAAGATTAGCTGATATGTAATTGATATACATATCATTTCGTTTTAGCACCAGTTTTTGTTAGGGGAAACTAATAAGTATGGTGAAAGTCTCCGAAGCGACCCAGGTCTTTTCCAATTTGCTTGAATTAGTTGGATTTCAATTACGCCCAGTGAGTTATGGACTTTTTTTGGCATTATAATGCTTCAAAGCATTCCCGTGGAGCGAGAATATTGGACGTCATGTAACTATTTTAGTGGTTAGTTACCTATTTATGTTGTGCGTAAGAATTATAATTTGTTATGATTTTTCTTTGGTATGTTTGTTATTAAATAAAAGCTATGAATGCACTTTGTTTTTAATTTCGTGAATCATTCAAGCATTACCCAGGCTGTGTTGGGTAGGTGTGTAAGGGTAAACTCCGCATGCAAGTTAATTTCGATTCAATATTCGCACTTTACCCAAAAAGCTTGGGTGATACTAAGTAAACCCGGGTAAACTTAAGTTTACTTAAGGTTCTAGCATTACCCGTAACATACATATTGTATAGTTAGCATAGTTTTGTACACATTTTATAAGTAATTGCATATATTTTATATTATAATAGTTTAATCTTTGTATGTATATTGAAATAAAATGATTATGATTACTAATTTGCAATAAAATAACCAAGAAAATTATGCTTATTAAATAGATATTTATTACTGGCTATTATAAACTATTCCGCGGTAGCCTAGTGGTATGGGTAATGGACTGCTGAGACGAGGTCTCGGGTTCGATCCCAGGTTTTACCATGGCACACACCAATGACTTTTCGATGAAGTTATGTGTGTATTTATTGCAGGTTTGTAAGTGCCCGGTTAATGGCAATAGGCTCGCCACCTATTACATTGGGACCTAAACATAACTGGCGAAATGTGGGTGCTAGCACCTCTGCCTACCCCTTCGGGGATAAAGGCGTGAGTTTATGTTATGTTATGTTATAAACTATTTTCTTGTTATATGTCATCCTGTCATCGAGTGTCACTTACTACATAGTGAGGTAGGTGCGATTACCCCGTCGTCGTCGACGCGCTTGCTCCGCCTATCCCTAATGTATTTTATCTATATTCACAATAACTCCTAAGGCCTCTGAAATTTATTCATGTATTCATTATTGATAAATTTTCTTGAAAACCGTACTTTCCTGAATTGAACTACAATTTATCAATTACCTATCGTCTAAAATTATTATGAAAGCAGATGGATTATTTATAATAGAAATTTCAGAGGCGTTAGGAGTTACTGTGAGTATAGATTAAATACTAATTAATAGGGATAGGCGGGGCAAGCGCGCCGACAACAGGGTAATCGCACCTACCCTAAAAATATCGGAAGCTACATATATTATACAACTAACGTCATCTTACAACCATGTAACAAACTAAAACCAGTTCCACTTCACAATCACAGATGGCTCCGTTCTCCTTAACTGGATGAAGGCGCCATTTTAGTTTAAACCTGTCAGCCGAAATGAGTAAGTGTCGTTATTTCCAATTTATCTCAAAATATTTTACGTATACATAAAGACCATGCAACAAACTAAAACCAGTTCCACTTCACAATCACAGATGACTCTGTTCACCTTAAATGGATGTAATTTTAGTTTAAACCTGTCAGCCGAAATGAGTGAAGTGTCGTTATTTCCAATATATCTCAAAATATTTTAAGTATATATAAAGTCACTACAAGATGGTTTACCTTTATTATACCACCAATATAGCAAATGGCGCGAATGAGCGGCATGCGCTACGAGAAGTAGTGCAAGCGAGATAGCACGTCTAATTGCTTGCGCTAAAAGGAGATAAACGTATTTTGCTCTTAATATGCCATTTTAGAACTCTTGTGGCTTTGTCTACGTATATTATAACTAGAAAATCATTGGGTTGATGGGTTTACAGTAAAAGCCTTATATATACAAGGCTTTTACGCTATATTAAATGCTTTATATACACTTGTTTGTATTTTGTGGGGATTTGCTTATGGGACGCTATATTTATCTGGTTGATCGTTAGTGGTAATAGTAAAACTATTCTCCTAAAATTATTGTATTATTTCAGATTGTTCGTTCTTACAGACGGAAACAATTTTTGGAGTTGACGCTGTACGATCCGACCTCGAAAAACTATAATCGACCACGTGACAGGTCGAAGGGGTCAGAAGTCAACACAAGGTTGACCACCAGGCTTGTCGACTGAGATTGAAATGGAATTAGCTAACCGTCTACAATAATGCAGAGGCATGGCTTTGGGTTAAGTCGGAAAGACATATTAGAATTAGTTGGCGAGTGTGTTAAAAAAAAAACATAAATACACCATTTCGCAATGACATCCCTGAAAAGGATTGGTTTACAAATTTTATAACTCGACATAGACTGTCAATTAAAAACCTCAAGTAGTCGAGATTGCCCGTAAAAAAGCAGCTGACCCGTTTATAATACAAGAATTGTATGACATTGGCGAAAAGAATATTATGGAGCTAGGCCTTGAAAATAAGCCTGAGAGAATATGTAACATTGATGACACAAGCTACTGCACCCTCAAAGAACTAAAGTGGTTGGCTTTAAGGGCTATCCTTCAACTCGAACAGCCTCATCAGCTGGCAAAACAAACACAAACGACTTCGTTGCCAGCAATGCACACATAGGGGCGAGAAGTTACCTAAATATCATCAATATCAAGCTCATATTGAATCCCTTTCGGCACGCATAAGAAAGGTTGTTAGTGTCATGCGAAATCTTAGGCATGTGGCGACGATTGACACCCTGACATCCGTATACTACGCCTTGTGTCAATCCCTCATAGTCTACTGCATCACATGTTGGGGCAGTGCTGCAAAAACTTTTATGCTCCAGCTAGAAAGAGCTCAACGTTCAGTTCTAAAGGTTATGCTGTGCAGGCCTTATAGATTCCCTACTACAACCCTATATAAAGAAGCTGGATTGCTAAGCGTACGTCAACTATTTATTCTTAAAACGACGATTTCAGTAAATAAAGCAATTTTAACTTCAAGCGAGTATGAGTTGCTTGGTAATCGCAGAGTATACAGACTAACCGCTCCACTCGTTAGCACAAGTTTTGCTCAAAAATTTGGCAATTTCATTAGGTCACACGTCTACAACATAGTTGCTAAGTGCTGCAATATCAAAGGCAAATCAATAATTGAAATGAAAAAATTAGTATATAAATGGCTGGCTTCACTGACATACCATGACACGGAAGACAAGTTACACATTGCATGTTAATATTTATAATTTACATTACAATAATAATATTTATACTATAGCTTATAAGTATATTTGATTTGCCTTATGTATTCTTAATATTGTCATGTATACCAAATTAATATATTGTATATTATATATTATATGTATGTATATATGTATGTATGTATGTGTATGCATGTATGTGTGTATATGTATGTATGTGTATGTTTGTATGTGTATGTATATGTATGTGGATATGTGTGTGTGTGTGCATGTGTGTATGTGTGTATGAACATGTATATATTATTTATGGTAACTTTTTCTGTCTACTGGGGATCTTTTTGTATAATCGAAACTGAATACAGGCTTCCTCGATACAGGCTTTGCCTAGTGAGGAAACCATCAGATAGTTAAACCTTACCAAATCTAGTCTGCAACATTTATGCATAATGTCTTACATAAACTAATGTTATACCTATTATACCTTGTATGTCTTCTAGTTAATAAGTGTGAGCATTTTTGTATTTCATTGTGTATTGCTGCAGTAATAAATAAATTTTCATTTTCATCACTTTTCAGTGACAGCGGGTGAAGTTTGAAATTTTTTTAATTCCCATGTTATAAAGAAAGGATTCGAAAAAAGCGGAATCTATCCATTTAACAGAAACGTTACACCGGAACGTAAACTAGACCCAGGAACTCTAAAACGATGGAAAAAAAAAACACCGCGAAACACTCGCTCTTAGGCGCTGTCTCCACGAGCGAGAGAATCGCGGCGATATTATCGTCGTGCCACGTATTTCTATACACTCTCTATGGAGCCGTCTCCACACGGCGATATTATCGCCACGATGCGACGAGTGGCAACGAGCGCGCGAAACGTCATTACATCGTCGCTAGCGCGCCCGCCGCGCACTCGTGGCGCTCTCGCGATGAGCGCGCAGCGGCCGCGCTGTCAAACGCAGCGTCATTTCAGCGTTGCCTCTCGTCAAGCAAGGACGTTTCGACAAGCTTTTTAAACAATAGTACAATGTTTGACATTGAAAAGTTTATACTTGAAGTGAGAGAGAGACCTGCCCTTTACGATGTTCAGTTGGCCGAGTATCGAAACAGAGAAATTAAAGCAAAGTATTGGTATGATGTGGGAAGTGCTATGTTCACAGAGTGGGATGACCTAACCTCTAAAGAAAAAAAAAGAAAAAGGTAAGCGTACAATAATATTCGTTTAGATAATTTTTGTTGTTATAATTGTTAGTTTTTATTGTCTATGGTGGAACAAAATAATATACGAGTCGGTACAAAACCGTTGTTTCAACAATAATTATAAGAAAGATAATTTTCATTAAACGATGTAGGCATTTTGCCAAGGAATCGCGCCCACTGTGTTAAAATAATCTTTAAATAAGTTTCGAATATGCAACCCCGAATTCCTTGTCCTTTGAAGTACGGGTGTCATATTTTGTTGATTAGATATGTCTTCATTTTCCCCGTCCGCGGCATTTAATGCTCGACGCTTTATGAAGTTGTGCAAAATGCAAGCTGCTTTTATTACAAGAATTGAACTGTCTGGTTGAAGATTTATTGTATTATGAAATATGCGAAATTTTGAGGTGATTTGTCCAAAGACACATTCCACGAAACGTCTCGCACGAGACAGTCTGTAGTTGAAATTTTTTTATCCGTAGGAAGACATCGACCTGGATACGGTTGCATTAAATTTCGATGAATACCGAAGGCATCATCAGCTACAATCACATATGACATTTTGGGTCCGCCAAATACCAGTTCTTCTTCTTCCGGCAAATCAAGAGCTTCTTCATTTAGCTTCTGGCCTAGAATTGAAGATTGAAAAATGGTAGAATCATTTTCACGGCCATAAGAACCTACGTCAATCACAGTAAATAAATAATTCGAATCCACCAAAGCCAATAAAACGATTGAGTTGTACTTTTTATAATTATAGTATAGAGAGCCGGAATTCCGGGGACACTGAATTCGAATGTGTTTGCCGTCTAGCGCTCCCAAGCAATGTGGGAAATTCGCGTTGTCTTTAAATCCCTCTGAGATTCTTTTCCAAGATTCTTTGTTTGGGGCTGCCATTTCTGTAGGTGCTAGCACTTTTCATATAATTCCACATGTTTCTTTTGTTAATGTAGCCAACGTTTTTTTCGAAATTCTGTACTAATTCTGAAGGCGTTTATAAACTTGTCCCAGAAGCAAGATATCTGGAAAATGACATTATTATTTTAAAATATACTTTATTATATTTTTTTAATATAAAATAGGCTCGCGTTTGTTTGCAATCACACCAGATGGAAAGTATTTTTTTGTAAATGGGATGAAAAACGAAGCCTCCATCAAAGCGTTCGGATTTATTAATCTGTATTGTTTTTTTTTAACTAAAATACATAATAATTTATATATGTATTATTATATATTGTATATATTATAATAATATTTAAATTAAAAGTTATTTCTTTGCTTCAGGACTTGAGTTAATGACAAAATGGAAATCTTTAAGGGATCAATTTCGTAAGGAGTTAAAGTTGCAGCAATATTCAAAATTCGGTCAAGCTGCCTCAAAACGACGAAAGTATATTCATTATGATGCATTACTTTTTTTAAAGAAACACACAGAACACGCTTCAACATCGTCAAACATGCCCAATGAGGACAGTCTAGATGTTTTTGAGGATGACGACAGTTCGGTTAATACCACCCCCAGTGTTACGGAACCATCCTCGTCTAATAAAAAGTCCAAATGTTTCTGGAATCTAATAAAGAGATATCGAATGTTATGCGCGAGAGTATAGATTTACAAAGAAATAATGTTCAACCACAGTATCGCGACGAGGGTGGAAATGAGGCATTTTTCCGTTCGTTGTTACCACTTATGGACAAAATAAAAGAAGACTATTTAATTGATGCCAGAACTGAGATTATGGCCGTAATTAAGAAATACACACCACCATCACATTCATTGCTAGACTCTTATTCTCGTACATCCACACCAACAAGCGAGGACGATATTGCTCAAATGTTAGAACACTTTGATGGAATGTAAACTTTAAGTTTTAATTTGATGTAAGCGTTTCAGTGAAATAAATCTGCTTTAAACTTACTGTAGTGTTACTGCTAATCTTTCACATGGCCCGATACTTTTGCTCATATTAGTATCTTGCTTTGATAAGTGTCTTGATAGTAAACTTAACAATTCATCGAAAACAGGAATTGGCATTAAATATTCATCTTCAAACCATTCTGGATGATCTCGATATTCTTCATAATTCACATGGAAATGTCCATGACTTTCACGACGTAGCAACATGGGATGTGTCCACCAGCGGCGCTTTTTTTCCCTTCTTAACAATAACAATAACTGCATATTCACTAGCGTACTTGCAGAAGCACCCTACAACATTATATCCATAATAAAGAATTATTTTATCGACTGAGACACTACTTATTTCGCTCTCGTCTGGCACGTAACTGAATTCTTTCTTTTACAACGCGTCGTCAAGGTAACGCGGCGATACCGTTACGAGTCGCCGCGGAAACGCTGCGATTCCGTTACGACTCGCGACGATACGCGGCGGAATTATCGCTCGTTCGTGAAGATTTTCCGACGATAAAAGCGCGGACTCGTCGCGATTCTCTCGCTCGTGGAGACAGCGCCTTAGCTCGCTATTTACTTTAACCGAAATATGCTTGAATAAAATTAACTTATGTTTTAAATTACACTCAACTCCAGTCACTGTTCTGCCAAACGTTGTTACTTTTCGGAGAGTATATCTTTTGAAGATTTGTTAATACAATCTACAAAACAAAGTAAAGAAAAGTGATGAAAAGAATAAAAATAGAAGTTTGACAAAAAATAAACAATCGCATGTTGACCCACCAAGCTTGGAAACAGTTCTTTCTGAAATAATAATATCACCTAATTTGGACTTGAACGTTCGCGACCTAATTCATCTTTTACATGACGATTCTTCGGTATATAATTATTGTTTTGCAAGCTCCTCAAAATTAATGCACTGGACTTCGAAACCGAAAGTTGCTATTTGAAAAGACAGATATTTAAAAGTTGAAGAAAAATTTACAAAAGATATTTTTACTAAGTATAACATGAAACGACTAGCAGACTTTACAGAGTACTATTGAAATACATGCTGTTAAAAAAATGAAACGTGAAAGACAAAACAACCCAAACAAAATAAAAACCACGAAAACGAAGACAGTGACTTTACGATTCATGATTCAGATGCTTCAGATATGGACCTAGAAAGTTACCGTAATATTTACTTAACAGAACATAACTCAGACGATGAAGAAAATGTACATACGGATTTTGGGCTCACCGATATAGAGTATTATGAAAATACATCAAACAAATTAGAGAAAGGTGATTGGGTTCTAGTCAAGTTTTTGCCAAAAAAATGTAAAACATTATGTAGGGCAAATAATTAATATTAATGATGACATTCCAATGATAAAATACGTACCGTAAAACGGGCGAATAGAATTCACGGGGTGAAATATTCTTGGGAAAAAGTCCAAAAGCCTGTGATTCGAAAACTACTTTAAAAATAGCTATAGTGCTTTTGTTTTTACAAAGGCAACATTTTATCTTTGGTCTGGCAACATTTGAATAATGTAAAGTTAGCAATTTATGTGAAAAAAGTGAGTTCAAAGTACAACGGGTGATGTACGTCTTTTGGCGCTCTTATTAACTTCTTTCTAGTGAATATATAAATTGTGTTTTTGATAATAAAATTGGTTTTATCGACAGTGCAGTGTATTCAGAATAACTTGAACGGGTAAGTTTTCTGATTAGTTTTATTTCTATTGTTAATATAACAAAAATTTAGGACCCTTAAATATTTCTCGATTACGAGGTGAACAGAGACGACTGAGGGATAAATAGAGACGCCATTTGAGGTGAATAGAAACGCCATATGAGGTGAGGGAGGAACGGGATAGGGGTAAATAGGAACGAGCAAGGGTTTGATAGAAACGCTAAAGGGGTTTTTAGAAACGCTTTTGATAGGGTTGGCACTTTATGCCGGTTGCTAAGTTCTCATTTTATTACTTAAATATTTTAAAGGTTGAGTTGTTTTCTGCATTAAATTAAAACATTCATTTGGATATGATGAAATATTTTTTTAAAAATATTTAATATTAATTTTGTATACGCAGGTATCTATAGTAGCAATATGCCACGCATCTACAAACCAGACCCTCGAGGTAAGAAGTATTTAAAATATGACGTCAACTTAATACAACAGGCTGTTAATGAATATTCTGCTAGTAATAATTCTCTGGATACTATCTCAAAAAAATATAATATACACAGATCTGTTTTATACAGACACTGTACAAAACACATGAAAAGTCAAGGAGGTCAACCTGTTTTATCGAAAGAAACTGAAGAAGAATTAATCAAATACATAAATGTATGTGCAGACTGGGGCTATCCTTTGGAGGCATATGATTTAAGAATGCTTGTTAAGGTCTATCTTGATAAATTGGGTGTCAATGAAAAGAGATTCAATAATAATATGCCTGGGCCAGATTTTGTATGCTCTTTTATGAAAAGACACAAAGATTCAATTACTCAGAGATTATCGCAAAATATAAAGCGAAATCGCGCTGCTGTTTCCCCTGAAATAATAAAAAAGTACTTTGAAGAATTAGATATTTCATTATCAGGCGTACCTATGTGCAATATAATAAATTACGATGAGACAAATCTTTCGGATGATCCTGGGCGAAAGAAAATAATAACAAAAAAAGGCGTGAAACGAGTGATGAACCACTCCAAGTCTGCTGTTTCTATTATGATTGCGTGCACAGCTGAAGGAGAATTACTGCCTCCTTATGTTGTCTATAAGGCACAACATTTGTATGATACTTGGACCGCTAAGGGGCCAAAAGGGACTCGTTACAATAGATCACAGTCAGGTTGGTATGATGGAAACATTTTTGAAGACTGGATCAAATCGGTAATCATACCCTATTTTCAAGAAGTACCCGGAAGAAAAATCTTGATCGGTGATAATTTATCGTCGCACCTTTCATTAGATTTAATAAAACTGTGCCATGAAGAAAACATAAGTTTCGTATTCTTGCCAGCTAATTCAACCCACATCACACAGCCATTGGATGTAGCCTTTTTCAGGCCCATGAAAATAGCTTGGCGCAATATATTGTTTCAATAGAAAAAAGCCGATGGTCGCCAACAAGCATCGGTTCCAAAAGGATGTTTTCCACGTTTACTGTCTATGCTTTTTGATGCCCTAAAACACAATGCTAAAGAAAATATTTTATCAGGATTCAAAAAAGCTGGAATAATTCCACTGGATCCTACACAAGTACTCAAAAGATTACCTGGATATGACAGTGTTAGCCATCAAACAGAAACTATCGATGAATCTGTTCTAACAATACTAAAAGAAATGAGATTTGGTACCATAAATGTCGCTGAGCCTAAAAGAAAAAGAAAAATTGAAGTAGAACCTGGAAAGAGCGTTAGTCTTGAAGAAAGTTATGCTGAAACAGAAATCGAGAACCAAGACCCAAAGAAAAAAAAGAAGAAGACAATCAAAGAAAGTAAGGACAGTAAAAAGCAAAAAGAACCAATAACAAAGAAAGGAAAGGGAATTGGAAAGAAATCAAAAACACAACCACATCCAAATATAACAGATGAAACGAAATCTCTCGCCGCCGCTAATTTCTTACAAGATGATCTTGAAGCTGGAACGTCTCAGATGTTTTACGATCATGAAAGCCAGATAACCATTGAACCAAGCACAAGTTTCTGTAAAGAAGTAGGGAATACAACCTTATTATCACAACCAATGAGTACAGGTGAGGCTAATGATTACTTAGGGTAGAATTGCGGGTAGTTGTGAGTGTAACAGCAAAAATATTGGCTCTATAATTTAAAATTGTAAAAATAAGTAAAAAGTGTTATTTTCACCTTTATATGTTTTAAACAAAGTTAATAGGTCACAATACCTGCCAGTGATTGTTATCTCCTATATTGGAATCCATATAAACATTTCACAACAACACAATGGATGTACATGGTATACAGGATTCAATTGAGAATTTAAGCAAGTTGTTCCATAGTAGGATGGCCCGGTTTGAGCAGAATCTTCAGAGCAATGCACTACCACCTTCTAACATTGCTGGAATAACATCTGAGTTCACCGCTTTCCGAGGGTTTATATCAACAGCTCTGAAGACATTGCAGCAGCAGATGGAGATACTGGCAAGCAGAATAGATCATCTGGAGATGGAAAGGCGTCGGAAAATTCTTCTATTGCATGGTGTCACCGAAGACAAAACTGAGAATCTGCCTCAAGTTGTGGTACATCTGGTAAGAACCCAATTAAAAGTTGATAGTTTTTCGTCAAGTGATATCAAGCACTGTCACCGAATGGGGAGACCCACTAATCAACAACGGCCTCGGCCTATACTTGTAAAAATGCAGCATTTATCTGTGCGTGACAGTGTTTGGTTTGCAAAAACTAAACTGAAAGGGTCCGGCATCACAGTTTCAGAGTTTCTGACTAAAGCTCGTCACAATCTCTTCATGGCAGCTCGCGAGAAACTAGGAGTATCTAAATGTTGGACTAAAAACGGGTGCGTATATGTACTCGGCATGAACGGTGAGAGACAACGTATAGGTTCTACAGAACAGCTTCAAAATCTAACGAATAACGCTTCTCCAGAGCCATCCAAGAATAGTGAGCCTCCAAAATCCAGACGAGCTGCAGCAAGTAAAAAGTAATACACTCGAGAGCAATGAATCCGGGTCACTTAAAGAATGTTAAAAATCTCGGAAACTAAAAATGATAGGTTAATGCAATAAATTGTATTTAATAGACAATGTAATACTCCTTAAATGAAAGTAAAAAAAATATGAGTCACCATACATTTTATTAACACAAAATTACATAAAGAAAAAAACTGCTGATCTCTCCTTAAAACAAAAATAGGAAACATGAAATTTTTGAACTTTATTACGATTTTCTTGAATTTTAATACTTCGTATTGCCTCCTCGTGCTTCCATTACTGCGTTTACGCGGTTTGGCATGCTGTACACCAAGTTCCTTATACGATTTTGGGGAATATTCTCCCATTCCTCTGTGAGAGCAATTTTGAGCTCACGAAGCGTGATTGGGGGAGGGTTTCGTTGTTTTACGCATCTGCCTAGCTCGTCCCAAGCATGCTCGATCGGGTTGATATCCGGGCTGCGCGCTGGCCACTCCATACGAGTAATGTTCATCTCTTGAAGGTAGTCATTCACAATCCTACCTGTATGAGGTCTGGCATTGTCATGCATAAATATAGCATCCTCACCTAAATTGACCATAAATGGACCAACGTGATCATTGAGGATTTCTTCCACATATCTTACGCTAGTTAAAGAGCCGTTTTCTATGATCACCAGCTCTGTGCGACTTTCAGAAGAAATTCCGGCCCACACAAGTACAGACCCACCACCGTAGGCTACTTTTTCTTCGATGCATGCTTGCTTGAATCTTTCCCCTGGTCTTCGATACACTCTGTGTCTTCCATCGTGCTTGTAGAGCATAAATTTTGATTCGTCGGAGAACATAACTTTTGACCAATCTTCAATACTCCAATTTACGTGGCTCTGGGCATAACTTAGTCTCGAAATACGATGCCCACGCTCCAGTTTAGGGCCGTTTGCAGGTCTAAGGGGTTTTAAGTTAGATTCAGCAAGCCGATGTCTTACTGTCCATGCACTTGGGTTACTTCCTCCGAGGCGTCGAAACTGATTGGTGAGTTCAGTTCCTGTGAGAAAGCGATTTCGAAGCATGGTGTTCACCAAGTATCGGTCTTCTCGTGCTGTGGTACACCTGGTTCTGCCCGTTCCTGGTCTGCGTAGGTTAGAACCAGTTTCTTCGTAACGTCGGAGAACTCTTTGTACTGTTGACAGCGACACACCGACAGTCCTGGCTGTATCGCGCTGACTCCGGCCGGTTTCCAGCATTGTAAGTATTCTGGTGCATTCTTCAGGCGTAAGCGACATAATTTCAGCTTGATTAATGAATATAGAGCACTATCAACATGGTTTATGTACCCACATAAATGACAGATTACAAACAAAAGCAACACCAAATGCTGTAATTTCGTAGTTCCATCTTCGAAAGTGGCCCTTTTTCAAATTTGATTTTTTTATGATATAACTTTACAATAACTAAGAAGTTTTAATACCTTCATTTAAGGAGTATTACATTGTCTATTAAATACAATTTATTGCATTAACCTAGCATTTTTAGTTTCCGAGATTTTTAGGATTCTTTAAGTGACCCGGATTCATTGCTCTCGAGTGTATTTCTTGGTTATAATTTACGTAATCCCCGGTGGGCAAGGTAGGTAGTGTGTGACTTCATTAAACTGGTGAAGGTACCCACACCGTATATCTGTACTTTTAGTTTAATTTTACATTTTACATATTGTGCGGTGATTTATTATTTGTGTGTAGTGTAACTTGTTTTGATTGACTTGACTGTCAAAATAGTAACATTTGACATTGAACACTCAAATGTCATTGTGTGCGTTTAATTTATGCATAATGTATAACAGCGTTCTGCATGGATTTTGAATGTAGTCGTTTATGTCAAAATACCGATATTCTCGATACATCGGTATAAATGTTTCTTTATTTTTTACGCTTTTTTATTTTTTTGTTTTATTTTTTTTTTTGCACTGTTTTGTTATTTTTATATAGTACATATTTGCTTTCTTGTTTGTTAAATGATTTGCAATAATTCGCTTGATTAGTGTAAATCTAGCTTGCACACTGCTTACCTACATGGACTAGGTTGTAGATTATGTTATTTATTGTCTCCATGTTATTATGTTATTTGTTCTGTCCACTATACCTACCTACCTCTATGTATGTCTATGCCTGGGGTCGTTATTTCACCTTACCTTGTGCTTTGTGATTGTCTACCTTGTGTTTTGTGAATTGTGTTTAAAATACTAGCATTCAGCTGGCAGGTGGACTGGTAACTTGTAAAAAAAAAAACATCATCAGTGATATAGACTCAAGCAGGTACTTTATCTATCACACTCTTATATACATATATTTTGGTCTACTAGTATACATAATTATTTGATATTTTTTATTTACCTACATATTTTGTATTTATTTTTATTTATTTTTTTATTTTATTTTTATTTTATCTATGGACAGTTGCAGTGATGACAGTAACCTTTCAGTTATTGGTAATGGGGGTAATCTTATTATGGATCCATCACTGGGTGATAAACTTGACTCTCAATTTTCTGATGTTCCAAGAAACTTCAACGTTGTTCATGTAAATACACAGAGTATACCCGCCCATTACCCCGATATGCTGGCTACTTTCAATAATAAGAATATTCATGCTATTTTGGTCTCCGAAACATGGTTCAAGCCTTGTCACCCTTCTATTTCATACTCTTTACCGGGCTTTCAACTAATTAGGAACGATCGAGTCCCACGCACGGGAGGTGGTGTGGCGATATACCTTCGTTCTTTTATTACCTACACTATTCTGAGTGAGTCGCCGCAGCCTCCTCCGTTAGATGCTGGGGAATATTTGTTCTTAGAAGTCGACCTAAATCATAGCAAAGTACTACTTGGTGTCTACTACTGTCCTTCTTCAAAAATCAACTATTTTTTATCCTTCGAAAGCCTATTGCAGAAATTAACTCCTTCTTATAGCCAAACAATTATTCTGGGTGACTTTAATACTTGTCTTCTAAAGAACGACTCACGCTCTTCCTCGTTTCTAGGTATATCAGAATCCCTTAATCTTTCTATTCTTCCTTTAAATGCTACCCATCATGCTCCCGGATGTAGACCATCTCTTCTCGACCTCATTCTCGTTTCGTCTCGGGAACGGGTAGCTAAGTATGGTCAATTTACTGCGAACAATTTCTCTTACCACAACCTTCTTTTCCTATCTTACAAAATTCGTCCTCCTAAGGCAAGGGCAAGGATCCTTATGCAGCGCAGTTTTGGTGCCATGGATCTTGAACGTCTTCGGGATGATGCTAGAGATTTGGACTGGACACTCCTTTACACTGCCAGTACAGTTGATGAGCAAGTAGAAATTTTTAATTCGAAGTTGCTCCAGCTGTATGATGTCCATGCGCCTGTCCGGGCTATTAAAGTTAGACATCTGCCAGCACCATGGTTGACAGATGAAATTAAAGCTGTTATGAAAAGAAAGGCTGCAGCGGGTTCCAGGTACCAAACAAAGCCCACAGAAGTAAACAGGGACAAATATATAACAATAAGGAATCAATGCAACAAGATGTGTAGGAATGCACAGCGCCAACATATCCATAGCTCCGTACAAAATGGAGACCCAGCTAAAGTCTGGAAGTTTCTAAGATCAATAGGAATTGGCAAGCAACGTGAAGAATTGAATTCTAAAGATCTTGATGTAAATTCCCTTAATCGGCATTTCTCTTCTTCGTCTGACTTTAATGGGACAACAAAAACAAGTACACTAAACTACCTTTCATCGCTGCCAACTCCTGACTACTCTCCATTTCTTTTCACTCAATTTGCCGCTTGTGATGTCAAGAAAAGTATTCAATCCATCTCTTCCAATGCAATTGGAAATGACTGTATCAGCCGCAATATGATATTACCTATTCTTGATGAGCTCTTACCAACTATTTGCCATATACTTAACAGCTCCATCGCCAATGGCACTTTTCCAACAGCATGGAAAGACGCCCAAATAACTCCTTTACCCAAAAAATCTAAACCATCCTCATTTGCAGATTATAGACCCATCTCTATACTGCCGTTCCTATCAAAGGTCCTAGAACGTCTAATACATAATCAACTCAACACATTCCTATGTCAAAATAACCTGTTAAATCCCTATCAATCTGGTTTCCGTCCGGGTCACAGTACCACTGCAACTCTTGTCAATATTGCGGACGATATAAGATCAGCTATGGAAGATGGCAACGTTACTGTTCTGTGTCTATTAGACTTCAGTAATGCATTCAACACTGTGGACTTTGATGTTTTACTTGCCATATTGTGCTCTCTTGGCATATCTCCGACGGTAATTGAGTGGTTTCGTAGTTACCTGTTTGGTCGCCGGCAGCGGATAAAAATTGACAATATATTCTCATCTTGGTGTTCGACCTCAGCCGGTGTACCACAGGGTGGCGTTCTTTCTCCTCTGCTCTTTTCAATATTTATAAACTCTATCTCCAACGATCTCATTTCTTCCTACCATCTCTATGCAGACGATTTGCAAATATATTGTCAAATACATTCTGACAGTCTCCAACAGGGTATTTCGACTATAAATAATGATTTGGATCGTATTTGTGCTTGGACGGGAATGTATGGTCTTCAAGTGAACCCCACCAAGACACAAGCTATAGTTATTGGAAATTCTCACTACATTTCTAGAGTTGACTGGGCAGCACTGCCTCAAGTTTGTTTTAACGGAGTCGCGATTCCTTTCAGCGACAAAGTGAAGAACTTGGGCATTTACTTTGACCGAACCATGTCATGGGACCATCAATTACAAAACGTGAGCAGAAAAATCTATGCATCTGCGTCGTACTTAAGGAGGTTACGTAACTTTCTCCCCACTGACACTAAGACTGCTCTCGTGGAATCTATCCTACTCCCGGTCCTTGATTATGCCGATGTGAGTTACCTTGATCTCAATCAGAATCAGCTTGACAAACTTGAGCGACTGCAAAACTTCTGTATCCGATTTATATTTGGTTTGCGCAAGTTTGATCATGTCTCTGAATTCCGTAGTAGGCTCAAATGGCTGCCAATCCGCCTTCGACGGGATGCTCACATTCTTTCTCTTCTGTATAGCATTCTTTACAATCCCTCTGCTCCTAACTATCTCAAAAAACGCTTCTCATACTTGCATGACACGCATACGAGGTACTTGAGATCATCGGAGAATCTGAAGTTGAGTATGCCTAGACATTCCACAAACTTCCTAGGTAAATCCTTCACCATTGAAGCAGTGCGCCTGTGGAACGCGCTGCCTGAAACAATAAGACGTGCACAAACTCCCCAGACGTTTAAGAAACTTGTCAAAGAACACTTCTTAACACTGTAACACCCATCACGTTCAAGATATTATATCTTATATGAGATTGATATGTATGTATGTATGTATGTATGTATTTATGCATGTATTTATGTATGTGTATTTATGTTTATATGTGTGTATGTATGTATGTATGCCGGTATGTGTATATATGATTGTATATGTATGGATATATTTATGTATTTATTAGAGTATCTATATCATAGATCATCAGACTTATTTCAATAAGTTGTTTAGTATAGACATTTTCTGTAGAGGAATGGATATAGCGTGTAACATTGGCTGAATATATTTAAAGTGCATACATATTTTAATGTAGTAAGTGCACCATTTCTAGCCTGCTATTCCAAAAATACCAGTCCATCTAAAGGTTGTCTGGAAGAGATCGCAGTCCGCGATAAGACCGCCCATTTTTTTTTTTTTTTTTTTATACCACTAAGTTGGCAGACAAGCACACGGCCCACCTGATGGGAAGCGGTTACCGTGGCCTATGGACGTATGCAACACCAGGGGTGTCACACTCGTGCTGCCGACCATGAAGAAACCTTCTGATGCCCCTCTTGAAGAACCCCATATTGTAGGCGCTTGGGAAAACCGCAGCAGGGAGGTCATTCCACAGCTTGAGTGTGCGTGGGATGAAGTTTCTTTCATACCGCACAGTGCGCACCGTCTCAGGTCGCAATGTGTGGGGATGAATTCCCTGCCTATGGCGAGAGGTGCGATGATAGAATGAAGCTACGGGCATCATGTCAAACAATTCATCTGAGCACAAACCATTGTATAGGCGGTAGAACACACACAGTGAGGCAAAATCCCTCCTAAGGCTAAGAGGTTCCACTCTACCTGTGAGTATGGGATTGTCAACCAGCCTCAATGCCCGTCTTTGCAACGAGTCGAAGGGGTCAAGCTGGTATGCAGGTGCTCCAGCAAAAAGGTGACAGCAGTACTCCATGTGAGGCCGGACCTGTGCCTTATAAAGAAGGAGTTGCTGCCCCGCAGTGAAGTACTGCTTCGCCCTGTTGAGCACTCCGAGTTTTTTTGATGCCAACTTAACCTTGTCCTGCAAATGACTTCGGTATTGGACGTCGCTGGAGATATCGACACCAAGGATCCCGATACTCGAGGAGATGGTAAGCGGTGTGCCCAGGAATTGCGGCGCTACAATGAATGGGGTTTTCTTAGCGGTGAATACACATACTTGTGTCTTAGTGGGGTTGAATTGGACTAGGTTTAGTCGTCCCCAATCGGATACTCCAGAGAGAGTAGTCTCGATTTTAGACACAAGTTGTTCGCGACTCTTCTCCACCTCGGACTGAGGGATATTTGCACGGCCCGTGTAACACGTGTCCCCGGTACTGTCGTCCGCATAACAATGAATGGAGCCATCAGACAGCATGTCATTGATATGCAGCAGAAACAGCGTCGGAGACAACACGGAGCCTTGTGGGACACCAGCGTTTATGTTCATGCGGTCCGAGCAGCTGCCGTCGACGACAGCTTGGATGCTTCTGTTGGACAAAAAGCTGGCGATCCATTCGCATAGTCCCTCGGGGAGTCCATAGTACGGCAACTTCGCAAGAAGACCTTTGTGCCAGACCCGATCGAAGGCCTTTGCTATATCGAGGCTGACCGCTAGTGCCTCACCCCGACTCTCGATGGCTTGCGACCACCGGTTTGTGAGATACACAAGAAGATCACCGGTTGAGCGACGGTGGCGAAAGCCGTACTGTCGGTCGCTCAGTAGATCGTTTCCTTCAAGGTATCTCAGGAGCTGTGTGTTAATGACACGC
The DNA here is from genome assembly GCA_963662185.1 of Eilema griseolum. Classification (NCBI taxonomy): domain Eukaryota; kingdom Metazoa; phylum Arthropoda; class Insecta; order Lepidoptera; family Erebidae; genus Eilema; species Eilema griseolum. Next base: position 12,351,683 of record OY759253.1, read on the forward strand.
TCCATAACCTTCGAGAGTAGGGAGGTTATAGCGATAGGCCTGTAATTGGTCGGATCTGTCCTGTCGCCTTTCTTAGGTACAGGGTGCACGAATGCGGTCTTCCACGAGGCTGGGACCTGCCGCGCGGAGTAGGAGAGTGCAAAAAGGCGTGTAAGTACAGGGCACAGCTCGGGGGCGCAGTGTTTAAGCACCATCGCCGGTATCCCATCCGGCCCACTCGACTTCCGAACATCTAGGGACTTAAGCTCACGCCGGACCGCCCGTTGCGTGATTTTAACTTCAGACATGGAAGCACCACAGCTGGGGATTATGGGTGGTTCGGCGTCCCAGTCGTTCATAGTCGAGTTTGACGCAAAGAGATTACCCAACAGATCGGCTTTCTCCTTAGCGCCATGGGCCAGACTACCATCGGATTTTTGCAGCGGTGGAAGGCAAGACTGGCAGAAGTTTCCCTCGGCAGCTTTGGCGAGCGACCAAAATGCACGACTGCCAGATGGGTAGCGCGCAAGCCGCTCGCCAATTCTGCCGATGAACTCAAACTTAGCCCTGGCCGTAGCTTTTTTACTAGACCTCGAGGCGGCATTCAACTTTCGCTTCACTTCAGTGATATTAGGATCTTTATTGGCTAAAGCCGTGGTCCAAGCCCTGTATGCAGATTGCTTGTGGTCTCTTGCTTCTCTGCAGGGCCTATTAAACCAAGGGCGTTTGCTCTCTCCTGTTGCGATCCAGCGGTTCGGAATATAGCATTCCATACCCGCTAGGATCGCATCAGCTACTGCTGTTGCACAGGAGCTGGGATCATTTGAAGTGAAGCAAAGCCGCCTCCACGGGTACGACGCGAAGAATTCTCGCAGTCCATCCCAGTCTGCCGACTTGTAGTGCCAGACATGCCGCCATTGAGGTGGCCGCGGTGGTTCAGGCCGCGTGAGAGTCACTTGCGCCCGAACGAGGCTGTGGTCCGAAGTACCAAGTGGTGCTTCCACAGTTACTGAGTATTCGTCCGGGCGTGAAGTCAGCAGAAGGTCCAGTATAGAGCTTCTATGGGTCTCTATTTCTGGCGTTCTAGTAATAGAATGCACCAGTTGAGAGAATCCGTAGCTCAGTGCAAAGTCATGAGCAGCCCTTCCCGCAAAATCAGTTCTAGGAGACCCCAGCCACTCTACGTGGTGAGCGTTGAAGTCCCCCAAGAATACTAAATCTGCGGTAGGGTATTGCTCAATTACCTTGTCCGCAGACCGCTGCAGATGCTCAAACAATTGAGCTGTACCCAAGTCACCGCTATGAGACCTGTAGAGGCACGCAAAGATACGGGTGTGGCCACCGTGATCCGTACGTACCCAAAGAGTTGACAGGTCCCTGTCTTCAAGGCCTTGAAGACGGCGGCAGCAAATATCATCCCGGACGTACAAGCATACCCCGGCGCGACTCAGGAAGTTATGCTCGAGTTTGTACCCCGGGTACATTAAGTAGGCTGTATCGGCTGGGCATGATATTTGCGTCTCCGTCAGAAAAAACAAGGTGGGCTGCGCGGTCTCTAAATGTAGATGGACCGCGTTGAGGTTGGTGTGTAGGCCCCTGATGTTACAGAAATCCACATGTATTGTGGACGATGGTACCGCTGTAGTAACCTTATTCTTATTTTTTCCTTTCATGACCTATGTGGGGGGTGGGGGGGAGGAAGGTATAGAGAGTTTCTGTGCTCCCAGTGCAGAAGACAAAGCTAGGCTTCGTACCACCACTGACAAGCTGGGGTTGTGTGAGTGGCTGGCGCGGCGGGCGGAAGGGCCCCCGGTCCCCTCCCAAATACTGTAGCCGAGTCCACTCCGGTTTCCTCCTCCGGCACGACTACAGCATCGGGCACTTTACACAGGCTGCTGGTTCAGCCTCCTGGGGCGGAGATTAAGTGATCCCCAGGTTCGGGAACCGTACAACCTGCGGGCGGCCAGCGGATAACCGTTTCACCGGGTCTCCCTGACCGCCGCGCCAACATTTCACGCCCCTACAAGTCAGTGGTGTCAATTTAAGCCTACGGTCTATCCACTGACAGCACAAAACCTCTCCAGTGAGCTCTGGCTACCCTACTCACCACCGGGAACACAACACAAGGTTATTATAACCGCGGTATTCTGTAGGGCGGAGGTACTTCCCCAGACGGACTGCTCAATTTGAGACGGGAGATACCGTCGTGTCCTACCTCCTTAAAAATCAGCAATCAGCAATCCTTAAAAAGCAATCATTGTCATGTCAGCAGGGGGACCTTGGATCGTTCAATAATATGACGGAGTGCTTTACCATGTTAGGGTGCCCCGACAAGAGAACGCTTGCATCAAAATATTACTAGGTATAGCAAAGTTATAGGGCTAACTAACACAACTTATTTTCGACTTTTTGGGGGTTGTTTTTTGTGACGGGGGTTTTTTAAATTTTTAATTTTATTTTTATGTTACACTTTTGTACTGATCTACTCGTCAAGCTCTTTGATTTGATACCCATATTGAGGGAGTTGTGAAATAAAATGTAATTCGCCATTCTGTGGTGGCGGCAATCTTGGATTTGAAATTTGTCATATTGTATGGTATTCTACTAGTCAAGCCCTTTCATTTGATACCCATATTGGGGGAGTTGAGAAAAAATATGTGCTCCGTAATTTTGTAGCGGCGGTCATCTTGGACCGACTTTTTTCAAACGTAGCTAAGAACTCTCCCGTCTAATATACCTTTTAAAAAAAAACTTAATCCAAATCGGTTCATCCGTTCAGGAGCTACGATGCCACAGACACATACACACACACACACACGCACGCACGCACGCACGCACGCACGCACGCACGCATGCACGCACGCACGCACACGCACACGCACACGCACACGCACACGCACACGCACACGCACACGCACACGCACACGCACACGCACACGCACACGCACACACACACACACACACACACACACACACACATAATGTATGATTTTTTAATGATTTTTTTATGTTTGTATTATGTTTCAGACTGGTTAATACGTTTAATAATTAAGCTTACCTAATTGTTTTGTAATGAAATGAAATTTTTTTTTATTTGCAAGAAATTACGGTACGAAAAAACTCAAACAAAAAGGTTTGCTATTTGTCTATCCTTGTGTGGACGACATATGCAAGTTGATAGATGTTGAAGATATTGTGTCAGTTTTGCCGAAACCCACAATAACACGTTGTGGCCAAATAAAACATATAAACGGCCATACCGTTGTTTTACATATCGATTTTCCAGAAAATTATCATCGCAAATTAAGCACTGAAATACAAGTCATGAATTTTAAACGGCAACTGGGGTGTTTACTGAAAAAGGTCGTCAATCTTTTGCCAGTTTCAGTTCTAACAAAGAATACGGACCAGATGCCATTTGAGCACATCTCTTGTCTATATTAAAATTGATTAAAGAGAAATTCTCTAAAGTAGACTGTGTTCACTTTTTTTCAGATGGGCCAACTGTACAATACAGTTATTATTTCGAAAAACTGACGAAAGAATTGGGGTTTCCATTTTTCACGAAGAACTTTTACGAAGCGTCATATTATGGAAAAGGAGCCATGATGGAGTAGAAGGAGCCATCAAAAGAAAGTTAGACTCAATTACCGCATATGCGATGGTTTAAATGTTCCAGACGATTCTGCAACCGTTCTCCTAAGACCGATTCGCCATTGGACTATTCGTCAACAGGATGATTCATTTATTTCCGTTTCCCAAACAGGGTTTCCCGTGTGTACATTTCGTCGACAGAACCTTTCATATGCGTCACTTTCGACGACAGCCCTTTTCAGCTACTAAGTGTTTCACCGACGCGACGATAAACCTATATGTCTTAACTACAGATCTACGATGATGAAGAATTCGCCGTCAATCTTTACACGTTAAACGCCGTGGGGGACAACCTATGGGCCTCACTTAAGTAGTTAAAAGAGCCAGGTAAAAAAAAACGTTTTTAAAATTTCATGTATAAGTTTTCATTGCTTGAAAGGCTATAAAATGTAGTAGATCACCTAAAAAACATCGAATATATGTAATTTGTTACTTTATTTCTTTAAAACACTTGTGTCACTCATTTGTTGTCCCCCGTGGCCTACGCGGTAAATAATTCGCGTGTACGTTAGCGGGGGCCGCGGGGGTCGAGGTGTTGCCTGCCCCCGCTCCCGTCCGTCATTCGCGCAGCGCCGGCCACTCGTCGCGATTCCCGAGCGCTTGCACTTATTACGTGTTAGTGACCACTAGAAGTACGTTGTTTTATTTATTATCAATATCATCTCTCTAACTACTCTGTTTTCTTGTTTAAGTAATATTAAACAAGAAAACAGAGAGAGAAGAAGACGATATAAATATCCAACCAATTCCACTCAAACATCGTCGAATAATGGTGATAGAAAGCGAAGAAAGTGAGTCAGAAGAGCGACCATTTCCAGACACCTCGAGACAAACAACACAGTTCACACGTACATGGACACTCCCTACAGGTAACCAGCGTCAAATAATACCTTTCACAGAAAATCCTGGTTTGCCTACCTACCTTCGCTTACTAATGACTAACAAAACACCTATTGATTTTTATTCCCTTTTGGTTCCTGATAAAGTTTTTGAGAAGATAGCTGACGATACGAATCAGTTCGCTATTAATAAAATCACCTCGCACCAAGCTTCGAAGACGGCACGCATTCGTAACTAGTCACCCACTCATGTGCCTGAGATGAAAAGCTTTTTGCACTAAGTTGTCAGATTATTGGTCAAGGGACGAAATATCAGGCCACCCTTTTGTTGCAACGATTATGTCTCGTAATCGCTTTGAGTTGCTTCTCCAAATGCTTCACTTTTCCCAGCTCGATGATACTCACAAATCTGATAGATTACACCGTGTTAGATCTTTACTGGATGAAATGAATACCAATTTGCAAAACATTTTACTCCTGGCGAAGATCTATGCATCGACGAAAACGTGGTATCGTTCCGCGGTAGGATAATTTTTCGTCAATATAATAGTCAGAAGAGACGTAAATATGGCATCAAAGAATTTAAATTGTGTAGAGGAAAGAGTGGTAATTTGGAACCTGCTGATAATTTGGAACCCCTTTATATCTCAGAAACAGACAACGACACCTATGAAATTACTTTGAACTCATGTCATTTAACGTATTACCGCCACTAGCGCCATTTTTGCATCGAGTTTGGACTTGTCATACGAAGTTGAAATTGTGTGTTACCGGCAAATGTTTTTTGGGAGAGAGGGTTATATCGTACTGGCATTTTAATCGTACCACTTCTAAATTTCCCACTTAATGAATATTTTTTTCTACACTGACAACACCAAATCATGGCCCTGCACTATCCCTCGTCACCCGCCATTTGCAATCGACGTGAGTTAACAACTGTGCGCGTGAGTGAAAAAAACATTTTTTGTGGAAATTAATGTAAATATTGTCGTAAATTCGTAAGGATATAACTCGTAAACAAGGTAAGCTATAGATACACAGTTTTCTTTATTATTTTACAATTTTATACTAGATTATTGGTAGTTTTTGTTGCGTGTCTAAGTTTTGAGGTTATGCCGGATTTTTGCTTTTGTTTTTGAAATGACTGAATTGGCTTAATCGTACTACTCGCAGTTGGGTAAATTGTACTGGTACGATTTAGCAGACTACTAACCGTAAGTACCTATATTTACCTACATATACCTATATGTACCTATGTTTTTTTTAATTCTACCCTCAGTTGAAGTAACAGCTCTGAAACTTTTGTCGTGTCTAAATTTTACGTATAAATTAAATATAGTGCTCAAATAACATTGAAAACAGTGAAAAACCATAGATTGTGCCCTATCTAATAACTGTGATATAAATTAAGCGGGAAAAATAACAAACTGAAAAAAAAAAATTGCGTCGTAATTAATTTCGCTTAGACATACCAGTACCGGTCCTAAGTACCAAAAGAAATGAAGTGTTTTAAGTGCGAAAACGAGTTTAATGATGAGAATACGGTGCAGTGTGATGGTTGCAAGAGGAATATCTGCCTGCAATGCAGTAATTTGACGAGTAGCGAGGCGCGCGTAATGGGTTTGAAAGGCAAGCGGACGTTGCTATACCTATGCCCGCCGTGTCGTGAGGCGTTGTTTCAGGTGCCAAAGCTTATTAAAGCATATGATAGTCTCCGTGAAGAATTAAACGAAGTAAAGCAGCACATATCTGAATCGTTAAACGCCCCAACCCCGGCACCTGAAACGGCAGCTGGAATACCAGTGAATACGCCGGCATCGTTGACTTCTGGAGATACCAATGCGTTACTTGCGGAACTTTTGGAGCGAGAGCAGAGGGCAAGCAACATTATTCTTGTGGGTGTAAAAGAAAGCGATTCCGAATTAGGTATAGACCGAAAATTGCACGACGAATCAGCTGTCAAACAAATGTTACAGGAAATAAACGATGGTAGTGATTACTCAAGCAAAGTGTTGGTGATGCAACGTTTGGGCCGTCGTGAACCTGACAGCCAGAAACCCCGACCTATGAAGGTGGTCTTCAAGACCCGAGAGGATGCTGTCTGGATCCTCAAAAACAAGAGTAAGGCCAGTAGGGAGGTAAGAGTATATAATGATAAGACACCCTTACAACGTGAGGAACTTAACAAACTTCGCGAGACCCTTAAGGTTAGGACTGAAAAGGGAGAATCTGGCTTAACCATTAAATACATTAAAGGTAGCCTCAAAATTATACATCAAAAAAACTAAATAACTCAAACAGAAACCCATACACAGACCTTACGTTTTGTTATACCAACCTATGTTCACTACCAGCCAAGTTTGACTTACTTCTCCTGTACATAAACACAAACAAACCATGCATAGTAGTTTTGACTGAAACTTGGCTAAATCACAAAGACCGCAGCAGTACTTACAATATTCCAGACTATACACTCCACAGACTTGACCGTAAACACAAAAAGAATAAAACAGAGGGGAAGACTCGGGGCGGAGGTGTAGCCATGTATATCAGAAATAGTGTAAATGGTACCTCTATTATTTCTAGTATAAACAAGTCATACATGTGTGATGATGTCGAGGCACTTTATGTTGATATACAATTAGGCACTCAACATTTTCTTGTGATAGGGGTAAACCGTTCGGAAAATGATAATGAGAGGATCTGGAGACCTCATGATCTGACATTACTGACAAATTTGACCGCAGCTTCTGAAAATAACTCGGTGATTGTAGCAGGTGACTTTAACTATCCCACTATTAATTGGCCTATCCTCGCTGACCAACATCATTCGGGAGCAGCTGAACTATTTGCCAACAAGTATCTTGATAGTAACCTGTACCAACTGGTGTCTAGCCCTACTAGATTTAGGGAGGGCTGTGAACCATCACTCCTGGACTTAGTTATGGTGAATGACGAGATTCTTGTTGGTGATATTATACATAAGGCACCCATAGGTAAAAGTGATCACTGTATGTTGGAATTTAGTGTTCAATGCCTGATACAAAAACCAAATACAAAACCTAAGGTTAAAAGAAACTACCAATTAATTAACTAAAGTGACTATAACAATGAATTAGATAAATGTATAGACACCTTGAAACCTTCATCGGACCCAGAGGAATTGTGGCAAGGTATATTGCATGCGATTGGTTCCACAACCGATAAATTTGCACCAGAAAAGACCATCAAAAACAGAACAAACAATAGGCCGTGGATAAACAGTGACGTCCTTAAATTGGTGTCGGATAAGAAAAGACTGTGGAATATCTACAGAAAGTTTGGGACGGCGGCAGACTATGCGAACTTTAGGGAAGTCAGTAACAAGTGTGTGGCACTGACTATAAGGTTGAGAAGCTTGTTTGAAATAAGAATACTGGAAGATGGCGACAAAGCATTCTATTCGCATATTTGCCGCTGTACCTCATCTAAAGTATGCATCCCACCTGCTATAAGAAATGGAAATGGTGACCTTGTCACAGATCCGAAAGACATTGTCAACGCCTTTGCAGAGGAATTCGAGAAGGCATACTCCAGAGAGCCAGCTCTGACTGGTCAGCACTGTGCTAGACACACTGAGAATGGTGTATCTGATATTGTATTCACAGTTGATGATGTAACAAAAGTGCTCTCCAACTTGAACATCCACTCTTCTCCCGGACCTGATCGTATTCCTAACTGTATTCTCAAAAATTGTGCCCCAACCCTTGTGGGTCCTCTTACTGTACTAATGAATAAATCAATGCAAAGCGGATATGTACCTCAAGATTGGAAACATGCGGTGGTGACACCTGTCTACAAGAAGGGTGACAGAACTGCACCTGGGAACTTTCGACCAATCAGCCTCACCTCTGGTTTTGTCAAGGTTATGGAAAAAATTATCAGCAAAAATCTAACACAACACCTAAAAAGGGAAAATATAATATCTACAAAACAACATGGATTTGTTGAAAAGAGATCGACAATCACTAACCTCTTATCATGTTTGCATTCATGGACAAATGATCTTGACGGCAGGAGGCCAGTTGACATCCTCTATCTTGACTTCGAACGTGCTTTTGACAAAGTTCCTCATAAGCGTCTGCTTATAAAACTAAGCCAATATGGAATTCGTGGCAAATTGTTAAAATGGATAGAAATGTACCTCTCCAATAGAACATTTCAGGTAAGAATAGGAGACACATTATCTCAAAAGAAACAAGTGCTGAGTGGTGTTCCTCAAGGATCCGTCCTCTCGGCCCATCTATTCAGCATATATGTGACAGACCTGATTGAACGCATCAAATCTGAATCCTCCTTCTTCGCGGACGACGGAAAGTTCTTTGCCAATCCACTCATCCACTCTGATCAGCTACAAAGTGACTTAAATCAAGTTCACGAATGGACAAAGGATTGGATCATCCAGTTAAACCAGTCCAAGTGCAGTGTACTCCACCTTGGGCAAACAAACCCCAAAATCACATACACTTTGGATGGCATGCCTATTAACTCTGTTAGCAAACAAAAAGACTTGGGGGTTGTAATAACCTCTAACCTAAAATGGGAGGATCACATTGCTGAAATTGTAAAAAAAGCCAATTCCTTCATATATGTCATAAGAAAGTCGTTCCAGACCTTAACTGTGGAAGTTTTTCTAAAAATATACAAAACCTACATAAGACCACTTCTGGAGTACGGATTCCAAATTTGGAGCCCATACTTCCAGAAGGATATTGGCCTCTTGGAGAGTGTGCAAAGGAAAGTCACTAAGCTCCCTGCTTGTCTACGACGTAAAACATACGCAGAGAGACTAGAAGCATTACATCTCACTACCCTGCAAGAGAGACGCCTTCGAGGTGACCTAATAGAGACATTTAAGATCATAACCCATAAGTATAACCTGCCTGATATGCACACAATTTACATACCAAAAGTTCCCACTAAATCAGCCAGAGGACATAGCCTGAGAATAATTCGTACAACAACAAACACAAACACTGCGCACCACTTTCTTAGTAACCGGGTAGTCCACGACTGGAATAGACTACCCGAAGATGTTGTGACTGCCACTTCAGTGAACAACTTTAAAAACAGACTGGATCACTGGTTACTAACAAACAAACTTCACAACTATGGGCTCAATCAAGTGTAGTGACTAAATTGAACTGTTCTTCAACATGTGTGAACTGTGACATAGACATATCAGCTCAAAGCTGCTCGTCTATAATCAATAATAATAATAATTTTACAGACTGTATTTATATTGTTATAGATGACGGAGCCTAAAGCTAAAATTAAATATTATAATTGGAATAAAGAAGACCTAGAAAGAGCTATTGCAGCTTACGAAAACAAAGAATTAAGTTTGAACAAAATTTCAAAGACTTATTCTATTCCAAAACCAACAATTCTACGGCATATAAAAAAGAAAAACAAGATTGCAGTTGATACCAAAATCCAAAAAGGGAGACCGGTTATATTCGATATCGAAACAGAAAATAAGTTGGCCGAGCATTTACACAACAGTCTTCATCTCGAAACACACATGTTTGGTCTAACAATAAGTGATATTCGACGTCTCGCATTTGAAATTGCTTAAATCCATAACATTCAGAATAATTTCAATAAAGAAAAACGCATGGCTGGCAAATACTGGTTCTATAAATTTATGAAAAGGCACCCACAGCTAAGTGTTCGACAACCTGAAAACACATCCTTGAATAGAATTAAAGGATTCAATAGAGAAAATGTGTTTCACTTTTTTGATTTATTAGAGAAGATTGTAGATGAAAATGGTATAGAACCTACAAATATCTTTAATGTAGACGAAAGTGGATTTTCAACCGTCCAAAAGAAAGCTCAAAAAATTGTATGACTATAGGGAAAGAAGCAAATTGGCGCCGCTACTAGTGGAAAAAGAGGTGTCAATACCACGGCGGTATGCTGCGCTGGTGTTTCTGGCCAGTTTATTCCTCCAATGCTATTATTTAAAAGGATGAGACAAAATCAGGAACTAGCAAATGGTGCTCCTTTAGGCAGTATTGTCACTGTTTCTGAAAGCGGTTACATTAACTCTGCGCTCTTTGTGGAATGGTTGAAGCACTTTATTAAAATTGTGAAACCCACGCTTGAAAAGAAAGTTCTGCTGCTTATGGATAGGAATATGGGCATACGACACACTTAAAAAATCTTCAAGCTTTGTGTTTAGCAAAAGATAATGGAATAATACTGTTACAACTACCAGGTCATATGACAAATCGAATTCAGCCTCTTGATGTTTCATTTTTCAAACCCCTGAGTACTTATTATATCCAGAGTACAGAAAAATGGTTGAGAACCAATCCTGGGCGACAAGTGACACAATACCAAGTTGCTCAATTATTTGGAGAAGCCTACGAAAGAGCCGCAGTGATTGGGAATATAGTAAATGGGTTCAGAGCTAGTGGAATTTGGCCTATAAACCGGCATATTTTTCCAGAACATATGTTTGAGGCTGCTGACAATTTATTAGCTTTCATTTTATTAGATTTCATTGATCTGATTGTCTTCGAAGTTATCAGAAGTATAGCAACCGTTTTGCCGTTTTACATTTTTTACATTTTTTACTCACTTTAATATATTAATGTATTTACCAACTGTTCTTATATGTTATTGTATTATTATCACTTATACATTGTCATTCGCTATTTATTGTATTATATATATATGGCTCCTGGACACCGTCATTTACACGTACACAGATTCACACATGACTTTTGTGGTTTGGCGTCCGTCTGTCACTGCCCAATCGGGCTCCAGTTGAAAACCAGCGCTAGGTTTCTACCTGGCATATGCTGAACTGGACACCCATTTGGTGCATTTGTGTGTCGCACTGATTGCACGTTTGTTGCGTTTGGAGTATGAAAGCATGTTTATTATTATTAATGTGTGAACATGCTTCCAGTACTTCAAATGGTATTATAATGTTATTGTGTAATTTTCTTTATGTGTGACCACTTAGCACTAAATAAATGTTTCTTTCTTTCTTTCTTTCTTTCTTTCTAGCTGCTGAAACAATGAATTCAAGCGATGAGAGCGTATCAGTGTTACAACATTTTACAGAATTGGAAACATAAGATGACCTAAAGAAAAGCCAGAAGAAAAGAATGACAAGGAAAAGCACGACAAAGAAAATGACAATAAAGAAAAAGTGAATAATCAAGAAGAGCATTTGATTTTATGTGTTGCTGAAATACATGCACAACCATCGACGTCGAAAAAAACACATATTCAACCAAAAACTACACCTGCTGATATTAAAAAAACAATAAAAGTTTTGTCACCATTGCCCAAAAACACATTGAAAAAGAAGAGCACTATACAAAAAGCTATTAAAATCACATCAAGCCCATATAAAAATCAACTAGAAGAGAAGCAAAAGAAAATCATAGTAAAGCAAAGTAAAGGAAAGCATCATTGGGAATCCCGAGATCACGAACACCCTAGAACCTTTACAGCTGCGTAGAGATGTTGCGTCCATGGCTGTATTTTACCGTCTGTACCATGGGGAGTGTTCTGATGAGCTCTTCCAATTAGTCCCACCCTCCCCTTTCCTACACAGGACAACGCGTGCAGGTCTTAGATGTCATCCGCACACGGTGCAAAACATCCGATCAAGAACCAAGCGGTTCGGAGACTCTTTCCTCTGTCGCACCATTAAGGCCTGGAATTCATTACCAGCTCACGTGTTTCCTTCTTCCTACAGTCGTGAAAAAGCATATGATAAGGCCGTCAAGCTGAGTGTCACCATTGTCACACGGTATGTGTAAGTAATGGTGACCCTCTTTTCTGGGATTTTGCCTTCAGCTTACCATCAGGCAAGGCGAAGTCCAATTGACGTGTCCTATATAAAAAAAAAAAAAAAAAAAATTACTACCAAACGGTAAAAAAAGAAAACAAGGTGGCAGTCATATCCAAGGCCAAGTGCAAAAGTTATAAGAGGAAACGATCTCATTCCATCACTAGTAGCGATGATTCAGGAGAGACACTTGTTGTGGAATTAGATGATGATGATGATCTCGAAAATATATTTGGAAAGTGCAATCGTTCTTACTATGATAAGAAGGGTCCAAAAGTTGATTGGATTCAATGCATTCGCTGTAAACGGTGGCTACGTTTACTGTATTTTTTTTATTTTCATTAGATGTGGTCTCATTATTATTAGTTGTGTTGATTGATCTCAATATCATAGTACAATCATGTTATTTTTGTAAGTAAGGTAATAAGTAACAGCTTAGGATTTAGATGTCATTGATAATAACTAGATATTTTGTTATAGATTTACTATGGGATTTAGCTACGTTTGATACTAAATGTTTTCGTTAACATAATTAAAATTGTCTAAAGAAGCGAATGACATTCATAGCTTAAAAATGGTTCATGTATGGCTTTAGATGTCGTTGATTCTATACGCCTCATATATCTCTTAGGTAATAGGAACATAATTTTTAACTCTTAGGTGATAAAGGAACTATAACTATAACATAACATGCTTATAGTTCCTTTATCATCTAAGAGTTAAAAATTATGACAGTTTTCAATAATGATTTTAATTTAGGTTTTGGAAGCCCAAGGACGGATGTATGTTCCAAATGCTTAGAAATACAAGAAAAAC